>JAQJVK010000013.1:13351521-14551521 GCA_035578135.1 Flexamia atlantica | reverse complement strand
CGTAAATACTCGAGTGTGGAAAAAGAGTGTCTCGCCGTTGTGTGCGCGGTGCGTAAATTTCGCCCGTATGTTGAGGGTTGATTGTCAGGGTCACCTCATTGTAGGTACAGCCCGGAGGAGGTGGATGATTCTTATCATACCTTTTTCTGGTGCAGACGTTTCGCTGAAGACAGGACGAGGCTTGTTTCTGTAGTCAACGAGCTTTCCCCGGAAGTCGTTGTGGGAGCAATGCTTCACAACCAAGAATCCTGGAGAGCGATTGCGCTCTTCGTGCAATCCTTTCTTCGGCGAAAGAGAGACGATGGATGCTTAGGTGACCTCTAAGTATTCCGAAAGTGTGACGACCCGTCAGGGCGCAAGACACGCGGACCAGTGCTGAAGTCGTCCGATAAGGGTTCTCGCCTTTTCCCCCGCGGCTCCGTAAGAGGTTTAGTGGGTATACCTCGACCAACATCTGAGAGGGAGTCCCACACTGTTCCTTCGGGTTCGCGCATAAAGTGTTCCTCCTACGTAAAAAAATAAATAAAAATCGCCAATCGGTTAATTGGCGCGTAATGATTGCTAAAAATACAACATTTTGGTAATTTGCAGAAAATATATTGCATGTAACTGTTGGAATGGACTGTATTGTAGTAATTTAACAAGAAAAGAAAAGATTATTAAAATGCTTTAAATGCAAAACTCACAGGTATTTGGACTAAGTTCCATTGTTAGTTGCAGAATCAGGAAACTTACTTTTCATCATACTGTCCCGAAAACAGCCGTTTTTAGTTCTCTAAATGGTACGCGAAGTGATCGTTTTTAACCGACTTCCCCCACCAACAAAAGGAGGAGGTTCTCAATTCGTCTTGGGAGATGTTTTTTTTTCTTTTTTTTTTCTAGGGATGTTCACCGATTTCTCTGCGATACTTTTACCAATCAACGTGATTCTACCACCAAAATAACCGGAATGGTTTCCCGTAGGTCCCATATATAACATTTTGTTTCATTGAAATATTTATTTAGGAGAAAAATCCAAAAACCTCAAATATTCAACATTTTCAAATACTTGTTGTTTACAAAACAAAGCTAAGGTGAACAGGGATAAGTCAGGTTTATTTTATTACAGTTGTTACATCCTTCAAATTAAATTTATAATAATAGAGCAAATGATCAGCTGCTTCATGTTTATATAATGTCAAAACAGTTTGTCTTCTAGGTTATGAATTAATTATTTGTAGATTCAAACACAGTCAATTCCATTGTGATTATTATTTCTTAAATAAAAAAAGTGTAAACCAAAAAACATGAATGAAGAAGAGCAAGTCTAAATCTTAACGTTTTAGTGTGGCCTAGGAATACCTCAGAAATACATCGGAAACTTGGATCTTGTGGAAGAACATACCTACATAACTTAAGACCATCATAGATTGCTTCTATAGCACACCAGTTAATTTTAAATGGCCAAAAAATAAATGTCATCGTCGTACAAAGAGGATTTTTTTGTGACTTGTCATATGTGAGCGCTCTTGCAGTTTCCACTGAAAAAATCCCCAACAGGCTTTGCAAGTCATTGGCACTTCTCTGAGTTCGTGTTTCACAGGTTGAAACATGCGAAACATTATTTTTATATATCTTATTGGACAACTTATAGTGCAAACGTGCAAGCATCGTAATCCGAGACTAGATCGATCTTATGAGTGAGCCCCTGGACAGTTTAGCGAATGTACTTAAATTAACTCATTTTCCATTTTCCAGTTGCCAAGCACATGGTTATCTTGTAATAAAAACCTCTACAGTAAACTGTCCGAGAAAATCTGTCGCCAAATTCGAGGGTTCAATAGAAGATTGTAATTGTGCACGTGAGATAATTCATAATATGACCGCCGCGTATCAGAATTTCAGAAATGTTCCAAGGCTGTGCTGAAGTGATAAGGTTTTTAATGTTTAGTTTATCTGCTTTAAAAATTGTTTAAGTATTCTCCCAAAATTACAATGTTGTGGTCGTGAGTTTGTAAAGCAAAAAAAGCGTAAAGACATTAAATAGTAAACTTTGTCTGATATATCTGTTTGTGTCTTTAGGATAGAAACGCGCAAAAACTAATAAATAGATTGAGCTAAGCACAGAGGCAATCTATTCCAGTTCTTAAAATACAGTTAAAAAATGCCACTGGCGTAGAAAGACACAAAATAAAAAAAATATACACCTGAAAATATTTTGCATTAAGCAGGATCAAGATCAGCTGTTTCGAGCTAACAAAAAAATTGACTATACATTAATATCTCTTAAACGGCCAATGTTGAAGAACTGGAACATACTCGGTGTCACACAATTTTACACCCTCAATATCTTTAAATGTCTGGTGGCTTATCTATGTTATATAGAACAACTAACTGATAAAATAATTTTTTTTTGCTCACAGTACAGTAGTGAAATGCTGTGAACATTTAAATATTGTTTTATAACGTAAATATGGATCTGAATATGTCAAATGTGAAAATTACGAACCTATTAAGCTGAGAATTTGCCAGTAATGTATTTGGCCCATATAGGACTGATCTGTAAAGCCCATGTATAGGCTTTTAAAATCCCTTATAAAATGAGATGTTTACAAACATGTGGCCATATGCATATTGCATAAGTAATAAATAGCTAGAGACGTGGAGACTATAACAAATTATAATGTGTACTATATACATTGTCATTTACCTGAGACTTCGCTGTACAATAGACTGTTCTAACCTGTCCAAAAAATGAGTTCAGCAAATACAGTAGTACAGTTTAGAAATCTATTAAGTGATTGAGTCATCAGCGAAATGAACTGGAGTGGAGTATTAATGGTATCCTACAACTATTATTGAATAAATCGAAATCAAACATAGAAGACAAAAACGTCCACTAAAAAGTATGAAATAATTTATTTTTTGTAAAAAAAAACAACCGACTTCAAACGCTCTAAAAAGTATGAAATAATTTTATTTTATAAGTCAAATTTTGTAATATCCAAGCTCACGTATTTCAAGTCGGCGCGGCTCTATATTGCATCTTAGTTATGTATCTTCTTGGCAGAATAGCTCGAAGTTTTAATAACATTTGAAGTATGTATTTGTTGTATGGCTTACCGGTACTTGAATGTAACATTACAATAAAAATTGTGTGTTAATTTCATATGAATAAGAGAGGAGAGTTTTAAATTTAGACTAGAGAATGTACTTGTGGGTCTTGGGTCTACAATACTGTAAAATTTGTATTTTAAAGCAAAATGTTGTATTTTAAAGCAGTCGAGTTGACGACTGAAATTTTATCCCGCAATTATTATAATTGAGATCAAATTGAGATAATTAATCACTACTTACAGTTTATTGTTTCATATATTGATAGAGCCGCGCCGACTTGAAATACGTGAGCTTGGATATTACAAAATTTGACTTATAAAATAAAATTATTTCATACTTTTTAGAGCGTTTGAAGTCGGTTGTTTTTTTTTACAAAAAATAAATTATTGGATCACTTCGAATAGGAGTACTGAAAAAACATATGGTAAATTTTGCGGTACTCTAATGTCAAAATTTGTTTATGTTACGTTTGAAAGGTTGAACGATTTCTTAACTTGTGTTTGTAAATAACTAACAGATGTGTAAATGATGATGACTATTTTGGATAACCTCAAAATTATGTAGTCTAATTTTTTAAAGATTAAATGGTTTTTTATACATAATGATGAAAATAGTTGTTCATCACAAGGAGCAAAAGTGTCTCCTTGGTACTCGATCGCATTTCCAAGCTCGGCTGCGCCTCGCATGTAAATTACGATCTCGTACCAAAAAGAGCCACTTTCGCTCCTAGTAATGAAAACTACTATATCCAAGTCGAAACCGAAAAACCCAGATTTGAATGGTTGATGGGGTTTTTTACACAACCTGTAAGCTGTTTTAGTATTTCAAACTTTAAGCTCACTAATATGACTCTAACAAACAATATGTAAAATCTTTCACACAATATTCGGATGAAATTTGTACAAAACCTATGACATGTTTGCTTTAATTTGTCGGTTAATAAACTATTCACTGTTTAATATTTTTATCGATTCATGTACGTAGTCAGATATATTCTCTACGGAATGCAACCACTTTTATAATATTTTAATTTATAATTTATCTTAAAATTGGCCAATTTTAAGAAGTAGCACACGATATTCAACACAAATTGAAATGTCAAAAACTCGACAGTTTTATGCCGCAAACACCTGAAATTTAGACCCCATTATCGTAGTGGCAAGCGCTTTGATATTCACTCGCAATTGGCGCGCGCGGCGTAACGCTTTCCATAGCCGGTAGGCCCTTAGCAGAGCCTTACAGACTCGTCAGCGGCTAAGCCGAGCCCATCGAGAAAGGGGTTTCCCCCGAGCCTCTAAGCAGGGCAAACTGACCTCTCATGACCACCATCCGATGCAGAAGGAGAGCAAATGCTCGGAAGGTAAGTATTACTGGTGCAAAATCTTAAGGCCTAGTCCGTCCGTAAGACTAATGTTAAGCATCAGGCTTATTGACAGCGTGAGCCTTAAGATTTGGCACCGACTGTACCGCCCGCTGCCACCCCGACAAGTAGTCGCCACGTCGGATCGACACCGTGTTAGAGGTGGCTACTATACTCTGTATACATCTGGTTGAGCCGTCGACCCCGAGCTACCTGCGGCCACCCCCAATAAACCCTCCCCGACTCCAGGCCGGCACGCAGCTGTTTCACTGATGAGTCACCTACTGGCTCTCCTAGTACGAGGATACATTTTTGATATTTCAAATAATTTGATATTTTTTATATTTTTGTTGAAGAGTACTAAAAAATTTAAGAAAAATGATATAAAATTCGACTGTATATTTTGATTTATTCCCCTTTAAGAAAAGAAATAAATGTTGCTTGAGATTGATTTGCATCTATTTAATGAGAAAAGTTTAGAAAATATCTAGTTGACTTTTATATCATTTTTCTTAACATTTTTAGTACTTTTCAACAAAAATATAAAAATATCAAATTATTTTAAATTTAAAAAAATGTATCATTGTACTAGGAGAGCCAGTAGGTGACTCATCAGTGAAACAGCTGGCGTGCCGGCCTGGAGTCGGGGAGGGTTTATTGGGGGTGGCCGCAGGTAGCTCGGGGACGACGGCTCAACCAGATGTATACAGAGTATAGACGGGGTGGTTACTTGACGCGGTCGTGAAAGGTGACGATCTGTCGTGTGCGGTGGCGTCCAATCGCCACCTTAAAATAAAGAGAGCGACCAAATAAAAATATTTATACAAAAATATTATTCTTTTTTGCGTTGTAATCCACATTGTTTCTTCTTGAAAAGTATAGGACTTTGGGCGAACAATGATACATATGGCCTTGTATAGGCCTATGTACATTACAATAATGTAAAGTAATGAAACTTACATTTCAGGATCATTAGAGTAAACTAGCCTGCTAGTCGAAATTCAACAAGGAAATATGGGGGCTTAACGTCGGCGTCGCGGGCACGAAACACGGCGGGCGGCAAAAACTGGAAACACGCAAAACCTTCTGCTAAAAGTCAGCTGAGAAGTGAAAATTAAATGTTTATGTTGAGCTGTCAACATCTTATTTGTGTTTTTCGTGGACTTTACACTATGCAAGTTTTTAATGCAATATTTCATTTAAAGTTTTCTTTGTCCGTCTGCTATCCAAAACAGCATTGCCAACCGCAAGTGAGTCTTTTACCCGGAAACCCGAGCCCAAAAACTAAATTTTCAAATTGGCTACCAAATATCCGTACATATAAAAAACTCTTATCATATAAAATCTTGTAAACAGATAGTTGTACAAAATTTATCTAAAACAAAAACAATTATGTTATCCTCTTATATGAACAATGTTTCAAGCTTGTATGTTTATATGCTTGCTTGATTGCACAATTATTTCAGCCATTCCAAGTTTCACACGGGACAATTGGGCCATTGATAATCGACATCGACATTGACATTGATTGTCGATGTGGATAATCAATGGTAAGGCCATGTTTACAACTAGTTTATGGACTTTAAAAAATAAATGCTTAATCTAGTTTTCCAGGATATACTTCTGCTTGCGTGTCGATTTGTAAATTACAGTATTATGTTATGCGTTTTGAAAACTTTTCAAACACTTTATTTTTCGTAGAAAAATTAACAGTAGGCTATAGTCCCGTACGGGACTCCACAAAATTACACGTCATCATAGTTTTGATAAAATCTTTGATTCTATTTGTAAAAGAGGATTTTAAAATATACAGAGCAATGAAAGATATATTTCTTAACCAATTAATGCTAATTTTTAATGTTTTATTACTGATTACTTTAGAATTGATATTGAAGTTTTCTGGTTCTGTATGGGACATTTGTAACGGTTCCGTACCGGACTAGTGTGAATGGAGGTTTCAAATCAAGTAATTTTTATGTTATAACATAGGGGTATTGTTATTTCATTAATAGCAAATTAAGAAATTATTAGTAAGTAATTTGTGTTACAGTTTTATTCAATATACTCACATTATGTACAAAAATTATATTGTTAAAAGTAACTCGATTTAGGCTCAAAACTTGGGACCGATCAACAAATAGTTAGTTCATTATTTCACTATTAATCGCCCTCCTTTCCCTGTCGGTACTTTCCATCCTCCACTCTTGTCGAGTGTTGCCAGATAAACTTACTGGAGTGATTTTGATTCACCCAAGTCAAGTCTCGTCGAGCTACACCGGCCGGTCGTTTAGTATAGGTTCCTGCTTTAGCGAGTACATTTTGCGCAAGAACCGCGCTCGAGCAGCGACTACTCTCCATCAGAAATTTGCGTCCGTCGTTGGCTTTTTTGTACCTGAATCCTAGGGCACGTAAAAGCCGTCGAATGGAGCAAACACTACCAGTGTAGCCAATTAATTCTCTCTAGCTTGAAGTTCCTTGCGGACATTTTGAGCAGTTTGTAAATCTCCCTTGTCATAAAATCCCAAAACTGCCCCCCTCACTACGCCACAATCAGTCATTTAAAAATGTGCGAATCGCTTCTCTCGGAACTCGGGAGTATAGTTTTCTAGGACGTACACTACTTTCTCTTTTTACTTCTTGGGCACACCTTTGAACAGGCCGGAGACTAATTCCACACATTTTTGATGTCAGTTCTTCGCTTTTATTGAAGTCAATAGCTTTACGAATATTTTCGTCGGCTGAACTTTTTTGTAAAACTAAGAACGTTTGCAACCACAATTTTGGTTTGTTACTTAAGGTCACTTTGAAAAATGCCCTGAAACCGTCGTTTCTTGGGGTGTTCAAACTGGAGTTCACCTGACTCCATGATGAAAACAAAACAAACCCGGCAAAATAAGAGCGATTGCAAAAAAATAGGCTTAATGTTCACAGATTGCACTCTGATTAAACAAAAACCGTTATATGTTAAAATTTACTGATTATGTAAATTAAGTGTTAAACAATTTATCACAAAAAATATAATATAATTTCGTAATTCAATAAATTAACTTATGAAATCTCCGAATTTTTGTCTACAGCTGAGAGTTATTATTGATTCCTGCTAGTCTGAATCTTACACGAAAATAGAAGATTCTTGCATAAGAGCTTACAGCAAAACTTTCATATGTAAACGTATGCTTGTAAACTTACAATCATATGACTAATTGACAACCAAAATAACGCTGCTTTCGCCAGCAACGCCCTCACTCATTCGCCGTATTTCGTGCTCGCGACACTAGTTAAAACATGTGACTGCATTTGTTTACATTTTTTTGTTAATCCGCAACCATTCCGGCAACACACAAAGTCCATTTTAATTTGTTTATAATTTCCAGTTAATTATTCTAAAATATTCTAAAACGTTGTGCAAATATACAGGAAAGTACTTTTCTCATGGTGTGCTTGTATTTTCCCCACATGTTGCATACAGGTTTTGAAAACGGGATCACAAAAATCATGCTTGCCTTTAAATATACCGATTTTTATCAGATTTCCTTTATGTAGGAAATAATGTCAATTTCATGATTTTACAACTGCCTTCATTTGTGTTTTAATTGATTCATTCATTTCATCGGTGACATAATCTATATTGATACGCAAGCAGTTTTCTTTTCACAGTTCAACCTCAAAAACGCTGGACGGATTTTACGCCAACGACTACCCGCCATCTCGGGCTAGAAAGGTGGCGACTTGACGGGGTGACACCTTGACGTGAGCCTGCGAGGTGGCGATCGGACGAGAACGCCAACGTCAACCCGCCACCTCTTCGGAGTAGAAAGGTGGCGATCTGACGGGGTGACACCTTGACGGCATTGGTGTATTTTCATTTAGGGACGATCTGACGCTATGGCTAGGTGGCGACTAGACGGGGTGACACCTTGACGGCTTTGGTGTATTTTCATGTGGTGACGATCTGTCGCTATGGCTAGGTGGCGACTAGACGGGGTGACACCTTGACGGCATTGGTGTATTTTCTTGTGGTGGCGATCTGACGCTATGGCTAGGTGGCGACTAGACGGGGTGACACCTTGACGGCATTGGTGTATTTTCATGTGGTGACGAACTGACGCTATGGCTCGGTGGCGACTAGACGGGGTGACACCTTGACGGCATTGGTGTATTTTCATGTGGTAACGATCTGAAGCTGTGGCTAGGTGGCGACTAGACGGGGTGACACCTTGACGGCATTGGTGTATTTTCATGTGGTGACGATCTGACGCTGTGGCTAGGTGGCGACTAGACGGGGTGACACCTTGACGGCATTGGTGTATTTTCATGTGGTGACGATCTGACGCTGTGGCTAGGTGGCGACTAGACGGGGTGACACCTTGATGGCATTGGTGTATTTTCATGTGGTAACGATCTGAAGCTGTGGCTCGGTGGCGACTAGACGGGGTGACACCTTGACGGCATTGGTGTATTTTCATGTGGTAACGATCTGACGCTATAGCTAGGTGGCGACTAGACGTGGTAACACCTTGACGGCATTGGTGTATTTTCATGTGGTAACGATCTGAAGCTGTGGCTCGGTGGCGACTAGACGGGGTGACACATTGACGGCATTGGTGTATTTTCATGTGGTAACGATCTGACGCTATGGCTAGGTGGCGACTAGACGTGGTGACACCTTGACGGCATTGGTGTATTTTCATGTGGTGACGATCTGAAGCTGTGGCTCGGTGGCGACTAGACGGGGTGACACCTTGACGGCATTGGTGTATTTTCATGTGGTTACGATCTGAAGCTGTGGCTAGGTGGCGGCTAGATGGGGTGACACCTTGACGGCATTGGTGTATTTTCATATGGTAACGATCTGAAGCTGTGGCTCGGTGGCGACTAGACGGGGTGACACCTTGACGGCATTGGTGTATTTTCATGTGGTGACGATCTGACGCTATGGCTCGGTGGCGACTAGACGGGGTGACACCTTGACGGCATTGGTGTATTTTCATGTGGTGACGATCTGACGCTGTGGCTCGGTGGCGACTAGACGTGGTGACACCTTGACGGCATTGGTGTATTTTCATGTGGTAACGATCTGAAGCTGTGGCTAGGTGGCGACTAGACGTGGTGACACCTTGACGGCATTGGTGTATTTTCATGTGGTGACGATCTGAAGCTGTGGCTAGGTGGCGACTAGACGTGGTGACACATTGACGGCATTGGTGTATTTTCATGTGGTAACGATCTGAAGCTGTGGCTAGGTGGCGACTATACGGGGTGACACATTGACGGCATTGGTGTATTTTCATGTGGTGACGATCTGACGCTATGGCTCGGTGGCGACTAGACGGGGTGACACCTTGACGGCATTGGTGTATTTTCATGTGGTAACGATCTGAAGCTGTGGCTCGGTGGCGACTAGACGGGGTGACACCTTGACGGCATTGGTGTATTTTCATGTGGTGACGATCTGAAGCTGTGGCTCGGTGGCGACTAGACGGGGTGACACCTTGACGGCATTGGTGTATTTTCATGTGGTAACGATCTGAAGCTGTGGCTAGGTGGCGGCTAGACGGGGTGACACCTTGACGGCATTGGTGTATTTTCATGTGGTGACGAACTGACGCTATGGCTCGGTGGCGACTAGACGGGGTGACACCTTGACGGCATTGGTGTATTTTCATGTGGTAACGATCTGAAGCTGTGGCTAGGTGGCGACTAGACGGGGTGACACCTTGACGGCATTGGTGTATTTTCATGTGGTGACGATCTGACGCTATGGCTAGGTGGCGACTAGACGTGGTGACACCTTGACGGCATTGGTGTATTTTCATGTGGTGACGATCTGAAGCTGTGGCTCGGTGGCGACTAGACGGGGTGACACCTTGACGGCATTGGTGTATTTTCATGTGGTAACGATCTGAAGCTGTGGCTCGGTGGCGACTAGACGGGGTGACACCTTGACGGCATTGGTGTATTTTCATGTGGTGACGATCTGACGCTGTGGCTAGGTGGCGACTATACGGGGTGACACCTTGACGGCATTGGTGTATTTTCATGTGGTGACGATCTGAAGTTGTGGCTAGGTGGCGGCTAGACGGGGTGACACCTTGACGGCATTGGTGTATTTTCATGTGGTGACGATCTGAAGTTGTGGCTAGGTGGCGGCTAGACGGGGTGACACCTTGACGGCATTGGTGTATTTTCATGTGGTGACGATCTGAAGTTGTGGCTAGGTGGCGGCTAGACGGGGTGACACCTTGACGGCATTGGTGTATTTTCATGTGGTGACGATCTGAAGTTGTGGCTAGGTGGCGGCTAGACGGGGTGACACCTTGACGGCATTGGTGTATTTTCATGTGGTGACGATCTGAAGTTGTGGCTAGGTGGCGGCTAGACGGGGTGACACCTTGACGGCATTGGTGTATTTTCATGTGGTGACGAACTGACGCTATGGCTCGGTGGCGACTAGACGGGGTGACACCTTGACGGCATTGGTGTATTTTCATGTGGTAACGATCTGAAGCTGTGGCTAGGTGGCGACTAGACGGGGTGACACCTTGACGGCATTGGTGTATTTTCATGTGGTGACGATCTGACGCTATGGCTAGGTGGCGACTATACGGGGTGACACCTTGACGGCATTGGTGTATTTTCATGTGGTGACGATCTGTCGCTATGGCTCGGTGGCGACTAGACGGGGTGACACCTTGACGGCATTGGTGTATTTTCATGTGGTGACGATCTGAAGCTGTGGCTAGGTGGCGACTATACGGGGTGACACCTTGACGGCATTGGTGTATTTTCATGTGGTGACGATCTGAAGCTGTGGCTAGGTGGCGACTAGACGGGGTGACACCTTGACGGCATTGGTGTATTTTCATGTGGTGACGATCTGAAGCTGTGGCTAGGTGGCGACTATACGGGGTGACACCTTGACGGCATTGGTGTATTTTCATGTGGTAACGATCTGAAGCTGTGGCTAGGTGGCGACTATTCGGGGTGACACCTTGACGGCATTGGAGTATTTTCATGTGGTGACGATCTGAAGCTGTGGCTAGGTGGCGACTATACGGGGTGACACCTTGACGGCATTGGTGTATTTTCATGTGGTGACGATCTGACGCTGTGGCTAGGTGGCGACTAGACGGGGTGACACCTTGACGGCATTGGTGTATTTTCATGTGGTGACGATCTGAAGCTGTGGCTAGGTGGCGACTATACGGGGTGACACCTTGACGGCATTGGTGTATTTTCATGTGGTGACGATCTGAAGCTGTGGCTAGGTGGCGGCTAGACGGGGTGACACCTTGACGGCATTGGTGTATTTTCATGTGGTGACGATCTGACGCTATGGCTAGGTGGCGACTAGACGGGGTGACACCTTGACGGCATTGGTGTATTTTCATGTGGTGACGATCTGAAGCTGTGGCTAGGTGGCGACTAGACGAGGTGACACCTTGACGGCATTGGTGTATTTTCATGTGGTAACGATCTGAAGCTGTGGCTAGGTGGCGACTAGACGGGGTGACACTAATAATGGTACTGACACTAATAATATTATTTAAAAACTAATAATGGTACATTTCTTCTCTCCAAAATTCGTACTGAATTTAAATTAAAACCCCCGAGTGCTACTCAATTCACACACAAATCGTCCCAAAAGTCTTTTTTTTTAAATCCATAAGTCCTGTGAAAGTTCTGTCACGGGTTTTTATATAGTGCCATATTTTTATTGGCCGGTTAATGATTTCACTTTTGGTTCATAGAATGTTCTATGCTCATCACTACGGATTTTGTTGCGCCTTCTGCGCTGGAAATGTAGTTCCTATTTTGGGGGACCTTTTATTTTGTGATTTATGTTTTACAAGTTCCTCGTTGCTTTATTTTATTTGAGTCAGTTTAAAGGGTGTTAATTATGTAATTGTCAAGGTCTAGTTTTTATGTTTAAGTTTCGTTGTGCAACATGGTCGGGTTATCCTTCCGCCAGGCGGAAAGACGCTGAGAAAAGGAGCCTTCCTCGACCTATTTTTGCCTCCAACTACGCTTTGAGCTGTTTCTACGGAAGAAGTCTATGAACTTAAATTTAATTTGTCTTTGCGGCTAAGAGGCTTTTATTTTGTGTTCTTAACGACCCTCTTGTTAAGGGTTCGGGTTTCTGGGACTTCTTTTGGGATGCGGACTCCTTCCGAGTGCCAAGAGTCAACCTCGCTCACGCTCCTGGGGTGAGGCCTTGGACAATGGACGGGATTCCACCTTCCACGTCCGGTTGAGGCGAGACACACCCGGGGCTCGAGTGGACATGGACAGCTAAGAAATAAAATATCCACCTTTCTTTGAAAATTAAGTAGGGCCTATTAAATTATAATGTGACCTTCTTTGATTTATTTTGGGGATCCCCTAGAGAGTTTTTAGGTAAAGCCAGCCTACCTTAAACAGAGAATATATTCACAGGACATTTGACTCGTTTGTTATTTAAAGAAGTAGGGTGAATAAATTTTGTTTGTTACTGTATACCAGGCTTTTATTTTTGGGACCCTAGAGCTGGTAATTTTGGTAGCCTTGGTGCGTGGAATGTGTCACCACTAAGCCTACTATAGCTGCGCCACTCTGCTATTGTTCTGAACGATAAACCTGTTAAATGTTTTGAACTGGTAAAATATTACTCTCGGTAAGTTACTTTACTCAAACAGCTCTGGGTCCAATGTAAAAAAAGGTGAAAAGAAATAAGTAAATAATAAAGATAATTAACATTTATAGGGCCTAACTTTATCGTTTCTCTTGATAGGTGAATTTCGTGTGAAGGGAGAGGAAGGTTTTAGGAATGAAATAGGGAATAAAAAAATAAAATAAATAATGTAAATGTGGGGATTTTATTCCTTTTAATTGACTAGAACTTGACAAATTTAATTATTTTTTTTGTTTTGAGTTGTAACTGAGAGTTCTGTCAGAGTAGTTAGTGTTGATTTTTTGGAAAGGTAATTTGAAGTAAAGTAATAGCTTTATAGTAGGAAAAGAGATGGGCGATGAATGATTTAAGTTTATATTGGATTTGAGGTCTTAAGGAATAACTGAATCCATTTACACAAATCTATTTGAATAGTTGAGTTAGGGTCTTTGTAAAAATAAATATATATTAAGGAAAAATGGAAAAGTTTGTACCGGAATTGTTAGTCGGGGATGAATTGGTTTACGAGGCACTGCTAAGGAACTTGCCAGCAAATGTTAAGGTGTCAGAGTTGAGGAAGTCATTAAGGCAGGCTCAAAAGACAAATTTGGAAACTAATGTTAAGAACTTGTCCCAGTTAGATCTGAATAAGGAAATTCAGACTTGTGCGGCCAAATTTTATGAATTGAGGTCTATCGAAAAGAACGTTGAGGAGGAAGATAATCCCACCAGTGTCCTCAAATATATAACCAGGGTAGATCATTTGATCCGAAGGATTAGCAATCTCTCGGCTTGGCCCGGAGTCACTGAGCTTCCGGACGAGGCTAAGCGGTTGGTAGATACCGCTCTCTTTGAGCTACCAAACATCAAAAGGCAGCTTCGGAGGAAATCTGACTCATTTGGGGAGAGTCTAAATCAACAAATTCTTCAGGATCTTGAAGAGAAAGAATCGGTGGAGGTATTCGTCCCTAGCCCATCTCCAAGCGTCACATCGCAGGCCTCAGTTCAGGTAGTCACTAGTATTCCCAGTCTGGCAAATTTTAGTTGTACCACTCAGTCTGTAGGGGCGGTATCGAATGTGATGGATCGTAATTTTGATTTTCCTCCTAAGGGTGAACCTTCTGAATTAACCAATGTGACAACTAGCCCTAGCACAACCACTAGTTACTCGAGTTTGGGACCGAACATGCTGTATAGTACTGCCGGATTTCCGCTCTCCACAGTCATGCCTCCGGCCCAGGCCAATAACCTTAGCACGGTAAGCAGTCATCAATCGGTTTTTCCCGGAATGGGAGGTCTCATGGCTCCAAATACAGGAGGTTTGTCTCACACTGGTTTGGTCTCAACTAATTACTACCAGCCAAGCGAAGGGCATCTAAGGTACGGTAATGCTAACACCTCAGTCTTACAGGGGTTTTCTACTGGATTTAGAAGTTCAGGTGAAGGTAGGAATAATAGTATTTTTGGGAAAATCACTCATCCTGTTGAAAGATACCTGAGTCAAATTCCCATTACAGATGGAATGAGCATTCCACAGCTGTTGGACTTTCTGAGAGTCATTCTTAAACTAAAGAAACAGCCTAGTCTGAGCGACATCCAGATATTGGAGCTGGTAAGTCCGTATGTTCTAGATCCTCTCAATCACAAGATACAGGATGCCATAAATAATCATTTTACTTTGGATCAGTTTCATGCTGCAGTGCTGAAGTACTTTATCCCAGTAGGTATTTTCGAACAGTTAAAGAAAGAATTATTTCACCGTGTACAGGGACTTGATGAACGCCTAGCGCATTATATCTCCAGCATCAAAGAGGCAGCTTGTCTTTTGAGATTACCGATGTCTGAAGGACAAGTGGTGGACACCATTTTGTTAGGCCTAAACCCTGCTGAGCGTTCTCGGTCGATCTTTGTTAAGAAACCGGGGAATTTTGCCGAATTGGATTTGTTGTGTGTGCAGTCGCAAAACGTCTGGTATGCTGATAGGGAGCGGAGTTACCTCCAGAGTAGTGGGCCCGGATTTGACTCCCCTTATCAAAGATCTTTCCCCCAGCGGGATAGTAGAAATCCAAGACCTTCTGTTAACCAAGGAGCCGATTTCAGCCCCAGACAGTTATCTTGGAATCAGAATCGTGGGGAGGTAAGATGTTATGGATGTGGAGGTACAGGGCACTTTAGGAAGGATTGTAGAAAGTCTAACCCAAATAATCAGCGAGCAAAAAACGTGCCCCGCAGGAGAATGTAGTTTTCTATATTCCCCAGAATAAAGCTCATTCAAAGAGAAAGAATCGCAGGAGGACCGGGATGAAAATTAGGGGATTTAACAAAGCTTATTGTTTGCCGTATGTAGAAGTAGATTTTGGTGGTATACAAAAGAGGTGCCTTCTTGACTCGGGGGCTGTCACTAGTTTTATGGACCGGAAGTGTTTTCAGGAATTAGAACAGTCTGCTGTATTTAAGGATGTAAAGCCACTGAGCACTAACTATATTACTGCAACAGGAGATGAGATGAAAACAGAAAGAAGGGTACTCACTAAAATAAAGTTCGACAAGTATTCTTGGCAGGTACCTTTCATGATAGGGGAGAATTTGATAACTCCAGTGATTTTAGGAGCTGATTTTATGCGAAAGACTGGACTCATTTTGAATTTACAAAGAGATGTATGCTATTTCAAGTCTGACCCGAGAAATGTGTTACAGTTGTTGAGTAGTTCCGGTCAAGTTCAGCTCTCAAGTGTAAGAGGGGAAGGAGAGAATAAAGCGGAAAATGTGGATTTATCCCATCTAGATGAGAACTCTAGAGCTGAGATTCAAAGGTTAATCGGGGAGTTTCCGGACGTGTTGACCACTAAACTAGGCCTAACTGACCTTATCGAGTATGACATAAAGGTGGTAGACCCCACAGTTGTTAAACTATCACCGTAAAATCTCTCACCACCAAAGATGGAGATTATGAGAAAACAAATAATGAAACTTTAGGATCAAGGGGTTATTGAAGTGTCAAACTCCAGTTACTCCAGCCCAGCCTTTCTGGTGCCAAAAGGGGAAAGTAAAGAGGATTTCAGATTAGTTATTGATTATAGATTGATGAATCAACGAATCCAGATTGAGTCAGTACCACTACCTGATGTACACGGAGCATTTCATTATTTTGAAAGAGCCAAAGTTTTTACAGTCATTGATCTCAATTCTGCCTACCACCAGATAGGGTTATCCAAAGAGTGCCGACATCTTACCAGCTTTGCAGTACCTTTTAATCTGTACCAATTCACCCGGATCCCATTTGGGCTCAGTACCGGGGCCCAGGTTTTATCCCGATTGATGGATATGATTTTTCACGATGTGAAGTTTAAGTTTGTCTACAATTATCTGGACGATATAGTTGTGTTTAGTGAGTCATACTCAGAGCACCTAGAGCACTTGCGTACAGTCTTTGAACGTTTAAGAGAAGCCAAGTTGACGGTGAACCCCGCCAAAGTACATTTTGCTGTAAATGAGATCAAATTTCTAGGTCACATTGTGGGGAGAGAAGGAGTTCGGATCGATGATCAGAGGACTTCAGCCATCCGTAATTTTCCCACGCCAAGAGACGCTAAACAAATAGCTCGTTTTCTGGGAATGGTAAATTTTTACCACAAATTCATCCCGAATTTAGCACAAATCGCTAGCCCTTTAAATGCCTTGCGTAAAAAGGGGGCAAAGTTTGTTTGGACGGACGAGCATCAAAAAGCCTTTGAGAAACTGAAAGACTGTATGACCCAACCCCCTCTTTTGAAAATAGCCGATTTTACCAAGACATTCATCCTGCAGACCGATGCGAGTTCCACAGCCTTGGGAGCAGTACTTCTTCAGGAGCATGAAGGTGACAGACATCCGATAGCGTACGCTTCGCGTACTTTGAACCAACATGAAAGGAAGTATTCAGCATATGAATTGGAGTGTTTAGGTATATGTTTTGGGATTGAAAAGTTCAGACATTTTTTGGAACATACGGAGTTTATCCTGGAAACTGATTGTCAGGCGCTTTCCTGGTTGTTGGCACACCCTCGACAGTTGGGGAAGATTGGAAGGTGGATCCTGAGGATCCAAAGTCTGAAGTTTAAGGCCGTGCATATCCGGGGCTCTGTAAACACAACTGCGGATGCTCTATCTAGAATGTTTGAGCCTACACTGGAGGAAAGGAGACTTCAGGGAGAGAGTAATATATCAGAGAAGTTGGAGCAGTCAGGTCAATCTGCCGTTGAGGAATTTCAAGTTAAGGCGAAGGTGGGGTTGATCACAAACTTTCCCTTAGCTTTCGAGGATCTACGACAACATCAATATTCTGATGACTATCTGAGGCCTATTATCCAAGATCTGGAAAATGGAAATAATAGTGAGATGTACAAACTACGCAAGGGAATTTTATGCAAGACAATAGGAAGAGAGAAATCTGTGAGAGTTGTACTTCCCAGTCATTTGAAGAATATGGTACTCAAGTACTATCATGACTCGCCTTTGGGAGGACATTTGGGAAGATTCAAAACAATGCATAAGATCAAACAGGAATTTTATTGGGAGGGAATGTCAAAAGACATCGCCGAGTTCGTAAGGAACTGTGTGATTTGTGGTGTGAGCAAACCGGCGGGAAAAACTAAAGTGGGGCTATGCAGTGGAGTTGAGCCGCCCAAAACAGCCTTAGAGAGACTTTACCTAGGTTTTAGTGGACCTTACCCCCGAAGAAGATCCGGGAAAACTATGGTTTTGATTTGTGTTGATGGGTTTACCAATTTTGTGTGGTTAATCCCTTTGTATCAGGCTACGGCCACTACCACAGTTAAAGCTCTAAAGGAAAATATATTCCAGAACTTTGGGACCCCTTCCAGTATAGTAAGTGACAATGGCCCGCAATTTAGAGCAAAAACCTTCCGTGACATGTGTTTTGAGCTAGGGATAGAACACATAACTATTACTGAGTATCACCCTCAAGGGAATTTGGCTGAAAGGTACATAAGAAATTTAAGGAGTGCCTTAATAGCGTATCATTCCAGTGACCACAGGTGTTGGGATGAAAAACTTTGTTGGTTACAGAAATCCTTTAACAATGCTATGCACGAAGGTCATAAATGTTGTCCATATGAGCTTATGTTTGGTCGGAAAGCTAATCACCCCCTTAGTGCTCAATGGAATATTAGAGAACTCTTACCTGAACGTTGCAATTCCCAGAAACTGAAAGAGATTCGGTCCAAGGCGCATAAGAATCTCCAGGTAGCCCAGAGGAGGAGCGCTAATTATTATAATCAAGGTAGAACAGAAAGTAAGTTCCAAGTTGGGGATTTGGTTTGGTTCAAAGCACGCACTATCAGTAACAAAGTGGATAAAATTTCGGGGAAACTGAGTCAAAGATGGACGGGGCCGTACCAAATTCAACGATTCCTCACCCCGGTCTCATGTAGCCTGGCTTATCCAGAAAATGGTGTGTTTTTTCATCGGGCACACGTGAGCCAGCTTAAACCTTTTAGAGGTCAAATGTAAAGTAAAGTCCCTATGTTACTTCGGTTTTCCCCCACTACTTTAACTTCTGGCTCTCTCTGGACCGATTTCAGACCAGCAGAGATGTCCAGGGGTTATCGTTGGAGTTTGGAGGCCACGCAACATAACTGTGGGTGTTGGAGGCACAAACTGATTCACCATCCTGATTCCCCCCTGGATCTGATTTCAGTCCGGCGGTGAAGAAGAGTGCTGAAGAGGAGTGAACTACTGTGCTGTTCAAGTTGAGTAGCATTCCGTCTGGTAGCAAGATGTCTGACGAGAGGCCTTCGAAGAAGGAGAGGAAGCGACTGGAAGATCGTGAGCGGATGGACAGATTCCTTGCAGCTGTTCGGCGTAGCAATCTGAGTTTTCTTTTGGAGATGGAAGCCGAGGAGTATCCAGGTTTTGATGCGACTGCGGAGGACGCAATGAACTGTAGTGATCGTTTCCTGATATGGGGAGCCTTCCACAAGGCACAATGTCTTGTCACTGCTGGGTTTTTTATCAACGATGACCCTGAGTTTGTTCGAGAGTTCTGCCAGATCGGTCTACTGCGAGCTTGGGAGCTGAGTCGGAGCGAAGAGCAGGGAGGAGCTGGAGTGAGTGGTGACGTCCGGATTGCCTTTGGAGGTGTTTCTGAAGCTGGGAAAGTTGGAGTTGTGGTAGAAATGAAGCCCGAGACCTCGTGCATAAGCAACATGATGTTTGACGTGAAATCTGGAAGACCGCAAGCCCTGGTGCGGGGATCGGATGAGACGGAGAAGCGAATGAGGTTCCTGTTTGCTCTAGGACGAAACCCGCTCGACAAAGATCTGACTGGGCAAGCCCAGTGGGGTTGCGGAAGAGAGTTCTATAAAGCACTTCATCGTACCAGAGGAATTGTTGTCATAAACAATGATGAACTTGTTGTGAATGATTCTGTGGATCATGCCCCTGTCAAATTAGCCTTTTGTGGACGCAAACATTCCAGATATTGTGAAGTCGCCAACTATGAGAACAGAGGCACTCTAGTTTTAGCTTTAGTGATGGAACGCAGTGAGGAAGTTTTTCGTCAGGTGACAGCGTTGGCTAACTTAGAGACGTGCGGGTGTTTGGACATTTTCCGGAATGACGAACTAAAGGGAGTCAAGGTTCCGCTGCAGCTCACTTTGAAAGTTGGGGAAACTCCTGAAAAGCGGTGGGTGACTCCGGAGTGGTACACTAGCTATCTTTTTACGCTTAGTAACAAGAAGAGCCTGAGTTGGTGGGTCCGAGTGTGGACTGTGTACAACATGTTGAAAAGAGTATCCTCTTGGGAAGATATGCCTAAAAGACTGCAGATTGTTGTAGCTGACCCCACGCTCCCGAAAGCCACGGTGAAAAGGCTCTTTTAAGTTAGGTTAAGTAGATTTGTTTTTTTTTGGGCCCCTTGTAAAATTTGGTAGATTATAAGATGTGAAAAGAGCTATGTTATAAGGAAATTGCACTAAGGATTTAAAATTATCTGTTTGGGGTGACAATTTCAAACAGATGATTTTTTTATATATTTGTGTTTTTTTTATTGACTTGCTGAGGAACAAACGCTCTCTCTCTGCTATCGCTTTCGCTGTCCTATCTTCACCTTACTTCTTCTCTTCGATTTCGTTTTCATTTTCCAGTTTCTCCTCAGTAGGTTAATCTTGTTTGGGGAGCCCACCAATTGACCGAATTGATATTTGTCCGCCGTGACACTTGTCCACTTTTTAAAAATTAAATTAAATTATTAAATAAAAGCTTGAATCCACTTGGTCGAATTGATAATTGGTCGTTGTGCCATTTCCCCAACTTTTTAAATATTAATATTAATAATTAAATAAAATACTGAAACCACTTGTTCGAATTGATACTTGTTCGCTGTGACAGTTGTCCGACTTTATAAAAATATTAGGTATTAAATAATTGACGATTGACCGAATTGATAGCTGCTCGCCGTGTCTCTTGCCCACTTTTTAAAATTAAATTAAAATAAATAAATAAAGGCCTGAATCCACTTGGTCGAATTGATAGTTGGTCGATGTGACATTTGCTTGACTTTATTAAATAAAATAATAATAATTAAAAATTTGTGTCATTTGACCGAATTGATATTTGCTCGCAGTGACAGTTGGCAGAAGAGTGGAGGGGGCAGCAAGGAGAGGGAGTGGGCGGGGCGCCCAGCCCGTATTCGCCATCTTATATTTGAGAGCGTTGTACGTTAACAGGTGTACCAACGTAAGCTAGTTGTATTACTGTAATAAATTTACCTGCATATTGGAACTAGTAAAAAATTAGAAATAACGAAAACCCAGTTTTCGGCATTAATCCTACAGGCTGACAACTTACTAAAGAGCCTTTTACCAATCGATCTCTAGGTCTTATTTCCAAAACTGCAAGAACTAAATCCTGACATTTGGCATTTACAGGTTCCTCTTAGGCCCCAAATGATCATTCTTAAATGGTTTTACAAAATTCCCTTCAGTTTTAGATTGCCAGTCAAAAATGAAACTTTGGGCAGGCTCTTTTCAAAGTTGTTTGCCTTATAGCAGTGATTTCGTGAGTAGATACATAAATATCTATGAGAAAAATCAATAATGAAATAAATAACTGGTACCTAGCGTCATCTTCCGATGTTAGAAAGTTATGATATTGTAAACTTTGGGGGTTCTGAGGGAACCTTAAACAGACTGGTTCAGAACATAGGCTGTGTAACTCGCATGGCAAGTGAAAGGTGACACAAAGGAACGTAGATTGAGTGAACACACTGTAGAGCAATAATTTCCTTTAATATACATGAACTATTAAACATACATGGTGCACTACTTATTTACTGACCCTCTTGAAAATTATATTCTCCAAATATGTTATAGGTCACTGAGTGAACTGTTGTTCTTAGTAGAGTCAAATTTTCATAGTATTATATAAATTGAATACACATTTTATAGGTTGAAATATATTGTATTGATTATCATGTACGCTACAAGGACCTTAATAAAGATATTACATATTATATACAAGTACAAACCCTTTTACACAAAGAAAATCAAAAATGATTCTTACATTTTGATAAGAATAAACGACAAGTTAACTATAATGTCTTTCACAACTATTCACAAATGGTTAACCTTATTTTATATTTACAATTGTCCTTTATATTTACAATTGTCTATCTCACTTTCCTTCCTAAGTGGAGATAGGATCTATTTCTTAGACAGTCATTCCTTTAATGGATTTTATTTGCTTTGTTAATAAACAGTTTATTTCATTTCATTATTATTATCTTTGTTCGATACAAGTTTATTATTTAATATTTATTTATTTAAATTATTATTATTCAATTTATCCCTTTGGGTTGGACTTTTATATTCTTTCTCTGAGAGTTTAATTGAGCTTATAGTGCACCAAATTATTTTAATTTGATTGGGGACATACCCGCTGCATCTTTCCTGGTGGACCCGTGTTACGCCCGCGTCGCCAGCCAGTTGAAGGCCCGCGTGGATCCCCGAGTCGGTGTCTCCTCTCGGTGATCTCCACTCCTTTCGGTGGTCTGCGTGATCCTCGGTGGTGTCTTCGCCCCCTCGGTGGTGTGCGTTGCCTCCTGATGGTGTGCGTCGCCTCGGTGTTGGTCTCCGGTGGCCTGGGTCTCGTTCCGGTAGGATGTCTTCCGCTGGATGTCCCTCGGTGGTGCGAGTCTCGAAGCGAAATCTCGAAGTTCGTGCGTTGGGGAAATAGACTATCTCGAGGGTGCCGACGGGTGCTTAATACTGTCCGCGACGGTTTACCAACTCCTACTCAATTCAGAGTGGCCCCTGAGTTCCCCAACTTATTACTTCTACTCCTCCTCGAAGACTGATTTCCTAACTCTTCCTTTCAATTTTTCCATCACTCTCCCTTCCATCGGACTTTTCCCCCGTAGTGCTATTGTCACGCCCTCCTGCCAATCGGCGATGGCGAATCCGATACCTACGGAGCCATTGGGAGAACGACTGAAGTCCAGCCCTATTGTTCCGAGAATAAGGCGTGTCGCTGATGGTGAGTTATTCCAATTTTTCTAATATGATTCTTTCCACGGGAATCGAATTGATCTCGGTCATTTCCCTCCTTCCTAGTAAGACCTTGAAATATAATGCTCTCCTATTGTATGTCGTCTAGATACGTGCTTCCTCGTGGGAGCTTATAAGTTTTATTTTAAACAATTTTTATTTGTTGTACTAATGTGAGAAAACCATGAATGAATCTCTTATTAAGTATTAATTTTGGACGGAGGTAACTGATCTGATTAATAGTCGATTTCCGGATAGTTTATACTCCCCTGCTGCGCTTTAATTTGGTCCCCAAATTAATTGTATGGTGTGCTTCTCGGCAGTTATAGAATGTGGGTCACCAGTGCCGTGCTGTGGTTGCAAGGCATCTTCTGTCTCTCTCTCCCTCTCTGCATCAGCTGGTCGCTGTGCGGCGGCGTGTGTTCGAAGCACAGATCCCTCTGTTTATACTGTAATATTTTGTTTTTGTGTTACTCTAGATTTTTTGTTGATATTTATTGCTGAAGTTTGGGAGGATTGTATAGACGTTTTTTTATATTGGTTAATCAATTTATTAATCGTTCAGCTGTTCCCGGATTTCGGTTGGTTTGTGGGATTTGAGGGTAGTTTGTGTAGGGTCGTGTCACGCTCATCTTAATTGTTTGTATATGCAAGCAGTATATTATTACAATTAAGATTACTGTGAGGCTTGATGTCCATGCGAAGAGTATGTAAATTAGCAATTTTGTGTTACCGAATAAATCAAAATCGTTCTTCTCTAATTTGAGATGTTTTATCTTCTCTAATTTCGTTACGACAAATGTGGGCGTGGTTATGTTCCAATTAGTATCAATAATTTCAGTTAAGTTGTCGAATTCGTGGTAGACTCCTGAGTCTAGCGTAAATAATTTCAATGTTTTTAGCTTTGTCCATGCGGCAGGAATCAAAATAATGGGTTCTAAGTTCTGACTGTCAGCAGAGTCACATGGTTTTATTTTTGTTAGCCTATAAGAATAAGTTTGTCCATATTTAGTTGGCAGTCACACGGTATGTTTATTTTAAGAGTGCCCGTAGGAATTCGTGGAATTATCTTTGAATATGTGTCCGTGTCACATTTTAACTGGAGTTCTTGTTGTACATTGGTGATTAGATATTTGTTTGGGAATAATTCTGTGATTATTGGATATTCTGGTCTTGCATCGCAAATAAAAGGACAATTTTTTTGTAATTCGTCTATGGACGCTGATGCTAAAATTAAATGTAAACATAGTTGCATTTCGTTTGCTATGATCGTCGTACGGGGAATCTTGCATAATGGGTAAGATTTGTCGTTGCAATTTGGGGCCGATATGCTGATTATTTTTGTATAAGCTGGAGTTTTGAAAATGATTTTTTCTTCGGTGTGCAGTGAACATATTTTATCCTCCCAAATTAGAGGTGTATTAATGGTCTTGAAGATTTCGCCTTGAGTGTCGGAGTGAATTAGAGGAATGTTAATTCGCGTTACTAGGGTATTTCCTATTATTGTGCAATGATTTATTTTCAATTTGTAGTATAGATGTAATTCCGATAGAGGTATTGCTAATGTGAGATTTTTTTCTTCTGCCTTTTTCTCCAAGTTTCGTAATTTCGAGGTTAAATTTTTCGGATTTATTAATTTTTCTGATAAGAGGTTTAGATGGCATTTATTTAAAATTTCGGTTTGGGTGTCTTGATAATAATTATATAATATGTACGTCCATGTCTGTTGGAAGGTTATATAAATTTGAAACACTGCTTGTTTCTCATCCCTCATAGCTGATAATTTCATTAACTCTTTCTTTACTGCATCAAAATTTTTGTGAACCTTTTCCGCTAAGTGTTCGACCGATTTTGAAAAATTATTAAGATTGTGTGCAGTTGTTACCATGTCTCTATATTGTGTATGTACAGAATCGACAATTTTGTTGGTGTGTTCCGTGATGTTGGCTTGATTGATGTATAAGTTGTTCACTTGTTCAACATTAGCCACGTTACAGCACCAATTTAGAAAATTTTGAAGGAATACAAGACCTCTTTTGTTTCTAGTTATATTAGTTAGTGCCGCATCGTTATCATGTAATTGAATTTGGTCATTAATCATATCATGTATTAATCCTAGGTTTTCTTGAAGAGTATAATATTCTGGGAGTTCGTATTCAGTTTTATTAAGATCTGGGGTCCAATTTTCAAGTTTTGGGTTTGTGAAGAGGGGTGTTGACAAAATTAATGGTATTGCGGTTTCATACGGAACGTAGTCCGATCGCTGCTGGAAATGGTGCCCCGAAAAAATTTGATATCTTGCTTCCATGTCGGTTCCCATAGCGGTCCTCGAAATTGCCGATGTCAGAATGGCGAGGTATAACAGCATCCTGGCTTTGTGAATTATCTGTACCACAAATTTCTCATTAGTTTAGTGATAGTGTTTTAGATAATTATTTATTTAATATGAACTGAAGTATCATTTTGTTTTTTTGGATAATTTATGTTTTATTTTTAAAAATCAATATATATCTATCTTTTTATTTAGTTTCACCAATCATTATGGACGATCAATTACTGTTGTTACAAACATAATACGGGTGATCAGGTCGTAATATGTTTCTACTTTGCAGTAATTAATTGTAGTAAAATTTATAATTATGTAGTGAATATTATATTAATTACGACGGGCGATGTAGCGTAGGCGGTGTTGTCTGGGAATGCCTCACTTGTTGCGTTTCAGCGCACATGTAGTGATAAGACAGGTTTATTCTGCGGAGCCTGGCTTATCTCTTGTTTATACAAAAACACAACCCCCCCCCCCAGACCCCCCAGGCCCAGGGCCCAGGGTCCCCCCCCAGGGATCTGGGGGTAACACGGGTCCACCAGGAAAGATGCAGCGGGTATGTCCCCAATCAAATTAAAATAATTTGGTGCACTATAAGCTCAATTAAACTCTCAGAGAAAGAATATAAAAGTCCAACCCAAAGGGATAAATTGAATAATAATAATTTAAATAAATAAATATTAAATAATAAACTTGTATCGAACAAAGATAATAATAATGAAATGAAATAAACTGTTTATTAACAAAGCAAATAAAATCCATTAAAGGAATGACTGTCTAAGAAATAGATCCTATCTCCACTTAGGAAGGAAAGTGAGATAGACAATTGTAAATATAAAGGACAATTGTAAATATAAAATAAGGTTAACCATTTGTGAATAGTTGTGAAAGACATTATAGTTAACTTGTCGTTTATTCTTATCAAAATGTAAGAATCATTTTTGATTTTCTTTGTGTAAAAGGGTTTGTACTTGTATATAATATGTAATATCTTTATTAAGGTCCTTGTAGCGTACATGATAATCAATACAATATATTTCAACCTATAAAATGTGTATTCAATTTATATAATACTATGAAAATTTGACTCTACTAAGAACAACAGTTCACTCAGTGACCTATAACATATTTGGAGAATATAATTTTCAAGAGGGTCAGTAAATAAGTAGTGCACCATGTATGTTTAATAGTTCATGTATATTAAAGGAAATTATTGCTCTACAGTGTGTTCACTCAATCTACGTTCCTTTGTGTCACCTTTCACTTGCCATGCGAGTTACACAGCCTATGTTCTGAACCAGTCTGTTTAAGGTTCCCTCAGAACCCCCAAAGTTTACAATATCATAACTTTCTAACATCGGAAGATGACGCTAGGTACCAGTTATTTATTTCATTATTGATTTTTCTCATAGATATTTATGTATCTACTCACGAAATCACTGCTATAAGGCAAACAACTTTGAAAAGAGCCTGCCCAAAGTTTCATTTTTGACTGGCAATCTAAAACTGAAGGGAATTTTGTAAAACCATTTAAGAATGATCATTTGGGGCCTAAGAGGAACCTGTAAATGCCAAATGTCAGGATTTAGTTCTTGCAGTTTTGGAAATAAGACCTAGAGATCGATTGGTAAAAGGCTCTTTAGTAAGTTGTCAGCCTGTAGGATTAATGCCGAAAACTGGGTTTTCGTTATTTCTAATTTTTTACTAGTTCCAATATGCAGGTAAATTTATTACAGTAATACAACTAGCTTACGTTGGTACACCTGTTAACGTACAACGCTCTCAAATATAAGATGGCGAATACGGGCTGGGCGCCCCGCCCACTCCCTCTATATTTACAATTGTCTATCTCACTTTCCTTCCTAAGTGGAGATAGGATCTATTTCTTAGACAGTCATTCCTTTAATGGATTTTATTTGCTTTGTTAATAAACAGTTTATTTCATTTCATTATTATTATCTTTGTTCGATACAAGTTTATTATTTAATATTTATTTATTTAAATTATTATTATTCAATGTATCCCTTTGGGTTGGACTTTTATATTCTTTCTCTGAGAGTTTAATTGAGCTCATAGTGCACCAAATTATTTTAATTTGATTGGGGACATACCCGCTGCATCTTTCCTGGTGGACCCGTGTTACGCCCGCGTCGCCAGCCAGTTGAAGGCCCGCGTGGATCCCCGAGTCGGTGTCTCCTCTCGGTGATCTCCACTCCTTTCGGTGGTCTGCGTGATCCTCGGTGGTGTCTTCGCCCCCTCGGTGGTGTGCGTTGCCTCCTGATGGTGTGCGTCGCCTCGGTGTTGGTCTCCGGTGGCCTGGGTCTCGTTCCGGTAGGATGTCTTCCGCTGGATGTCCCTCGGTGGTGCGAGTCTCGAAGCGAAATCTCGAAGTTCGTGCGTTGGGGAAATAGACTATCTCGAGGGTGCCGACGGGTGCTTAATACTGTCCGCGACGGTTTACCAACTCCTACTCAATTCAGAGTGGCCCCTGAGTTCCCCAACTTATTACTTCTACTCCTCCTCGAAGACTGATTTCCTAACTCTTCCTTTCAATTTTTCCATCACTCTCCCTTCCATCGGACTTTTCCCCCGTAGTGCTATTGTCACGCCCTCCTGCCAATCGGCGATGGCGAATCCGATACCTACGGAGCCATTGGGAGAACGACTGAAGTCCAGCCCTATTGTTCCGAGAATAAGGCGTGTCGCTGATGGTGAGTTATTCCAATTTTTCTAATATGATTCTTTCCACGGGAATCGAATTGATCTCGGTCATTTCCCTCCTTCCTAGTAAGACCTTGAAATATAATGCTCTCCTATTGTATGTCGTCTAGATACGTGCTTCCTCGTGGGAGCTTATAAGTTTTATTTTAAACAATTTTTATTTGTTGTACTAATGTGAGAAAACCATGAATGAATCTCTTATTAAGTATTAATTTTGGACGGAGGTAACTGATCTGATTAATAGTCGATTTCCGGATAGTTTATAATATGTATTATGTTAAAACTGAAAAAAAACCTCAGTTAAGGTCAGATTATCCGTTCACTAATCCTACCCTTCATCCTACATAAGCCCAGTTAATTTATATGTTTGTTTCCGTAAATGGAAATTCATGTTTTAATTATGGAGACAACAAGTTATTTCAGTACTCGTGACATTGAAGAGAAAAAAGAAAATTTAACATCGATTTTCATTAGGCCTAATGCAGTTAATTTATTTTATATTTAGTTATTTTTACTTTCTCCCCCCTATAATACACAGTATATGGAGAAAGTATTGTTTTCGTCAAAATTTTAGAATTTGAGTTGTTAGTGGATATATTTGTTTTAGTGCTCCCTGAATCCAAAAAATGGTTTTTCGGCGTGGTCTCTCTCTCTCTCTCTCTCTCTCCCTCTCTCTCTGTGTCTGTCTGTGTGTGTGTGTGTGTGTGTGTGTGTGTGTGTGTGTGTGTGTGTGTGTGTGTTTGTAAATGGTTCGTTTGGGGGACATTCACGTGTATTTTGACCAACCAACTGAGGGCGAAAAACGTACCGAGGACACACTCGTGGTCCTCGGAACGTTTTAGCTTCACCATTGCATTCTTGAGGCGCCTGTGAACCAGGAAAAACAATTTTAAACAATGACTTCAGTCTAAAAATACTTTTGTATTTTCCTAGTATCTATTGTATTTTTATTTCACTTCTCATTTCATATAAGTTTAAAATTATTACCAGTAATTGTAAATAGGAGCAGTAGAAACATACGGAAATAATATTAACAACAAGTTACTTCGTTCTTATCTACTTACGAAGAATGTGAGTTTTTCTTAATACTATTTTTTATCCTTCCTTTTTTGACAGTAAAAAGTCAATATTCGGAAATAGATGTATGATACAATATTTAAAGAGTTCAGTGATATTGTCTTAAAAGATAAGGCGCATCAGTTTTAAATATTATAAATATTTTTCGTAAAAGTAGAGAAAAATATTTCCTAATTTAAACATAACTTTGAATTGTAATAATTAACAAAGATAAGGGACAATATGTCAGCTGGAAATTATTAAAAACAAATAATAAAGATGTTCGTTCAATGTAGGGAAGTCTGTCGTAGTTAAGACAGTCGGCCCATGCGTTAACAAATGAGGACTTTCTTATTCGCACGCCACCTGATAATCAATTATTTAAATTAATGTCTATAGCAAAAACGAGAAATCCTAAAAAAAATTGTTCAGACAAAAAAATATCTCTGGAATGTTATCTACAACTTTCTCACTGACACTTTTTACCCAACCAAAATATAAAAAACTTCCTCGCTTACTACTTTCTTCACCTCTTATTTTAATAGAATTAAAAACATTTGGCGCTAAACAAATTATTAAAATCCATGCAATCAGTTTTTGGAATCAAAATGGTTACCATAAGATTCGTCATTTCAAGCTGTAAAATGTGATATAAAATTATATTTGTTTACTCAGTTTATTGTTTGGTAAATGCCAGTTTGATTGAAGCGCTGTTCGCTCGACTGGCGTCGCGTCCGGGTCCCGCCAGATAAGACCTTTTTGCCACCCAACGGTGAAAACGATGGCACGGTTTTCGCCTGACTTTAGCATTGGAAGGCGCGATCCAGTTATGTTTCATCCGAGGTTTATACACACCTGTAGCAGAAAACCTGCTTACTCATTCCCCATGTTAATCCTACGGAGAATACCAAAAAAGAAAGGCGATTATCTTTGGTTTCAATGTGTTTAGAGAATGGAAATTCGCTGAGTATGCAGGTCAGCTGCAATTGGGGAGTTTCAGTCTTCTAATATAAAAAAAAACTAAACCTCATGTTTGGAGGGTAATAACTCCCTTAACCCCCCCCCCCCTTCCAATGGTCGGATCGGGCTGTGGTTAGAACTCGTCCGAATAAATACCACTTTACACGTGAGTGCCAAATGTCATTATGATCGTACCTTTTTTCGGCCATTATCGTGTTTATACAGACCCACATATAGAAAGGTATATAGATGGACAGATATTAATTTTAACTAATGGTTTTCGCTTTTGTGCGCCCCAAAATAAAAGTTATCATGGTCCCGCATTTAGGTCTTACCAACAGACCGACAGTCCTAGCTTAATTTTCTTTTGGGAAATTCGCTAAAATCAGTCACATATTTGAATAGGGATCGTTGCCGGTTATCGATATTACTTTTTCACCTATAGTGGATATCCTGGGGATATTCCCAATATCCCCATGGATTGTTCCTAAGGTTATCCTAGGGATGTTTTTGTGCTGTGTTGGGGTCTAAATTGTACCACTGCACAGGTAAATACAAGTAACCTTGTAGAGGTAGGTCTTGGCAAAATCTAAAACCAATTTAGTTATCGATGAATGCAACAAACCTAGCACCACCAACATTCTTTAGAGGGTTTCATAATTGTTATTATGACACTACTTCCGTCAAATGCCGAGCTCTCATTGGTCTATAACCAGTACTCTAAAGTGACTCCAGTACTCTAAAGTCGTCATTAGAGTACTGCTTGGTTTTTGGTGTTTTAATGTATATCATTATGATGTTTATTGTAATACCATAATTGGTGCTTATTGCAATGGTCGTAGATAAATAAAATTATTCTATTTAAGTTCCAACCAATGGCAGAGACATCTCTCAGTATACAAGATATGGGTGTTTCTGGGTGTCAGCGATTAGTTGTTCAAATCTAAACCATCCTTGCTTTAGTAATTGGGTAGGAAATGCACAGTACTCACACTGTCGAGCATTTTTCGTGTTTCGAAAATTTGTCGTGTTTTACATTTCGGTAATTTATCAGAGGTAAAACCGCCGGAGCTTTGCATTTCAATTATTTGTCAGAGTTTCGCATTTCGAAAAGTTGTCTGAGTTTCGCATTTTGGAAAGTTGTCTGAGTTTCGCATTTTGGAAAGTTGCCGGTGTTCCGTGTTTCGGAAGTTTGTCGGAGTTTTACGTTTCAGAATGTTGCCGGAGATTTGGGTTTCGGAAGTTAGTCGGGATTTGTATTTTTGGAAGCTGTTATAGTTAAAGCTACCGGAAAGTGACGGTGCCATTGTTTAATGCATTGGGTTAGTACTTACATCTGAGTGTTGTGGGTACGTGTTAGGGTGTTGTGGGGAGATGTTTATGTTTTGTGTTATCCGAGGAGGTATTTGCCTCTGTTCAATGGTGTCAGGGATGACAGTAAAAGTTTTGTCTGGACATTTTGGCACCAGTTAGTGTCCTGATAATCGGGATAATATGAGCAAAATGCTCTGAGCTCAAAGTGGAAACACGTGAAGGCCCGTGTCTGTTTTGCCAACTACCTGGTTCTTGGAGAAGAAAAATGGGAACCAAAAGTTTCACATTTCTTAAACTTACCGGGTTCCGCAGTTCAGTCACTTGTCAGAGTTTTGTGTTTTGTTACTGAAATTGAATGTAAATTGAAATACCTTGATCAGTTGAAACTGTAATTTTCTTTTTATCTAGCAGAGAAAACCATGAGATCCCATAGAATTTTTTTTAGTGCAACACCAATTCTACAACGCTACACCAAGTGTAGCATAACTGTGGTAAAATCTTTCGGGTTCCGCAGTTCAGTCGCACTTGTCAGAGTTTTGTGTTTTGTTACTGAAATTGAATGTAAATTGCAATGACTTGATCAGTTGAAACTTCAAATTTCTTTGTTATCTTGCAGATAAACCCCTGAGATCCCATAGTACTTCTTCAGTGCAATACCAATAAGTGTAGCATAATTGTGGTACAATCTTTTAGGCTTGTTATTGATTAAGTAAATAAGAGCTTTGATTATGTTCATATAGCTGTTCTAGAACAGCTATTCGGTCAATAGGTCCTGTGAAATTATCACCGGCGGTGGATAGTTACAAATATATAAAATATACTGTTCACATAGCTGTCCTACACCAACATAGAAATTACACACTTTGAAAAATTTCAGCAATGTTAACATCACTAAAACTGTATAAAATTAGAAATCTTTAATAAGACTTTTCAAAAATGTTAAAAAGATAAAAAAAATATGTAACTCAAATTATTTATTTATTTACATATTTTTCTATGTGTTATATATTTTTCTAAAACTAAATCAATGCTTATTCTTGAAAAATTTTCTGCTTTGTTTTGCAGAAGACTTGCATTATGCAAATATATACTAGTAAAATGGATGGATTACAGATGCCAATATTGAAAATGATCATATGTTTGAATAATTTTTCAAAGATATACCGGGTGTCCACAGACGGCGCCTGCATTAAAAGAAAGTCAATCCTAAACTGCTATATACAAAAATATAGTCGACCAAAAAAAATACAAATTTGGAATCAAATTAAAGGTCTGAATCTCACAATTACTATGGTACCAATTATAAATGGTTTAAAAGCAGTTTACACATCACAGGAACGTTACAGGTGTATTCCTTCAAAATTTGAAAGTCTGCCAGCTCAGATCGGTGTTAAGCTAATCAACGAGCTCCCTGATACCATCAAACAGATACCAGCAAACGAAAAACAATTCAAATCGAATTTAAAACGCTACCTGGCGTCTAGGGCATTCTACTCTGTTGACGAGTTTATGGGGGCTGCTGGGATAGTTCAAAATTAAATAAACTATGTCATCGGTGTTAGGTATGAATGTGATGAATGTATGGCAACTTGATGTATGTATGTATGCAGGTATGAATGATAAACCTTAGCTTTAGTAATATATATATTGACGCATGCAATGCAATGTACAACCATTGTTCACGCAATAAAGAAATATTATTATTATTATTATTCCGCGGCGGCAACTTCTTTCAAAAAATGTACGGACAAGCTTCTAGTTTTCAGTGTTTACGATGTGTAAACTACCTGTAAGCAATTTATATTTGGTACTATAGTGATTCTGAGATTCAGACGTATAATTTGATACCATATTTGTAATTTGTATTTACTTTATTTTTTCCATGCATAGGGACTAGCAGCAAATTTAGGCTTCTCTTCGTGGTTTCTATTGCTCCGTCTATTGTACTATGTGGTCGATGGCCTCCCATAAGAAACGGATCAGAGATGATGATAAACCCTGAAGAAATGTATCGGATGTTTCTTCTGTCCGTTATATAAAAAAAGGATAAATTGTGGAAAGAGACGAACAAGGGTGTGGAATATTCATCATCCACGCAAATTTAAATTTTCTTTTGATTCTGTCATCGAACACTATTTGGCTATGAGATAGTTTCTGAATTATGACTGTAAAAGCAGATACCAGTTGATGGTTCATCGCGAAATGTTAAGAAACCATCACACAGACCAACATCACTTTTCACACCTTTCAATGATCAAACACTATTTGAACATGAAATTTCCGACATTAAAAGAGAAAGAATCTCATGATACTTGTTTTGATATTTTCTACAATAGTGAATCACCATCTAATGTCTAGAAATGAATCGTTCAACAAGGACTTGTGTAAGTTTTGCAGTTGTTTTACAGCATTCAAAAAGAGTTTACTTCTGATGGGTGAAAATCATTTGTTTTGTTTCCGATAATCAGAAACTGAGCGTAACATTTGCAGTCCTTTCTACAAACAAAATATTTCATCCAATGTCATCGCATCGAAGACGCCACACCGTTATGTCTAATACCCAGTATGTTATAGTTGTGAGAAGAGAGACAAAATAATGCAAAAACATTTGTTAAATTATTCCGTTCATCTTTCGTCGGCAGAGAGGATTTTGAGCCAAAAAAATCAAATCCCTCTTGAGAATACTTGGGACTAAGGATAATATTACAACATTGTAATGTTTATATATGTTTATTTAAATTTTCTTTGTTCTTTTTTAATGTTATATGCAGTAATTGTGTCATTTAAGTTGTCCTTTACAACTCTACATGTGTAGTTAAAAAATCCACTCGTGTATGTTGTTGTCCAAGTCTCGAACTCCTCCGGCGTAGACTCCAAGCTGCTGACTCCTTCGTTGTGGTGATCTCTGAACAAACAAACATTTCCATTATTAGCCTCCCGAGACCCATTGTACCTTTTTAGGGACAAATAAAATATGCGATTTTGAACCATGTTGTTTTCCATAATTTATTCACTATTGTCAAGATATTGATCTCAACCTTCAATGTTGACTGTTGGAGTGTCAACGAAAAATAAAATTTTAAGTAATGGGTTTTCATTGGGTTAAAGCACATTCAGACATCAATTGGTGTACGAATTACTAAACGAACAGAACATTTCAGATATCATCGTGTCAAAGACACCTCACTGTGTGTCTATTGCCCAGTATGCCATAATGGTGTTAATAGGGACAAAATTGATGAAAAAAACATTTTGTTAAATTATGTCCTTTCGTCTTATGTCGCACAGTGGTTCAAAATCCCAATAAACGTGACCAAAAGTGAAAAAATCACGTTTTGAATTTAATTGATTCAGGCATTGCTTAAAGTTTGTTAATAGATGCAGGGCTAAAATATATCATTATCAGGTCAGGGGCTCATTCCAACATCTTGGGGAATCCCCTAAAGACTGGTCATTATTAATATGACCGCTGTCGAACGTGTTGCAGTTTGTTTCACTACCAAAAAATATAAATCAGTAAAAAATTTAATTAGTAAGTTAAACTATTTTGCTGCTATGGCGGTTTTGCCAGAGGGTAATGTTATCCAGCAGAGCCGTAGAGGTAAAACATATACTTGTTTTTACGCAATCATGTACAATAATTTGTAAGGCTATATTTTTTACACAGGGAAAAAACTTTATAATATTCAGAGAGACTTAAGTTTTGATTCGTACTGTTTCTTACCGTATATTTTATATCAGGTATAAAAAGCTTGAAATGTTCTCTATCACATTCAGTTGGAAATCGCTGCCCCGAGCTACCCCTTGTTGGTAAAATTAATAATAGTTTTACCTTCTAACAGGAAAATTCATAGCAGTTTTTTCTTGGGTACTGTATATTTTAATTTCTTTTACATAAGGGGTTTGTCAAAGGCTTAGAGTATATTAAATATTTATTGTAATACTTAACAAAATGTACTAAACTTTGCAATTGCATATCTGGCATAGTAAAAAAATAATGGGTTATAATTTACCATTGATTTTCATGACTTCAGGGGACATGGCCCACAGGGACATCTCACGTTTCTGTTGCTGATTCCTCTGTATCCGAATCGAAGAATTCTTTACTAAACTCTAAAAGTTCTGTCCTCTCTTTTGATGGGGGTTGTCTTTTTATTCTTTCCTTGTTATATTCTCTGTAAAAAACAAACATTTCCATTACTAATCTCTGAGTAAACATAAAGTTTAAACAACACATAGAGGATTTTCGGTGGATTTAGTATGCAGACGGATGGAATTCAAGTATCGTTTTCTATTAATAAAACGAAACAATTGGATATGTATCAAAAAGAAGGTCTGAAAAAAAGAAAGACGTTTTATCAAGGAGGTTATGAAGGAATTTGAGAAAATCATAATGATATCGTTTCTGTCGATCCCGGTGCTATCCTACCTCTAGTAACTCGCCGCAAGACAGAGCAGAAAAATTTAATTTCCCAATCATTATCTGTGGGGCGCGTAATCTGTGACACCTGCGAATACTTTCATAAGAAAAAAAAGGTGGAAAAATGATATCGACCGTCAAATTCGAATAGATCTGGAGCAAAAGAAAAGTAAAAAGATATCGTTATTAGGAAGAGTATTTTAAAATACTGGGCCTTCACAGAATTCAAACTGAAATGGTTCAAACGCCGACAAGAGATTTACGTTTTACGGAGAATGAGAAGTTTGAAGTTCGATTGATACACGAGGTTTCAACGGTTTTTTGACAACATCGCTAAAGAGTACTTTACGCCTTAAAATAAAGTTATTGTAAATGGGACTGGCACTACTTTCATAAAGACTGCCAAATTTCACACCCGGAGAAAGTTTTCAGACAAAAAATTGATATCCGCCCTGCGGAGTGAGGACACAAAGTTATAGTGTTTGATGAGAGATACACTACTAAAAGGTGTAATTCTTGCAATGAACAGAACGTTACATCCGATGTCGTCGTGTCGAAGACACCACACCGCTATGTCTATATTGTCCAGTATGTCACAGTGGTGTGAACAGGGACAAATGGTGCAAAAAACATTTTGTTAAATTATGTCCTTTTGTCTTTCGTCGGCGGACAAGATTTTGAGCCATAAGGTTAAAAATCGTAACCTTCTCAGAAACATTTGGGTCTGTGGAGGAAATTACTAAAACAAAACTGCAATGTTTACTATATCAAATTTGGCTAGGCTATACATCATTGAGGCGAACATTGAACAAGATAATTATCTTTTCCACGGTAAGGACAGCTTGGAGCAAAAGATTCATGTCAAGCCGAGGCAGAAGATATCAGCCTCAAAAATTTTATTTTCATGTATGTGAAGGCTTAAATTTTCAGATAAGAAAGCAATTAGATCCATATGGACTTACCTCAGCGCCTTCAACATTCCTTTTTTTCCGAGCCCCGGACAGATTACATTTATTTCCGAGTTGGATGGGAGTTCATAGGCTCGCCCTTCTTCTGTGTCCTCCGCTATGCCGGGGGTTCTGAACGAAAATACATTTTGTTGAATGACAATAAAAATAATATTTTGATACTCATTTTCAGTCATACTTGCAATCTCATCTCATTATATCGTTTTTTCTCAATCATATACTTGGATTTCTGAATTAAATCTTTTGTTTTCAGAGTATATTCTAATATAAATATTTTTATGTTGCAACATACAAGAAAAGTAATTAATTGAAAATAATGCTTTTAGTTTTGAGAACAAAACGGAATGAATGATTGTTAAGCGTAACACAGTCAGATAATACACTATTTCTGGTATTGTTGAATTGTTTTTAGCGATAAATGTTTGATTTATTTGGTTTGAAAAGATTCATTCACAGCCCATAGAAACAAATCATGGAAAGCCTTAAATTTATCTTCAATGCTATCCAAAATGTACACATCAATCCAATTAATTTGGCTTAGCCTATCTAAAAACAAAGTTGAATTAAAATCATTCACTAACCTAGCGAGATTTTTTGGCTTACTTTCCTTGCATGAACTAACATCTGTATTAAGTGAAAACACTATGCCATCATGATCTGAAAAAATAACAGTAAGAATAACCCTTGAAATCCATTTGGAATCATGAATATCTGTGACTATGTTGTCAATGCAACTTCCTGACATAGGTCTAGTAGCCTCTTCATTTGTTATCATCAATCCAAAACAATTAAACAAATTTACAAGATCATTCTTAAAATTACTATCAGAATTACAATTTACATAAATTCACCACAAACCACTAAGTTAGGCTACAATTACATTTGTATGACAGACATATTATGTTATAAGACAATTAAGAAAATTTACAAAATATACAGGGTCCATATTATATGGCCTATAGATAGAAATAACAACAATTTTTTCCTTTACAAGTTCTACCGCCGCGCCGTAGCTTCGCAAACCATTTCTATGGAGGCTTCCTTAACTTGGGATATCTCAAGATAGTCAATATCCTCTTTGACAAAAATTGCAGAACCACCATGGATCTTGTTAGTTCTACCATAGAAAGAAGCAAGCGAATAACCGGGTAATGCCAAAAAAGAGGCATCAGCATTATTTAACCAATGTTCCGCTAAAGTAATAACACTCACATTTTTAAATATTACAACACATAAGGCCAAGGACATCTAATTTATTACAAACACTCTGGACATTCCAGAAAAACAAATTCAAAGTTTGATCTGAAAAAGTCATAGGCCTACTTGTTGAGAAGCTTTGTCTTCTAGGCTAAAAAATTACTATTTTTAACAACTACAGGTTCATTATTGAGCATTTTCTTGGAGTCAATATATTTGTTCACACATGCCACTATTTGATCAGTTACATAATGCTTTCCACTTACATTAAGATGAAAACCATTTGCAGTATAGAAATCTTTCCCTAACTTACTTATATCCACATAAGTGCTGTTCTTGAAATACTTATAAAGTTTTTCAATTTCTGAATTAGTTTTCCTGATTTCTTTAAATATAGCTGAATTTATAGGCAAGTCATATACCTATGAGGTACTGAAAACACTACTGTATTATTCATTGACAGCTCTTTCAACTTTCTTCTTAGACACTTATGCAATTCATTTTTTTCATTACAAGCTAAATCATTGGTCCCCCCAAACAACACAACAAAGTCATCCCATCCAAAGACTTCTTGCTCAGATGGTACTACACAACTCATTTTATCATTGGGCTTAACAAAAGACAGTATTTCACAGTTAGCTTCTTTTTAGCGAATTTTCCCTATAGGGAAGAAGCTATTACCGTAGGTCTCATGGTAATACCTAAGCCCGAGACCGTGATAACTTTTCGTTTTGGGGCCACCAGAAGCAAAAAACACCATTGGTTCGAATTTTTATATATATATCTATCCAGTGCTTGATTTGTAAAAATTGAGGTATCGGAACTGTAATTGCCAGTTTGTACATAACCCCCCACCCCTTATCATTCTTCCCTTCAACAAAGTATTATTTGTCTATGTGAATAATTAGATCAATTTAAAAAGCCACATTTTATCTAACTCAAATTTTTGAATAAGTAAATTAAAAACTAACAAAGCATTACTTTACCAAAAAATAAATACTCTAAAGAAATTCTAGATTTTTTGTGATGCCTTGTGCGAGTATCGGGTCTTTTTAGCGTTTTCAACAATCGGCTTAGCTTAAGACTACACAAAAGTGCTCTAATTTCAGGCCGAAACTCCGCGGTTAATTTCAATAAAAGTTCGGTCGAGTACACGCGATCGTCTCTTCCGAAAAATATTCCGGCCGATTATACGCGATCGTCTTTTGCGGCAAATTCTCCGGCCGATCTTACGCTATCGTCTTTAGCGTCGAAATTCTCCAGCCGTTCATGCGCGATCGTCTTTTGCGGCAAATTCTCCGGCCGATCTTACGCGATCGTCTTTAACGTCACAAAATTCTCCAGCCGTTCATACGTAATCGTCATTGGCGACAAATTCTCCAGCCGATTACACGCGATTGTCTCTTAAACGAAAAATACTCCCCGATTACACACGATCATCTCTCGTGGCGAAATCCTCCGGCCGATTGTACGTGATTGCATTTTATGGCAAATCATCCGTCCGATTGTACGCGATCGTTTCTTACTAAAAATACTCCGACCGATTATGATTTACAAGTTCGACTCTTGCGGCAGAAATAGGTCCCGGAACGCCGTTCCGCCGCAAATCAAGCACTGTATCTATCTATCTATCTATCTATCTATATATATATATACTAGTCGTTTCCAGTTAATGAAATTAACTGATGAGAGAACATTTTGTCAACTTTGAGCAGGCATATATTATATAGTTTGCAAAATATTGGATATCATTATTAGTTTAATTCTTATAAGTTTATGTTATCTTAGCGTTATTATGATTTTAGTTTGGTTTTCTCTTTAATTTTCATATTTTTTCTGATGATTTCTAGAAGTATAATAATCAATATTTGCTCTCCACTGAGGTACAGCATAGTTGTTGTGTTTATAGATTTTCCATGTGTGAATTTCTTCGGGCTGTATAGAAGTGGTTTCGAACCTGAATATGAGATTAACCGCTCGTATTAAGCCTTTATTTGTTCCTTTTTATTTTCGCTTTATCATCAACTTTTCCTCGAAATCCCAATATCCTAAATGCATACTTCTCCTCTTCATATGGTTCACAGTTTTCTTTCTTTAATTTGTTCACATACGTATTCTAAAATGTCTGCAACAATTTTATTAGGCCCTCTGGCAACCTTCACCGTTACAGGTCGTCTTCATGCAATCCCGCCATTCCCTGGATTTAGTCCATACTTCTTCAACACTTGACATTTAGGACTTGCTTGTACATAAAAATATTGTTTTCTCTTTTTGTGGCTGGGAGGCCCATAGGTAAAACTCTGTCTCCTTTAAATCCTGAATAATTGGTTATGGATAACTAATTACTTCTATCCTAAAGTATATTTCCTTTTTAAGAGAACCAGTAATCATATCTCCCAAGCTATCCTCCTTATTCCTAATCCTTCATGTTTATTGTTGGAGTGTAAAACCCTTCTTGAAGTACCACTTGGAAGTTGGAACACTTTTTTAAATAGAACTTCTTATTCGTTTGTCTCCGTCTTTAAAGAACTGATCAGGAATTTCTTTTAGACAGACAGTTTGAAGAGAATATATTTGTTTGGTATTGGTGAAATGAAATTTATTGGTTTACTTTATTACGTTTTTTACACCCACTTTTAAAAATTATTTTATGTGAGTGATTCTCTACAACAGATTTATTTTCTACAACAGACTTAAATTTTATTTGAATATTATATTTCAATATTAATAATCTACCAAGATATGAATGCTTTCACAAAGTAGTTGTTGTAAACTAAAAAAATAACCAAAAAATGTAAATAAATATCAAAGTGACAGAAGGTAGACATTAAGGTTTTTCTCAAGACAGCTGTTAATTAAAATAAAAAGAGTTTATATAAACCATATGTTTGGTAAAATATACTTCCATTTAAAATACATGGGAACTTTAAAGTCCAGTGGGGCAAAGCACATTGAACTTCGGATTACAAAAATTATTCCATAACCTCTACAGAAAATTCCCTTTAATTTGACACCTCAATCATCAAAATCGGTTCATAAATAAAGGAGTTTTGCTGTACACAAGAAATTCCTTAGCAAATTAGTATAATAGATATATATATATGTGTGTGTATCTGTAAGCACGATAGCGGCCGTAAATATGGTCCGATCCTAATGAAATTTGGTACAGACATGTAAAGTGGTAATCAATTGGACGAGTTCGTAAACCAGCCCAATCGGACCATCGGAAGGGGGGGTGAAGGGGGATAAACCCCCCAAAAAAGGGGTTTTTTGAGTTTTTTATATAGAAAAATCAAATTAATCAAATTTTTGTTGGCACCATTGAATTCAGCTCAAAAAAACAAACAATTTAGTGTTTTGAATCATTGCTCTATGTCCATTGGTTACCGAAATATTGAAAGTGGTAAACACAGTACGTTGTCCCAATGTTAACCTTATGGGGAATAAGTAAAATTCTATATCTCGCTTATTTCTCAATATATCTGGATAAAACTTGGTTTGTGGGTTCATCTAGATGAGATCTAATGTATTTTAGTCTAAAATCCCCGAAATTTCCATTTTTGTGGCAGCAAACCTGCATAATCATTCCCCATGTTATCCTTATGGGAAATAAAAAAAATTCTATAGGCCTATCTTCCTTATTTTTTAACATTTCTTGATAAAACTTGGTATATGGCTTCTTCTAGTCAAGATCTATTAAATAATGAATTAAAACCAACCAGTTTTAACATACCTGTTGCAACAAACCTGCATACTCATTCCCCATGTTATTCTTATGGAGATTACAAAAACATGTCAAATTTCGCGATGTTGCATTGAATTATGGTCTTTTGCATTTGAAATTCGCTGAGTATGCAGGTCTGCTGCAACGGGTGTATTTCCTTATTAATTCGCCTACTTATCTACCCTGACTATCCGCGTAGAGATGAATTTTTGGTAACATGCTGCCTCTTTTAGTCCTGGTTACATTGGAATCAGGCCTAGTATTCTCAAATAAATTCCTCACTCAAGATGAGGTTTCAATGACTTTTAAGTTAGGTCTACTGGGGTGATAAAGAGTACCTATTAGGTCTAATAACCTGTCCCGCTGTTGTCATACTGTTAGGCCTACTTTCAGATTTATTGTTATTACTGATACTGTAAACTAACAGAGCACTAAATATATGACTTAAAACTGGAAAGTTTGCGTCAATGTAGGAACAGACCTACGCCTGCCTGGTTTTTTGACCGAAACTGTCTCCCACTCATTCTCAGCTTCAACAATCTCGATAATATTGGCATCTTCCCTAGCAATAGAAGATTTTAACTTTTCATTTTCAACTTTTATATGCTGTATATCCTGTTTCAGTAAGGAAAATATCTGCAAAAAATTCGTCTCTTCGATCTTATCATTATCTTTTAGGCTAAGTTTATCATCTGGTATTAGGCCTACACGACACGAAGTCATAATAGGCCTACACTTTGGGCAATGCCATTCACTCTTTTCACTCTTTTTGGAAGATACTCTAAATTGTCTTCCAACACATTTACGCATTTGAAGTGATTCCATAGATTGCAAGAGTCACATTGTATGCCATTTCTCACGATTTTTTTCACTTATCACATTTGATATTACTGATAGTCCTACCTTTTCTCCTGACATCTGCCAAATCCTCTTCTGTGGCGACCATACTAGCACAGTGGTAAATTATTATTAGTTGTGTGGTAGCCTTAATTTCCTCAACTAGATTGAATTACAGAAATAAGTTTTCCTGCACTTAGAGATTATGTATGCTTACTTAGTGCTTCTCATGCCTGTTAAGGCATAGTCCGTCCACTTCCAAATTACTCTTAGTAAAAACGGATGATATCTAAAAATATATGGCTTAAATGATTCTTGACTACTCATATTTATAGCAAATAAAAACATTTAAACTGGGTACAACATTTTTCATTAATATATAACACTGAAATGCAGAATATTAACTCGTCTTGTGTACAGCCAGCCTTCCGGGCTGCCAACCGGGGCCAACGTAAACTACGGGCCGGCAGGCTTTCTCCCGCCTCCGCTGTGACGTCACGAGAGGAGTCTGACTTGTCGCGATTTGAGCCGGAGTAGCCCGGCGCCACGAGCCAGCTGATCGCTGTTTGTACTCGCCACTCTTCAGTTCAGTGACAGTGGTGTTTGTGTTGATGTTTAATGTGTCTACAGTTTTTAAGTGCAGTACATTTACTAGCGGTAGTAGGAAACTGTGTTCTGGTGAAGGTAATAAGAATAATGATTTAAAATTATACTTTTCTGTCTTATCATAAATGCCGCGGAGGTGTTGCGTACCGGGCTGTAAATCTAATTATGATGGAACCACGTATAAGTCTGTTTTTTAGGTTTCCATCAGACACAGCTTTAAGGCAGAAATGGGTTAGCGGGATAATTTTGAACTAACAAAGAATTCTGTTATTTGCGAAGACCACTTTGTTCAGTCGGACATAATTAAAGAAGATTCCGTTAGAAGACCGGACGGGACAGTTTTAACTTGTAAAAGGGATGTTCCAAAATTAAAAGATGGGGCTTTTCCTACTATATTTCAAAACCAACCTAGTTATATGTCTCAGGTTCTGCCCAAAAAAAGAAAAACGCCTGAAGAACGACAAAAAGAAATTGAAATTATAAAAAAACAAAAGGATTGTGAACTCTTCGATAGAGATTGTATACATAATTTTGATGAACTTACCACTGATTTCCAAAAGTTTTGCAATACTAACCTGGATTACATAACTATTAAAAACGAACATTGCTTAACATTTTCAAAAATTTCCATTCCTTTAAAAGAAGCACCTCGTATAGATTTGTCTGTTTGTGTAAGCACAAGTTTGGAATGTAGAATATATTCAAGGGGTATAGATATTACAAATAATATATTCAGCGTAATAAAAAGAAAAGAATGTTCATGCAAAACTTGGTCGTTGTTAAATGATATCCTTAAAGTATCTAATGAGTTTATTACCGAGCCACAGCAAGCTCAAAACGATGACATTCACTACAGATCATACTTGAAAACAGCAAAAGAAACTTTGAAAACCTGCCAGAGTATGGAATTTAGCAATAATTCCATTAAATCGAGAATAGAATTTCTCGAAGAGCAAATAGGCCTACTGTTGACTGAAGCTCCGCGTTACTCTTCTAGAATGTTAGTTTGGGCCTGCACATTAAGCTTTACTAACACTGCAGGTTACACTGCTCTTCGTAACTCAAATATTTTGACACTTCCTAACAAACGATATTTAGATACGTTTAAAATCAAACTAGGCTGTGATAATTCTGGTATAAGCGAAAAGCATTATGCTTACTTAAGCAAAAAGAAATCATGTTTAAACGATAACGAATTATTTGTAAACCTTCTGCTACATGAAGTTTATGTTAAACGTGACGTGACCTACAAAGCTGGCAAAATAGAGGGAATGGTGGTTAAAAAGAGTGGTCCAGAAGCGGCAGAAACTGTGCAAACATTTATGATTTCCTCCATTATGTCCAATTATAAAGATGTCGTTGGACTTTTCCCCCAAACTCATGTCAGTGGTGAAGGCCTTTACCTGTTAGTACAAAAAATAATTGAACTACTGTCCTCAATTGGGTTTCATATTGTTAGCATTATTTGTGACAACAATAGGGTTAACAGGAAAATGTTTGAAATGCTCTGTGGGGGCACAATCAAGGAATCAATAAATAATCCATATAATGAGGATAAAATCTTTCTTCTGTTTGACACTGTTCATATATTTAAGTGCATACGCAACAACTTGTTGAATCAGCGTGATTCACAACAAACATTTAAGTTTCCTGAGCCCGAGATTTTGTTAAATCAAATAAGCACCACCGAACAGGACCCAAACACAATGATTTATCCTCAAAATTGTATGTTTGCTAGAGTTAGTGATTTAAAGGAAGTTTACAATTTCGAACAGAATAATGTAGTGAAATTGGCTCCTGCACTGTCCCAAAAAGTACTTCATCCGAGCAATATAGAACGTCAAAATGTTGCTTTGTGTACAAAGTTTTTTGACGAAAAAAATGTATCTGCTCTTACAGTATTATTTAAAGAAGAAGCAAACGGAACCTGCCAGCTAATAAAAGTAGTATTAAATTGGTGGAAAATTGTAAATACGAAAAGCACAACCATTGGAATAAAATCAAGAGATGTTTTTAAACAGCCAATAAATAGTGAAGAAGATGCAGCTATCGTGTTTTTAGACAGTTTTGTTCAGTGGTTAAATGAGTGTGGTCTTCTTTCGACTCGGCCGGTGAGAAAAAAAAACAAGGTAGCTTTTGTGGCAAACTTAGTAATGAGACTCAATTTTCTCTGAACCACACTACACAGACCTTAGTAGCAATGTGCAAACATCTTTTGCAAACAAAGACTCTGCAGTACGTGCTATTAGGTAAATTTCAAAATGACGAAATAGAGGAAAGGTTTGGCCAATACCGCCGGACCTTATTACCTTAACGGAACTTCTGGAGTCTGAGAAAAAACTCAAAGCGGTGTCTTTGCTCAAATTAAAGTCATCACAAGCAGGGGAGTTTTCTATCAAGCAATTGTGTCTGGAAAATAGTGGAGAGAATGAGTTATTCACGGATGAATTAGATGACGAGTCAGCATTGTTAGACTGCAATGTAGAAGATGATGTTAAGAAATATGAAACGTCTGAAAATGAAAATATGGCCTTAATATACATAGCAGGAATGTTATCATTAGCATTGTTTTTTATAAATAAAAACGCTTTCCTTTACTCAAAAATCTATCAAAACGAGTATTTTTAACCATAATTTTGGAATTAATTCTGAACATTCCAAAAAAAATGTGTGATGCATTCTGTTGATTTAAAAATTAACTAACTCGGTTAATCAATTTCAATATGTTCCAATCAGCTGCATGTTTATTACTTTATTCTTTCGAAGCGACGAAAGACGCTCGGTCTAGGTAATAATTTAGCTATTGTTTATTTTAGCTATCAATTAGATATGTTTTTTGTATGTAAGTGTACTCGTATAGGCCTACTCATAAGTAAAAGTAAACAGTTGAATTGTGTGAAGATTTGGGAAGTTATACATTCACTATAATTTGGGTTTTAATGGAAGTGTAATAGGTTTCATATTTTCAATGTACTTTATGCAAAAAATATGAAAACCACATGTCTAAAAAATACTTTTATCATTTTAATATTTTAGGATATGCAGTGAAAAAAATAATAGCATGTCCAAAGTGTATCACATGCCAGGAGTTGGTCATGTATGAAAAGGAATTGTCAACCGAAGAAACTGCAATGGGAGAGGCTGGCAAGTACTTGTCAATCATTAGTCGGGGTGGTCTAAAAAAACCAAAGCCTGAAGTCGTGCATATTTTCATTGAAGTACTCAAGCTTTTTAAGTGCATAATTGATCGACATGAAGACAGTTTCCTTAAAGTGAAGTCCCAGAAAAAAGTTCTTACTACACTTTCTTTGGAAATACTACAGGAGAGTTCTGTGTTATGTTCGACTAAATGTAGTACATGTGAAATTCCTCATTTAGTAATAGTAAAAAAATGTGTTTCGATATTTGAAAATATATTGTTGAACAATTATTCGAAGAACATTAGGGATAAACTGAACAATGATAAAAAGGACAAACGTAGAGTAAAAAAGTTGTCATCTCAGTAATATGTGAACATGTAAGTGCACTTCTTCAAATATATTTATTGTATTCCATGCTCATTGTAATACGACTTAGTTGACACGATTGTGTTCCTTTATTCATGCAGATTAAAATAATGTACAATTTGTATATATTCAATCCTATGTGCACCAGTGAGGGCAGATTAGAGTGAGCGATGACAGGCCCCCGCAATGCTTTGCAACGTAAGGCGGCTCGGCTGGTAAGACTCCGCTTGTGACGTCACAGCCAGAGCCTGCAGGCCCGTTAGTTTACGTTGGCCCCGTGCCAACCCTCTACCCACATGGGCCGTCCAAAAAAAGAGAATAGAGGCGTTCGCCCCGCCCTCTCCCTCTCCTCTCTGCCCCCTCCTCTCTTCTAACAACTGTCACAGCGAGCAAATATCAATTCGGTCAAATGACACAAATTCTAAATTATTATTATTTCATTTTAAAAAGTCGGATAACTGTCACATCGACCAGCTATCAATTCGACCACATGGATTCAGGCTTTTATTAATTCATTTTAATTTCATTTTTAAAAGTGGGCAAGTGTCAAGGAGGGCTACTATCAATTCGGTCAACTTTCAATTATTTAATACATTATATTTTTATAAAGTCGGACAACTGTCACAGCGAACAAGTATCAATTCTAACAAGTGGTTTCTGTATTTTATTTCATTATTTATATTAATATTTAAAAAGTTGGGGAAATGTCACAACGACCAATTATCAATTCGATCAAGTGGATTCAGGCTTTTATTTATTTATTTTATTTTATTTTTAAAAAGTGGGCAAGTGTCGCGGCGAACAATTATCAATTCGGTCAAATGACAGGCAACCTCTTGTTTGGCTTCGGTGTTTGTTGTTTGTTAACCAAAATTTAAAGTCATAAAAGTTTTAGTACGTTTATTACCGGATAGTGGTATTTAGTGCAGTTTTCTTAACAATCTATTATGAGTAAATTTGTTTCACATGTAAATACACGAGATAGCCAGTGTAATTGATTCATTTTGGCATATGGAGTTATTCACAAGGACTTATTTCTGACTGAGGTAATAATTAGGTTATGTGATAAAAGTAATAAAAGCAAACTAAAAGACTGATTTCAGACTTAAATAGGGATTCATATTTCCAGAGACTGAGTTCAGACTGTGGCTATAGTTAGGCTAGGGTAGAGTAATTTCCAAAGACTGATTTTCAGATGTAGTTAGGAGTTTTAATGGGTAAAATGAGTTACCAATTTTTTTTTTTTGGGGGGGGGTTAACTGGTCTTATAGGCAAAATGTTGTTAATGAAAAAGTATATTTTGTTATCAGTTATTCCTTATGGAGTAAAGTGTGAGCGTTTTCATTTTTGAGTTTCGGTCTAGTCACCAAAGGGTTTGTGTGTTTAGAGAAGGCCTAAATCTTTTCCTAAAAAAAAGGAGGGGGGGAGTTTGGTTTTAAAGGGGGGAGTATGTGACAGTTCTGTCACGGGTTTTTATATAGTGCCATATTTTTATTGGCCGGTTAATGATTTCACTTTTGGTTCATAGAATGTTCTATGCTCATCACTACGGATTTTGTTGCGCCTTCTGCGCTGGAAATGTAGTTCCTATTTTGGGGGACCTTTTATTTTGTGATTTATGTTTTACAAGTTCCTCGTTGCTTTATTTTATTTGAGTCAGTTTAAAGGGTGTTAATTATGTAATTGTCAAGGTCTAGTTTTTATGTTTAAGTTTCGTTGTGCAACATGGTCGGGTTATCCTTCCGCCAGGCGGAAAGACGCTGAGAAAAGGAGCCTTCCTCGACCTATTTTTGCCTCCAATTACGCTTTGAGCTGTTTCTACGGAAGAAGTCTATGAACTTAAATTTAATTTGTCTTTGCGGCTAAGAGGCTTTTATTTTGTGTTCTTAACGACCCTCTTGTTAAGGGTTCGGGTTTTTGGGACTTCTTTTGGGATGCGGACTCCTTCCGTGTGCCAAGAGTCAACCTCGCTCACGCTCCTGGGGTGAGGCTTTGGACAATGGACGGGATTCCACCTTCCACGTCCGGTTGAGGTGAGACACACCCGGAGCTCGAGTAAACCCCGCTGGCTTTTAGGTAAAGCCAGCCTACCTTAAACAGAGAATATATTCACAGGACATTTGACTCGTTTGTAATTTAGAGAAGTAGGGTGAATAAATTTTGTTTGTTACTATATACCAGGCTTTTATTTTAGGGACCCTAGAGCTGGTAATTTTGGTAGCCTTGGTGTGTGGAATGTGTCACCACTAAGCCTACTATAGCTGGCTGGCTTTATCTAAAAACTCTCTAGGGGATCCCCAAAATAAATCAAAGAAGGTCACATTATAGTTTAATAGGCCCTACTTAATTTTCTAAGAAAGGTGGATATTTTATTTCTTAGCTGTCCATGTCCACTCGAGCCCCGGGTGTGTCTCGCCTCAACCGGACGTGGAAGGTGGAATCCCGTCCATTGTCCAAAGCCTCACCCCAGGAGCGTGAGCGAGGTTGACTCTTGGCACACAGAAGGAGTCCGCATCCCAAAAGAAGTCCCAAAAACCCGAACCCTTAACAAGAGGGTCGTTAAGAACACAAAATAAAAGCCTCTTAGCCGCAAAGACAAATTAAATTTAAGTTCATAGACATCTTCCGTAGAAACAGCTCAAAGCGTAGTTGGAGGCAAAAATAGGTCGAGGAAGGCTCCTTTTCTCAGCGTCTTTCCGCCTGGCGGAAGGATAACCCGACCATGTTGCACAACGAAACTTAAACATAAAAACTAGACCTTGACAATTACATAATTAACACCCTTTAAACTGACTCAAATAAAATAAAGCAACGAGGAACTTGTAAAACATAAATCACAAAATAAAAGGTCCCCCAAAATAGGAACTACATTTCCAGCGCAGAAGGCGCAACAAAATCCGTAGTGATGAGCATAGAACATTCTATGAACCAAAAGTGAAATCATTAACCGGCCAATAAAAATATGGCACTATATAAAAACCCGTGACAGAACTGTCACAGTCCATCTTCTTTTCTTAAAATTTAATGAAAATTAAACTTAACACGTAAATCTTGATTCGAACACATTATTGCCCTTTAATCACTTATCTCACACACAAATTATTTTCTTTCTTCCTCGACCCGTCGATGGAGCGCCGGAGTTGACCCTTGACCTTGGATCGCATGCCAACCCCCAGATAGCCACGTGCCGTCCCTGCCGTCGCCTTATCATCTCGCTGCATACCTCCCTTCGGATCAGCTGATGTTGTTGCGGGGGGGATACTTTTACGGCTTGAAAATGTTGTGTGTGCACGGGAACGCGTCTAGGTGTCAACCCGACAAGTAGTCACCCCGTCAGATCGCCACCGTTTTAAACCGGGTTTGAGGTGGCGGGTAGACGCGTGCGTCCACGTCAGATCGTCACCGTTTGAGAGGTGGGGATTGGACTGGGTGGTTACTTGACGCGGTCGTGAAAGGTGACGATCTGTCGTGTGCGGTGGCGTCAAATCGTCACCTCGGTAGAGAGGGTTGCGAGTTGACGGGGTGGCTACTTGACGCCGTCGTGCAAGGGGTCGATCTGTCGTGTGCAGTGGCGTCCTATCGCCACCTTGGAATAAAGAGGGTGGCCAAATCATAATATTTACACAATAATATTATTCTTTGTTACGTTGTAATCCACATTGTGTCTTCTTCGAAAGTATAGGATTATGGAGAAACAATTATTATGAAACATCTATATTAGAAAAATGTAAAATTATTAAATTTATAATTCAGGATTATAATAAGAGTACACTAGAGATCGCCTGCTGGTCGACATTCAACCAGAAAATATACGGGCTTAGTTTTTACATTTTGTTGTTATTCCCGCAACCAATATGGTAACACATAGCGCCCATATTAATTTTTTTATAATTTCATATTAATTTTTCTAAAATTCACTAAAACTAAAGCAAATTAGGCCTATGATGGGATTGTGCAAATCCATAGGAAAGTACTTTTGTCACGGTGTGCTTGGATTTTTTCTACGTTGCCAGGCTGGGAAAAAGGGATCACTAATATTCAAAACAAAAGTAAAATTCTTAGTTGTCGAAATATTTAAGGTTACGGTTTGAGGTTTTCTTTACGTAAGTTTTATCTTTTTCATTTCACCTATAAAATTGGAATTATGCATTGTATTCTCCGAATTTGTATTTACTTAAATTTAAACTAATTAATTCAACTAATTTAAGCTAATAAACTTATTTCCTTAAATACTCATGTATACAAATATGTACAAATAAAGTACAAATTATGTGCTGTAAACATTGTAATTATTTGCACTGGAATAAATAAATTGTTCATTCATTCATTCATACCTATAAGGCAGAGGAAGGTTGTAAAGCTTTTTTCTCGTTATGGACTCAGAAGAAAACAGAGCGGGGTGGGGATCTGTCGGGGTGGCTACTTGACGCACCCGTGTAAGGTGACGGTCCGTCGTGTGCGACAAGGTCTACCCGCCACCTTGGGCCAGAAAGGTGGCGACTAGACTGGGTGGCTACTTGACGCGAGCGTGCGAGGTGCTGATCAGACGTGTACGCCAACGTCAACCCACTACCTCATCGGGGTAGAAAGGTGACGATCAGACGGGGTGACACCTTGACGGCATTGGTGTATTTTTTTGTGGTGGCGATCTGACGCTGTGGCTAGGTGGCGACTAGACGGGGTGACACCTAGACGTCTACCCTATTTTATTAATAAACAAAACTATAACTTTCTTTTTTTACATACTTCAGTTTATTATTATTATTATTTATTTTTTTTTACTGACACTAAAATAACCTTTATACTTTCAATAATAAAAATTTTATTTGTAAACATCAACTCCTAACTGTAGAAAAAAATTATTTATGGCAGGGAAAATAAATTGATGGTACTGAGTATGTCTAAGTCGAGTCCGTAAAAGTAATTTTTCAGTGTTTGAGTAAAGATTCATACACCATTCGTATCAGATTCACGCACACATTCACACATAGTCAAGTATTTGGTCAGTAATAGGTCAATAAAGTAGTAACCATCCACTTATCATACTGCTAATTGAAATTAATGTTATCAACAAAAAGGTAACCTTTTTATAAATCTTATAACCAAACAGAATATACTTTAATTCTTTTGCATGTGCTCCTTTAATTCAATCCTAAACTACTGTATGTTATTCAAAAGTTTAAACACATTTTAGTTTATTATGTTTACTGTCCCTCCTCTCCAAACTTCGTAATACTTTACTTTTATCCCTTCTCAAATCGTAACCTTTTTTATTATTACGATCTTTTTTTGTCACTCTTACTTTATTCATTATTTTTAAATAATCACATGCAAAACCACTAGGGCCTAATTATTTGCATTTCGTGAATTATTTATTCTTTACCAACACTCATTTACTGAATTTTACAGATATATTTTACTGCAAAATATGCTATCATTATTATACAATGGCCATTGTTATTTACAATATGTACACTCTTTGGGCAAATTAGTTTGTGCAAACACAACTTTCTAAAATATTATTTACATAGCTGTTTTATTCGATAACACCCCCGTTGCAGCAGACCTGCATACTCAGCGAATTCCAAGTGCAAAACAACATATTTCAATCCAACTTAGCGAGATTTGACATGTTTTGTAATCTCCATAACAATAACATGGGGAATGAGTATGCAGGTTTGCTGCAACAGGTTTGTTAAAACTGGTTGGTTTTAATTCATTATTTAGGAGCTCTTAACTAGAAGAAGCCATGTACCAAGTTTTGTCAAGAAATGTTAAAAAATAAGTAAGATATAGAGTTTTTTTATTTCCCATAAGGATAACATGGTGAATGATAATGCAGGTTTGCTGCCACAAAAATTGAAATTTCGGGGATTTTAGACTAAAATACATTAGATCTCATCTAGATGAAGCCACAAACCAAGCTTTATCCAGATATGTTGAGAAATAAGTGAGATATAGAATTTTACTTATTCCCCATAAGGTTAACATTGGGACAACGTACTGTGTTTACCACTTTCAATATCTCGGTAACCAATGGACATAGAGCAATGATTCAAAACTCTAAATTGTTTGTTTTTTGAGCTGAATTCAATGGTGCCAACAAAGATTCGATAAATTTTATTTTTCTATGTAAAAAACTCAAAAAACCCATTTTTGGGGGGGTTTATCCCCCTGAACCCCCCCCCTCCCAGTGGTCCGATCGGGCTGGTTTACGAACTCGTCCGAGGGATTACCACTTTACATGTCTGTACCAAATTTCATTAAGATCGGACCATATTTAGGGCCGCTATCGTGCTGACAGACACACACATATATATATATATATATATATATATATAGATAGATAGATATATAGATATATATATATAAATACCCCTGTTGCAGCAGACCTGCATACTCAGCGAACTTCAGATGCAACTCAACAAATGGTATTTCAATCCAACTTAGCGAGATTTTACATGTTTTGTAATCTCCATTAGAATAACATGGGGAATGATTATGCAGGTTTGCTGCAACAGGTATGTTAAAACTGGTTGGTTTTAATTGATTATTTAGTAGATCTTAACTAGAAGAAGCCATATACCAAGTTTTGTCAAGAAATGTTAAAAAAATAAGTAAGATATAGAATTTTTTTATTTCCCATAAGGATAACATGGGGAATGATTATGCAGGTTTGCTGCCACTAAAAATTAAAAATTTCGGGGATTTTAGACTAAAATACATTAGATCTCATCTAGATGAAGCCACAAACCAAGTTTTATCCAGATATGTTGAGAAATAAGCGAGATATAGAATTTTACTTATTCCCCATAAGGTTAACATTGGGACAACGTACTGTGTTTACCACTTTCTATATCTCGGTAACCAATGGACATAGAGCAATGATTCAAAACACCAAATTGTTTGTTTTTTTGAGCTGAATTCAATGGTGCCAACAAAGATTCGATAAATTTTATTTTTACATGTAAAAAACCCAAAAAACCCATTTTTGGGGGTGTTTATCCCCCCTTACCCCCCCTTCCGGTGGTCCGATCGGGCTGGTTCACGAACTCGTTCATTCGATTACCACTTTACATGTCTGTTCCAAATTTCATTAAGATCGGACCATATTTACGGCCGCTATCGTGCTGACAGACACACATATATATATATAGATAGATAGATATATAAAAATTCGAACGAATGGTGTTTTTTGCTTCTGGTGGCCCTAAAACGAAAAGTTATCATGGTCTCGGGCTTAGGTCTTACCATGAGACCTACGGTAATAGCTTCTTCCCTATAGGGGAAATTCGCTAAAATTCGAACGAATGGTGTTTTTTGCTCCTGGTGGCCCCAAAACGAAAAGTTATCATGGTCTTGGGCTTAGGTCTTACCATGAGACCTACGGTAATAGCTTCTTCCCTATATGGGAAATTCGCTAAAACAACTTTTTTGTCACTTTTTTAGCTGATGGATGTGTGCTCTTTTTACAATTGTCGGCTCTTTTAAACTCTGGATAACTACAGACACTGGACTTATAAACATAAGTATTTTATAGGGACCTGTATATTTTAAATCCATTTTCCCCTGGTAACGATTAACTTTCTTACTCAGATTATGGCTTTCTAAATATACTAGATCTCCTACCTTATACGGATGTTTACTCTGATTAGGACTATATCTATCACGTTTCTTATTCCTACCCGCTGAAAGCTTACAGTGTTTTATTGCTCTGTCCATCATATTTTTTATTTCTGTTTGACTCAACTTAACATTTAACAGTTCGTCAATTTTCCACAAGTTACTCAATCCGTGATATGGTTTTCTCTTAAACATTAATTCATAAGCAGAAAATTTCGTGCTCTCATTTAATGCTGCATTTAGACTCTGTTGCATAAAAAATAGATTTCTATCCCACATATTTTGACAATTATGATAATAAGCTCTTATCTGATTTTTTACACTACCTATATATCTTTCACATTTATTAGAACTAGCTCTGTAAGGTACAATAGTTAAATGTTGGATAGAATGCTTAAACATAAATTTCTTGAATTCAATGCTTTTAAAACTGCTGGCATTATCACTCACAAGATATTTACACCGGCCAAAGTTTTTAAAAATTACATCTTCCAATTTACTAATTATAGCAGATGCTTTAGCATTTCTAAGAGGTAATATTTGAGGATTACTGTATTTAAAGAATGGATAAGAAAAAATACGTATTAACAATATTGAACACGATTTCTACATTTACGTTTTATACGAGTAGTTCAACCTGTTACACTGATTAGAGAGAACGAAACGAGAAACCTTGCAGGAGATTCAGATATTTTTATTTTTATTGTACCCAACCATTTAGTAAATTTTCAATATTAAAATTCTATTATGTGTTGTATTGTATTCCTAAATGTATATGTTAGCACTAACCGGTAACACGACCAAGCGCCGCGGTGCGGAGCGACGTCTTCGCGGCAACAGCTGTGTGCTTGTTGATCGAGCACAAGTGAATTTAGTCATATCATCTACGGCTACTAAAATAAAATTACATCCGGATCGAGAAGTTATCATTGGGCCCGCCAGATCCACGTAGATTTTCTCCATAGGCGCAGAGGAGATTCCCGAGATAAGTTCTCCCTCGTATCTTCGTAAAGGTGCTTTCGCGAGCTTGCATATTTCACATTTCTTAACCCGCTCCCTGATCTCTTCTGGAAGCTTGGGACGATAGAAGTTCTCTCTCACCTTGATCACCGTCTTTGTTTGTCCGAGGTGTCCGCCAAAATTGCTTACATGATAATAATCATACAATAAATCTACTAACCCTTTTGGAATGTAAATTTTACCTTTACTCTTAGAATTCTTTTTATACATCAAAATGTTATTCTTAAGATAAAAGTTATCTTTGCATGATTTGTTTTTATACTTTCAATAATTTTAACACATTCGGGATCTAATGTTTGCTGTTGTGCTATTTTTACACAAGCTAAAGGAAAATCACTAATTACATTTACAGGTATCTTAGCACTTACTGATTTAAATTTCTAATTTTCTTTGTGTTTTATTTCGCTAACTTTACACTCATCCTCTGAAACCTCTTGTACCTTTATTGAAACGTTTTCATCTTGAAACATACGACTTAAACAATCTGCTACAGGATTTTCTTTTGACTTAACATGTAAAACAGTGAAAGGTAAACTGAGAATGGTTTCTACCCATCATGCTAACTTCCCTAATTTTCTAAAGTGGGTTAAAACCCAGGACAAAGCATGATTATCTGTTATCAATAAAAAAGGTTGTACTTCTAAGCAGGGCCTGATTAACCACTAGGCTGACTAGGCTGCAGCCTAGGGCGCCAGCCATCCAGGGGCGCCACGGGATAGATAAATAAATATTGTTTTTATTTTTTGAAGGAAAAAATGAAACTAAAGCCCCGCGCCCCCCTTTTGTATGAAACATGTTTTGCCCCTTGACATGTTTTGTATGAAACCTAGGAGTATATTCCTGCTTAAATGAGCAATGATAGGCTGATTGTTTGCTTGATTGTATGCTTGCTTGCACAAATATCTCGAAAACGGCTCCGGGGATTTCCTTCAAAGTATAGAAATAACTAATTTCTGACTCAAAAACGTGTTCTATGCAGGTACTTGTTCTATGAGGTTACTTGCCCAGAGAAAATCTATTAACATAGGAAAATGAATGTTTTTTTAATGGAAAAGAAATATTGGCTGGTGACACACTGGATGATTTTTATCGTGGCGGCGAAACTGCCGCTGCCGTCGTTTTCGCGGTAGTGTACAGATTTAAATGGGCTTACACACACACACAGAGCGGTATGAATACCTCGCGACAATATTGCCACGGCCCATTTAAATCTAGGCCTATGCACTTCTGCGAAAACGACGCGGGCGGTAGCGGCAGTTTTGCCATCACCGCCGCGATAGAAATCGCCCAGTGTGTCACCGCCACCGCCCTATATGAGGGCCTCATGAGTTGCCAAGCTAGCAACGAAATAACGAAAATGTAAACATAATTTAATCAAATATATCAGCTGCTTGCAGACTACAGCAAAATAGGAAAAATACAGCGTGTGAGAGAAAGATCGCATGGAGTAATGAAAAAATGTTATCAATTTTATGACACTGAAAACTACCAACTCTTCAGTGCAGAGCAAAAAGATAATCCCAGCCTTTGCCCATATGGGGCCGGGATGTAGGCGGGTGTCTTTGTTACCCTCCAGTTGCTTCTGGTAAAATATTGTAGTACAGTAGCTTGATGAACTGCTAAACATGAAATAATACCGAACAAAGCTCAGTCTACCAGGTAAAGTCCAATTAAGACTGACACGATGAGTCTATATCTGAGCTAGATGTGGCAGAAGTAGAAAAGAAGAGCAGTGGGTGTAGTTTGTGAGGGTGTAAGTTGAATAAGTGTCACAGGCAGCGGTGACTTGTCCTTCAACATGTTACTGATTAGACTTATTTATTATTTTTGTGATAATATTTGAGTGCACTGATTATATAGTTAAGTTATTTTCTAAGTTAAATGTTGTTTTTAAGGTATTAGTTCTGAAGGAATGAAATTTGTAATTTAAATATATATATATATATATATATATATATATATATATATATATATATATATATATGATACATTGGGCGATATAGGCGGGAACAGGGGTAAGGGGAGGGAGGGGGCGCCATATCAACTCAAGCCTAGGGGCGCCACATCTCTTAATCAGGCCCTGCTTCTAAGTATGAATAAAACTTTTTAATACTTTGTACTACTGATAACGCTTCCTTTTCCCCTAAACATCTCTCAGAATCTGAAAACTTTTTTGAGTAATAAGCTATACCTAAATTATCCCCCGCCTCATTTTTTTGTAATAATACTGAGGCCATTGCCCTATCACTTGCGTCAGTCATTAATATAAACGGCTTTGAAAAGTCCGCCATAGCTAACACTGGTGGATTAATAATAGCTTCTTTTAGCTTTATAAAGCTTTGATTGCACTCATCTGACCAAACAAATTTACTACGTTTTTTGCGTAGTTCATTTAGCGGTGCTGCTATTTCTGCATAATTCTTAATAAACTTAGAAAAGAATGACACCATACCAATAAAGCTACTGACATCTTTGACATTTTTTGGTTGCTTAAAATTTCTAATGGCCTCTGTACGTGACTCGTCTATTCTAACTTGATTTTTACTGACAATATTCCCTAGGTAACTGATTTCCTTATGGCACAATTTTACTTTGCTAGAATTTACAGTCAATCCACGTTGACTTAGCCTATTTATAACGTCTTCCAAGTGTTTTAAGTGTTCTTCTTTGGTCTTAGAGTATACAAGGATATCATCAACAAAATAAATTACATAATTAAATTTGACATCCCTAAAAACATCATCCAAATATGCACTTAATAAACCACTACCTACTTGTAACCCATAAGGTATACGTTCAAATTCATACAAGGCAAAAGGTGTTGAAAAGGCTTTCAAATGCTTACATTTTTCCGATAATGGAATTTGCATGAAAGAATTAGCCAAATCTATAACGCTAAAATACTCAGCTCCTGTTAGGAAATGGTAGCTATCTTGTAAGTCACCTAGTGGAAAGTTTACTCTTTCTATTTTTTTGTTCAGCTTACTGTAATTTATAACTAGCCGTTTCTTGTTACTATTAGGTTTGTTTACCAAAAAACTGGGGCTACTATAGCTACTGATGGAAGGTTTGATTAAACCTTGATCCAATAATTCATTTATAATTGACAGCATTTCTACACATCTTGGAGGGCTTAAAGGATATGAAATTTTCATTTACTATAGCTTTATCTTTTAGTTCGATTTTGTATTCAAAATCTAAGGCTTTACCAATCTTGTCAGTAAATACATTTGGATACTTATTTACTAAATTAAAAAGTTCAGCCCTAACTTCATTACAACCAATATTTATTGTTGGCTTGTCCTCACAGTTGTACACATTAACTTTTTTACACTTATTTAATGAAACTTTAACATTCGGTGTGAAATTAAAATAGCATATATTCTTTGACAAGTCTAAAACCATTTTTGATTCTCTTATAAAACAACTTCCTAATAACAAGTTCATTTGTAGGTTTGAGGAAACATAAAACTTCACATACCAGCTAAATCGGTTTATCTTGACCCTAATTACACAAACATCAGTGATCTTTATCTCAGAATTGTTTGCTGCACTACAGCTAAATTGATTAACCACAATATTTCTTACTAACTTCCTCTTTTGCAATTTTGCCAACATACTTTTACTTATAAGATTTAAACTAGAGCCTGAATCTATTAAAACATTTTCAAAATAGTTTTTACCTAAGTTTACCTCTACCATCGGTAACTCACAAAATGTTTTTTCCCTTTCCTTAGTAACATTGCAATTATTGATTTGTTCTAACTTTTTAGTTATTCTACTCTGTTGTTTCTTAAATTTAATTCTTTCCTTTCGTGACACTTTTGGCATCTTAAAACCGCTCTTAGAAATCGGGAGATAATTTAACTTAGAATTCCCTTTATTTGCTATATTTACACTTCCATTGACAAATTCACGGCTAAATACCTCCCGGTTTACGTGTTTTTTGTTCGCCTAAAACAGTTTTTAGCGATATGACCTGGTCGGTTACAATTGTAACATTTCTTTACAACACTGTATGCTACATTTTCCCGTTGTCGCACTTTAGTACGATCGTCCATGCTACGGACATAGTCATTGTAGTTCACATTTTGACATGCCACGCACAAATTTTCCAATTCCTTAAAACTGGTCGGATTTCCAACAAAAATTAAGTTAGCACGATCTCTTTGATTTATTCCCATTTTAATGATCTCAACTAGTTCAAATTCTGAATATCTACATTGGAAAATTTGTGCATGATTTCTTATACTATTTACATAGTCATGAAGTGCCTCATCTTTGAACTGGGGTCTATTTACATACCTCCTAATAAGACTATCTTTCATTCCAAAAGGAATAAATGTTCGCAAAATGTCACTTTGAAAACTGTCAATATCCCTATTTCTGTACTCTATTACTTTACTTTGCAATGAACCTACAGTCCTAAATACAAACTGTTCTAATATAGCTGAGTCTGTCATCTGAGTTTCATTCTTTAGTCTATAAATTAATTTAGGACATTCAATTAACTCATTTACATTTAAACCATTCGTTATTTTGAAATCCCTAAAATACATGTAAAGAGGGTTTGGCAACTTTTGGTACATGTTTGTGTCAAAAGGGGTTGTGTTTGACTTAGCTTCTAACAAAAGGGGTGTGTTTGACTTAGCTTCTAACAATGTCTGACTGTCCTTATCTGATTGCATTCTTACGTTAGTAGGTCCCTGATTACTTGGTATAATATCTGTTGACTCCTGACTCTTGAAAACATCATCTAATAATTCCTCCTCACTAATATTAGACTCACTTAATTTACGTACTGCTGACTCTTTTACAGATGCATCAATATTTAATAAACTTAGTTTTTCAGATACCTCTTTTAATTCCTGCATAAATTCCTTACATTTTTCAGCCCGAGCAGGATCCATTTGAAATCGAATTAAATAGTTTAACCTACTTTTACAATGCTCAACTTTTTGTTCACATCTACAAACATCAATTGTCCTACTTGTGTTAGTTAACACCTCCACATTTTCTAAACATTGTTTAATTTTTAACTCTAAAACATCGATTTCAGAATTTAAGCTTACTTTACCCCTAAGATTTTCAGTTTTAGCTTCTACCTTTTCTTTTAGACATTTTCTAAGTTTTTTTCTTAAATCAGTTTCGGTATCAGTATTCTTTACATCTATGTTCCGAACTTGTAATTCATATACAATTTCGTCTTTAGCTAACAGATCTACTTTGATTGATGCAATTTTGTACAATTTTGTGAATAAACCTTTATCTATTTAACTACATTCATTCAGCAAGAAAACTTAGAAATAGCAGAGTGGCGCATTTTATGTACCATGACAAATTGAATTTATATATTTCTAAAGTTATCTTGCAGGTGCAATACTGTTATGTATTTATCCTTTATTCTGTTCCTTTTAATATTTATTGTAATCACCTGTTATGAAATGTTGATTATAAAGATTGTAAATAAATAAAGCAGTTTTCAAAATGGAACAAAAACATGAGTATATACTTCAATAAAGTGAACTATATTAATTAGTATATAACAGTTTTCGTGGCGACGTAGGTAAATGTACTTTTATTATTCCTCATTTAATTTTGATAGAAACTTATTTTTTTCATGATTACAAGTTAAATGTCATGCTTATTTTTTGATCATGTGCAATGTTTTTTTTTAATTAATTTGTTTACACTTATTGCTTTGAATTTTGTAATTTGTTTTTATAAGTTTTCAATTTAGGATGGCAGAAGAGAACATAGTCGCATTAACAAATGCAATAGCCAGTTTAGTCAATAAATTTGAGTCTGTTACAACAGCTCAGCTACAGCAATCCAAAAACTCAAATCTAGAATCAGTTCCAACCATGGTTCAAACTTCACTTTTGTCTTTTGAAACATTTGATGACTCAAAAGAAACGTTCAAATCCTACAAGGAAAGGCTAGAGAATTTTTTTGTGTTGAAATTAGGTCCTGAAGTAGTAGAGAACGTAAATGAAATAAAAGCTAGGGTTTTGATAAACTGTATAGGACCTAAACACTACCAACTTCTTTCAAGTCTAACAGCTCCTGCTCTACCATCAACAAAGACGTATCCTGAACTGATTGGATTACTTCAAAACCATTTATGTCCCACTCCTAACATATATACTGAACAACACAAGTTTCTAAGTCGCGTTCAATTGCCTGGGGAATCTATTGCAGAATTTATTGCAGCTTTACGCAAACTCACAGTTACATGTGATTTTACTTGTGAAAATGTTGCTTGTGGTAAATCAAATGCAAACCAGTTCATGCGTGCTCAGTTTATTCGAGGATTAAACGACCCCTACATACGGGAAAAACTCTTACAGGAAAAATCCTTAACATTCGATAAGGCTTGTGAAATTTCTTTGGCCTTGGAGGCTTCAAAACAAGGAAACAAAGAAATATCTGCTTCTTCTTTGGATAGGGAAGTAAATAAACTTTCCAAAAGGGCTGTAAACACCCCTATGGTTTCGAAATTTGGCGGTAAACCACGCTCTCAATCGTCAACTGACCTAGACGATCTGGGTATAAATGGGCTTTGTCTCAGGTGTGGTTACAATAATCATCTAGCTCATGAGTGCAGGCGCAATAAGAAAACCCTCAAATGCCACTCTTGTGGACTTTTCGGTCATGTTACTAAAGTTTGCATACAAACGTTAATGAAAAATCCAAAATCTAATAAACAAGAGAAACGCAATGTTAAACTTGTTAGGGGTGATGATGATGAATATGGCAGAAATTCTGAACCGTGCTCAGACAATGAAAATCAATATAAAATCAATGAAATTATTGATATTAACTACACCAATTCATTTAAATCGGACGATTTTTCTAAATTCATGGTCCCCATAAAAATTGGTTCTCAAACAAAACTATTCGAGGTTGACTCTGGTAGTCCAGTTACCATCATGAACAACCGGGAATTCCAAGAACTAAAATTAAATGTAGAACTAAGAAAAACTAATGTGCGTTTCCGAACTTTTACGGGGGAAGGTTTTACTCCACTGGGAACCGTTAAAATACCAGTAAAATATAATGACAAACAGTCTATTGAAGAACTTTATGTGGTCGACACACCTTCCTCTGCGATCCTTGGCCGTGCTTGGCTTAGACACTTAAACATTAGTATCAACAAATTAGAGTCTCTTATTGTTGATGAGAGTTTCAATGGTGAAAGAATTAAGAAAGATATTTTCGAGTCTTTTAAAGAAGTATTCCAAAATAAGGTTGGTCTTATTCCTAATTACCAATGCACACTGAAAACAAAAGAATCAATTACACCGGTATTTTCTAAAGCGCGTCCGGTTCCATATGCGCTTAAAGAAAAAGTAGAGAAAGAACTTGATAGCCTAGAAAATCAAGGAGTAATCTCTAAAGTTCAACATTCAGAATGGGGTTCTCCTCTTGTGGTTGTTCCAAAGCCGAATGGTGATGTCAGATTATGTATTGATTTCAAATTAACACTCAACCCTCAACTAATCGATGCTAGATACCCAATTCCCAGGATTGAAGACATCTTCAACAAAATGAAAGGAGGAAAATATTTCTGTACACTTGATATACATAAAGCGTATCTTCACCTAGAAGTAGATGAAGCTAGTAAGCGATTACAAACATTTACTACACATAAGGGAACGTATCAGATGAATCGCCTAGCATTTGGAGTAAAGACTGCTCCAAATGAATTCCAGAAATTCATGGAGGATGTAATCTGCGACATTGAGGGTGCAGCTGTTTATTTTGATGATATAATAATTCAAGGTTCAACAGTTGAAGAGTGCAAGGAAAGACTGATAAAATGTCTAAAGCGCTTGCAAAGCTTGAACTTACACTTAAACATTGACAAGTGCCAATTTTTCAAACAAGAAATCAAGTACCTTGGACATATAATAACGGCTGCGGGATTAAAGAAATGTCCTGACAAAGTGAGAGCAATCAAAGAGGCCCCCCGACCCACTAACGTTGATGAACTTCGCAGTTTCCTCGGTCTCATAACATATTATTCCAAGTTCATACCTGATACATCGACAATACTCCAGCCTTTGAACCAACTATTGGGAAGAAATTGTAAGTTCAATTGGACAAGGAAATGTGAGATGGCTTTTAGGAGAATAAAGGAAGAAATTATAAGTGAACGAGTTCTAATACCTTATGATCCAAAATTACCCTTAAAACTTGCGACGGATGCAAGTCCTGTGGGGCTATCAGGGGTTTTGTCACATGTCATACAAGGAGTTGAACATCCTATTGCTTTTATTTCTAGATCATTATCAACATCCGAGAAAAACTACTCCCAGCTAGATAAAGAAGCAACTGCTGTTTTCTGGTCTTTTAACAAATTTTATCAATACTTATTCGGTAGAAAGTTTGTTCTTGTAGTGGACAACAAACCTTTACAGTCAATATTTAGTCCCAACAAATCATTGCCAGCTACTACAGCTTCCCGGCTACTTCGTTACGCTACATTTTTGTCTGGTTTTGACTATATAGTAGAACACAGAAGATCAGAAGACCATGGGAATGCCGATTATCTATCAAGATCCCCTTTGCCGATGAAGCCAACACAAACTGATGAAGAAACTGAACTAAGCGAACAAACGATAAATGCTATCTCAGACAATGTAATTACTCATGAAGTCATCGTCAGGAAAACAGATGAAGATCCACAACTTTCTGCATTAAAATGTGCTTTGATGTCCGGTAAGGAACGTAGCGCTGAATTCAACCTTCACAAAGGGGCAATTTTTAGAGGACAAAGAGTTGTTATTCCAAGTCAATTGCAACCCCAAGTGTTATCTCAATTACATGAAACACATGTAGGAATTGTGAAAATGAAAGCTCTTGCTCGGAGATACTGTTACTGGAAGAATATCGATAGAGACATTGAAAACACAGTAAAGAGTTGCAAGGCATGCTGCGATATCAAAGGGGTACCAGCTAAAGCTCCCTTACATGTTTGGGATGAGCCTGAAGAAAATTGGCAGCGAGTCCACTTAGTTTACGCAGGACCATTCAAGGGACACCATTTTTTGGTTTTAGTTGATGCAAAATCAAAGTGGCCCGAAGTTAAGATGAAAAGTGCGTCTCCAACCACCGCTAGTACAATTGAGATCCTTAACGAAGTATTCTCAAGAAATGGATTGCCTGAAATTCTTGTCAGCGATAATGCTTCAATTTTCACTTCTTCTGAGTTCAAAGAGTTCTGTTGCCGAAATGGCATTAGACAACGTTTTATTGCACCCGGACACCCGAGTACAAATGGACAAGCAGAACGCTATGTTCAAATAATAAAACAAAAACTGAAAGCAGTAGAGGAGGACAAATGTCCACTCTACCAAACTCTCAATGCAATATTGTTCAGATTTCGAGCAACACCGTTGGCCAATGGAAGAACCCCTTCTGAACAATTTCTTGGGAGAAATGTTCGAACAAAACTTGACCTACTGAAACCAAGATCATCTGATAAGAATCGGGCTTCTCAACCTCAATACAAGTTTTCTTTAAATGTGGGAGAAAGAGTCCAGGTCAAAAATTACTCCCCTTCAGCAAAATGGTTATATGGCACAGTGGTTGAGAAACTAGGAAGATTGCATTACCTCATTGAGCTGGATAGAGGATACACAGTCAAACGACATATAGAGCAAATTAGAAGATGCGAAGTAGAACCTCAGCCAAATGATTTGTCACCACAATTACCAAATAAGACAAGTACGCCTACTGAACACTATCATCATCAACCAATATCTACATCAGTTAGAAATCAGGATATAGAGGAAAATGTGAATCACCCAACACCTCTTGAATCCGGATGTAGGGAAGAAGAAGCTGAAGAAATTATCACGGATGGTATGTCAAGACAATCTATCACGGATGAGACGTCAAGACAATCTGATATTATAAATCAAGAGACAAGTCGAAACTCCCTACAACCTGCATTGCGTCGTTCCAATCGGGTTAGACGACCGGTGGAGAGATTGAATCTGTGAAGAGATTTCTAACTTTTATCTTGTTCATTAAAGGTGGGAGAATTGTTATGTATTTATCCTTTATTCTGTTCCTTTTAATATTTATTGTAATCACCTGTTATGAAATGTTGATTATAAAGATTGTAAATAAATAAAGCAGTTTTCAAAATGGAACAAAAACATGAGTATATACTTCAATAAAGTGAACTATATTAATTAGTATATAACAAATACAAAATAAAATCATCAAAAATAGTTCAGTACAAAGATTGTATTTATTGAAAACTGTAAATTAATTTTGGTTACTCACATCATCTTTTGATTGGCACATCAAAAGTATCTTATGAAAACAATTGTAATTGTTTTGTATTAATTATTATTATTACTTTTATATGAGGAGAGATCTTTATTAAAATAATGTGTTTTCAAACCTAAAGAAAATGCTTGACCAATCTGTTTGCAATTACATTTGTTAATATAATTGATTATTTATTGTTTATGAGCCAGAGCACACATCTATATTATTTAATATTCAGCTAATTTTTTTTTAAGATAATTATTTAGGGAATTTTCCCATGAGACATCAACCCTCTGATTGAGGGCGATGAGAAGACAAGCATTGAAACTAATTTGAAGACTACTGAAGTAAGAAAGATTAATTTTACCTTTAGCATTAGCAGGGGTGTGGAGGGGGATCCTCCCACCACAAAGTTATTAACCAATCGCAACTCATAATTTGAATTATGCCCAAATAAGGAACATGAATCATCTAGACAAAATCTAACATGATTTTTGCATGTTCTGCTATTTTAAACAATTATCTGGCTCATTCCTGTGTGCTCAACCCTTCTAAGTATTTTAGTAAAATTAATAGGTTTAAATTCTGTATGAATTTTATAAAAAAATTATTATTTAAAAACTAATAATGGCATAACACCTTGACGGCATTGGTGTATTTTCATGTGGTAACGATCTGACGCTATGGCTAGGTGGCGACTAGACGGGTGACACCTTGTCGGCATTGGTGTATTTTCATGTGGTGACGAACTGACGCTATGGCTCGGTGGTGACTAGACGGGGTGACACCTTGACGGCATTGGTGTATTTTCATGTGGTAACGATCTGAAGCTGTGGCTAGGTGGCGACTAGACGGGGTGACACCTTGTCGGCATTGGTGTATTTTCATGTGGTGACGATCTGACGCTATGGCTAGGTGGCGGCTAGACGGGGTGACACCTTGACGGCATTGGTGTATTTTCATGTGGTGACGATCTGAAGCTGTGGCTAGGTGGCGACTAGACGGGGTGACACCTTGTCGGCATTGGTGTATTTTCATGTGGTGACGATCTGACGCTATGGCTAGGTGGCGACTAGACGGGGTGACACCTTGACGGCATTGGTGTATTTTCATGTGGTGACGATCTGAAGCTGTGGCTAGGTGGCGACTAGACGGGGGGACACCTTGTCGGCATTGGTGTATTTTCATGTGGTGACGATCTGACGATATGGCTAGGTGGCGACTAGACGGGGTGACACCTTGACGGCATTGGTGTATTTTCATGTGGTGACGTTCTGTCGCTATGGCTAGGTGGCGTCTAGACGGGGTGACACCTTTTCGGCATTGGTGTATTTTCATGACGAGACGATCTGACGCTATGGCTAGGTGGCGACTAGACGGGGTGACACCTTGACGGCATTGGTGTATTTTCATGTGGTGACGATCTGACGCTATGGCTAGGTGGCGACTAGACGGGGTGACACCTTGACGGCATTGGTGTATTTTCATGTGGTGACGATCTGACGCTATGGCTAGGTGGCGACTAGACGGGGTGACACCTTGACGGCATTGGTGTATTTTCATGTGGTGACGATCTGACGCTAAGGCTAGGTGGCTTCTACACAGGGTGACACCTTGTCGGCATTGGTGTATTTTCATGAGGAGACGATCTGACGCTATGGCTAGGTGGCGACTAGACGTGGTGACACCTTGACGGCATTGGTGTATTTTCATGTGGTGACGTTCTGTCGCTATGGCTAGGTGGCGTCTACACCGGGTGACACCTTGTCGGCATTGGTGTATTTTCATGAGGAGACGATCTGACGCTATGGCTAGGTGGCGACTAGACCGGGTGACACCTTGACGGCATTGGTGTATTTTCATGTGGTGACGAACTGACGCTATGGCTCGGTGGCGACTAGACTGGGTGACACCTTGACGGCATTGGTGTATTTTATGTGGTAACGATCTGAAGCTGTGGCTAGGTGGCGACTAGACGGGGTGACACCTTGACGGCATTGGTGTATTTTCATGTGGTGACGAACTGACGCTATGGCTCGGTGGCGACTAGACGGGGTGACACCTTGACGGCATTGGTGTATTTTCATGTGGTAACGATCTGAAGCTGTGGCTAGGTGGCGACTAGACGGGGTGACACCTTGACGGCATTGGTGTATTTTCATGTGGTGACGAACTGACGCTATGGCTCGGTGGCGACTAGACGGGGTGACACCTTGACGGCATTGGTGTATTTTCATGTGGTAACGATCTGAAGCTGTGGCTCGGTGGGGACTAGACGGGGTGACACCTTGACAGCATTGGTGTATTTTCATGTGGTAACGATCTGAAGCTGTGGCTCGGTGGCGACTAGACGGGGTGACACCTTGACAGCATTGGTGTATTTTCATGTGGTAACGATCTGAAGCTGTGGCTCGGTGGCGACTAGACGGGGTGACACCTTGACGGCATTGGTGTATTTTCATGTGGTGACGATCTGACGCTGTGGCTTGGTGGCGGCTAGACGGGGTGACACCTTGACGGCATTGGTGTATTTTCATGTGGTAACGATCTGAAGCTGTGGCTCAGTGGCAACTAGACGGGGTGACACCTTGACGGCATTGGTGTATTTTCATGTGGTAACGATCTGAAGCTGTGGCTAGGTGGCGACTAGACGGGGTGACACCTTGACGGCATTGGTGTATTTTCATGTGGTAACGATCTGACGCTATGGCTAGGTGGCGACTAGACGGGGTGACACCTTGACGGCATTGGTGTATTTTCATGTGGTAACGATCTGAAGCTGTGGCTAGGTGGCGACTAGACGGGGTGACACCTTGACGGCATTGGTGTATTTTCATGTGGTAACGATCTGAAGCTGTGGCTAGGTGGCGACTAGACGGGGTGACACCTTGACAGCATTGGTGTATTTTCATGTGGTGACGATCTGACGCTATGGCTAGGTGGCGACTAGACGGGGTGACACCTTGACGGCATTGGTGTATTTTCATGTGGTGACGATCTGACGCTATGGCTAGGTGGCGACTAGACGGGGTGACACCTTGACGGCATTGGTGTATTTTCATGTGGTAACGATCTGAAGCTGTGGCTAGGTGGCGACTAGACGGGGTGACACCTTGACAGCATTGGTGTATTTTCATGTGGTAACGATCTGAAGCTGTGGCTCGGTGGCGACTAGACGGGGTGACACCTTGACGGCATTGGTGTATTTTCATGTGGTAACGATCTGAAGCTGTGGCTCGGTGGCGACTAGACGGGGTGACACCTTGACGGCATTGGTGTATTTTCATGTGGTAACGATCTGAAGCTGTGGCTCGGTGGCGACTAGACGGGGTGACACCTTGACGGCATTGGTGTATTTTCATGTGGTAACGATCTGACGCTATGGCTAGGTGGCGACTAGACGGGGTGACACCTTGACGGCATTGGTGTATTTTCATGTGGTAACGATCTGAAGCTGTGGCTAGGTGGCGACTAGACGGGGTGACACCTTGACGGCATTGGTGTATTTTCATGTGGTAACGATCTGACGCTATGGCTAGGTGGCGACTAGACGGGGTGACACCTTGACGGCATTGGTGTATTTTCATGTGGTAACGATCTGAAGCTGTGGCTAGGTGGCGACTAGACGGGGTGACACCTTGACGGCATTGGTGTATTTTCATGAGGTGACGATCTGAAGCTGTGGCTAGGTGGCGACTAGACGGGTGACACCTTGACGGCATTGGTGTATTTTCATGTGGTGACGATCTGACGCTGTGGCTAGGTGGCGACTAGACGGGGTGACACCTTGACGGCATTGGTGTATTTTCATGTGGTAACGATCTGAAGCTGTGGCTCGGTGGCGACTAGACGGGGTGACACCTTGACAGCATTGGTGTATTTTCATGTGGTAACGATCTGAAGCTGTGGCTCGGTGGCGACTAGACGGGGTGACACCTTGACGGCATTGGTGTATTTTCATGTGGTGACGATCTGACGCTGTGGCTAGGTGGCGGCTAGACGGGGTGACACCTTGACGGCATTGGTGTATTTTCATGTGGTAACGATCTGAAGCTGTGGCTCGGTGGCAACTAGACGGGGTGACACCTTGACGGCATTGGTGTATTTTCATGTGGTAACGATCTGAAGCTGTGGCTAGGTGGCGACTAGACGGGGTGACACCTTGACGGCATTGGTGTATTTTCATGTGGTAACGATCTGACGCTATGGCTAGGTGGCGACTAGACGGGGTGACACCTTGACGGCATTGGTGTATTTTCATGTGGTGACGATCTGACGCTGTGGCTAGGTGGCGGCTAGACGGGGTGACACCTTGACGGCATTGGTGTATTTTCATGTGGTAACGATGTGAAGCTGTGGCTCGGTGGCAACTAGACGGGGTGACACCTTGACGGCATTGGTGTATTTTCATGTGGTAACGATCTGAAGCTGTGGCTAGGTGGCGACTAGACGGGGTGACACCTTGACGGCATTGGTGTATTTTCATGTGGTAACGATCTGACGCTATGGCTAGGTGGCGACTAGACGGGGTGACACCTTGACGGCATTGGTGTATTTTCATATGGTAACGATCTGAAGCTGTGGCTAGGTGGCGACTAGACGGGGTGACACCTTGACGGCATTGGTGTATTTTCATGTGGTAACGATCTGAAGCTGTGGCTCGGTGGCGACTAGACGGGGTGACACCTTGACGGCATTGGTGTATTTTCATGTGGTGACGATCTGACGCTGTGGCTAGGTGGCGGCTAGACGGGGTGACACCTTGACGGCATTGGTGTATTTTCATGTGGTAACGATCTGAAGCTGTGGCTCGGTGGCAACTAGACGGGGTGACACCTTGACGGCATTGGTGTATTTTCATGTGGTAACGATCTGAAGCTGTGGCTAGGTGGCGACTAGACGGGGTGACACCTTGACGGCATTGGTGTATTTTCATGTGGTAACGATCTGACGCTATGGCTAGGTGGCGACTAGACGGGGTGACACCTTGACGGCATTGGTGTATTTTCATGTGGTAACGATCTGAAGCTGTGGCTAGGTGGCGACTAGACGGGGTGACACCTTGACGGCATTGGTGTATTTTCATGTGGTAACGATCTGAAGCTGTGGCTAGGTGGCGACTAGACGGGGTGACACCTTGACAGCATTGGTGTATTTTCATGTGGTGACGATCTGACGCTATGGCTAGGTGGCGACTAGACGGGGTGACACCTTGACGGCATTGGTGTATTTTCATGTGGTGACGATCTGACGCTATGGCTAGGTGGCGACTAGACGGGGTGACACCTTGACGGCATTGGTGTATTTTCATGTGGTAACGATCTGAAGCTGTGGCTAGGTGGCGACTAGACGGGGTGACACCTTGACGGCATTGGTGTATTTTCATGTGGTAACGATCTGAAGCTGTGGCTCGGTGGCGACTAGACGGGGTGACACCTTGACGGCATTGGTGTATTTTCATGTGGTAACGATCTGAAGCTGTGGCTCGGTGGCGACTAGACGGGGTGACACCTTGACGGCATTGGTGTATTTTCATGTGGTAACGATCTGAAGCTGTGGCTCGGTGGCGACTAGACGGGGTGACACCTTGACGGCATTGGTGTATTTTCATGTGGTAACGATCTGACGCTATGGCTAGGTGGCGACTAGACGGGGTGACACCTTGACGGCATTGGTGTATTTTCATGTGGTAACGATCTGAAGCTGTGGCTAGGTGGCGACTAGACGGGGTGACACCTTGACGGCATTGGTGTATTTTCATGTGGTAACGATCTGACGCTATGGCTAGGTGGCGACTAGACGGGGTGACACCTTGACGGCATTGGTGTATTTTCATGTGGTAACGATCTGAAGCTGTGGCTAGGTGGCGACTAGACGGGGTGACACCTTGACGGCATTGGTGTATTTTCATGAGGTGACGATCTGAAGCTGTGGCTAGGTGGCGACTAGACGGGTGACACCTTGACGGCATTGGTGTATTTTCATGTGGTGACGATCTGACGCTGTGGCTAGGTGGCGACTAGACGGGGTGACACCTTGACGGCATTGGTGTATTTTCATGTGGTAACGATCTGAAGCTGTGGCTCGGTGGCGACTAGACGGGGTGACACCTTGACAGCATTGGTGTATTTTCATGTGGTAACGATCTGAAGCTGTGGCTCGGTGGCGACTAGACGGGGTGACACCTTGACGGCATTGGTGTATTTTCATGTGGTGACGATCTGACGCTGTGGCTAGGTGGCGGCTAGACGGGGTGACACCTTGACGGCATTGGTGTATTTTCATGTGGTAACGATCTGAAGCTGTGGCTCGGTGGCAACTAGACGGGGTGACACCTTGACGGCATTGGTGTATTTTCATGTGGTAACGATCTGAAGCTGTGGCTAGGTGGCGACTAGACGGGGTGACACCTTGACGGCATTGGTGTATTTTCATGTGGTAACGATCTGACGCTATGGCTAGGTGGCGAATAGACGGGGTGACACCTTGACGGCATTGGTGTATTTTCATGTGGTGACGATCTGACGCTGTGGCTAGGTGGCGGCTAGACGGGGTGACACCTTGACGGCATTGGTGTATTTTCATGTGGTAACGATCTGAAGCTGTGGCTCGGTGGCAACTAGACGGGGTGACACCTTGACGGCATTGGTGTATTTTCATGTGGTAACGATCTGAAGCTGTGGCTAGGTGGCGACTAGACGGGGTGACACCTTGACGGCATTGGTGTATTTTCATGTGGTAACGATCTGACGCTATGGCTAGGTGGCGACTAGACGGGGTGACACCTTGACGGCATTGGTGTATTTTCATATGGTAACGATCTGAAGCTGTGGCTAGGTGGCGACTAGACGGGGTGACACCTTGACGGCATTGGTGTATTTTCATGTGGTAACGATCTGAAGCTGTGGCTAGGTGGCGACTAGACGGGGTGACACCTTGACAGCATTGGTGTATTTTCATGTGGTGACGATCTGACGCTATGGCTAGGTGGCGACTAGACGGGGTGACACCTTGACGGCATTGGTGTATTTTCATGTGGTGACGATCTGACGCTATGGCTAGGTGGCGACTAGACGGGGTGACACCTTGACGGCATTGGTGTATTTTCATGTGGTAACGATCTGAAGCTGTGGCTAGGTGGCGACTAGACGGGGTGACACCTTGACGGCATTGGTGTATTTTTATGTGGTAACGATCTGAAGCTGTGGCTCGGTGGCGACTAGACGGGGTGACACCTTGACGGCATTGGTGTATTTTCATGTGGTAACGATCTGAAGCTGTGGCTCGGTGGCGACTAGACGGGGTGACACCTTGACGGCATTGGTGTATTTTCATGTGGTAAGGATCTGAAGCTGTGGCTCGGTGGCGACTAGACGGGGTGACACCTTGACGGCATTGGTGTATTTTCATGGGGTAACGATCTGACGCTATGGCTAGGTGGCGACTAGACGGGGTGACACCTTGACGGCATTGGTGTATTTTCATGTGGTAACGATCTGAAGCTGTGGCTAGGTGGCGACTAGACGGGGTGACACCTTGACGGCATTGGTGTATTTTCATGTGGTAACGATCTGAAGCTGTGGCTAGGTGGCGACTAGACGGGGTGACACCTTGACGGCATTGGTGTATTTTCATGTGGTAACGATCTGACGCTATGGCTAGGTGGCGACTAGACGGGGTGACACCTTGACGGCATTGGTGTATTTTCATGTGGTAACGATCTGAAGCTGTGGCTAGGTGGCGACTAGACGGGGTGACACCTTGACGGCATTGGTGTATTTTCATGTGGTGACGAACTGACGCTATGGCTAGGTGGCGACTAGACGGGGTGACACCTTGACGGCATTGGTGTATTTTCATGTGGTGACGATCTGAAGCTGTGGCTCGGTGGCGACTAGACGGGGTGACACCTTGACGGCATTGGTGTATTTTCATGTGGTAACGATCTGACGCTATGGCTAGGTGGCGACTAGACGGGGTGATACCTTGACGGCATTGGTGTATTTTCATGTGGTGACGATCTGACGCTATGGCTAGGTGGCGGCTAGACGGGGTGACACCTTGACGGCATTGGTGTATTTTCATGTGATGACGATCTGACGCTATGGCTAGGTGGCGATTAGACGGGGTACGGCATTGGTGTATTTTCATGTGGTAACGATCTGACGCTATGGCTAGGTGGCGACTAGACGGGGTGACACCTTGACGGCATTGGTGTATTTTCATGTGGTAAAGATCTGAAGCTGTGGCTAGGTGGCGGCTAGACGGGGTGACACCTTGACGGCATTGGTGTATTTTCATGTGGTAACGATCTGACGCTATGGCTAGGTGGCGACTAGACGGGGTGACACCTTGACGGCATTGGTGTCTTTTCATGTGGTAACAATCTGAAGCTGTGGCTAGGTGGCGGCTAGACGGGGTGACACCTTGACGGCATTGGTGTATTTTCATGTGGTAACTATCTGACGCTATGGCTAGGTGGCGACTAGACGGGGTGACACCTTGACGGCATTGGTGTATTTTCATGTGGTAACGATCTGAAGCTGTGGCTAGGTGGCGACTAGACGTGGTGACACCTTGACGGCATTGTTGTATTATCATGAGGAGACGATCTGACGCTATGGCTAGGTGGCGACTAGACGTGGTGACACCTTGACGGCATTGGTGTATTTTCATGTGGTGACGTTCTGTCGCTATGGCTAGGTGGCGTCTACACCGGGTGACACCTTGTCGGCATTGGTGTATTTTCATGAGGAGACGATCTGACGCTATGGCTAGGTGGCGACTAGACAGGGTGACACCTTGACGGCATTGGTGTATTTTCATGTGGTAACGATCTGAAGCTGTGGCTAGGTGGCGACTAGACGGGGTGACACCTTGACCGCATTGGTGTATTTTCATGTGGTAACGATCTGAAGCTGTGGCTCGGTGGCGACTAGACGGGGTGACACCTTGACGGCATTGGTGTATTTTCATGTGGTGACGAACTGACGCTATGGCTCGGTGGCGACTAGACGGGGTGACACCTTGACGGCATTGGTGTATTTTCATGTGGTGACGATCTGAAGCTGTGGCTAGGTGGCGACTAGACGGGGTGACACCTTGACGGCATTGGTGTATTTTCATGTGGTAACGATCTGAAGCTGTGGCTCGGTGGCGACTAGACGGGGTGACACCTTGACGGCATTGGTGTATTTTCATGTGGTAACGATCTGAAGCTGTGGCTCGGTGGCGACTAGACGGGGTGACACCTTGACGGCATTGGTGTATTTTCATGTGGTAACGATCTGAAGCTGTGGCTCGGTGGCGACTAGACGGGGTGACACCTTGACGGCATTGGTGTATTTTCATGTGGTAACGATCTGACGCTATGGCTAGGTGGCGACTAGACGGGGTGACACCTTGACGGCATTGGTGTATTTTCATGTGGTAACGATCTGAAGCTGTGGCTAGGTGGCGACTAGACGGGGTGACACCTTGACGGCATTGGTGTATTTTCATGTGGTGACGAACTGACGCTATGGCTAGGTGGCGACTAGACGGGGTGACACCTTGACGGCATTGGTGTATTTTCATGTGGTGACGATCTGAAGCTGTGGCTCGGTGGCGACTAGACGGGGTGACACCTTGACGGCATTGGTGTATTTTCATGTGGTAACGATCTGACGCTATGGCTAGGTGGCGACTAGACGGGGTGATACCTTGACGGCATTGGTGTATTTTCATGTGGTGACGATCTGACGCTATGGCTAGGTGGCGGCTAGACGGGGTGACACCTTGACGGCATTGGTGTATTTTCATGTGATGACGATCTGACGCTATGGCTAGGTGGCGATTAGACGGGGTACGGCATTGGTGTATTTTCATGTGGTAACGATCTGACGCTATGGCTAGGTGGCGACTAGACGGGGTGACACCTTGACGGCATTGGTGTATTTTCATGTGGTAAAGATCTGAAGCTGTGGCTAGGTGGCGGCTAGACGGGGTGACACCTTGACGGCATTGGTGTATTTTCATGTGGTAACGATCTGACGCTATGGCTAGGTGGCGACTAGACGGGGTGACACCTTGACGGCATTGGTGTCTTTTCATGTGGTAACAATCTGAAGCTGTGGCTAGGTGGCGGCTAGACGGGGTGACACCTTGACGGCATTGGTGTATTTTCATGTGGTAACTATCTGACGCTATGGCTAGGTGGCGACTAGACGGGGTGACACCTTGACGGCATTGGTGTATTTTCATGTGGTAACGATCTGAAGCTGTGGCTAGGTGGCGACTAGACGTGGTGACACCTTGACGGCATTGTTGTATTATCATGAGGAGACGATCTGACGCTATGGCTAGGTGGCGACTAGACGTGGTGACACCTTGACGGCATTGGTGTATTTTCATGTGGTGACGTTCTGTCGCTATGGCTAGGTGGCGTCTACACCGGGTGACACCTTGTCGGCATTGGTGTATTTTCATGAGGAGACGATCTGACGCTATGGCTAGGTGGCGACTAGACAGGGTGACACCTTGACGGCATTGGTGTATTTTCATGTGGTAACGATCTGAAGCTGTGGCTAGGTGGCGACTAGACGGGGTGACACCTTGACCGCATTGGTGTATTTTCATGTGGTAACGATCTGAAGCTGTGGCTCGGTGGCGACTAGACGGGGTGACACCTTGACGGCATTGGTGTATTTTCATGTGGTGACGAACTGACGCTATGGCTCGGTGGCGACTAGACGGGGTGACACCTTGACGGCATTGGTGTATTTTCATGTGGTGACGATCTGAAGCTGTGGCTAGGTGGCGACTAGACGGGGTGACACCTTGACGGCATTGGTGTATTTTCATGTGGTAACGATCTGAAGCTGTGGCTCGGTGGCGACTAGACGGGGTGACACCTTGACGGCATTGGTGTATTTTCATGTGGTAACGATCTGAAGCTGTGGCTCGGTGGCGACTAGACGGGGTGACACCTTGACGGCATTGGTGTATTTTCATGTGGTAACGATCTGAAGCTGTGGCTCGGTGGCGACTAGACGGGGTGACACCTTGACGGCATTGGTGTATTTTCATGTGGTAACGATCTGACGCTATGGCTAGGTGGCGACTAGACGGGGTGACACCTTGACGGCATTGGTGTATTTTCATGTGGTAACGATCTGAAGCTGTGGCTAGGTGGCGACTAGACGGGGTGACACCTTGACGGCATTGGTGTATTTTCATGAGGTGACGATCTGAAGCTGTGGCTAGGTGGCGACTAGACGGGTGACACCTTGACGGCATTGGTGTATTTTCATGTGGTGACGATCTGACGCTGTGGCTAGGTGGCGACTAGACGGGGTGACACCTTGACGGCATTGGTGTATTTTCATGTGGTAACGATCTGAAGCTGTGGCTAGGTGGCGACTAGACGGGGTGACACCTTGACGGCATTGGTGTATTTTCATGTGGTAACGATCTGAAGCTGTGGCTAGGTGGCGACTAGACGGGGTGACACCTTGACGGCATTGGTGTATTTTCATGTGGTAACGATCTGAAGCTGTGGCTCGGTGGCGACTAGACGGGGTGACACCTTGACGGCATTGGTGTATTTTCATGTGGTGACGTACTGACGCTATGGCTCGGTGGCGACTAGACGGGGTGACACCTTGACGGCATTGGTGTATTTTCATGTGGTAACGATCTGAAGCTGTGGCTCGGTGGCGACTAGACGGGGTGACACCTTGACAGCATTGGTGTATTTTCATGTGGTAACGATCTGAAGCTGTGGCTCGGTGGCGACTAGACGGGGTGACACCTTGACAGCATTGGTGTATTTTCATGTGGTAACGATCTGAAGCTGTGGCTCGGTGGCGATTAGACGGGGTGACACCTTGACGGCATTGGTGTATTTTCATGTGGTGACGATCTGACGCTGTGGCTAGGTGGCGGCTAGACGGGGTGACACCTTGACGGCATTGGTGTGTTTTCATGTGGTAACGATCTGAAGCTGTGGCTCGGTGGCAACTAGACGGGGTGACACCTTGACGGCATTGGTGTATTTTCATGTGGTAACGATCTGAAGCTGTGGCTAGGTGGCGACTAGACGGGGTGACACCTTGACGGCATTGGTGTATTTTCATGTGGTAACGATCTGACGCTATGGCTAGGTGGCGACTAGACGGGGTGACACCTTGACGGCATTGGTGTATTTTCATGTGGTAACGATCTGAAGCTGTGGCTAGGTGGCGACTAGACGGGGTGACACCTTGACGGCATTGGTGTATTTTCATGTGGTAACGATCTGAAGCTGTGGCTAGGTGGCGACTAGACGGGGTGACACCTTGACAGCATTGGTGTATTTTCATGTGGTGACGATCTGACGCTATGGCTAGGTGGCGACTAGACGGGGTGACACCTTGACGGCATTGGTGTATTTTCATGTGGTGACGATCTGACGCTATGGCTAGGTGGCGACTAGACGGGGTGACACCTTGACGGCATTGGTGTATTTTCATGTGGTAACGATCTGAAGCTGTGGCTAGGTGGCGACTAGACGGGGTGACACCTTGACGGCATTGGTGTATTTTCATGTGGTAACGATCTGAAGCTGTGGCTCGGTGGCGACTAGACGGGGTGACACCTTGACGGCATTGGTGTATTTTCATGTGGTAACGATCTGAAGCTGTGGCTCGGTGGCGACTAGACGGGGTGACACCTTGACGGCATTGGTGTATTTTCATGTGGTAACGATCTGAAGCTGTGGCTCGGTGGCGACTAGACGGGGTGACACCTTGACGGCATTGGTGTATTTTCATGTGGTAACGATCTGACGCTATGGTTAGGTGGCGACTAGACGGGGTGACACCTTGACGGCATTGGTGTATTTTCATGTGGTAACGATCTGAAGCTGTGGCTAGGTGGCGACTAGACGGGGTGACACCTTGACGGCATTGGTGTATTTTCATGTGGTAACGATCTGACGCTATGGCTAGGTGGCGACTAGACGGGGTGGCACCTTGACGGCATTGGTGTATTTTCATGTGGTAACGATCTGAAGCTGTGGCTAGGTGGCGACTAGACGGGGTGACACCTTGACGGCATTGGTGTATTTTCATGTGGTAACGATCTGAAGCTGTGGCTAGGTGGCGACTAGACGGGGTGACACCTTGACGGCATTGGTGTATTTTCATGTGGTGACGAACTGACGCTATGGCTAGGTGGCGACTAGACGGGGTGACACCTTGACGGCATTGGTGTATTTTCATGTGGTGACGATCTGAAGCTGTGGCTCGGTGGCGACTAGACGGGGTGACACCTTGACGGCATTGGTGTATTTTCATGTGGTAACGATCTGACGCTATGGCTAGGTGGCGACTAGACGGGGTGACACCTTGACGGCATTGGTGTATTTTCATGTGGTGACGATCTGACGCTATGGCTAGGTGGCGGCTAGACGGGGTGACACCTTGACGGCATTGGTGTATTTTCATGTGGTGACGATCTGACGCTATGGCTAGGTGGCGATTAGACGGGGTGACACCTTGACGGCATTGGTGTATTTTCATGTGGTAACGATCTGACGCTATGGCTAGGTGGCGACTAGACGGGGTGACACCTTGACGGCATTGGTGTATTTTCATGTGGTAAAGATCTGAAGCTGTGGCTAGGTGGCGGCTAGACGGGGTGACACCTTGACGGCATTGGTGTATTTTCATGTGGTAACGATCTGACGCTATGGCTAGGTGGCGACTAGACGGGGTGACACCTTGACGGCATTGGTGTCTTTTCATGTGGTAACAATCTGAAGCTGTGGCTAGGTGGCGGCTAGACGGGGTGACACCTTGACGGCATTGGTGTATTTTCATGTGGTAACTATCTGACGCTATGGCTAGGTGGCGACTAGACGGGGTGACACCTTGACGGCATTGGTGTATTTTTATGTGGTGACGATCTGACGCTATGGCTAGGTGGCGACTAGACGGGGTGACACCTTGACGGCATTGGTGTATTTTCATGTGGTGACGATCTGAGGCTATGGCTAGGTGGCGACTAGACGGGGTGACACCTTGACGGCATTGGTGTATTTTCATGTGGTAACGATCTGAAGCTGTGGCTAGGTGGCGACTAGACGGGGTGACACCTTGACGGCATTGGTGTATTTTCATGTGGTAACGATCTGAAGCTGTGGCTCGGTGGCGACTAGACGGGGTGACACCTTGACGGCATTGGTGTATTTTCATGTGGTGACGATCTGACGCTATAGCTAGGTGGCGACTAGACGGGGTGACACCTTGACGGCATTGGTGTATTTTCATGTGGTGACGAACTGACGCTATGGCTCGGTGGCGACTAGACGGGGTGACACCTTGACGGCATTGGTGTATTTTCATGTGGTGACGATCTGACGCTATAGCTAGGTGGCGACTAGACGGGGTGACACCTTGACGGCATTGGTGTATTTTCATGTGGTGACGAACTGACGCTATGGCTAGGTGGCGACTAGACGTCTGCCCACCGTCAGGGCACGGGGCTGAGCAAAATCGATCTGCAGCACTGATGAACTTTTTAATAATGAACTTTCACAGATTAAATGCCACTTAAAAAATAGTGGATACCCTCCAAGTGTCTTCAACAAAGCTTTAGATCATGTAAACAAAAAAGAAAAAGCAGTAGAAAGTGCACCAAAAGAAAAGCCTGTAACAACTGTCTCCATTCCGTACGTTAGAAATTTATCTGAAAAGATAAGACGAATAAATGCCAAACACAACATCCGTACAGTGTTTAAAACGAAGGATAAATTCCGGAACCGTGTCACCAATGTTAAACCTGTAAACAAACAACAAAATACTAAAAATGTGGTGTACGAGGTTCCCTGCTCCTGTGAAAAAAGTTACATAGGTCAGACATCCAGACCTGTCAACGTACGGATTGCCGAGCACAAAAAGAAGGTACAAAATAAGGAAGTTTATGGGTCAAAAATAAGTGAACACGTAATTCAGACAAATCATAAAATAAAATGGGAGGATGGCAAAATTTTGAATAAAGAGCCCGACTGGAGGAGGAGAAATTTGGCGGAATCTCTATTTATTGCCGTAAATGAGGAACCATTGTCACGCCCTTCTATTGACATAAGTCCTGTTTATCTCAACATTGTTAGAGGTGAAAAACAATTCAAGATCGAGCCAAAAAAGTGGACCTTCCCCTAGTGATAAGCAGGACTCCCGCCCCTTCCGCCCCTCCAGATAACGAAGCGGTCATGCGGTCAGTGCGTTCCGGCGTTCGACGCGAATACGCGAGGCGCGTGAGAAATTAAAAAAGTCGGCTCCCTGATGAAGCGGGATGTTTTTATTATACGTAGGTCCCGCGAAACGTAGGAGTGATCCCGGGATAGTGTTAGTGTTTATGTGTGTGTGTTTTCGTGTTTTGACTGCATTGACGATCCGCGGGATAACAAAAAGTTTGAGTTCCCAAACAAAAGGTACTACATAATAGAATTTACCTCACCAAAAAACATGTCGTTTAAAAGTAAAAGAGGCTGTGGGTATTTACTGGGGATTAAAGAGATTCTTTGCAAATTGTTATGGAAGAAAATTTGTTCTTATAACAGATCACAAACCTCTTGTTTCCATTTTTGATCCTTCAAAAACTCTCTTCTATGACTGCATCAAGGATGTTTAACTACGCTCATTTCTTATCTGGGTTTGATTACACGATTGAATACCACAATACAAAAGAACACGCTAATGCAGACTACTTATCTCGATTTTCTGTAACTGAGGTAGCTGAAAATGTGTGTGATGATCATGAGCATTATTTAATGAATCAAGTGGAAGTGATGCCTGTGACGAGGAAAATAATTGAAGACGAAACGAAAAAAGACGAAAATCTTAAACTCATATTACACTATTTAACCACAGGAAAAAGCTTAAAGGAACTTGGTTTCAATGACAACGAATTTTGCTTACAGAACGGTTGTGTGTTTAGAGGAAACAGAATCTGTATACCTCTAACTTTGCGAAAACCAGTTTTAAATGAGTTACACGCCGGTCATGTGGGCATGACCAAGATGAAGTTGCTGGCTAGAAGCTACTGTTACTGGAAAAATATAGATAAAGAAATTGAGACCTTAGTAAAACATTGTATCGCTTGTCAACAAAAACTTAAAAATCGTCCTTGTGAAACCATTCATCCATGGGAACCTCCGAACAAACCATGGGAACGCATCCATATAGATTTCGCAGGACCACTTAAAGGCTGGTGGCATCTTATTGTTGTGGATGCTTACAGTAAATGGGTGGAAGTGATTCCAACTAAATCGACTACAACTGACTGGTGTGTAAAACAACTCGACAAACTGTTCACAACATTTGGGTTTCCTTCTGTACTTGTTTCGGACAATGGGACTCAGTTAACATCATATGTTTTCGAAAACTATCTAAAGAAGTACCAAATAATACACAAGAAAATTGCTCCTTTCTGTCCAAAGTCCAATGGTCAGGCTGAAAGGTTAGTTCAAACTGTGAAGACCCCCTTACATGCTTGCGGGGGAGGACACAATAATGATAAACTGAACTCGATCCTTAAACAACTGAGGAAAACACAGCACTCTACTACAGGACAGTCTCCATATAGATTAATGTTTGAAGAACAGAGCTCGACCTGATGATTTAAAGTGAACATAAGGTACAAAATAGAAATAAACAAGCCAAGAGAAATTATTGCATAGGACAAACAGTATTGGTAAGAAATTACTCAAATAGTTCTAATGAAAAGTGGACAAAAGGAACAGTTGAAAAACAGCTTGGGAATGTGATGTATGTTGTTAGAGCTGGTGATGGAAGATTGTTAAAGAGACATAATGATCAAATCAGGGCAATCTAATTAGGGGGGAGGATTGTTATATCAATGTTTTCTATTGTGTTCTGTTTCTTGCTCAGCTGATCAGCTGATTATATATTCTGTCATTTATGGTTGTTTACATGTTTCAGTCTTGTTTTATATTTTCTAATAAATAGAGGCTCCAAATAATGTGTCAATTATTTATTACATATTCCTACAAGATTTAGCAATAGCATAGGTACAATGTAAGGGGCGTTTACCGCTTTCATTATCTCGGTAACCAATCAACATAAAGCAATGATTCAGGATATTGCATTATTTGTTTAATTTTTTAAACTGAATTTAATGGCGTCCACCAAAATTAGGTAATTTTTTATGCGTTATAAAGAAAAACCATTTTATTCTCATTTTTAGGGCAAAATGGCAACGAAACCCTTATTTTTAGCACCCTATAACTCGGTAACCATTAGGAGCGCAAAAATATAATCAGTAAAACTTTTTACGAAATATAATAAACTTTGTTTTTTTTATTAAAGTTTTAACCTCAGACCGAAAATTTTCGAGAGTTTTACGGAAAACTAAAAAGTATCCTGTTTCCGTCTACTGCCACTAGATCTCGCCACATATTTACGAGGACTTTAGGTATTTTTTCCCTTAGGTACTTCTAAATTTTTATTTCATTTTTTAAATTTTTTTTTTTAAGAGGATGGCGGCCTCTTTTTCACCTTGGCTTTGCCTCGCCCACATAGACTATTGAGCTGCTGTGCGTGGACGTTATCAAGCAAAGACAAGGAGTGAGCCGATACAATACTAGGGTGAACGGTACTGCTAAAAGTATGCGACAATCCCGAGTCTCGAACCTGCGACGCTTTGAGGCCACAGTTCCGAGGCCGAGTGCACTACCGACTCACTAATAGGTTTCCAAAGTTTCAAGATTAACGGAATGTTTTCCAAGTTGAGTAATTTACAGTATTTAAGTTTTTGACTGGGCTCTATCTTTAAAAAATGCGAAAAAGTTACATTTTAATGTGTGAAGCAATATTTTTGTCAAGCATAAAGTTGAAAACATAAATATTAAATATGCAGCATAATATTCGCAAAGACTCATCAACTCTTAAAAGTGGTTGAGCGCCGCCACAAACAGTAGTAGTCTATACTATTAGGTAATTCAATTTGAAACACATTTCGAAGTCATGTTGCATCAATTACCCAATTATACGTAATCAAATAATTGTAAAAGCTCTTGCTTAATGACTCCCATTCGCTTACAGGAGCTCGCGAGACTCACACCACAGGTTTTTATTTCATTTGTTTTTTGTCCTCTGAAAGATTCGAGCCATGTTGAAGTATTAAATAGAGGTAGTATTGAAGTAGTAAATAGTTTGAACACCGAACATATGAACTCGCGGCAACAAATATTGACAGCGCCAGGTGCCGTCATTTGAACAGTTGACATCACTTCCCTACACCTCTCCTCTTCCCCCATCTCTTGCGTCTCCACGGTTAATCCACCGCAGTCGGTCCAAGCTTTCATTTGCTTCCAGGCGCTCGCGAGACTTATTATATTACAAGTTTTTATTTCATTTTTCATTTTGTCCTCTGATATATTCGAGCCATGTTGAAGTGTTACTTCGTCATCGCAACTGTTTTCATAGCCGGGATCACTGCAGCGACCGTTCCTCTGAAAGAATTCGATAACATCGAGTACAGGATGACAGATGCTGACGTGGAGAGAGTCGAAGAAGTGGAGGAAGCGCTGGAAAGTTTTGGCATCATACCCGCCTCAGTTTTGCCGCAAAACAAATTTAAGGAGGGAACGATTTTTGTACTGCACACACCGAACGCTGTGGGAGGACAGTATGTCGCCGAATGGAAGGACGAACACTCTAAACACCGGGATGAGTTCAGTCTCGGATCAGTCCGGCATGAGAGACTGTCTGACTCCAGCGAGGCGGTTGGGGAAATTACCTATGAAGCAAGTGGCAACAAACTTATTAATACTCTCGACCTCGGTGGCAATGGTTACTGGATACTGAAATTGACATGGGAATTCAGCGCTGATCAGTTAACAGAAGCAATGGTATACGGAGTCCATTGGACAAAAAAATCATACGGACCCATGTTCAAATCCAAAAGAGTCTACGAGGTGAATAACAAATCGGCTGAAGATGCTGGCAAAGCTGCTGAGTAAACTGAAAGTCAGAGTTGCAAAGATAAGCTGTATGTAATCTTATTCAGTTTAGATTTGTTTAATTAAACCAGAATCGTACTTTAAATTTGATTATTATTAATTAATCCCTACGTATTAATTATGACCACATAAACGTTGTTGTTATTAAATAAACCGTTTGATGGTACTGCAATTACGAAAACGTTAGAAGACGTAGGAAACATGATAACGAAATAAAAATAAAAGTTTTTCAGTTGTCATTCATATTTTTAGGCTAAACGTTTTTTTCATCAAATAACAGGCGAACAGGTAGGTCAATCGATAATCAATTAATTGAAATATTGAAATTGAAATATATCTTTATTGATCTGTAACACATACAGTAAAGGAAAACATAAATGGACACTTCATTAACTAAACTTACTAATTTTTTACATAAACAGTTCTTACTTGTAGAACATAACATAAAATAAAACATAAAATAAATTATATTCCTTAGATATATTTTTTAAAAACTACATTTAGATCAATATCTCTTTGTCCCTAGGTTAAAAACCTGTTCGGGACATTGGTCATCTTAGAACTAATTTACAGAGCTTTGAGTGGAGGGTCGGTCTACTCAAACATTAAAAAAATAACACCCAGTTTCACTGCAACTATTTAATATTCAAACTAACACAAAATTGGGCACAATGATCTATAGACTAATTTTACATTTAATTGTATTTTAAACATAGAATTAAAAGGAAATACATATTTAATTTATTTTATTCCACATTAGAAAAACAATGTGCACGCGTTGCTATCCAATAAAAACCCCTTTAACTCCTTGAGGTATTTATTTTTTCTCTTTATTATTTGTAAATCTCGCGGCAGACTATTAAAAAATGTTGGTGCTAGGTATGAATAAAACTTTTTGTATATTGTTAGATTGGGCTTGGATACTGGGGCGTTGATATTTCTTAGTACTCTTGGTTTACTGTCATCAAATTGATTCCCGCTTCTTAGAAAAAAAATCTTTAAAACTTTAAAAACATACAAATTACGAAGTGTTAAAACTTTTAAATTTTTAAATAAAGCGTCTGTATGTTCAAGCCGGGGTCTTTTACACGTGATTCTTATAAAACATTTTTGAAGTATAATAAGTGGTTTTATATTAGTGTAATAACATCCGCCCCATACCGCTAAACCATATTCTAGTTTTGAATTTACTAGTGCATAGTAAACAGTTCTCATTAACTCAGTTTTACAAAGCTGCTTCAACATAAACATTATTCTGATGTACTTTAATAATTTTGTTTTTACATAATCTATATGATGCTTCCAAGTTAATTTTGAGTCTACATTCAATCCTAAGTATTTTATCACTTCGACTTGCTCTATTTCTGGGCATGTGCAATTGGGAGTAATACACGATATTTCATGGTATTTTACAGAAGAGAGTACACATTGTTTTTGTAATGTAAAAAACATATATTTTGTTTTAGGACTCATAATCATGAAGTTATTAGTAAACCAGTACCTTAATAAGTTGATATCGTATTGAAGATTATTTTTTAATTCATTCACAGAAGCAGCCCAATAAAATAAAGCCGTATCATCGGCATATGATACTAAGTTTCCCTTAAAATTTCCATTACATAAATTGTTTACATAAATTAAAAACAGCGGACCGGAAAGAACCGAACCTTGCGGAATGCCGTGAAGCACTTCCGCTGACTCGCTTAGTTGCCCCTCAACTTTGGTACATTGCGAGCGTCCCGTCAGGTAACTGGCGAACCACTGATGTGCCACGCCGCGCACCCCCGCGTCGTACAATCGCGATAGGAGCACAGAGTGGTCGACCGTGTCGAACGCTTTCATTACGTCAACAAAAAATCCGGCGCAGTACATTCCGTCATTGATGCCACCGTAAACCTTTTCCATGAAATTTAATAATGCATCTTCTGTGCTCAGTTTACTTCTAAAACCAAATTGGCGCACGCTAAAGTAGTTTTTGTTGTTCAAAAACTTAACAAGTCTTTCTTTTATTATTTTCTCTATTATCTTAGAAAAAATCGATAACAATGCTATCGGCCTATAATTGTTTGCAGATAAGCGGTCTGATTTCTTGTATAACGGAATTACAATGGCATGTTTTAAGTCTTTCGGAAATTCACCCGTATCCATGCTTTTATTGATTAAATATTCTAGATGCCCTACAATGTTATCTGCAACATTCTTGACTAAAACGGGAGTTATATTATCATAACCAGGGGCCTTGCGATTGTCGAGAGAGTTTATAATCCTTTTAATTTCTAATTTATCAGTAGGATAAAGAAACAAAGAACTTCCGCACTGATTTTGTACAAAACTAATATCTAGCATATTTTTTAAATCATTCCTCATATTTTCTCTATCCTTTACTACACTATTTCTAAGAGTACTGGCTACTGTACAAAAAAAGTTATTCAACATGCCTGCGACAATGTTTGGGGAATTTATAATTTCACCGTCATCATTCCTAAGACTTATTTTTAGATCTCTCTTTCGCTTTTCGCCAGTTATTTCTTTAACCGTATTCTATTGTTGTTTAGGATTATTTTTGCTATTATCAAACTTATTTTTATAGTAAACAGTTTTTATTTCCTTAATTTTACTCAAAACATCATTTCTTAAAATAACATAATTATGTTTAAGCAAATTATCATTTGGCTTTTTTAACACCTTTTTGTATAGAGAGTTTTTTCTATTTACTAGCTTCAAAAGTTCATTATTCATCCAGGGTTTTAACCTTTGATACTTTCTTTTTATTAAAAATGTTTTCTTGGCATCAGAGATACAATTATTAAAAATCTCCAAAAAAACCTTAAACGCTTGAGAAGTAGAATATTGCGCATACACGCTGCTCCAGTCTGTTTCAGACAATAATTTATTCAGTGCATTGTAATCTATTTTTGATATATTATTGTCGTCCTTGTATGATTGAATTTGCTCTTCAAATTTCACACAAACTGCAGTCATACAATGATCTGTTATCTCACTTTTAATTACCATGCTAACACAAATTGTATCTGCATTATATTTTAAACTTTGCCTCAATAAAACATGATCAATTAAAGATTTTGTTTCTTTAGTTATCCTTGTCGGTTCATTCACAACAGATTTGAAACCTAAACTTGAAGTTTTTATTAAATAACTGTCAGTTATTTGATCTATTTTCATTAAATTTATGTTAACGTCCCCACTAATTATTACATTCTTTGATTTTACCTTTTGTAAAAACAAATCGAATTCTTCTATAAAACGAGATGCATTGTATTCCTGCAGTCTATATAACCCTATGATATCAACAAAATCATTAGTTTGTAGTTTTATTCTAAGATGTATACAATCAGCCGTGATTATGTTTACATCATTTAATCTATCGCAAATTAAGTTTGCTGACACAAAAATAGCAACACCTCCCGCTCGATAATCATGGTTGCATTTTGCATGTAAAGTAAAACCTGGAATTTCGTACATTCCAAGTTCACTTTCCTCTATCCATATCTCTGATATTATAATAACATCAGGTTTAACTTCTAAACTTTCAATTTTGAGTAGAAATATATCAAAGTTTTTCCTTATGCTTCTAATATTCTGATGTATAACGATAAATCGGTCGCCATAAGAATTAAATATATTACTTTCAAAGGCTATAATTTTGCTTTTACATGACTAAAGAATGTATAACAAATTAAATATTTATATTTTTACACAGTATATCTAATTGCCTTAATAATTTTAATTTTATAAAAGCAGACCTTAGAACTCCTGTCTCTATAATTTTGACTGATTAAAAAATTTTAATAGCTTATTCCAAACGGATATATATGGGGAAAATCTCTCTAAACGTAAATATACCAAAAATATACATTTATAACATGAATAATAAATCATAACTAAATTAATCATGTCTTACTTACGTTATGTGAAACTAACAAACAAACCTCAACGTCACTTTATATTGCTCTTAACGTAAAAACTGTCACCCATTACAAAGCCGATACTTGTTCCAGATTGGTGAGAACTACCGCTTTGTCCCCTTCGTTTTTCCGCAGAAATATCTTCCCATTTTTCACCCATAGGAAGGTGTAACCTTTTGCTTTCTTTACTGATCTTGCAGCATTCAGCACTTTCCGCCTAGCTTGGCTGAGGCTCTCGTTAATATACACTACTTGAGCTTCCCCGCCCATAAAACCAATGTCTCTCGTGTTAAAGTTTCTCTTGATTTTTCGCTTCTTCATAAGTTCTTCCTTAACTGATCTTCGTGTAAATTTAACAATTATTCCTCTGGATCTTCCTTCCTGTTTCATTCCCAGACGATGACATGCGTCAATCATCTCGTCGTCAATTGAAAGACCAAGGCTACTTCCCACCTTCTTAATGATTTCTGTTACGTCCTCTTGATTTTCTTCCGGAATTCCGTTGATTTCCAAACTATTTACTCGGGAATACTGCTCTGCGTCGTCCAAACGTAATTCTAGGTCAAGTACCTTAGCTCGTAAATTAGTATTATCTTGGTCCAGTTTAGTCATCTTTTCTTCATAACCAGGGATTTCTTCTTAATAAATTGATAACGTTTGGATAGCTTTGGCTGGTATCCATTTCAAAATACCATATGTGAAATAAACATTATGGAGGGTTGATGTTTAAAGTAAACACATTTCTCTTAAGGTAGACTGCAGAAATTACTCGTACATATATAAATATTTTTGATTTCCACTAGATACTTCTACTACTACTTACAGTTCTCAAAAAATACTCATGAAACTTGAACAGTAAAGAGGCCTCAAAGTAAACTGGAAATAACGTCAACCCACTTAAAACGGGCATAAATCTCAATCCGTTATTCAGAGTAGGAAAATATACTAAGAAGTAAAACACAACAGGTAATCCTTGAAGTATCCTGTGTTAAACGTTATCTGAAATTAAAGCTCTTGTTTATAACTACAATAATTTAATTAATTTGAAGGAAAAAAATATGGAACACTTTATCATCTTGACATGTGTTAATGTTAGTTCCAGGTTAAGAATATTCTCTTAATTACTTATTTTTTAAATTTACGCTTTAAATAGTTTGAAACCTTATTAAAATAAGAAAACTAAATTGAATTTGAATATTTACCTATGTTGGTTTTAAAAATTAAAAAGACTATTCTGCTAGGAAGGAAATTTATAAGTTATTCAGTTTGTTATTGTGGAATAGCGTGGGATACGTGGCATCCGATGGAATAACCTCCCATTTAATGTTACAAACATTTATTAAAAAAAAATAGAATCTGAAGTTTTATATATATAACGACTTTTAAATTTCAAGTTGATACAAAACTGAGTATTTTCTATTAAAAAATCATAAGAGTGATAAATTCCAGGGAATTCGTAATGATTTAGGTAATTGTGTTAGTAAAATAAATATAATGCAATAAATGATATATAAAAATGAACAACAAATACTTATTTTAATAAGAAAATTCACCGATTTTCTATGGGATACAGGAATGTCTGAGAGGAGTTAGTTGTTGATTCAAAGTCCCACCTAACCGTGTTATAGCAACTTTGTCGATGTATTGAGAGTGTGCGAGGGCCGTTAGTGAATTAGAATCAACAGGATTTGCAGCATTCTGTTGCTTTGTTTTTACAGAGTGAGAGCTCTAATTAGATAAAAAATCTATACAATTTCTAGAATTAAATTAGCTTATATTTTCTAATGATTGGCCTTTTGAGCGTTCTTATAAAAAAACGCACATTATAATAATTCGATTTTAAGAAATTGTTTTAGTTATTTTTCCATGCAAATCCATAAACTATTTTGGTCCGTAGTGTCTTTGTGGAGTAGAGTAGTCTTGCTTCTCAGTTCAAGATTTCGTCTTATTTATGTTCGGAAATGACCAGAGAAGGACGTCCCAGATGTTTCAAATGTTTCGGTGTGATCTAAAGTGTGCAATCATCACAAGCTGTTAGTTTTAAACGTCCCGTATTGAGGGTTGCCGGAAAAGCGTATGTCTCCTTTATACAACTTATACAGGGTGTTTTTCTTAAAACGCAACCCATTTTTAAGATTGAATAATACATATATAAATATGTAATGAGTATTGTTTTATTGATCTTTACATTTTATACAACCTATTATTTAAGTTTGATCACATTTAGTTTACATTATGTGCTCAAACAGTCCGTCAATGGCATTTGTATAACGTTATGCTCTCTCCATCAAATTCCCGAACATGTGTTGCAAGGTACCTCTTTGAATTTCTTGCATTCAATTTGTTTATGTTTGTTTTGAGGTGTTGAATATATTGTGAATTGTTTTCATAGAATAATACTAATTTACATGTCTTTGGTAAATTTCATTCAGATCGGACCATTTTACGCGAGTTATCGTGTTAAAGACACACACATTAAAAATGCAACCCAAAACTTGATTTTATCGGTGAAGGATTACTTCCCCCCAAGATCCCCGGATTTGACCCCACTATATTATTTTATATGGGGATACATACAAAGTAAGGCTTGCGATAACAAATCACAGGATATTCAGCACCTCAAAACAAACATAACAAATTGAACGCAAGAAATTCAAAGAGGCCCCTTGCAACACGTGTTCGGGAATTTGATTGAAAGAGCATAACATTATACAAATGCCAATGGCGGACTGTTTGACCACATAATGTAAGCTAAATGTGATCAAACTTAAATAATAGGCTGTATAAAATGTTAAGATAATAAAACAATACTCATTTCATATTTATATGTGCATTATTACATCTTAAAAATGGGTTGCGTTAAAAAAAACACCCTGTTTTTCATTGCCAAATAACTAATGAGTGAACTCTCTGTTTTAATCCTGAACGTTAGTGCAGGATTAAAACATTTTGAACGTCTTTTTAATAGTAATCTCGGATATGTTAAGATGGATGTTTATGACACTAATTTTATTAAAATTAAACAAATTTTATTTAATACAACCCCTTATACTTGGTTATGCATTCCAAAACAGTCATTAAAAATAATCAAAAACATTTTAAAATTTTCAATTGTAATTTTCTTAGGGGTGGGGAAGAAACAATCATTCATCATCAGTGTAATTGACTGGTGTCACTGATTAGATAAGGCATTACAGGCTCGACACAACACATTCCACAAATGAACTGGTTGTTTCTTCCCCCTTTCTCACACATTTTGACCCCTTTAGCGCACATTATAACAACCATATTTCCAGCAATTTTGCTCCCTGCGGCGCATTTTTAAAACTTGATATCGAATGTTATCGGATCGTATCGTAATTTTTCCAATTATTATCATTTTTTATGATTGTTTTGAAGTGTAGCCTATAACCAAGTAGAAGGGGTTGTTTGGAATAATATTTGTTCAGTTTTTTAATAACATTGACTTTAAAAACATTCATATTGAAACATATCCGAGATTACCATTCAAACAAAATACGTTCAAACTGTTTTAATATTGCACAATGAGTTTTTTGGCAATCAAAGAATATATTACCAGCGACATAATGTCGGTTAAAATTGAAATAAATAACGGCATATTATGACGGTATCAGCCATACAAAGTGTCAATCTGGTGTAGCGAGGCCACGCGGCGGCGCTGCGTCGCAACTGCATGCAGACAGGCAGTGCAGTGATAACCATGAGTGAGGTCTATGATAACTTGGTCAAAAAATTATTGAATCTATCTATATTATTAAAATAAATTCTGGGATTTTGTCCAGAGCAAATCGACCTCTAGAAATTAATTTTTCTGCACATATTTGGTATCAAATTAAAGCTATTATTCTCTAGATGTTCCTTTTGCGGGTTTTGATTATATATAAAGTGCTACTATCTGTGTTAGAACCTTTGAACTTTCTCCAATTCACATTTGTTTGTAACAAAACAGATGATCAACATATGAAATAGTTCCAGAGGCACACCTCAGAATGCAGTGCCAGCAAAAGTCAGTACATATTAAGTAAAAGTCAGACACCCAATTCATCCTTATTATGATTTTTATTTTCTTAAAATATTGATACTTTTAAGACAACTGAAAATAAGGAAGAGTATTTGCCCTTTTGAAACTAAGACCAACTGTCTGTAATCATATCAACTTACTGTATTTCTTTTCATAAAAAGCAAACTTAAAAGGAACATAATGTAACTTAGGAGGTGCTATGGAAATGGGATTTTCTAACATACTATTGACATTGGATATACACTGATACATGATTCAACACATTGATGGATGATTCAACGTTTAAAGTTTTGAAATATTAATTGAATATTAACCTAAAAGATTCAAGAGTTATAAGACATTTAAAATTTAAAACCTGTATTTTGTAAATGTACGTGGAATGCGAAGAATATTGAGGTGTTAAGGGTTAACCTGCCCAATTAACTTTATTTTAAAATCCTTCAATGGCAATATGCCTATTTTAATGAAGGGATTTCATAAAAATTTTTGGAAAATAAATCATTTTTGGAAAAAATTTTCCAAACATGTCTTTAAGATGCGAAACGAAAAAGCGGGTCAGTTTGAAAATTGTATTCCTTGACCGTTATGAGAGTTGAATAATTTGAGTTTACGGCGAATGGCTATTTTATAATTGTTATTTAGATATTAGTTCATCAGTAGATCAGAGGTTTGTCCATCTTCTTACCACTTTTTCTTAATACCCTAACAAAGCTGATTGCAAGAAACTGACGCGTAGATGTTGAGTAGAATTGACATTAAGCTTCAATACTTTTGAAAAGAAAACTCTAAATCTGAGACATGGAGATGCACCAAGTTACGTAATGAAGATCCAGGTAAACTGACCCCCATTTTGTGCAAAATGAATATTGTTGCATTGTCAAAATTTTAAAGTGTAGAACGTATACATAGACACTTTTAAAGCAAATGAAATAAATGAACTTCTCAAATTATGTGAGAGTAGTGGCAAAGTGGCGTTTCTGGGCCAAAAACGCATAAATCAAAAGTGACAGCTACATCCGGTAGGTGACGTCAGAGGCTGTGACGTAGCTGTGACGTGTAGGGGTGGGTATTTAAAGTTTAAATGAGCAGAAATGGGTCAAGGTCAGCTGTGGATGTTTTTAAAAAAGATCTTGCATTTTCGGAAGATCCGAAAATGCAAGATATTTCATTTGTTTTCTTTTTTACAAGCTGTTTGTTAATTGTTGGTTTGTTGATTTTCATTTCTGTTAAAATACCATGCAAAAAATTGAATGGATAAGTTAACAAGAAAATATCCTGCTACAAAGTATCCAAATAAATATGCAATTACATAAACATAAACTTTAAAATATAGCGAATGTTCTTCCTCTTTATCTGTTAGCATTTCATGAACAAGGTAACCAAAATTGTAACCACATAAAAATGAAAGTAGGCAAATAACAAATTTCGACGGGTTCACCAAAACCAAGTTGTAAAGTCGTGAATTTCTTTCTTCTTCCATTGTTGAATTTTTAGTCGAAACCAATTAATGATAACATTATTGCTTGTGCATCAGAAGTAACAGTTGACGAAATTTCATTTACTTGTATACTTGTATTAGCTTCGTTTGTAGTAGGTAATTGTTCGAAAGTTGGTGTAGATGTAGAAGAAACAGTATTATCTTGAAGCTGAGAGTCCATGTGTGTTCGGGTGAAGAGCTGAAGCTTTAATGACGTGTGGTAGCCGTGTCCTACTCTGTATCAGGAGTTGTTGGTGGTGGGGGGTCGTTTGGTTCATGCACTGAAATGTAGATGGAATCATAACTTTCTGGAGGATGTACTAAAATTTGTTGTATAGGATCTGCATCAATAGTGAAACTTTGCGTTTCAATGCAAAGTCCATCTTTAATAAAAGAAACATATAAAACAGAACTCATGTTTATTTAGATGTTTACTCTGCAAGTGGTACCGGTAAACTAATGTGTTGGTAGTGGCTCAGTGATGTCCCTCGACATGGGGTGCGTAGGAGGGAATATGTGTTGCACACCTGCCTTCCCCCACCACCATGAAAGACTCCTCGCAATTTTTAGATATGTAGTGTTAGTTCTAATTTAGGTGTTGTAGGGTCAACATCTCAGTGCTAAACATTTGGCTTAAAAATATTGTTTTGAAATACTTATTTAACTTTGTACAAGTTACAATATTTTTAAAGATGCTACTTTATTATATTACCTTAATTCTTAGTTAAAATATTTAGTTAATGAAATCGAAACTGTAGTTGCGATTAAAATAGAAACATGGTTTCTTAACATTTGCCTTAAAAAATATTTGTAACAAAATATCGTAAGAAAGTTTTTACAACATATTTGAATTTATATGTTTGCAAACCCTATCATTCGAGTTTTAAAAGATAAACGAGACCGAGTGGGCCGGGTTTGACCTCGCATGCTTTCGCTTGTTGCCGACCAGTTAGCAATACAACTGGTCGACCTTGCGCCACACTTTCGCTTGCGGCCGGCCGGCCAGTCGCCAATACAGGTCGTCGTCCTTGTTGCATCACCCGGCACACCAGTCCTTGATTGCTTAACACACTCTACACTCTACACTCGACAAGTTATTCTTTCCTTTGCCACCGTCCTAACAACACCTACTTCAATTTCACTATGAACCGCTCTGAGTATACCGAGATTTGGTATAACTGGTTTTCCTATCTTGAACAGCTTGGGGTACGAATTATTCAATCGAATAACAATCGTGATTGGTACGATGTAACATCTACCATCGCTCAAAATCCTTTTCAACATCCTTCAAAAAACATTCTTACCGGCACCAAAATTACCACCGAACCACCTCTTTCACCTGTATCTTCAAACGTACCCCAGCAAAAATTTCATCTAAAAAAACTGAAACATAACCAAAAATACCAAATCCTGAAACATGAATCTTCTTCCTTTTACATTTTCAATTTAGAAAAAACCAAGATTTATGTCATTGACATTCCCAAAAAAATTCCTATTCCCCTTAACCCTCGACACTTGATAATAAATAAAAAAGGTGCCAAGTTGGAAATAAATTTTACCGAGTAAAACCTTTTCCCACCTCCAAAGTCCACACTGGTGGCAAAAAAGGCCCTTCTAAGGGCCGCCCTAAGACTTTCAAATTTAGGCTTTCGCTAAAGCCTCAACCCTTGGTGACTAACAAGGGGTCCATGTACCTCTAAGTCCCAAAGGGGTGGTTTGCGAAAGCCCCTATGGGACTTAGAGGTACACGGACCTCTTGTTAGTCACCAAAGGTTAAGGCTTTAGCGAAAGCTCCCCGCTATTGACTCAACCTTTGGGACTTGGAGGTATGTGAACCGCTTGTTAGTCACCAAGGGTTGAGGCTTTAGCGTCCAACCCTTGTGACTTAGTGGTACACAGACCACTTGTTAGTCACCAAGGGATGAGGCTTTAGCGAAAGCCCCCCGCTATTGACTCAACCTTTGGGACTTAGAGGTATATGAACCGCTTGTAGTCACCAAGGGTTGAGGCTTAAACTTAAGCCTAAATTTGAAAGTCTTAGGGTGGCCCTTAGAAGGGCCGATTTTGCCACCAGAAGGACTTTGATTGAGGAGGGGAAGGAATATAAGGTTGAATTTATGATATTTATTCTCAATTTTCCACCCTCCGCTTTAACTAGTAAAAATTTTGGATTTGTTGGGACAAGTGGTGGTTTAGTTTTTGAGTTGTGAGGATATAAATTTTCGTCCTATCCTCGTTGAAGATATAAATCTTGTTTTCTTCAATTTTGTACAGGTTATATTTTTTGTTTTTCTTTAATTCCTTTAGTCTGATGTTCTTTAGTGGTGCGGGATGAATTGGTTGGGGGGTGGGGGTTTCTTTGATTGGTGCGGGTTGAATTGGTTGGGGGGTAGAGGAAGGGTGCATTCCGCACAATTCCATCCAGTCTTCACTTAAAATGTCGTCACAAATTGGGGCCGGAGGAATTTCTTCAATCGTGAAGGTTTCTACAACTGGTGTGGGATTCTTAAATAATTGGGGTTGATCTTCTTCACTAACAGCATTAGCTATTTTGTCGTTAATGGAGGAGAGGACGGGAGCAGTTGGTTTTTTTAGAAGAAAATCAGTAGTAATAGAAGACAGGTCAATCGATACCGGAATAGTAGTAGGTTTCTGCTGCAGAGGTTTCTGCAGCAGACCCAGGAGAATGGGGGTAGATGAAGAAGATGCTGAAGAGTCCATAGTTATATGAAAAGAATATTAAAATGGAAAAATGGATAATATAATAAAATAGGAAAAATGGTTAAAAACGTGGGAATGGATAGTAACAGCGATGGTGGCGAGTGGCAGAATGACACAAGGCGGGCGAATGGGGTTATTATAGGCAGCAGACACAACAACCTTGTAGTCAAGGTAGTGAAAGCTGAGGCTAGCGACCAGGTCCAAGTAGGCCAGACGAAGTTGTGAGAGCGGTGGCTAGCGACCCGGCCAAGGCTACCGGCCCCGGCAGAGCGACACGTTGCCCTACTAGTCAAGGCTCGCTAGCGAGGTCGAGTCTCGAGCTCGCTGATATAAGCAAGCGCGCAACGTTTCTCTTTGGCATTACGGTGAAGGTGTAACTGGTCCGCTTACGTGGAGGGTTATGCTGTAACGTAATGCTCGCCATGGTGTGTGGTATGGCTTATGTCAAGCACACACTGCGTTCGGCTTTTGTGGGAGAGGCGCCCTCCTATAATAGTCGGTCGCAATGGCAATCCACCTACCTTTCCATTTCCTGCGTGGTTTAATTGTCAGGGTTAATATTACGGTGAGGTGTGTGAGTTCGCTTACGTGATGATCACACCGTAACTGTAATATTAAGTTAGGTGTAATATTATAGGGAGGTGTGTGAGTTCGCTTACGTGATGATCACACCGTAACTGTAATATTACATAGTATAAGATAGAATAGGGGGAACGTTAGGTAGGGGTTAAGATATGATAGGGCGGTGAGGTGTGTGAGTTCGCTTACGTGATGATCACACCGTAACCGCATGCATGATAGCATTTAAAGGGTAGCATAAGTTATAATAACGTAGTATAGAAGTAAAGTAATAGAATAAGGTAGGGACCCCACGATTCCCCACCCCCTTTTTTATAATTTTTAAATGACCTTGACCTAGTTTTGGTTGTTCTACTTTCGGACTTAGAATTATTTTAAATGACCTACTTTTTAGACTAAGATATTTTAATTTTAAAAGACTTACTTTTTTGACTTATATATTGATTTTAAAAATCTACTTTTGAGACTTAAATATTTTGTTAAAGTTTTAAATAACCTAAGATTTTAGTTTTGTGTTGTATCTTTTATTAAATTATTATTATTTTTAACATTTGGGTTTTTGTAAATGTTTAAATTCCTGTTGATGGTGAGTTTAGTTTTCGCGTTGGTTATTAATATTTAGGTGTTTGTTAAAGCCTCAATCCTTGGTGACTATCTAACCTAACCTAACCGACCCCCCAACCCCTTCCAAAGGGGTTGGGGGGTCGGTTTTTTTAAACAACCCCCCCCGACAACCCCCCCGGCAACCCCCCCCCCGGCAACCCCCCCGACAAACCCCCCCGGCAACCCCCCCCGGCAACCCCCCCCCCCGACAACCCCCCCGGCAACCCCCCCGACAACCCCCCCCGGCAACCCCCCCCCCGACAACCCCCGCCCGGCAAATGTTGCCGGGGGGGCCCCCCACTTGATCTCGTCGCCGTTCAACTTTGGAGCTGCGTCGACGTACACGGTGGCAGTGGATATAGCAAAAATGCTCTAAATAAATCGTGTGGGTACTCAAATTACGCGGAATTAAAAGACAAACAAAAAAGGTCCAGTAACATTTTTCGATATAACCAACGGTGTAAACGTTATAACGCAAAACCTTAAAAAAATGTATATTTTCTATTATTTTTTACTTAATATATTTCTAAACTATAAAAATTAGGTCAAGGTCATTTAACTTTAAGCGGAAAAAAGAGAGGAACAGTGTTATTAATTAACACTCTTCCTCTCTTTTTTCCTAAAAGGCAGGGGAAGAAGTTCCGTTAATGTCTATTTTTATGTGGCAGAATCATATCCATCATCATCTGTTTCGTTTTGAAAGTTGATGTAACTAACATCAACCCAAAGATAATGATATCCTTGTTCGAAAGCCATAGTATCAATATATGATTCCACTGTTGAAAACCAATTTGGATCTATTAATGGGTTGATTGTAACCATGACAGTTTCTAATGTTAAATTTACCCATCTTTCTCCAGTAACAGAAATTGCAAAAAAAATTACATTTTGAAGAACATGGATTAAATTTAACATAAACTGAACATGTTGTACAGGAGTGCAATGAACATTGTAAGACATCCGGAAAGTTTCCATTCTGATCAGGGAAATGTTGTCTTTTACTTAATCCACGGTTTATATATGCATTTCCCCCACCATAAAGTTTTTAAAAGTGGGTCAAGGTCATCTGAAGATACCCTATGAACGGGGAACAGAGCAGTAAGTGGTTAAACCACAAACTGCTCTGTTCCCCGTCCCTATTTAATTTCTTTTATTGATATGTCTTTATAAACATATAATATATGTTTATAAACACATACATTTAAGTTCATATTTGGCAAATGGGAAGAAACTGTGCATGTAATGATATATGAGATCTTTGCTCTCATTATTTAACATCCCTTGTTTTTTTTTGTTATTGTATTACAAATGCTAAAGATCATCTGTTCTTTTTGATAAAAATAACTAGGTTAAGAAAAATTCGGCTTTGTTTTGTTTTTGGTGAATTTAGTGGAATAAAGAGACATTTTTTGTAACTTTAAACGAATTTGCAGTTTTTTTTCTTACAAGCTATTTCGGCGAAACAACGTTTTCATCATGTCAAGTACCGGTGCGAGGTTTTCAGATTTGATCAAGCAGTATGATGGTAATGGAGATTTTAGTGAGTGGCTGAAAAAACTAGAACTCGTGTGTAGGCTACAAAAAGTCAAAGAATTGCAGACTGTCCTTCCATTATTTCTGTCAGAAGGTGCTTTTGCTGTCTATGACGGACTTTCGGAAAATGTCAAGAGTGACTACACGGCCCTCACCAATGCGTTGCTGCAGGCCTTTTCTGCAAACTGCTTCCAAGCTTACGCAGAATTTACTGCTAGGCGCTTGCATCCCGGTGAGTCATTAGATGTTTACGCTTCTGATCTAAAGAGGCTGGCTAAATTGGTAGACCCTTTTGTGTCGGATGACTGGATTAAGAGCGCGCTTGTACACGGCTTGCCAGCGGATACACAAAACCAGTTAAAAGCTGCTTGTTGTCTTCAAAGCATGGAGTTATCTGATGTGATGGTAAGAGCAAGGAATCTATTGGGCAGTGAGTCCAATTCTGGAGCAGTTGCACACTCTGACGTCAACGATTTCAATGTTCGTAGACAGGGACACAAGAAGGAAGGTAAGAAATGTTTTACTTGTGGCAAGGAAGGTCATTTAACACGTTCATGTCCATCCCAAAAACGAGATGCTTCAAGTATCACCTGCTACCGGTGTGGGGAAGTCGGGCATTACGCCACAACATGTTCAGGGGTTCCAAAAAACGCATAATTGGGGCTACCTTATGTTGCGCGGGTGGCCCAAATTTGTCAGCGCAACCTCCTACTCTGATAGTAAGTGTTGCAGGTTTTGAATGTTGTGCTTTGCTGGACTCAGGTTGTTCAAGGAGTATCGTGTCACCTAATTTGGTGAGATATGGGATAGAGTCTAAGCCAGTTAGGCAAAGAATATTAATGATGAATGGAGAATCAGTTGAGTGTAACTTGACATGTGTTATTCGAGTTTTGATAAGAGGTGTTCAACTGACTTTGTGCTGTTTGGTTGCTAGAGTTCTACCAAAGTATCAGATGCTTCTAGGGATGGATGCAGTGTCCGCAATGGGAGGGGTTACTATTGATGGAGAAGGTGTTGTTAAGTTTATGGGCATCGGAGCAGTCGCTGAGGTTGAGAAGGAGTTAGGCATCGGAGTAGTCGCTGAAGAAGAGAAGGAGTTGTGCGTGAAAGAAATCCCAGAAAATCCTGGTAAGAATGAAATTATTATTAATGATTGTGACTTCAATAAGAATGAAATTATTATTAATGATTGTGACTTCAATGCGAAATTTTCTGATGGAAGATGGACTGAGAATGGAAATGGAAAGATGACTGCAAACCACCCATGATAACTAATCAGATATCAACATACGCGATTCCAGAGGAGGCAAAGGAGGCATTTGACGCAGAAGTACGAGACTGGATAAGAGATGGCTGGCTCCAGCCTTATGACGGGGAGTTTGATGGATTAATACCTCTGATGGCAGTCATACAACACAATAAGAGCAAAGTGCGACCCGTTATGGATTACAGAGAGCTGAACCAGTATGTATCCAGCCATACAGCGGAGAGTGAGGTTTGTGGCGAAAAACTAAGATTGTGGAGAAAGTTTGGAGAACAAGTCAGTACCATCGACCTCCGAAAGGCCTATCTCCAAATTCATATTGCTCCTCATTTATGGAGATATCAAGTCGTACGGTTTAAAGATCAAATGTATTGTTTGACACGGCTTGGGTTTGGTCTTAATGTCGCCAAAGATAATGTGTAAGATAGTCAATAAAGTGCTGTCAATGGACCCAGTAGTCCGAAGTGCTACAGACTCTTATGTTGATGACATAATAGTGAATGAAAAGATTGTTGACGGTAATGTTGTAAAGAAGTTAATAGAAGAATATGGGTTATCAGCAAAACCAGTTGAGCCACTGAATGGAGGCAGGGTTTTGGGGCTGAAAATCTTCAAACAAGATGGTGAGTTGATGTGGACTAGAGATAATAAAATTACACCTTTAGATCAAGTCCAAACTAAGAGAGATGCTTATTCATTCTGTGGACAATTAATTGGACATTTCCCGGTTGCTGGTTGGCTTAGACCAGCATGCAGCTTCATCAAAAGACATCTGATAGACTTAAAGTGGAATGATGTTATTGGCGAGAATATTAAAGCAATGTTAAGAGACATAATTGAAGGCATAAAAGAAAAGGACCCCGTGTTTGGGAAATGGGCTGTGCCATCTAGTGATGAAGGAACAGTCTGGTGTGACGCTAGCAGCTTGGCAATAGGTGTTTGTATAGAGATTGAAGGTGAGATAGTTGAGGATGCGTGTTGGCTAAGAAAGGAAGGTGATGCGGCGCACATAAACCTGGCTGAGTTAGAGGCTTTGTTGAAAGGAGTAAATCTGGCTTTAAAGTGGAATTTGAAAGAATTGAACTTAGTCACTGATTCTGCCACGGTTTATGCTTGGTTAACATCCATATTGACTGGAGACCGACGAATTAAAACACATGGGTTAGGTGAAGCTCTTGTTAGAAGACGATTGGGCTTGTTCAAAGACCACATATCTGAATGCGACCTTAGGGTAAGAATAAATCTCGTTAAGTCCCAATTCAACAAAGCAGATCGCCTAACGAGAGTTGCTAAAAGGTGGTTGGCAAGAGATGAAAAAACCAGTGTTGCTATGGTAAGTGAAGAGGAGGGTGGTAATAAATTAACTTTGGTCCGAAGAATCCATGGTTTACATCACTTTGGTGTAAATCGGACACTTTACACGGTCAGGCGATGTTTCCCAGACATTGCGTTTAGCAAACAGGATGTCGAAAGTGTGGTGAAATCTTGTAAAGAGTGTTTATCTGTCGATCCTTCCCCAATTAAGTGGGAGTCAGGACACTTACATTGTACTGAGAGTTGGCGCTGATTTGCGGTTGATGTGACCCATTATGGGTCAAGCAAATTCCTTACAATCATAGATTGCGGACCTAGTCGATTCTGCATATGGCGTCGAATACCGAGTGAGACCAAAGAGCATGTAGTGAGGATTTTACTAGAAATATTTTCGGAGAGAGGTCCACCCCAAGAACTGCTGATGGACAATAGCGCAACGTTCAGATGTGAACAAATTGAGAAACTTTGTGAGGAGTGGGGAGTTATTCGTCGTTTTAGGTGTGTGAACCGTCCAGGTGGGAATGGAATCGTCGAAAGAAACCATAGAACCATAAAAAGAATGGCAGCAAGAACAAAGGGAAGTGTGCAAGAAATGGTTTATTGGTATAATTTAACACCCAAAGAAGACCTCTATGAAGAGTCGTCGCCAAGCTCTCAATTATACAGCTACAGGTGGAGGTGCAAAGGTGAGCCAGTAAAACGTGACGATCAACCGGACAATGAGTTTTCACCAGGTGAATTGGTATTTGTCAAGCCGAAAGCCGCTCTCTGCACTACATCCTGGAGACGCGGCGTGGTGTCACGGCAGCTTACCCAGAAAAGCGTGGAGGTTGATGGCATGCCGTACCACATCGCGGATGTGCGCCGAGTTGGTGTTGACACCACGGGGGCGTGTGCATGTAATGATATATGAGATCTTTGCTCTCATTATTTAACATCCCTTGTTTTTTTTTGTTATTGTATTACAAATGCTAAAGATCATCTGTTCTTTTTGATAAAAATAACTAGGTTAAGATAAAGTCGGCTTTGTTTTGTTTTTGGTGAATTTAGTGGAATAAAGAGACATTTTTTTGTAACTTTAAACGAATTTGCAGTTTTTTTTCTTACAGAAACCACACAGCTGGCACAATTCTTGCGGTCTTGGTGTTTCCAGTTTGTATCCTATGATTCCAAATCGATACATCATTCGTCTATACAACGGTTCTCCCTCTTTGGCTGAAGGAAGAGCCTAAAAAAAATATTAGTTTAAAGATATTTAATAAAATAATATATTGTAAATAGAAAAGAACAATACTGTTAATGAAAACGTACCCAGTCACATAGGGCACATATTTTCTCGCCATCTGCCATTTCAAACCAAATTTTGAAGTTTTTAGAAGAAATGGAACAATTGACTGCTACAATTGACTTGGAACAATTAGAATTTGAAAAGAAGTTTGTAGAAGAAATGGAACAATTTTGTCTAATTAATGAAATTATTAATGAACCATTACCAACTGAAAATGTTTCCTTACTATCAGTCGAAAACTTGGATGAATACTTTTCGGAGTTATAAAAATTAATTGTCCTTGAAAAGTGAAGGGGGTAAGCGGGTGAGGGGCTGTTATAAGAGCAAGGCTAACAGAGTAATCTTTACTTTTTAGGATCCAGCGCTATGGCAGGTACTTCCTCGTCGTCCAGGTCTTCCTCCTCCTCATCATCATCATAATCATCATCATCATCTGTTGTTTCTATTGTGAAACAAAAATCTCCTTCTCCAAAAAAATCTTCACCGAAAAAATCTTCACCAAAAAAATCTCCTTACAAAATTTCTGAAAAACTTCAAAAACTTCAAAAATTAAGAAAATCTTGTTTTAAGAAAGAACAGTGTACTCATATTTAAAAAAAAGGAGCAAATAAAGGTGAAAGGTGTGTGAATTGTGTAGTATAAATGAAAAATTGTGTAGACTGCATAACAAAAGTGAACCTTCCAAAATTCAACCTTCCAAAAAAATCAAAATTCAACCTTCCAAAAGTGAATCGCCAGAAAAAACTGAATATTATAAAAGAATTAGAATCAACAGATTGAAATTGAACCACAAATATGTTTCTGTAAAAAAGATCAGTAATAAGGATGTTGTTGTTAAATGTTGTGATGAACTCTACATGCTCAAATTACCAGTAGATCTTCGAATTCCAAATATCAGTAATATTCATTATTATTTAGTAAGAAAATCTCCATCTGTGAAAGTTAAGTGGTCAAAGTAAAAAAAAGTGAAAAAGACAAAAAAATTGGATCGGGGGAATAGACCACTTTAAAATTCGAAAAGAATTACTTAGCGGTCTATTCCCCCGCTCATTAGGTATTTTTGAATGACCTTGACCTACTTTCAAAAAGAGAGTGAAGGGGGTAATATATTATAAAAGCGGGATAACAGAATGACTTTTTACTTTTTAGAATCCAGCGACATGTCAGGTTCTTTATCATCCAGTCCTAAAAAAGAACAATTTTCGTATATTATTAAAAAAGGGTAAAAGATGTGTAAGGATGTGTTGTGTAAATCAAACATTATGCAGTGCGCACAACAAATACCTCCTTTTGTTAAAACTGAGAGGTTAGTGTAAAAATGAAATGAAAAAAATAGGAGCGGGGGAATAGACCACTTTGTAATTCTAAAAGAATTACTTAGCGGTCTATTCCCCCGTTCATAGGGTATTTTTAATGACCTTGACCTACTTTTTACACTTATAAATTTTCGCTAACTGCTATTGACCTTGAAAATAAATAGGTCAAGGTCATTCAATAATTAAAAAGAAAATGGAGGTGTACGGTTTTACAGAACCGTACACCTCCGAAACCTAACAGAATAAAAGCTAAATCTACCTATATAAAAATGACCTTGAGACTTAGAAATTTTCGCTAAGTCTTTTTGTTGACCTTGAAAATAAGTAGGTCAAGGTCATTCGATAACTAAAAAGAAAATGGGGTTGTACGGTTTTACAGAACCGTACACCCCCGGAAACCTAAAAGAAGAAAAGCTAATTTACAATACAATCTGCCTAGAGTTTAAGAATTAATAAAAATAAAAAATAAAGAAATAAAATTTAGTTTAAAAAAATAGCTAGACAGCCCAGCGCTGCACATCATGATTACAGTGTGATCATCACGTAAGCGAACTCACACACCTCACCATAAGCGCACAACGCTAAGCTAAAACAAAAATGTTATTTTGAAATAGCAAGTTGCTTAATTAAATTTAGGAAAAATGTTATACAAATATGTTTTTTATTTCCTAACACTAAGGGAGCCAGTGTCTCGCCATTAGCGACGCAGAACAACTGAGGTCTAGCGAAACTCCGGAGGTAGGCGAACTACCCATCCAGCACGTATAGAGGTTGTAAGTGACTCGGTGTGAGGAACCGTAATCACTACAAAAGCGGGAGCCGGTTAACCATAAATTGGTGTACCATACTCCAAAAGAAGGAAGGAAAAAAGGAATGGAAATTGGAATTGAAAGGTTTCCCTAACTAAAAAGGAGTACAAGACAAGAGAGGGAATGCCTGCAACAAGCTTGTTGGAAAAAGGAAGTTGGAATAGAAAGGTATTAAAAACATATCATATAACATTCTTAAAAACAAAAAATTACTTTAAACTTAAACACTCCAGGCAAAAATATATTGTAAGTAAAAGAAAGATTTTAAGTTAATACTAACTACCAAACCAGCAAAGTAAAAACAAACTACAAACCCTAGGGTATCTACAAGCACAAACAACTACCATGCCTTAAAATTAATCAGTCCTACGTCAAGATGTTATTATACAAATAACACCAAGATATTTTCACCAAACAGCAAAAATGATAAAATGTTCAGGGCGCCTTCTGAACATGTTACCACCTCACTGTCTAGCAAGCAACTGATGCCGAAGCACAAGCGGAGACCCCGGACCCCAACTCGGCTCGAGGTCATCCCTCCTCCTCGCTTACCCCCTCCCAAACCACAGGAGTCTTGCTGCGGGTTTGGTTTCCATCATTCGTTTGCCACTGTTCCAACAGGCAACAACACTTCTTTCTTTACTTTACATTGGACTTGTACAAATTTTAAGTGTTAAAACTTTCCAATAATTATTATTTTAGGACTTAGAAGATTTTTCAAACCTAACATTCTTTTGTCACTGTTCCAACAGGCAACAGCACTTCTTTTTTATTTTACTTTACATTGGACTTGTAAACATTTTAAGTGTTGAAACTTCCCAATAATTAATACTTTCGAACTTCGAAAATTTTCAAAGCATTTGCTTCAACATTTATTTTACAATATCAAGTTTCTTTTTGAATGGCTCCAACAGACAACAATTTTCCTGCTGGATGTGCAATCTGTGAACAAATATATAAATTGGTTGAGCCAGAAGATTTAACGGATGAGGAAAGTATTTTTGAAAACAGTTTCATTCCAGTTGATGATACATCTGATGCTACATCTGATGCTACATCTGATGCTACGTCTGATGCTACATCTGATGAAGAAAATATTTTGGAAGAACGAGTAGCAATAGGCGAAGAAACACCGTTAACACATGTTGTAACAATTGACTATGATCCAGTAAAATATATACATGCTCTTGTTCGGCGACGTTTGTTTCCATCATCAGACACGGAGGAAGATGAAAGCGATTTGGAAGTAGAATATTTAAACAACAGCAACGATGAACATACTTACAACACATAACATGTATTTTTTAAAGCTAACATTATTTAACCTTGGCACTTAGATTTTTTTAAAACTTAAATTATTTGACCTTGACACTTAGTTTTTTTTTAAACTTGCATTATTTGACCTTGACACTTAGATTCTTTTTAAAACTTGCATTATTTGACCTTGACACTTAGATTTTTTTAAACTTGCATTATTTGACCTTGACATTTAGATTTTTTTAAACTTACATTGGATGATCTTAGTACTTAGGTGTTTTCAAATATAATATATTTACACTTTGTGTGTTTAATACAGAAACAAGTGGTGGGGGTATTGTTATAAATACGGGTAGTTTTAGAGTAGTTTTCATTATTACGGCAACTTTTGTGGAGAGCACACCTACATCATGTATTACTGCATCAGTTGCGAAGAATCTTTTGAAGATGAAAACTTACTACAATTACACAAAGAACTTTATCATAACAACGAAACAAACCAAGAAACAAATAACAATGCATAAGAAGATTTGGAAGAATTAGATCAAATGCTGGCTACCCATCAACAACAACTAAATTCAAGAGCAAGTGTTATTCAATACGCACCCGGACCATCTTTAGATGTGGAATTATACGCCCGAGCTTTACCAGGTAGTGTAGTAACTCATTTTAAGATTGACAATGCTCAATTCCAACTTGCACAGTTTATTTCAAAAGCAAAAACATTAGTAACAGAAACATTGAACAATGAACTAAGAAGATTAAATTTTATAAAGTTTGGAATATTATTAGATACTGTATTTACAAATGTTCAAAATGAAACATCACCAAGAGGATTTTTAACTAAAAACAAAACCATCATGTTTGCATCGGATATAAACTCAATCGTGGATGAATGTTTTGAAGAACTTTTAACAAAATTGCAAGAACATGAAGGAAGAGGTTCAGGATGGAGTTTGTTAAGTATAACAGGGCTGGATATTAGAGTTCATAAACATGGATATGGAATAAGAGGTAGTAGTCATATTGAATTGCCAAAGAAAATTCAAGACACCAAATCCTGTATTAATGTTCAAAATAAAGATGTTGAATGTTTCAAGTATGCAATGCTTGCAAAATATGTAAGAAATCATGCGGAACGACCGAGTAGAGCATACAATGATGTTTACCATAAGTATAATTTTCAAGGCATGACTTATCCTGTTTCAATTCAAGACATATCAAAATTTGAAAAGAAAAATCCTTTTGCATCTGTAAACATATTTGGTTTAGATTCATCCAACAATGTCTACCCCTTACGTATAACACCTACCGAACACAGAGATCATACTGATTTATTATTAATAACCAAAGGTGATATTTCACATTATGTATAAAAGATTTTGAAGCTCTAGTTTCCAAACAGTTATCAAAATTAGAACAACCAAAAACAACTTGTAAAAGATGTTTTTGTTTTGTAAACAAACCTTTGAGAAGAGGAGGTTCAGAATGGCTGACGGAACACCAAAGACTATGCAGTGGAAACTATGAAGTAAGAATTAAATTACCACACCCTAGAAGATCGCAAGTAAAATTTGACAAAGTTATCCAACAATACAGAATTCCCGTTGTAGTGTATGCAGATTTTGAATCTTCATTGATTCCACTTGAACAAGAAGAAGGAGAGGAAAATACCAGCAGAACAAAGTATCAACTTCACAAACCAAACAGTTATTGTTTAATAGTAAAATCCACTTTATCTGAACAACATCTTCAAGAATATGGTTTGACATCTACACCGAAGATCTATCGTGGAGAAGAAGCAGCTCGATACTTTGTTGATGATTTATATGACATTGCTGGGAAAGTGGAAGCAATGTATAGCAATGTGGTTCCTGTGTCACCTATGACACCGGAAGAACTTTATCTTTATGATTCGGCAACAACATGCTATTTGTGTAATAATGAATTTACAGAAACTAAAATTAAAGTTCGCGACCATGACCATCCGACAGGAGCCTACAGAGGTGCAGCTTGCAACGGATGTAACATCAACTACAAACTACCATCTTTCATTCCAGTGGTTTTTCACAATCTTAGCGGATACGATGGACATTTTATTATTCCCGAATTAGCAAGAGACAACGGTGAAATAGATGTTTTGGCACAAACTATGGAAACATTTATAAGCTTTTCAAAAAAGGTGGGCAAAATTAAACTTAGATTTGTTGATTCTTTTAGATTTTTGCCTTCTAGTCTTATGAAACTTTCTGAAAATTTAAGAAGACAAAATTTAATAGAAACAAGCAAAATTGTACCTGCTGAAAAAATGGACTTGGTTCTTCGGAAAGGAGTTTTTCCGTATGATTACATCGATGGACTACATAAATTTCAAGAAACATCACTTCCTCCACCAGAAGCATTCAAAAGTAAACTTACCGATTCGGACATTTCACCTGAAGACTATCAACACGCATGCAGAGTTTGGGACGAATTAAAAATGAACACTCTGGGAGATTATTCTGACTTTTATGTAAAACATGATGTGACCCTTCTATGCGATGTGATGGAAGAATTTAGAAACACATGTTTTGAAGCCTACGGATTAGACCCTCTTCATTCTTATACTTCTCCAGGACTAGCTTGGCAAGCTATGCTAAAAGAAACAAAGTGCAACCTACAATTATTAACAGATATTGACATGGTGTTGATGATCGAATCGGGCGTTAGAGGTGGATTTTCCCAAAGTGTTACTAGACATGTTAAAGCTAACAATAAATATCTTCCAGACTACGATGAAGAAAAACCATCAGTGTTCTTGGGATATTTTGATGCCAACAATTTATACGGATGGGCCATGTCTAATCCACTTCCTTTTGGAAACTTTGAATGGGTTAATCCAGACTCTATTGGTGATATTTTGCAAATTTCAAAAGACGGAGACACCGGATACATATTAGATTGTGATTTTGAATATCCAGAACACTTGCATGATCTTCATTACGATCTTCCGCTCCTTGCAAAAACAGAAGTTTCACCAATTGGCAAACATCCAAAATTAATGATGACTCTTGAAAATAAACAAAGATACGTAGCTCACTTTTGGGTTGTTCAGCAAGCACTCCAATTGGGTTTACGTATAACCAAAATTCATAGAGTTTTAAAATTTTCCCAATCGTGCTGGTTAAAACCGTACATTGATTCAAACACCAGAAGAAGAGCAGCTGCAACATCAACATTTCAAAAGAACTTTTTTAAATTAATGAATAATGCTATATTTGGCAAAACATTGGAAAACAAAAGAAAACCCAAAATTTTAAATTAGTTACAGATCCGATAAAACTACAAAAACTTGTACAAAAACCAAACTTTGGAACATCTGTTATTATCAATGAAAACCTTGTGGCAGTATCTATGAAGAAAACAAGCGTGAAAATGGATCGTCCGTTGTACGTTGGAATGTCAATCTTGGATATTTCCAAAACCCACATGTATGATTTCCACTACAACAAAATGGTCGCCTTCTACGGTAGAGATAACATCGGAATTGCCTACATGGACACGGACGCTTTCATCTACTGGATTCTTACTGAAGATATGTATTTGAATCTTCGAACATTTGTTCACAAAAATGAATTTGATTTTAGTGACTATCCAAAAGATCATTTAAATTATGACAATGATCGGAACAAAAAGAAACTTGGAAAATTTAAAGACGAAGCAAATGGAATTTTACTGAAAGAACTTATTGCACTAATGTCAAAATTGTATTCACTACAATTGCATAAAGAAGAAAACAATGTTATTAAAAAAGCTAAGGGTGTAAAAAGTTTGTATCTTAAGAAGAATGTAAATTTTGAACACTATAAGCAATGCTTATTTGAAGAAACGACTATAACTGCAAAATTCAACACCATCAGAAGTTTCAACCATCAACTGTACAGCGTAACAGAAGTAAAAAAAGCACTCTGCTCCAATGATGACAAACGACACATTCTTCCAGACAAAATTCACACTCTACCATTCGGCCACTACTCTCTCAATCCTATCAATGAGTAAAAAGAAAAAGAAAAGAGAGAAAAAAATAAAAAAGAAAAAAGAAAAAAAGAAAAAAGGGGAAATCACAGCATGCTCGCTGTGATTTCCCCTTTTTTTAAAATATGTTGAAATGACCTTGAACTATAAAAGCGGATGCAGAAAAAGAAACACTCAATACTAACTTGACTTTGTTAGTAAAATCATCATAACAGAGTTAAAGGAAAAGATTGTTAATGAACTTCATAAACCTGCAAGAATAAAGTTTCCACGAAGAAATACTGTTGTAAAAGGAATAAATGATTTATATCAAGCAGATTTAATTGAAATGCAACCGCATAGTAAAATAAATAAAGGATTTAAATACATACTTACGATTATTAATTGTTTTACTAAAGTTGCAGATGCTTTGCCATTAAAAGACAAAACTGGTAACAGCATAACAAAAGCTATGGAAGTAGCTATAAAAAGAGATAAAAATAAAATTAAACATTTACAAACCGATGATGGGAAAGAATTTTTATAAACCTTTTGCCTTGTTAATGAAAAAATATAACATAAATCATTATTCCACAAATTCTGAGAAAAAGGCAGCTATAATTGAAAGATTTAATAGAACCTTAAAAGGTGCAATGTATAAAATGTTTTCGAAAAGAGGTTCTTACGTATGGGTTGATATCTTACCAAAATTAATAAGCGATTACAACAACAAGTTTCATGGAACTATCGGTATGGCACCTAACAAAGTGAATAAGAAAAACGCTAAACTAGTTTTACAACGAATTAAAAAGAATACACAGCCAAAAGCGGAACAAAGAAAACCAAGAAAATTTAATGTAAATGATAAAGTTCGAATTAGTAAATACAAAGGAGTGTTTACTAAAAAATACCTGCCCAATTGGACAAACGAAGTTTTTACAGTGTATAAAGTACAACCTACTGTACCGGAAACTTATATTTTAAAAGATAACAAAGGAAATTTGTTACAAGGCGGTTTTTACGGACATGAATTGTTAAAGTCAACAGTAGGCGATGTCTATCTTGTTGAAAAGGTGTTGCAAAGGAAAAAAGACCAAGTTAAAGTACGTTGGTTGGGGTTTGATAAAACTGAAGATTCGTGGATACCTATAAAAGATTTGATTTAGTTTTATATCAACTTATTTACTCTTCTGCCTTTGAATAAGATGGAGATTGTTCACCATAAAGATAAATTTAATATTAATAACATTGATGATTTAACCGTAGATAACGTTAAAATCAACAATGGTAAACACGGCAGTTTATTTCCAAACACTGTACGATGTATAGTAAGCGGTCCTTCAAACTGTGGCAAAACTAACGTTGTGTTTAACTTAATTACAAACACAAAAGGATTGCGATTTAATAATCTATATATTTTTTCAAAGTCCTTACATCAACTAAAGTATTAATTGTTGGAAAAGATCCTGACTGATGTGCCTGATGTTAACTATTACAAATTTAATGCTAGTGACAGTGTTATGCAACCAGACCAGGCTAAGCCGTATTCTGTATTTGTATTTGATGATGTATCTAGTGAAAATCATGATACTATTAGAAACTATTTTGCCATGGGAAGACATAATAATATTGATAGCATATATATCGGACAAACATATAGCAAAATTCCAAAACAACTAATTAGAGACAATGCAAATATTTTAGTTTTATTCAAACAAAACGATATAAACCTAAAACATATATACAACGATCATGTAAATGCTGATATGTCATTTGAAAAATTCAAAGAGCTTTGTGGAAAAGCTTGGACAGAAAAATATGGATTTTTGGTAATTATGAAAGATAAAGCTATAACAGATGGTCGTTACCGCATAGGTTTTGATAAATTTGTTTTAAAGTTTTAAATTTTTTTTAAGTCTCCATGGTGTAAACATGGTTAATCAGGAAAAGCTATTAAAAGAAATAAAATCACTTAGTGATTCTATTAGACATCAAAACAGAGCGTTAAGATTAGGAATAAGTGAAAGAGATAAATTTCTGGAATCAACATTTAAACCTATTACTGAGCCATTAAAAAAATTAGGGCAAAATGTTAAACATTCAACATTTAATTTTTCCGGAGATGCTATTTTACCCATTTCAAAATTTGAACAAAAAGAAGAATATGAATGTGATACAAGTTTTACGCAACAAGGAGAAACAACTGAAGAAGAAAGCGAACTAGGTGAAGAAACGGATGTTTTAACAGAAAAAGAAGGTCTTTCTACAAGCGAAGAACAACAAGAAGAAGAAGAGCCTATTAATCCATCCAACTTGAGCAAATTGGGCTCGGATATTGCGTATAAAGGACCGCTTGCAAGACAATTTGTATTAAAAATGTTACATTCTGCACAACCAACTCGAAAATATCATACTTTTGGTGCTAGAATAGAAGAAAATGGGCTAATGATTGGACATAGCAAACTTGATGTAGACGAACATGACAATATTATTATAAATAATAAACAATACAAGGGTACAAAAGGATTGTTTAAACTTATTTTTAAGCCGAAACCTAATAAATATACTAAAAAGGATTTAAACATTTTTAAACAAATATTGGAGGATACAAATGCGCATAAGAAAAATTATTCTAAAAATTTCAATGTTCATAGAAATGCATTAGAAAAATATAAAACTATTATTGCTAAACTTTTCCCACCAAAAAGAAGGGAACCCATAAAAAGAAAATCATTATCTTCTGCTGAAATAAATATTTTACATAAAAGGAGAAAAACAAATCAATCAAGTTTATCAGGAAAAGGATTATTGAAAAACTTGTATGATACTAATATAATATACTACAACGATATAAACAAATTGGTTGACAGAATGAAGTTGATATATGAAGCTAAACAATCCGGACATAGTGGTTTAGAAAATGAATGGGTAGCTTTGGTCGGCGAACTGCGAAATCGAGGAGTAATTGCATAAAAATATGAGTATATATAATACAAGTATAACTGATTAAATATTCAGTATAACCATGAGTGTGGATAAGTTTGGACGGTATTCCGAAACTGGAATCAAATCAGGATCTTATGGAAAAAGAGGTGGTTTACCACTAACATCCGATGGAGATTATGATATAAATAACAAACGTTTAAAGTTTGTAAATGATCCAAAAGATGATAATGATGCAGTAAATTTTGAAACTTTAAAAAGTGAAACATTACCTAGTTTAAAGCTTCAAAATGAAGTGTATAACGCAAATTTTTATAGAATTGTAAATCTTCCAAAACCAATAGATAAGAATGATTCGGTAAATAAAGAATATTTAATGTGGTACATAAACCAAACCTTACGATATGATCCTAGGAGTAATAATAAAGTATATTATGCAAAAGATCTTAGAATAGCCAATATAGCAGATCCTATTAATGATCAAGATTCAGTTACAAAAAAGTATTTACATTCAGTCATCCCTGAAAAAACAGATAAATTTTCCTTTTACAACTTTGTAATACATGATATTGGAGACCCTAAAGATATAAAAGATGCTGTAAACCTTCAATATCTTACAGATCATTGTATTACGCATGATATTAACACAATTGATTGCAAAAATAAAGTGTTAACTAACGTTAAGGAAGGAACTGCAAAATCAGATGCAGCTACAATAAGTCAAATAATGAAATTAAAAAATAACAAATGGAATGCGGATGCAAAAATAATTACTAATGTTAAAAAAGGGTTGGATGAAACTGATGTAGCAACAGTTGGACAAGTTCCTGCAATAAAACAATATGAAGATGGTAAACAATACTTTGATTGCAAAGGGAAACCACTATTCAATGTTGCAGAAGGAATAAGAGACAGTGATGTAGTTACAGTAGCACAAATGCGTGAGAAGGGAAACATATACTATAATCTTTTTCTAAGAAAATATTTAAATAAGCAGTCTTTTTTTGTGAAGACTTGCGATTGACTAGCTTAAAAGACCCTATTAATTTTACTGATGCTGTTAATGTAAATTACATTGTAAGACTCTTAAGTGTAGTATTATATGATATTTATAACACAATAAACCCCATAAAATCTGATCAAAAATTAAATTGGGTTAAAAAGAATGTTATGGAAAAATATTTTTTGAATAAAGAAACTAATACTTTAAGAACTTCTAAAGATGATGATGATGAAGAAGATACAATCCTACCACAAAACTGGAAAAAAATTATTTACCCATAAACAAACATACTTATAAATAAACAATGTCAAAGGATAAGTGCATCATTCATTATAAAGCATTTATAAAATAAACAAGTATCGGCATTTCCTTTCACTATAAAAGACCATGTTGAAAGTTCAACGCATCAGTCATAATCGACACGTTATAAAGAGAGGAAGAGGAATAGCACCAACAGCACTTTCTCTTATTACTAAGCCGGTTGGAGCTATATTTAATAAAGCTATCGATTTATTACCTGTAGAACTACATTTACCAGGAGGTTATCAATATTGTGGTCCTAGAACAAAATTGAAAAAAAGACTTGCTAGAGGAGATCTTGGAATAAATAAACTTGATCAAGCCTGCAAACAACACGATATAGCATATTCAAAGTTTGCAGATACTAAAAATAGATCAATAGCGGATAGAGCACTTGCTGAAAAAGCTTGGCAAAGAGTAACATCCAGTGACGCTAGTATCGGTGAAAAAGCTGCAGCTTTAGCGGTATCAGCAGCAATGAAGGGTAAAACGAGGTTTGGAGGTGGAAAGAAGAAAGGAGGTGGAAAAAGGAGGAGAAAACCTGCAAAGAAACGTGGAGGAAATATAAGAAGAAAACGACGATCCACCGCAGGTAAAAATAAAAAGAAACAAACAATATGGTCAATGATAAAAAAAAGGAGGAGGATTATACCTAAGACCGTATCGTGTGTATTAAACAGAAAAAAACAATTACTAATTCCAAATAAAGAATTAACAGATTAAGAATTAATTACTTATGTTTCTTGTTTAAAAATTCCATTTTTTAGAGGAGTGTTTATGAAAGATGCATTACCTGTTAAAATTTGGAAAAATGAAACCGGAATAGTAAATTTAGATAATAGTAAAGGATCAGGCACTCATTGGGTATGTTATAAGAAACTAGGATCAACTATTTACTACTTTGATAGTTTTGGTAATCTCCCACCACCAAAAGAACTACAATATTACTTTAAAACAGCTAAAAATGTACTATACAATTATAAAAGAGAGCAACCTGATGATACGGTAATCTGTGGACATTTATGTTTAGATTTTTTAACAAAAAGCCTTAGTCAACTTTAAGATGTCTTCCTATACAGTATCATTAACTGGAACTTCATCTACTTTGCGAAGTGTTCTTTTCCCTGCGTTACGTTTGGAAAAACATAAATTATGGGAAGCCGCATTATTAGATATAACAACTTATAATTCTATTCCCAACGTTACTGAAAATGTTAATGACAAAATACATTATTACAAAACAAAATATAAAAATACAAACAAATATTCAGATATACAAGTATTTAGTTTACCCACTGGAGCATATGAAATTGATGATATAAATGAAGCGATACAAAATCATATGGGAAAAGATAATATAACAATAAAAGGAAATAACAATACTATGAAAGCTGAAATTAAATCTAAATATTATATAGATTTTAGCAAAGAACATTCAATTGGTAGTTTATTAGGGTTTCCTAAAACAACAAAAATTTTAGAACCTAATATTAACCATTCAGGTGCTAGAACTGTGACAATAATGAAAGTTAACAGTATAGATGTTACATGTAATATTATACACGGTTCTTATAGAGATGGTGAAAATACTCATATATTGCACACATTCTATCCAACGGTCGCTCCGGGTTTTAAAATTGTGGAAAAGCCACAAAACTTGGTGTACCTACCGTTAAACACCAGTTTTATTTCAGACATTGTGGTGAACATACTAGATCAAGACGGAAATCATATTGATTTTAGAGACGAACCTATAACTATACGAATACATATAAAATCAACCGTATAACAATGGGGTTATCATTTAGAAAGAAAGAGCTGACTGGTAAACAAGCCATTAGCACTTCAGCTATAGAAGGATTAACAAGTGATAACATTCGTTTTCTAGAAGAAATTGGATTAAAACTTATTAATAATGGAAATATTGGATATAGCGCAGGGTCCGACATTCGACGAAACCTTATGGGAAAAGGAATATCATACGCACAACCCTTACGCTTCATCAAAATTAAATAATAATGATGAAATTAGAATTCCCATACAACAACAAGATATTTATACACTTCCATGTGAAAGTTATTTGTATATCGAAGGAAGAGTAACAAAAAAAGATGGAAACACTGCAAGTACTGTTCCGTTCATAAATAACCCCATGGCATATTTGTTTGATGAAATAAGATATGAAATTTCCGGAGTTACAGTAGATTCAACAAAAAAGGTGGGAATTACAAGTACATTAAAAGGATTAGCATCTTTAACACCGAGTGAAAAAAATATGCTGGCCGCCGCAGGATGGATAGCGCCCGATTCCAATATAATCACTCCAAACACTTCAGGCAATTTTGACTTTTACATTCCTTTAAGATTACTTTTAGGCTTTGCCGAAGATTACCGAAAAATAATAATAAACGTAAAACAGGAATTAGTTTTGTTAAGATCATCAAACGACAAAGATATTATTATGGCACCTGATGCAACAACGGAAGCTACTTTAGAATGGAAAATGCAATTAGACAAGATTGTTTGGAGAGTACCGCATGTACGGTTAAACGATCAAAATAGAATTTCATTATTGAGAACTTTAAAATCGGATCGTGATATCGTAATACCATTTAGAAGTTGGGAGTTTCATGAATATCCGGTTTTACCGGAAACACAATGTCATACATGGACTGTAAAGACTTCTACTCATTTGGAAAAGGCAAGATATGTAATATTTGGATTACAAACAAAAAGAAGAAATGAAATAACTAAACATGCTGGTGAATTTGATCATTGCCAACTTACAAATTTTAAGGTGTTTCTAAACCCTCAATTCTTTCCATACGACAACTTTAACATAAACTTTACAAAAGACAGGTTTAGCGTTTTGTACGATATGTACGCAAGATTCCAAAATTCATGTTATGGAAAAACAAACACACCTTTAATAACGCCAAACCAATTTAAATCTAACTATCCGATTGTTGTAGTTGATAGTTCAAAACAAAATGAATCTGTAAAATCTTCCAGTGTAGATATAAAAATAGAAATGGAATTTGAACAAAATGTACCCAAAGATACATCTGCTTATTGTTTAATTTTATATGATAACATTGTTACATTTACACCTTTAACCGGAATTTTAAAAGCAGTTTTGCAAAATGAAAAGAAAAAAAATACCCCCACCACTCGGCTATAAAAGCAGGAGCGGGAACGAATATTGTTTAGTTGACTGTCTACAGTTGTATGGGTAACATCGTCTACAACATTATAAACAAAATGAGTTCTTTATCAGTTGTACAAGGCGTTTCCGAAACAGCACCTTTATTGGAAAATGATGATAAACATTTTGAAGAAAATATTGTAAAGGAAATTGATGACTTTTTAAAGTTTGGAAAACAAAATAAAAAGTTGGAAAATAATAAAACAAACGTAAGAAAAACAAGAAAACTTGAAGAAAATATTCCACCAAACATTTTAACTGAAGTTTTCCTTAGCATCTTTTATCCTATTTCATCTTGCATGAGTAAAAGTGTGTCGATAGGATTGGTAAAATCATTAGACTACTCTCCCGCAGTAATACTAAGCCATGGAACAAAGATGGTTTTATTTTCAGAAAATGCTTGGGATTACTTTTTAAAACATCTACATCTAATTGAATGTTATTTAGCCAACAGTTTCTTTGGAAGAAAAACTAACATTCGACTTTTGGATTGTGACAGTGAAATTGACATTATTAAACATCGTGGTCAACAACAAGTAAGAATTAGAGACTCGACACAATTTGAAAATAAAATTCTTCTAACACGTGAAGAATGTTACATTTTAAACTATGCAACATCACCTATTACCAGGTATATGAAACCATTAGTATTTTCAAGCTCTGTTATTAAGGAATATTTGGTAGATGCATGCGAAAAACAACCTGACAGCACTTTACAATACGGACCAATAGATACATCCATCTTTAATAGAATACCTCACGAACTGGAAATGTGGAGGCAGTTAAGAAACTTTGAACCTTTTACTGAAGTTGCAACGGAAGCTACAGAAGAAGAAACCAACAATAACAACAACAACAACAATAATACAGAAGAAGAAACTTTGCTAGTTTAAAAACTACAATGTAATTTAACAAAAAAATAAACCGTGGGGTAGGCCTACTGGGGATGGTGCCCACGTTAAACATACACCAACGCGCCTACAACTGTACGGCCTGGTTTATATATCTAACCTACCGTGGTGTGGAAAACAGTTGATCAGCAGACACCGTGATGAGCAGACAGGATGAAGAAATGGCAGCAAAACCTTGTGTAATTGAATTTCAAGCATTTCGCGGAAACGATGATAGATTTATCATAAAAGAATTGGTAATTTTAGATTTGCTTACACAAGTAGCATACCCGTTTTTATTTGAAGCACCGTGTTCTGTCCATGAACTAAAGTCAAAAGCTAAAAAAACAAACAGATGGCTAACAAATAATTTTCATTATATCCATCGGTATGAAGGTTTCCTACCGTACAACAATGTACACAAAATTATGTTTCATTTTTGCAAACAATTTACACACATATATACCAGAGGATTGGAAAAAAAGAATTGGATACGACAGTACACAAACAAAGAAGTCGTAAACATAAAAGTGGACAAAACATTTCACTTTGATGCTAGAAATATTTGTGTTTCTACAATAAATCCGAAACACAACCAATCTCAATGCGCATTACAAAACGCGTATCACTTGGCTGCTTACTTACAACAACAAACGGAAGAATGTAGTGGGGGTTCCGAAGGTTATATAAACGAAGAGGCAACACACCCCGAGTATCAGTCTAACTCCATACTCCGAACAGACAACATCTCCTGTGAAGGATGGCATCACAACAGTTTCTCCAATGTTTAGTTGAACAATTCAACTTGCATTCAAAATAAAATACTCTAATTATCAAGAAATGTTCAGAACTAAAAGAACACAAACATTATATTGTTCATGAAATGAAACAAGTTGATACAACACATGGAGACGCAGTCGTCGCATCTTTATCCGATGCACCATATACACCAGGTGATGAACCAAAGTTTCAAGTATATCTTCCAAAACGATTCGTCCAGTTGCTGCAAAATGAAGATCTGCGGGAAATTCAGCCAGGATCATTATATTTGGTGTCACACGGAACGAGCGGAAACAACTCTACGGAACTTACTCTGCACATCACACAAAAATAACATTGTAAATATTGTAAAAAATGTTTTAAATAAAAAGATAAAAAACAACATATCAGTATATGTTTTTATATACTGATATGTTGTATTTTTTTAAACTCAAACGGATGACCTTGAACTTTTAATCGATGGTATTATTCGATTATTTTATTCGATTGTTTTATTCGAATACTTTACATAAATACGAAACTTTAACGTTGAGAGGCTCAGTTCTGTTTAAGACAAGCTACAAGCAACATGTCATCCAAAAGAAATAATCTAACATTTATAACTTATTGTTGCAAAGAAAAATGTTTTAGAATACCTGAAGATCAAGTTGACGGAAAAGCTTGTACAAAATGTAATTCTTTCTGCTACTGTAAATGTAGTTGCAAAACATATCAAAAGAACCGGTTGGATAAACTAGAAGAATTGCAACATCGGCTCGGTCTATTGTGGCAACGATTAAATTCAAAGTGAATAAACAAACACCTGTCATTACCCCCACCACTACCATCGGAGGTACCCACAGCACCGGCTTTGCAATAGTAATTCCTGCTACACCTCTCGTCGAGTAAACAACTCTAGTCATGTCTCTCAACATTCGCGGGATTCATTACAACACTATCAATCTTACAACCTACAAGGATTTGGAAATTTTTAGTGAAGAACTAAAACAACTTATAGCCACTGGGTTTGGTTTATCTTTAGAACTTTATGCAACAAACAATCAAAACGAAAAAAATGTGTTTTTGCCAACTTACAATAACAACAAAAAGAATGAAAATAAGCAAGAAATTTCGCCACCGACAACAACTTACTTTTCAAATTTGGGAGCAAACTTTTCAACCTTAATGTAAAAAAAAATAATAAAAAATATATCTTGCATTTTCGGATTTTCCGAAAATGCAAGATCTTTTTTAAAAACATCCACAGCTGACCTTGACCCATTTCCGCTCATTTAAACTTTAAATACCCACCCCTACACGTCACAGCTACGTCACAGCCTCTGACGTCACCTACCGGATGTAGCTGTCACTTTTGATTTATGCGTTTTTGGCCCAGAAACGCCACTTTGCCACTACTTGTGAGGAATTTCTTACACATATTGAAGATTAAAGTAAAAAGTTATTTTTTCAAGTTTGCCCCGATGAGAGGTTAAATTACTGGTAATTTTATTCCAGTTCTATGACACAAAGAATTAGTCTAGATAAAAGAGTTCACAAAGTACACTCACTTCCTCATTGAAAGATATTTTATGCTTCAAAGCTCCATACATAATCAACATGAAACTAAAGCCTATTTTACCAAATTGTTTTTAAGTCATGAAGTGACGCAGGCTGCTAGTACTACACAAAATTATTGTCACTACAATAACGAGGATCTAAATTTCAGGTGCTTGCGGCATAAAATAGTTGAGTTTATGACGTTTTAAGTTGTGTTAAATATTGTGTACTACCTCCACTAAATTAGCCAATTTTAAGATAAATTATAAATTAAAATTTGATAAAGTTATTGTATTCCGAATAGAATATATCTGACTACGTACATGAATCGATAGCAATATAAAAAAGTAAATAGTTTATTAATAATTAACGAACATTAATAGAACATAACATAACAAAAAAACGAACGTAGATGTTCATGTTCTATTGAAACGAACATTTCATAGATTACGTAGACATTTAGGGGGCCTACTCGATATATTACTTGACAAAGTTTACATAATGTTTGTTTCCAAACAATATGTAGCCTAAACAATATTAGTGAGCCTAAAGTTTGAAATACTATAGCAGGTTAGGGGTTGTGAAAAAACACCATCAACAGAAAATCATATGTTAGACCTGTCAAGCCATAATATGTTACATTGCAGCAAAAAGAATTAGAGTTCCGGCCAAATCATTAGGCGGGTGAGTGAGTGCGCTGCTGTTCAAAATATGTTTTTGGCCAATCATTTACCCATCTGAAGTTATAGACGGTTATGCTCTTTGTTTATGTTCTTCAAATCAGCTGAGTAAGTTCTCTAAACATAGCCAAATAAATGTGCTTCTATCTGTTGGAAATATGTTCAACTACTTAACTGTGTAGAGGAGCGGAGGTGTCTTTAACATCAAGTCATTTATACAGCTGGAGTTTCCATTTTTCGCCACCCGCCTAATGATTTAATGATTTGGCCGGAACTCTAGTATCAGAAATAGAGTATATCTGGAAAACAATACACTACCGATCGACCATGTACATAATGATGGTAAAAAAATGGTTAAGTCAAAATTTTCTCTCCTTAAATGTTTCCAAAACAAAGTTCATGCCAATATCTATAAACAAGAATACAGATTACAATTTAGATAACCTCACAATTCACGACTGTGACGATTACCGTAGTACTGTTTGTAAATGTAATTTTATTGGGAAGGTAAACACATATAAATACTGTATTTGGGTGTATTTTTTGATGAGCGATTAAAATTGAACGATCACATTTTTTATTTAAGAAATAAAATCCGAAAATTTATTTTTGCTTTCAACCAAATGAATGAAGTTTTAACATTTAAGGAATTAAAGGTGGCTTACTATGCCTACGTTCAATCTTTGTTGTCATTTGGTACAATAGCATGGGGCGGGTGTTATAAAAGTGTAATAGAACCTTTAAATGTAGCTCAAAAATCTGTCTTAAATGGGGTTTGGGAAATGTAGACGATACCCGACTGACGCTCTGTTTGCAGAAATATCTGTCTTTAGAATTCGTCAATTATACCTAAAGAGTATTTTAATTATATATTTTCAAAAAACATGGCGTCATTTTTCAAGATACCTCCCACACTCACAACACTAGATATTTTTCAAAATTTGGAATCACGATTTTGCCAATTAATTACACCTTTTCCACAACTAACTCATTTTACATCTCACTCGTAGTCTACCGCAATATTTGTAATTTTTTTAGTAACCTTAAGATTTTTTAATATCCCTCCCTAAGTTTGTTTAAAATCCGAGTAAATGAATTTATCTTCAGCTTAGGTACGGACAATGCCGATGCTATCATCACGGCAGATTACAGATGTGTCTGACCCGACCTTTGCACCTACTGTTTCTCCCCCCCCCCCCCCGAACACACCTGTCTCTCCTGCTTGCCGGCAGGATTCAAAATAGATATTCCCACCAGCTTTTACTTAAGATTTTTTGTATTTTAAGTTCTGAGTTAGTAAAGAATTTTTTTCATAATACAGATATATCAATTTCTCAATTCGCTAATTCAACCTCAACTATTCTTTAACATTTTTTTTAAATTATTCCCAATTTTGTAGTCTTACTTTATAATTTGGAAAGCAACCCAGCGATCGCACAGGCAGTACCTGCCTATGTCTGCTGATTTCCTTGTCTTTCATTTTCACTTAAGGCTACAACAATCATGTATTTTTTTTAGTTTTACTTTATCATTTATAAACGATTTATGTTTACTAGCACTTTGTTACTTTTCATGTATAGTAGCTTAAGTTTGTATGGGAATAAACTTTTCTTTCATTCATTTATTAATTCATTCGTCATTACTTTTATCTTTTAATTATTATTTCTAATATAATTTGCGGGAATGATTGTTATCGAGACAATAAAATAACAATTCAAAATAAAATTAATGATTAAAAATTATTATAAAATTCAAAATTGAATGTGAGCAATTTATTCATGTTATTAAGTAGTTCAATCATAAAAATTACTTTTATAACAAATAATTTTGTTTTTAAAAAAGTTGAACTATGTACGTTATTGAACTGCAAAGGTACAAATCGCAAGGTCTACGCTCCAATCAACATTTGTTCGCCCACCTGTGCAATTATTATTTCTCGTCAACACGACGGAGCCTGGTACAATGTGGTGCTAGCATTATGTAGTGTTTATATTTTATCAAACTTAAAAAATATTTACTACGAAAAATAATTCTGAAACCTGCTTTCTTTACCATCCAAAATTTTGTATCATCTCATTTACGTTCTCAACCCTTTTCTGGTGAACTTTTACCACAACAATATTTTGCAATCTGAATCTACTGATGCTGGTGTAAATTTCATAATTTTCAATGGAAAATCACCTTCGATAAAACCATATACAACCCTTTAAATTTTCTGTTTAGAAACTTCCTCTATTTGTTAAATTACTATACTGAAAGATTATTGTAAAAAAAAAAATGGAACGATGACTTTTTTATGTCAAGAGATTATTTTTTGAACCAATCCGAATACAACTTTGACAAATTCATTATATAAAAAAAACTTCAAACGCCATTTTGAATAACCATAGTTCTTTCTGATTCATCATTATAGGTAACTTTCCAATAAACTCTAATCGGTGTTTTGGTATAAAATACAAACACTTATTAATCTTTACTTCCCCTCACTTATCTTATTAAACTTATTTTTTTTAATTTACCTTTTCGCTCTACCCTCATTAACATTTTGAAATAAAATTTAAAATAACGGCTAACCGGATCATACCTTGGGTTTCCCTTTGCGCTGAAAGTATTAACATTTACTAGTTCAGTCAAAACTGTTAAAATAAGAATATCTTCACAATAAAAAGCAAGACATGTTGAAATTACATTCCTACTCCTAATTTAATAATTAGGCAAGTTAATTTTTTAGTAAAGCAACTAATTACGTCTGGTTTTAAGTTTCGTATTCCAAACTAAAACTAATAATTTTAATAACATTTTGTTTTCTATTTAAGGATTAAGTACCTTTATTTGAATATTATTGAGCTACTACCCACCTTGAGGTATGTGGTGTTTGTCCAAGTTTTGCGGTGATATGAGAAAAGCCTAAACCCTCTTGTTTTACACATAAAACACACGAACAAAACCAATTACATTTACCCCACAATATATTTACACCCGACGAGGGCGTTTTGGGAAACAAAAAATAACGTTTCCCGTTTTCTTTGGGGGCCCTTGAAAATCTTTTTGACCGTGCAACGGAGCCGACCCCTGACGACTGCCGATGAATCACTGCGGGGCGGGAAGGGGAGGAAGGGTGGAAGTCCTCTTTTGATTTTGAGCTTATAACAGTAGTCGAGCATTATCAGGGATATTTTTACCTCCATTCTCACCACATTGAAATATATCGGACTGATTTCAACAGATGGTCGTGAGATTGGCTGCTGCTCGATTGCCATAAAACAATGACTCATTTAAATTACATTTTTTTGTTTTCCAGTCTGGTTTTTTAAACACCATTGCAGTTATATCGTATTTTATTTTATTTCATGACCAGTATCAACCTGATTCTTGCATATTTTCGAACCATAGCCTACACCTCATTATTTTTTACTTTCTCTAAGTGTTCCAAGATGCGAACCTGTAACGGTCTACTGCATCTACGTCACACGAGCACGGGATTTTATAGATTACATTTTTGTTAATCTGGCCTTCATTGAAGGACTTAACTTTAGTTAGCTGACCTCTTATAGTTGTTTTTGACTTTAACACCGTTCTTATATTGTGTTTGGAGTTGATACGTCAGATTTTGTCGAAGATATTTTTAATGTATGCACACTGTGGTAACTGGCTTTTCAGGCCCGTTTTGGCGTATGGTATTCCATATTTTCATTCAAAACCTTGTCCCAAGCTTTATTGAAAATCTTAGTTGGATATCCACTATTTTTGGAGCAATTTTTACATTTTCTAACTCACTCTTTAAAATCTCCTCTCTATTGCAAATGTTTTCGCACGTTTCATCAACCTTATTGCAAGACCTGTTTTTACATTATCCGGATGGTTCGAAGAGTAATGTAAATATTGCCCTGTTTCCGTAGGTTTCCTAATTCTTTCTTTTTACATCCATCCAACAATTTAGTAACCATGGCATCCAAGAAGAGACTTTTATTTTCGTCCTCCATTTCAATTGTGAATTTAATTGAACTAGAGATCGCCAGTGGTCGAAAATTCGACCAGTTTTCAAAGTTACAAATAGGGATAGCTAATTTTATAAATAATCCCCGCATAAACCAATGTGTTTCTAAATACATTTCACATAGTACATATTTTCCATGTAAACACATAATATAACCAAACTGGGGGCCCAAAAACAAAAGAGAAAGACTCAGTCCTTGACTAATTATTTTACTTCATTTCTGGCTTATGGCATGGTTTTTAGTAATTAGTATTTTATTAAGATGATGACTATTTTATTAAGATTTCATTTTTATTTTTTTAAGAATAATTATTGAATCAGAGGAAAGTAAAACTTCAGTCATCAAATCAGTTTATCCTGTACACCCCTTATCACAGTTCTCTCCCTCCCTCCATTAATTCCTCACTCTCTAATTCCCTTTCTTCCGACCTTCTTTCCACTTTTCCCTCCTTTTCTCCTTCATTCTCTTCTTACCATCTCTCCTCCCTTCTTTCCTACCATTTGGAACTTTTTCCCTCCTTCCCTCTTCCTATTACTATCAATAAAATGTAATATATATTTTACCCATTATCCACCAATAAAAACAAAATTTTAATATAAAGTGTCCATTTATACTCCGGTTGCCAAGCCCGGTGAAAGATTTTCAGGCCACTGTGCAATTGAGAAACCCGCCTTTTTTTACTCATCTCGATTCTGGGTCCCATTTTTACTAATCTCGCGTGGATCCGGGCCCCCTGTGAGTCCAGGCCCCTGTGCATTTGCCCCTCCCCCCCCGTCGCCGGCCCTGCCGGTTGCATGTCAGTTAGTACATTGGATGGTAGAAACTTAATTTAATGTACTTTTTCTTCCCTGTTTATCAGAAAATTTTTATTTCTTGATCTTATTTAAGCAAGTAAACTTTATTTTTCCATATATATGTAAAATGGAACACATTTGAGTATGATATGCCTAATCTTCTCTAAGTAGTCCTGATTTCAATCAAATTCTATATTTTCACTCCATGCCCCAATTAACTGTGGCTTAATGTTTCTACATCAAATCTTTACTCTACGAAAAATAGCATGTGATAACAGCTACATATGATGCTAACTTTGTTTACATTTGGTTGTTAAATATCACCAAAACAGCAACTCATAAGGTTAATGTTAATTTTTTTGAAAATTTAAATTGCATTTTCTACATTTCTAAAAGACTAATATAAATTTCAATGGGATTCTGCACTTCTACAGGAAAATACAATTCTATCGGTGTGCTTAGATTGTTGCTACGTTGCACACAGGCTGAGAAAAAAGGAGTACAAAAACCTTATGGAAAAAATGCTTGACTATTAATATAAAGATCACAAAGTAAAGTGAAATAGTCCTTGAATTGAATCAATTTTGTTTCCGATTCCTCCCACAGACAAAAAATATCTTCAACATAACGGACCCAAAGTTTAGGCTTAGTATTCGAACCATTTAGCGCTCTTTTCTCAAAATCCTCCATAAACAGGTCACTTAAGGGATAGGGCTAAGCACTCCGCCCATAGCCAAACCCTTAGTATGCTCATAAAATCTGTCATCTAAATGGAAGTAATTAGACCTCACACAAACGTTCACAGTTCTAAGATAGTCAAATATGGTAGTCTATGTTAGTTCTCTTAGTGAGCGACAGATCATTTTTTAGCTTATGCAAAAATAATTCTAAACAGGGTTCAATGGGGACATTAGGGAAGAGGTTGCAAACATTGTAATGAAGTGTTTTGACACCCCTAAGGGATTTCCACAGCAACCAAGACGAAGAGTATCCTTACTAAGGTACCGAGTAAATATCAACTAAGTTCAGGGGTTCAATCATTTAAAATTCATAAAACAACATACAACATACACAAAATTCTAAATTAACATTCAGGAGGGGGGGAACCCGCGCACCCCAGGGTACCCAAACACCTCATGGTGTCCAAGCACCCTATGGTAACCAAACACCCTACGGTACCCGAGCGCCCAACTGTACCCGAACACCCAATGGTACCCGAGCGCCCCAGGGTATCCCAACACCGCACGGTACCAAGCACCTCACAGTGCCCAAGCACCCTGTGGTACCCGAACACCCTACGGTACCCGAGCACCCGGTACCCAAGTACCTCATGGTACTCACTGGAGGGGAGGATGGAGCATCTTGGTGCCCAGTAGTGGGGACAATAGGCATATAAGGCGGACTTTGGTGACCAGGAAGGCAGTTGGGCCCTAGCGGCCCGACCCACCGGATGGGCGTGTTGAGCCCCCGGTACGCTGGACGGGCGTGTTGAGCCCCCAGCCATTGGTTTGTAGTCCACTAGTTGGTGGAGTGGGGATGGTTTTCCCCCTCCACTGTAGGTTTTGCTATTTATTAATTGGTATCTGTATGTTACAGCCAGTTAATGGTAGTCAGGGCAGACCGCTGCCCGTCTATACCGTCGCAAGCTACGTCTGAGCGTGCACGCCAGGCCGTACTCCCGTGGCACCGCGGGCCAGTGAGTATCCTAGCGAGCAGACTAAGATCATCTATCGGGATTCCTCAGAGCAGGTCGCTGCCGAGCCTCCATACAGGAGTGAAAGCCGAGGATAGTTAGGAGTTCAACGAGGCTGGACTGTGAACGTGGCAATAACCCCCCGGGACATCACGGATGCGCAAGGACTGATCCACCTACTGACGCAGCGAGCTGGTTGCCGGCGGCCACGTTCGAGGCTACAAGCCAGTGACCCGGATCAAGATATTGTAAGGAAATAGGAGAGGCTTGTGTACATAGTGTTTGTGAGACGATAAACCGAGTGAGTGGCAATCCGGACGTTTTCACTAAGTAACCCTTACCAACCCTTGTTAAGGTCTAGTGCTCGAGGAAACTTCCTCACAAAGGGACAGTAGTGAAATAGTGCAAAGTATAGTGCAGTGTTAGGGAAACTTAGGAAGTGTTTAGAAAGTTATATCAAAATTGCGAAAAAGGACTAGGTAATTGATTTACCATTTTTGTAAAATCCGCAATGTCGTCGGACACCGAATCGGACAGTGGATGTGTCGTAGGAGAGGAACAAAAGAATAACCCGAGGACAGGGTGGATCTACTCCCTCAAGAAACTCGAGTTACAAGAGGAACTGCGAAAATTTGGACTTCAGTCAGCAGGGAAAGTTTCAGCCGACCGTCGGATGCTGTGTAGCTTCATCAGAGGTGAATGGCGACCTCCTCCAGCAGTAACGGCCCCAAGCACCGAGACCAAGGAGAATGCCTCCGCCCAAACCGTACGTCACAACCCACAGACAATAGTAGTATTTGTAATGTCGTAAGAAAATGGAACTTAAATTAAACGTAAACTTAAACTTAACTTAAACTGAAAATTTGAGCTGACGACATCCCATCTGGGCGTGTTGTTAGTCACAGTAATCTGTGACCACCGTAACAAGGGGTGGTTTTACCATACAAACCTGGTAAAGAGGTTACAGCTCTAACGTTTCTTCACTGACATCACCACTGCTGGGCGAACCAAGCGACGTGCATTGACAATGTCTCCGTTTTCCACGCGCAGTTTCCGACTCAGTTGAAAGATACGGTTCGTTGCTCTTCGATACCAAAACCGAATCCGCCGTTCCGGCACGCTAAGGTAGGGTTGGCACCACCACACTGCTACGCAGCCTGCCCTCTTGTGAAAGCTTGGGTTGCAAAGGTGCAGATGCACCGCCAAGTGGAAGCTGTTTCGACGTTGTTTCGTCTCATCAGGTACAGATAGACAGCAGATTCCAGCTGTCACTGTACTACAGCGCACTCAGTTTCCAGAGTGCCATCTCAGCTAGCGTAGGAGAATGAACTCAACTCCGATAAACTTCCTGGCCAAGAAAGACCATGGACGATTCAACCGACGTCCATCTCGGTAGATAATGGTTTAAATTAGCTCTTTCAATAACAGCTGTTACAGGGAAGAAAGGTCTTATAAGTAACTCTAGTCAGTGATTTATTTTATGTTCTATTCCTGGTAGTTGGTTTGACATTCTACTAAATTTCTTGCTTTTTACATCTGTTTAAATATAAACATTTCATCAATTTGTATTCTGCCATAAGGTATTATAGGATCTTCGAGAGGGTCCATGGCGGAGTCCGGGGGTCAGAACAGGATGAAAACCATTTAGTTTTCCTATTTTATGCCTATAGAATGACAATAAATTGTAGGTTTAAGTTACCTTAACGTCATCCAGTTCTGTGTAGATCGTTGTACGATCTACACAGAACTGGACGTTAAGGTAACTAAACTAGTCTCAGGTTTAGAACCAGTTGTCTAAACCAGTACAGGGGCAAAAATGCTCATCTTTACGATGTCTAAGACTATAGAATGAGTTTACAAAATTTCAGCCTTAGTGTATGGGAAATAGGAGAATTAGTGATGAGTGAGTGAGTGAGTGAGTCAGTGAGGGCTTTGCCTTTTATTGGATGAACGAAGTGAGTCCTTATGATTAACAAAAATTCACTCGGAAAAAAATGTATGTCGGTCGCATAACTCGAGAAAGCTTTTAAATATTCTTGCTAAATTTGGCAGGCAAGCTCATTTTTGAAAATTGTAGGTCGAGTTCGTTAACTGGCATTATCGCCTTAACCCTGTTTACAGGGGAGCCCTTTGAAATCGGTGGAAAATGTTATCTTCTAGATAGGAATTAAATTTTGAAAATCTAATTAAACCAGTGTATTCCTCGCAAATTTTACATAAGACAAGATTTTGAACTTACCTTTATATCACTTCCTATTACGGCACAAATCATTTTCAAAAAATAGGTATTTTGGCCCTTAAATGGCCAAAATGTACTTTTACGTTTTACATTGCAGATTTCAACGCTAATCGGCTGTTTTTGGTTTAAAACCGACAATTTTTATTTATATAATCGAAATACATTGATTTTAATATTTCCCCTTCGTGGATTTTTCCATCTTTGTTAGAGTACCAGGAGGCTAGAGTATTATAGATCACTGCTCTGTTTGCTTTATATTTGCATTTGAACAGGTAACGAACAGCGAACGAAAATGTATGCCGAAAGTAGAGGTGTGCGAGTACTCGAGATTTCGAGCTCGAGTCGAGTATGACCTTGAAACTCGAGCTTTTTTTCAAACTCGGCAATTTCGAGTCGAGTTTGATTTCAAATTGCAAAAACCGTAATTTTTGTTCAAAATATAATTTCACAAAATGCTGTTTAATTTGTCGTGCTGTACAAACATGCAAAAGATAGGTGACCTAACCTATGTTACAGTTGTCACGACAGGCCGTACTCACAGCAGTGGTTGTGACTGTCGACTCTGGGGATGTGTCGAATCCGAAACCCTCGAATCTTTAGAAAAGATTCGGACTCCAGTTCGATAGGCGAGATTCGAGAATCGAATCCTTCGAAACTACCGAAATTGTACGCGTAGTTATTATTTTAAAAGAAATTACGCTCGTGTGTCGATCGATAACGTGAAGGTCACAAGCACACTATTACCGCACGGGTCGTCGGCTTAACGATTGATAAAAATAAATATTAGTCGTCGGATAATAACAACATTTCAACTGATAAGGGAAGGATGTTGAAAGGTTTCGATAAAAAACGATTTCTCGGGATTCGGAAAAACAGGAAATAAAGCTATATTTAGCTCTGACTGAACTCGCACTCATACAGCTTGTCTTATATTTAATCATCGTTTATCTTTGGAATGGAGCATCGCACAACTTTCGTTTTTGTCTCATTTGATTTGTGAAAACTAGAAGAAAAATATGAGACGTCATTGGTTTTTATACGAAGGTTATGATATTTTTGTATTGGGGAGTTGTTATCTCTTTCTTATCCAAACACGGCCGGTCGGCCGTGTCGCTTGGCCTGGAACAATGCGACCGGCAGCAGGGGGGTGGGGTGGCCTTGAAAAGTAGACAAACAGGCTGCATCGCTTTTGCTCCACGGTTAAGGGTCATTTTGGAAACATCGCTTTTGCTCCATGGGTCAACAGGTAGATTTCAGAACCGCCCGAAACATCGCTTTTGCTCCACGAGATAGGGGCCTGCGTTCCCTCCCCCCCACATTCTTTTTTTCGCTCACCTCCAGGTTCTTACTTGATAACAGTTATTTAAACGTAATACTACAACTTTACTTTTTTTGCCTAATCGAATATATTTAATTTTGAAAGAATGTTAAACTACTTCAATTGTAAGAGTAAGCGCAAGTAAACGATATCGTGTAAAATAAATAATTTAAATGATAAATTGTGTTACTATTTAATACGTATCCACATTTAATTTATTTTTACAATAATTCAGTATTAGTAACAGAGAAGCCTTTTGATGAAGGATAAAGATTTTAGGCATGAGCATGGAGCAGAAAAACCACGTTTTAGCCGTAAGAGTACATTTTCGGTGGGCGTCAAACACACACATTTAAATAACCTACTTTCACTAAATTCAAGCTTAGTATAGTTAAGCCTTCCTTCCTAGCTTAGTACCCAGTCATCCTTCTCGATCTGCTAATACTCTGTTTTATATTAATAAAGCTGTTTTGGGACCAATATTGGAACTAAAAAAGTAAAGTTGAAATCAATTGAAGGTTCAAGGTCACATTATTTTAAAGTTTCATGGTTTATTGAAAAAAGAAGCAATCTGCAAAAACGGTACGTTTGAATATATCTACAATAAATCTATTGTAGTGATCTTGAATCTCATGTTCATGCCTAAAAGCTTGATGTTGTGTTAGAAAGCTTCCCTGTTTCTGGTTGTGATTTCTTGTATAAAATAAATTAAAGATGGATAAGACATAGTAATACTATTTAATTTTGTAAGGTATTACTTTTAAACAATATTGTTTACTTGTAGTTACTGTTACAATTGAAGTAGTTTAACATTCTTTCAATTATAAATATATTTGTTGAGGCAAAAACGAAAAGTTGCATATTACGTTTAGATGGCAGTATTCAAGAAAGAACTTGGAGCTTGGAGGTGAGCGAAAGAGAGAATTTGGGGGGAGAGGAGCTCAGGCCCCTCTCTCGTGGAGCAAAAGCGATGTTTTGGGTGGCTCTGAAATCTACCTGCTGACCCGTGGAGCAAAAGCGATGTTTCCAAAATGACCCTTAACTGTGGAGCAAAAGAGACACACGCGACAAACATTGCTCTCTTACTTCTTGCCTTAATTTATTTTGTCAACATTTCCATTGCTAAGATGCCAGTGATAGAATTAATAGTTTGTCGTTTCTTTTAAGTTGTTGTGTAGAGTGATGATTTGTCTTCTTAAAATAGTCTGTTTTGCATATATGTTTTTATTCTTAGATTGATTAGAATTAATTGACATATTAATATTTATCTGTGTCTTCATGGGGTTTCTGCCATTGATTTTAGAAAGAAATTATTTTAGAAATTATTTCAAAACAAAACATCTCCACTTGAAAGGTATATTTTCAATTAACAGTTTGCTTTTTATATAAATTCAGACATTTTTTTTTTTTTAATAGGCCTACTTTAGGCTTGTATAAATAAGTACTGAGTAATTTTCAAAGATGTTAGTGTTAAATCTTTTTAGTGATGCTGTAATAACGTATTGTTTTTACAGAAGGTCATAAAATAAATTTATCTTTAAACAACTTTACTTTCCTATTGATTATAGCATTATTTTATTATTGAGGAAAATATTGAATGCTACTCAAATCATACCACGAAGAATGAAAATAAAATTATAAACTAAAAATTAAAATGAAGGTAGGAAATAAAATTTCAAGTCTGAAAATAAATCAGTTTATTAAACCATATATTGCAACCTTAATATCAAGCAGGTACAAATATCAAATATTTTCAGCCAAGTATTATGCAATATTTGTAATTAATGGGGGTTAGTGTAATTTTTCTTGTCAATACATGTAAAATACTTACCTTTTTTATCAGAGGCAGATATTCATTAATGTTCTGTCCCTTACTGATGTTATTTTAAATTAATAATATTTAATAGAAGTGCATATTTTGATACTTCTCAATTTATAATTGAAATGTTATTTATTTTCACTTTAATAAGTAAAACTTATTTTTCCACTGAGATGGACGTCAGTTGAATCGTCCATGGTCTTTCTTAGCCAGGAAGTTTATCGTAGTTGAGTTTGTTCTCCTACGCTGGCTAAGATGGCAGATGGCACTCTGGAAACTGAGTGCGCTGTAGTACAGTGACAGCTGGAATCTGCTGTCTATCTGTACCTGATGAGACGAAACAACGTCGAAACAGCTTCCACTTGGCGGTGCATCTGCACCTTTGCCACCCAAGCTTTCGCAAGAGGGCAGGCTGCATAGCAGTGTGGTGGTGCCAACACTACCTTAGCGTGCCAGAAATGGCGGTTTCGCTTTTGGTATCGCAGAGCAACGTATCCGTGTCTTTCACCGGAGTACGAAAACTGCGCGTGGAAAACGAAGGAGACATTGTCAATGCACGTCGCTTGGTTCGCCCAGCAGCGATAAGGTAAACCTGTGCGCAGGTCTGCTAGGATGGGGATAAATAATAGTAGTCCTTCCTAAGGGCCACTCTGTACTATAGAGGCGAGGAGTTTCAACGCCCCGCCGAAAAAGCCAATGTTGCCCCCTGACCATCATCAGGGCAAGCTCGGGTCGTACGGTAAGCAGAAATGACCATAAACTCTTCTCGGTGTTTGACTTAGGGTAAACAAGTCTGGGTAATCTCGCTTCTCAAGTGTGTGAGTGCAATCTTCTCCACTTCATAGCAAGACCAACTGGGCAGCCGACACAAACAGGATTTACAAGAGGGAGGACGCCAATACTGGGCATGAGCCTACCGAGGGCAGCGACACCCTTGGGGGCTTTGTCAGTGGGTGGCTGGATATGGTCGTATTTTTAGTAAGGAGAGGCCCTTTAGACAGGGATAGGATACTCCCGTTGCAACAGACCTGAGTACTAAGCGTATTTAAAAAAATATTCTGTTTCATGAAAGAACATTTAACATGTATAAATAAATATGTTTTTACAATAAGAAGAATGTATGAAAAACCAAATTTTTTTTGAAGAGTGATGCTGTATGTTGTATTTTTATCGTGGGCGAAGCCACGGGTCCTGCTAGTATACAGAGTGTTTACGAAAAACCCTTACAGACTTCGGGATATGGTTACTTACATCAAGATTAAGAAAAACGTTCCTGTAAACATGGGTCCTAAAATGCTCGGTTATCCGTCTGACGGTCTGTGTGTGTTTTTAATATGATTTTGCATAACTTTAGAACTACTAAAGATATTAACTTCAAACTTGGTACATATATACTGACTAATAGGACCTATTTTTGTGCGGAGTATCAAGTTTCTACTTTGCAACGTTTCAAAATGGCAGACATTTTTATATTTTGAAACTTAATACCTTAAAAACCGTAACTTTTACCAAAATTCAATAAGAGACAAAAAAGTTGCGTAATTTTATTTCCTACAAAACCATGGAAAGACCATAAAGGTTTAACTACAATTAACGGATTTATTGCAATTTTTCTAACAGAATTTGCTATAACTGCCATTAACAAGCATGTATTCTGTTAGAAAAATTGCAATAACTCCGTTAATTGTAGTTCAATCTTTATGATTTTATATGGTTTTGTAGGAAATAAAATTACGCAACTTTATTGTCTCTTGTTGAATTTTGGTAAGTTTCAAAATATAGAGTTGAATGCCCTCTTCAAATTAGTGGCATTATTGTTTTAATTAAGGTGTAGTAAAATAATAATGTAAACTGTAACGTTACATGTACAAAGTGTGATTTAAGTCAAATTATAGATAGTTTAAGTTTATAGAGCATATTTACTACAACCACAGAAGGTATATAAATACCAAAAGAATTATTGAAATTATACTTTTTACATCTTTACGTAATTTATATATAGTACTTCTCAGTCGAACAAAATTAAAGTAGATTGATGAAACCTCACAGATTTTACTTATCGAGGGCCGAGAGTCTTTGTACCCCTACTAAATTGTCATTTTTAGATAATTACTCACAAACGTTTCACATAAACTTTCACCATAAACTCGAAGGAAACATAATATACTCAATCACCAAGGTATCTTTGTCACAAATAAAATTATTGGTTAAAATAGTAAAACCAGTCATAATAATAAAATAAAACAAACCAAAACCAATAGTTAATTGAAAATCAACCAAAATTTAGATTATAAAACACATGTTTTCAAATTTGTTTATAGGTAATGAAAAATAAATAATTTGTTGGAAAATTGACACTTGATTTCGACGTTTTTACTTCAATTTTGTGAAAATTCTGTAATTCAGTAGGTATCTATCATGACGTAAAGGTAAAAGATGTAAAAAGTTGTGTTTTTTACACCATGGTATCTATGTCTATATATTAACCTTTCAATCCAAACTAAAAAGGCTCTCTAAATCGACTAAAAATGAGTAATTAAAGTCTTCTTCACACTGAAGAAGACATAAATTCACACTGAATATATCATAAATTCAATGGCTCCAATTCCAATGATAAAATCACTGCTGAATAACTGTTTTTACTCCGTTTAGCTGCTTTATTTGAAATTTTAATTCCCATTTTAAATCTTATGGGCAAATATGAAAGCTTAAGGGCGTCTCTTCCCTTTAGTCTGACCTTCGTATTTTTTCTGCAAAACGTCACGCCAAGCTCTTTCCAACGACACGTAAGTTATTTAAATCGGTCAACAATTTTAGGAGAAGTAATGATCACAATAAAACCCTAGCATATTAAATAAGTATATATAGGCTATATAGATATTAAATTATATCATTATTAAATATTATTATAGAGGGTGTTTTTTAACGCAGCCCAAAACTTTATTTTATCAGTGAAGGATTATTTCCCCCCTCCCCCAAGATCACCGGATTTGACACCACTATATGATTTTATTACCATTTTACAGTATGCAACATGACAAAAGATGGCTACTTATTATTCTAAGAGGATGCACGCTGATCACAATGCTACAACTAATTACTTCTAACTAGAAAATGCTTTAACTTAAGAGCACAATCGAAAGAACACAATGTGATAGGAAATTGCATAACAACAATAAATAACTACTTCTACAATAAATAATAATTTATTTTGTGATACATAAAAATAAACCCCACGAAAACAATTCGCAGGATATCCAGCATCTCAGACAAACATAACAAATTTGATATAAGAAATTCAAAAAGGCACTTTGCAAAACGTGATTAGGAATTTGATGGATAGAGCTCAACTTTGTATAAATGTCAATGGTGGATTGTTTGAACGCATAATGTAAGCTAAATGTGATCAAACTTAAATAATAGGTTGTATAATATGTAGAGATAATCAAAACAATACTCATTTCATCTTTATATGTGCATTATTCAATCTTAAAAATGGGTTGCGTTAAAAAAACACCCTGTAGATATTCAAAGGAAAAATTATAAAGCTAATACGCCCTTGTGGGGCACGACCCATATTTTGGGAAACGCTGTAAAAAATATCATGCGTCAGATTGCCTACAGCCACAGAAAACCAAAACGGTATCTCATTCCCCGTGTTATTTTCAAGGAGGTTACAAAACCATGTCCTATCTCTCTAGTTGCATTATAATATTTTTTAGCATCTTCAATGAAACTTCCAGGTCTGCTGCAACGGGAGTATTTCTATTAGAGTACATCATTTATTGGTTAGACTACTTATCACAAAGAATGAAAATAATTGTTGTTTTGTATTCGTTAAAAAGATGTATTTCGATATCAACGGAAAATATAGCCTACTTTTAAAACAAAAATTACTTTCCTTTTTGTTATAAGTAACCAATTCTTATCCTCGATTCTAATCAAAATTATTTTAAGTGATTTGTGTTTTCAAAAAGTTTTATGTTATGTAAAGTTATGAAGCTGAAAAGTAACAAATAATGCGCGTTGAACAAAGCTTGATAGAACAACTGTTTGCCACCTGTGATCTAGTTTACTGACGTGAACACCGCGTCAAGCCTCGTTCGATGTATTGTACCACCAAACATTTTTTATAATATTACCACTGTTTTATGCAAGAAAGAATTTGTTTGAAATACAATCGACCCATAAAGTTTTCATTTTGGAAATTTTCTCTATTTGTTAATAAACTTTTTTAGCTTAAACGTAACTAAACAAATTTAAATTAAATGCAATATTACAATTCTTTATATAATTTTTTAAGAGAGAATTTGTTTTTTTAAATAAAAACAACCCCAAAAAGTGTTATTTTTGAAATTGCCTTTATTTGTTATTGACATTTTTGAGCTTAAACATAACCAACCAATTGTAAATGAAATTTTATTTTCAAATTAAAACATTTTTGCTCATCTATGTATACAAAAACCAAAACCATCGACTGACTGTCTGACCGGCAGACTGATCACAGTTTCTCAAAAACTATAAGGCTTGCTTACAGCTATGAAACTTGGAACAATCATTCTTAAAAGCCTTTGATGCGCATTAAGAAAGGATTTTGGAATATATTGTCTCAAAAGGCTTGAATATGGTATATTATGATTTCGGTGATAGGAGTAGTTAAGTAATATAATAGTTTTATGGTAAATTGGAAATAATTTGAAATAAGTTATTGATATGTGATAAGTTATTAGTGTCGGTATAGATGTGTAATATGTTATGGTGTGAGAGGTTAGTTTATGTAAAATGATAAATGTTTAATTAAATATTGATATGGGTGATGATATGTGAGATGGTATGGTAGTGGGTTTAGTTATACTGTGTGTCCCAAAAGTCCCGGACCGGTTTAATATCTTTTAAAGTAAGCCAGATATCAAAACAATAGTTTGCATACATTTTAGTAATAAAAGAAACTACTTTTCGATGTACATGTCATTTCTGCCCCTGCCCCCAAAATTGGATTTTGGAGGGGTAGCCCCAAAATGTTAAATGTAAACCCACATCGTGCGATTGCTTATTTTAAAGGGCTTGTTAAAAGAAACACAATGCCGCAAACCGGAGGTCGATATCATGCTCCAGTCCAAAATGGCGGCCATTCAAAAATTAAAAAATGCCGTCCATCAGTTAAAATGGAGTATTTTCTGTGTTCGGAAATTCGCATTTAAATCAAATAAGAATCACCAGAACATGTTTTAACTACTTGAAAAATACAAAAATAATAATTTCTTGTTGTCATCATCAATGCTTAACCCTCCAGAATTGTTTTAGGGGGAAGGAGCTAACCTACTTATTAAATTGTAAACTCATGCCGTGTAACCACTCATTGAAAAGATCTGCCACTTCTTGAAATGACCTGGTTAAGTTACCGTAGCCTCAGATCATTAAAATAATTACCTACTCTTTCTTTTTTAGTAAGCGTAATGTTGATGACAAATTATAAAAAACACCTAAAAACAAATAAATTCTGTACTTATTTTACGATTTTCCTCAATAATTAGATGAAAAAAGAAGAATGAACATGCAGGATGTTGACACAGGACTAATTAACTAAAAACTTGTTTCGTATATTTGGTATTTGATGTATGGGGATTTACGCATAGACACCGGCCTTGATGCCAAAGCTCGCATCAAGGCGGAGATCTGTTAGTCTGTTGGTTAAAATAAAATTCATTTATGTATTACAAGTAAAGTAACTTTTATTAAAATTTAATTTTAAAAAATTTGGTTTATTTTTTACTCATTCAGTATATTAAAATGAGTGGTCATACTTTGTGAGTTGATATTGGAGTTGGTTGGACAACCCCCCCCCCCCCCCCCCACCAAGAAAAAACAATTTTTGAGGGTTGAGCCTTAGTGATGACAACAAGAAATTAGTATTTTTGTATCTTTTAAGGAGTTAAAACGTGTTCTGGTGATAAATATTCTATTTAATTGTGGATTGCCGAACACAGAAAATACTCAATTTTAATTGACGGACAGCATTTTGTAATTTTTGAATGGCCGCCATTTTGGACTGGAGCATGATGTCGACCTCCGGTTTGCGGCATTGTGTTTCTTTTAACAAGCCCTTTAAAATAAGCAGTCGCACGATGGGGGTTTAAGTTTAAAATTTTGGGGCTACCCCTCCAAAATCCAATTTTGGGGGCAGGGGCAGAAATGACATGTACATCGAAAAGTAGTTTCTTTTAGTACTAAAAGTTTTGCAAAATATCGTTTTGATATCTGGCTTACTTTAAAAGATATTAAACCGGTCCGGGACTTTTGGGACACACAGTATATGGTAATGGGAAATGTTAAAAAATAAAATATTGATACGAGTGAATGGTTTTGATATATGATATTATCGATGTAGTTATATAGTTAAAAAAATTAATGGATTAGTTATATATATATATATATATATATATATATATATATATATATAGGTTATTGATATGTTAGAATGTATGAGTGATGGATAGAAATGTTTGTTGGTATGAAAGAATAGGGATTAGAATATGAGAGTGGGTACCAGGGCCTATTATTGGCTAGTAGTAATGTCGGTATTAATAAGCATTATAAAAAAGAGAAAATGGCCGAGGATGCATGTGTAATGGGGTGGATCAAAATTATTCGGAACTTATTGTTTGTTTATGGTCGAATCCGCTGAATGTTGGTGTCAAGATTTGGCACGTTAAATAAAGTTGATCAGATATTTGTAACTGTATTTGTATTTGGAAGTGAGCTCCCAACCGATAAACAATTTTGTTAAAAGCTCAGCAACGGCATGGTATTTAAAAGTAAAATTGTATTTGTTCTTGTCGAGATTTGTACTTGGAGCCATCGACCCTCACAGTCATAGAACCACGTCAACTACGTCGACGCAGGCGGAAATTCAGGAGTTCCTCTTATAAGGGAGGCTAGGAAATCCCCACCGCTCACCTGATTTTAACACGTTTCACCGAACACCTCATAAACCATTAAAGATGGAAAAATGTTGAATTAGAAAAATGTTGGAACTTAACCCATTGGCGGGGACACGTTTTTTTAATTAATTAATTTGGCATTATATTCTCAATACATGGACAACCGGTAAGGACGTAACTAAAATATTAGACCAAATACATACAAAATAAACATATTAAAATTAAAACTTGAGAGATAAAAAAATTGGTACGTCAAACGGTTAAACTTTACGCTGATGTTTTGCAATCCAGGTTAAAGAATGGATTTCTCAATTGGATGCTGCTGGAGAAAAAGTATAGTAGGAACAGTGTAATCTTTTTTCCAAAACTTGAACCCCAAACAAATTTTCAATTTTAAAAACACCCGTTCCCAGCGGATGTTTATATCCAAAAAGGAACGTCCATGCAAAACTTAAGTTTCTGAGTAAAATTTCAAGTAGTTTGGGCTGTGCAATGATACATGGGAGGTATTTCATAAATGTACAGAAGAGGATTAAATTTTAATATCTATAAACCAGGTTCAAGACCATCGCCCACATCGCCAGGTACAAATGTCATTTTGTTTGCATTGTAGGTACGGTACCAGATGTTTGCTTACGTCAATTGATATTATGTATAAAAGCTGTTTTTTTGCGGCTCTTTTGTAGTACTAGTCCACCTACAGCAATGAAGGTTCAACTGTACGTTTGCACCGTCATTTTGGTAAGATTATTAATTAAACTAACCTGGCTTGGTACTGGCACTGGTATTGTTTTCACTTTTTTATATAGAGTATAATATTGTTTTTTCTTTTTATTCAAGAGACAAAAAAGTCGCAAAACTTCGTTCAATTAACGCTCATATTAAGATTATAATAGCCGGACAAAAAGGTAATGGAGAAATTGTGAATTTTTCCGAATAAAAACATGCAAATTTCAGACGGTAGGGCCTGTGTTCTAAAGAAACTTTTTTTATTAGAAACGTTAAAATTTCTCCGTTATTAGAAGTCCGATCATCATAACTTACTATCAAGGTTAATTTGATAAAATTTTGCAACTTTTTTGTCTCTTGTACAAATTTTCTAAAATTTACGGTTTTTTAACACATTGAGCTTAGAAAACATAAAACAGTCACCATTTTGAAATAGTAGGAAGTAGAAATGTTATACTTATTACAAAGGTAGTTCTGAATAGTGGTCATCCATATACCAAGTTTGAATTTTATACTTTGAGAGGTTCGTGAGATATGGTTAAATATGTAAAAATCACTATCAGGCACACAGATGGAAAATGAACCACTTTAGAACCTATGTTTATATATACTTTTTTCTTATTTTTACCTCTACTATCATATGCTAAAATATTTTACCATAACTTCCGGACCCCCTGTAAAGGTATTCACAGATAATGTATATGCTTAAATACGTAAGTAATTTCAAGGTAAAGCAAAACAATAGAAATACTCGTTCATCACAGTTTATCATGCTATATGTTCCTTTTTCACTAAACGTAAGTTAAAATGAAGTTTTGAATTTTATGAAAAATGTTGGCCAAGATGAGAATTTTCTGTTAGTTTTAGTAGAAAGTTTTAAGCATTGCAGTTGATTAGGTTATACGACATTTTCATTGATTGTTGTTTTGTTAATAAACTTAGCTATTGTTATTCTTATATTGTTGTTATACTTCAGCTTTGTTGTACTGTAATGCCCTACAAATTTTAAAGTTTGTTATTTATCTATATTTTTAAAGTTAAATATTAGTTGCTATGCTGGTCAGTTATTGATTTAAATTCATCCACCTCTTTATTATATTTTTTTATAATGTGAAAGAAGAAACCTGAATGCACTGCCTGTGTCCATGTCTGTGATAATTTAGTGTGAATGCTTTTTTCCTGTGCGTGCCATAATGGTGCTTTAGAAAATTAAATTTGTAAATTGTATTTTTTTTTTGTGGCATAAATATTTTTTAAACTGAACTTGAATGAGGCTTAAACAGTTTCAAATTGTAGTCGGTTTTAAAACGATTAGGTAAATAAAAAGATACAATGTTTTATAATTATAAGTCATTTATTTTCTAGTGAAAGCACTTTTAGAGCCAGAAAAAACGAAGGAAGTTTTGCTCACACCCAAAGAATGTCCGTCTCGCCTCGTCAAAATAATTTGAATTAAGCAAATTGATTTTATGAAAATACTGAATGATTGGTTGAGACAACACTAACGTTTCTCCAACCTGTAAAAAAGTGTTGTAACAAAAAATGTTGTATAAGTGCCTTTGTTGTGTTTGGATCTATAAAACAACTTTTCGGCACTTTCTTATAAGTCTATAAATTGGTAAAAAATAATGTCGATGTGTTGATAATGACAAATTATGTAATGAATATTATTGTAATGAAATTTATCCAGTAATGAATAAATTTCATGATTTCAAATCGCTTTTGAAACGATATGATTTTGAGCAACCAAAGGAAAAACGCATAGCCTATACGTTTTAAATTATATAGCTTATACTTTTTTTAACAATAATATAACATGTTTCAGAGTTTCATCCAGCCGCTCGACGGCGAGCAGGGCGAGTGGGGGGAGTCAGGGCCGAGTATGTATACATTTACTTATTTTTGCGAAGCTATAACATCTTAAAGACCACAAAAAATTCCCGTGTTGGGCCGGGACAGAATGTCCAACAGTATCCCCTGCTTGTCGTAAGAGCCGACTAAAAGGGGAGGGGGGCGCACTGGTCCTTTTTCGCGTCTCCTTTTCACAACTCCATTCTCCGAATCATTTCAATAGCCCGGCTGTTTTTCTAAATCATTCCGTCCTACTTGCCGGGGTGGCTCTGTGTTCTTCAGCCTCCACTGCGCTGGAGGTCTAGGATGAGCAGAGGGTACAGCTTAAAAACTGGGTTCTGCACCTCCCAGGCTGCCGGATAGTACAGGGGCCCGGGTCAGCCCAGCCAGCTGACCTGGCTGCCCTATCAGCCGGCGAAAATCCCCTTGGCCGTGGTGGTGCCGGTTGGCGACCGGATAGGGCCCTGCTGCGGTCACGGGGGGGCTCTGCCGAGGCCACTGCTCGTCCGGGACCGCCGGTGTTTTGGAGGCGGTCGAACACGGATATAGTTGCTCTGGCGACGGGTCGGTTTTGACATTCACATTGGGGTACTGTTTTGGGGGGTAACAAACGCCCAGTCTTGGGGGCTAATCCAGACATTATGAGCGGTTCACAAGAAAAAACTATTCAAAAGGTGCAGGAACCTTCCCGGGGTACCCTAACCCCAAAAACGAACCAGAGGGAGCAATTTCCTCGCCTACCCTCTCAAAGTGGGGACGTCGAGGTAGAAGACCCCTTTGGCCGGAAGCCTCGTGTCGCGAGGTCGCCACAAGGCCGAGCGACACCAACTGCCTCGGTGACAAGAACACCGGTGCTCACCGAGCAAGCATCCTCCGGCGGCGTTGAGTCGATGCACACCGACCCGTCCCCCTTCCAGGCGGTGATTGCACTTGCCAGGCAGCAGGAGGAGGAGCACCTTCAAAAGTGCTTCGCCACCCTCGCTGTCATGAAGGCCGCGACAGGCAGGCAGAAGAACATCAGCAGGGATGTGCAGGAAGGCATAGTCCAGTTGGAGACTAGCCTTAACCACATCCTTCAGCTGAGGAAATCTTGGCAGTCGTGCGAGTCGGTGACTGCTTCGACGCAGACGACCCCATCACTGCGCGTTAAGGCTCAGCCGGCCGGTGGGAAACGGGCTGCTTCCAGCCCCGCCCAACCGGAGGCTGAGAAGAAACCTAGAGGTGACGGTCCAGGGGAGACATCGGACCCCGAGAAATGGACCGACGTCGTTAAGAGGAAGGGGAAGAAGAAGAAAGTCCCACCCCAGCAGCCTGGAAGCCAGCCCGGCCCTCAGGACAACAAGAAGGCGCCGAAGAAGAGGTCACGTAGGACGCGGCCAGACGCCCTTCTCATCAAGCCGTCGGAGGGGAAATCCTACGCCGACGTGCTGGGCGAGATTCGCAGCAAAGCGAAGCCCGATGAGAAGGGCGCCGTTATCAAGGCCATGAGGAAGACCCGAGCCGGCGATCTTCTGGTCGAACTCGGGGACGCCTCCGAAAGCAAGTCCGCCTTCAGCGAAGACCTGAAGAACATCTTGGGGGCGAACGCGACTGTCAGCGTTCTCGAGCCCAAGTCGACGCTGGAGGTGAGGGACCTCGACGAGCTGACGACCGAGGCGGAGGTGACTGCAGCTGTCAAATCCGCTATCGGCGAAAACGTCGAGGTGAAGACTTTCGTCTCGAAGGCGAATGCTCGAGGCCAGAAGGTGGCGATCCTTACGCTGGGAGCCAGAGCAGCTGCGAAGCTCCTGGAGAAGGGCCACCTGAAGATCTGGTACGTGAGCTGTCGGGTACGCGAGAAGCTCGTGGCCTCCAGATGTTTTAAATGTCTGGGGTTCGGTCACGTCGCTAATCGCTGCTCTGGACCCGATAGAAGCAAGCTCTGCTTCAAGTGCGGCGGCCAGGACCACAGGGCCAGCGCGTGCAACGCAGCATTGTCCTGTGTCCTGTGTACAGAAGCCGGTTTGAAGGGCGACCAGGTCAAGCATTCCGCTGGGTCTGGTCGTTGCGGGCAGTACAGGCGGGCCATCCAGGAGCTTCGCCAGAACCAACAGAAATGATCAGTGTTCTGCAACTTAATATGCAGAGGAGCAGGACAGCAAACGACTTGCTGTTCCAATTCGCCACGGAGCAGGGTGCTGACCTACTGCTTCTCAGTGAGCAGTACCAGAACCGACGCTCTGCGCAGTGGTTCTCGGACCCCTCCGGCACTGCGGCGATTTGGATCTTGGACCTCGGGAAGGTGCTTGTTCTCGATTCCGGATCGGGCAACGGCTTCGTTTGGGTGAGGAGCAGGGGTTTCACCGTCTTCTCCTGTTACCTCACGCCTAACCAACCGATCGCAGACTACCGCCACATGGTCGATTCCATCGAGGATAAGATCATGAACACCTCTGGCGGGGTCATAGTCGGTGGCGATTTTAACGCCAAAGCCGTGGAATGGGGTTCCCCGCGGACCGACACTCGAGGACGTTACGTCCTCGAGTCGGCTGCCAGGTCGGGCCTCTGTATCCTCAACACGGGCGGCATTTCCACCTTTCGCCGTCCGGGGTGCAGAGAGACGATCCCTGACATATCTCTTGCCTCTGAAGGGATTGCCCAGCGGATCTCCGACTGGCGTGTCTGCGAGGACTACTCCTCCAGCGACCATCAGGCGATCCTTTTCAAGGTCCTTCCCGAGGGCGCGCGCTTGCGCGCTGAACCTGCTCCTCTGGCTCGACGCTGGAACACCAGTCGTCTGAGCAAAGACACTTTTAAAGAAGTAATTAAGGACCAGAGCATTGTGAATTTCACAAGTGCCGAAGATCTGGCAGCATCGACGATGCGACTCATCGCGACCGCATGTGAGCAGTCGATGCCCGGAGTTTCCCGCCGCCACAGGAAGAAGCCGGTTTACTGGTGGACGCCTGAAATCGCGGAACTCCGGAGGAGATGCCTTGGTCTCCGACGAGCTGCGCAGCGAGCCAGGAACCGCCCTGATGCAAATGCCAGATCGGCTGAGCACAGAGCGGCCCGCCGAGAGCTCCGCGGTGCCATCAACCGGAGTAAAGTCAGGTGCTGGAAACAGCTGTGTCAGGATATCGACAACGACCCCTGGGGGATGGGCTACAAACTTGTAACCCAGAAGCTAGGGGCTCGCTCACCACCTGCGGTCATGGAACCACAAGCCATGGCCGCCGTCGTCGACACACTGTTTCCCAGCCACCCAGTTCGGCCAGTCAGGGAATTCGGAGAGGTAGGCGCCTTCCCAGCTTTCCGGGAAGAGGAACTCACCGCCGCCGTCCGATCCCTACGACCCAGAAGAGCGCCCGGTCCCGATGGCATTCCGGCGGAGGTGCTCAAGCTCGCTGCGGAGGTGAATCCAAGGCTTCTGCTCGACATGTTCAACGCGTGTCTGGCGGAAGGCGTTTTCTTTTCGTCGTGGAAGGTTGCCCGCCTTGTCCTTATCCCGAAGGCGAAGAGCACACCGGGGACCCCTTCTTCTTTCCGACCCCTGTGTATGCTCGACACGGCCGGGAAAGTGCTTGAGAAGCTCCTGCGCGTCAGGCTGACCCAGGCCATCGTCTCTGCGGGGGACTTGTCCCCGCAGCAGTACGGCTTCAGATCCGGTCGCTCTACCATCGACGCTATTCAGGAGGTAGTTGAGGCAGTGCGGAGGGCGGAGGACCACAACCACTGGTCGCGCCGCGTGGTCCTTCTTGTCACGCTCGACGTGAAGAACGCTTTTAACTCCGCCAGGTGGAGCGATATGCTGTGGGCGCTTGAGCATACGTTCCAAGTTCCCTCCTACCTCCTGCGTATGATAGAAGCGTATTTGTCAGACCGCGTTCTGTTGTACGACACGACCGAAGGTCAGCGGCGCATTCCCATCACTTCCGGGGCTGCGCAGGGGTCCATTCTCGGACCAGATCTCTGGAACGTGTCCTACGATAGCTTGCTGAGGCTAGACATGCCCGATGAGACCCGCCTCGTTGGCTATGCTGACGACGTCGCTGCCTTGATCGCTGCGAGGAACGTCGAGCAGGCAAAACTGAGGCTCAGCGTAGTAATGGCCAAGGTCAACGGGTGGATGCGAGATCACGGCTTGTCCCTGGCTATCAGTAAGACGGAGATCGTCGTCCTCACCAAAAAGAGGATAAACACCGTGTTCCCGGTGCAGATAGGTGACGTCACACTCGAGACTAAGCCTGCTGCAAAGTACCTGGGAGTCATGGTCGACAGCAGACTGTCTTTCGGCGAGCAGATCCAGCGCGCCGCCGACAAAGCCGCTAAGGGTGTCGCTGCCCTTGGTAGGCTTATGCCCCATGTCGGCGGTCCTCGTTCCTGCAAGCGCCGTCTGCTCATGACTGCCGTCCAGTCAGTCTTGCTGTACGGGGCGGAGGTATGGGCTCACGCACTCGAGAAGCGAGTCTTCCGAGACCGGCTTGCCCGAGTCCAGCGTCGAGGAGCTCTGCGGGTCGCTTCGGCCTACCGCACAGTCTCCGAGCCTGCTGTGATGGTGATCGCCGGCGTCATCCCCGTCCTCTTCCTCGCGAGGGAGAGGCAGGCGATTTACCGGAGGAGGCCTGAAGTGGGCCGGGAAACAGCTGCCAGGGAAGAGCGCGATCGCAGCTTCGACTCCTGGCAGCGCGACTGGGAAGCCGAGCCGAGGGGACGCTGGACCTTCCAGCTCATACCATCCGTCCGACCATGGGTGGAGCGGCAGCACGGCGAGGTCGATTACTACGTGACCCAGTTTCTTTCTGGACACGGGTACTTCCGAGCCTATCTGCACCGGATGGGCAAAGTCGCCAGCCCGGACTGTCTGTATTGCCCCGGCATCCCAGACACGTCCGAGCACACCTTTTTTCAGTGCGACCGTTGGCACGTCCGCCGAGCCTCGCTTTCATCTGAGATCGGCGTGGTCGTCAGCCCAAACAACATCGTCGGAGCTATGCTCCAGGGAGAGGGCAACTGGAACTGTGTCCAGCACTACGTCCAGGCCATTCTTCGGGCGAAAAAGGTCGACCTCGATCGGCCTTAATCCTCAGCATTTCCCCACGGAGGTTGCCCTAGCGGCGTAATATCAAAGGCCTAGCCCGAAGTAATGTGTGAAACAGTTCCAGGCTAGTGTCCTCGGTGCCGAGGGAGGTGGTTTAGTCGGTAGTTCACGGGACATCGAGCTCGTGGGATTCCGACACTACTGAGGGGACAACGAGCCTCTCAGTGTGCGTAAACGCATTCCACCTCCTACCCAAAAAAAAAAAAGACCACAAAAAATAATTTTTAACATTTAAAAATTACATTCATGTTATTTCTTTACAAAAAACTTTTTTACTCTTAAAAATATCCATAATAATGGTGACGTTGGGTCTGAGGAGGATGCAAGCAAATTTCATATTCTGCTCCGTCTTCGTGATGTTCTTCTGGGATCGCACATTTAATGTTACGCCACGTTCTAGACCCTAATATTCAAATTACATCGTTATTGAAAATCTCAAAATTTAATACTTAATTTTTTTAATATTTTTCATTTGAAAAATATTGTTTTTTTCACTAAGAAACAAACAAAATTGATGTAGATTAAGATCTGCTGTTAATAATTAGGTAAAAACTTTAAATATTATCAACAAATTAAAAAAAACGAAATCATACTAATAACTCTCATCTCATACTTTTTTATAAATTTCTCAAATGCGAGATGTTTTATTTTATGAATAAATGGCAAATTTATTTTTTAATTTTTTATGTTTCATGAGAATATTACGTGGTTTTTACACCATAACAAAGTTTGATTTTGGCTTGATTTCAGTTTTATATTAAGTGCCCATACTTTTTCAATACAATCGGGGTATTTTTGTGATCAAACGTCCTACAATTATGGATCGACAGTATTAATTTAGGTCTCATCTGAAAGAGCGAACAAGTTTTGCAGGAATTATAATTTAGGAATGTAAGACTTTTGTGGAAGTTGAAAGTAATCATAGGTTTAAAATAGGCTCAGTGCGGACACCTGTTCTGCTCCTTTTTACTGTTGTTTTTTTTAATTTAGTATTAACTCAACATACTATTAAAATTATTAATAATTAAAATTAACATAAATTAATATAACTGAATTTTAGTGTTCTCACACATACTTTCTCCAATTCCCATATATCATTATGAAACATTTTATATTATAATAATTTTAACCTAAATTTTTTCAGTTGCGTAGGTGGTTTCGTTTAATATACGTCCAAATGTCTGTAAACTAAAAATATTAAACTTCAAGAGTCATTTTAGAAACATTTTGAGTTTTTTCAAATTTAAGATTTTTAGGGGTTTAATTTAAAAATTAAAAGACATCACACACTATTTATTGCCTAGATGGCAAGTTTTATAAAAATAAGTTAAGTAACGGTGGAAAAATTAATTTTTTAATAATCCTCATATGAATAACGTTGTACTGCGCATGCCGCCACCAATAAATCAATTTTCGCTTCAACCAGTTGAGATGGTAGTTAAAAATCAAGGATAATTTATTTTCAAGCAGAATTCTGTTTCAAGATAATGTTCTTAATACAGTAATATAATTAGTTCTTTTTTTGAAAACCATTTACATTTTTCTAAATCACTTTAACGTTTGAACTTGAATTTTCTCTATGATTTTGTAAGGAATTTTAAGAACAAACTGAATAGCAGTTTATTAAAAATTTGGGTCTATGTAATGTTTTAGAGGAATTATTTGTGTTAAGTAACTTTAAGAGGGGGCTAAAGGCAATTCGGCGTCGCCCTCGCGGGAGAGACCCACGTATAACATTACTCCGCGATGATAATTGGAAGAGGTAGTGCGACCTAGTAAATAACCAGTTGTTCTAAAATTATTAGCTATAAAGAACTCTTTTCCACTTTTAATGCCCAAAATATACCTTCAGAGGCTGATATAATGACGTCGCTCATTCATATAAGAGCCCAAACAGTGATGAATGTAGTAAATGTTCCTTCGCGGGGTCGGCGATCAGTGCGTGTAAACGTTCCCACGGTCGCAAATTCCAACAATATATTTTAATTTAGAGAAAAAATGTTATTGCATCTTGAAGACAAATAAATTCAACAGTAGGTTTGTGAAGTACATTTTTCATTTTCTTTTTACATTCCGAGTTATTTTAGCTTAAAATATTAACTAGCCAAACCCCTCTATCTTAACTATATCGCTAATTACTCTTGTAATTTTTATGACACCGAAAAAATGAAAATTATATATTGTGAGAAATTTATTTCTCTTCATTTTGATACCTGGCTTATTTTCGTACGTTGAAAAATAACATCAGGATAAGATATGGTTTCGTGCAATGTTGAAACCCGCGAAAATAACGACAACACCCTTGTGTGCGAGAATGCAATCCGAGTATTATTTTCGATCGAAAATCAGATCGCTATGTATCAAGAAATGTATCTAATGTATGTAAATCAAAAAAGAGAATAATTTATTTTTGGTAAAAAAAACAACCGACTTCAAACGCTCTGAAAAGTATGAAATAATTTTATTTTATAAGTTAAATTTTGTAATATCCAAACTCACGTATTTCAAGTCGGCGCGGCTCTATATTGCCTCTTAGTTATGTATCTTCTTGGCAGAACGGCTCGAAGTCTTAGTAAGATTTTAAGAACGTATTTATGAAAATTGTGTATTTATTATATGGTTTACATGAATGTAACATTAAAACCAAAATTGTGTTAATTTCATATATCAAGAGAAAGGGAGAGTTTAAAATTAAGACTGGAGAAATTATTTCTAGATCTACAATATTTGAAAATTTGCATTTCAAAGGAAAATATTCGAGTTGACGAAAGAAATTCTATCCCACATTTTTCTTTGGACCAAGCTGGGATACTGATCCTTGCTTACAAAAGTTCGTTTAATTTATCATGTATGGATGGAGCCAGACTTGAAATACGTGAGCTTGGATATTACAAAATTTGACTTATAAAATAAAATTATTTCATACTTTTTAGAGCGTTTGAAGTCGGTTGTTTTTTTACCAAAAATAAATTATTTCATACTTTTTAGTGGACGTTTTTGTCTTCTATGTTTGATTTCGTTTTATTCAGTAATACAGTAGTTGTAGGATACCATTAATACTCCACTCCAGTTCATTTCGCTGATGACTCAATCACTTAATAGATTTCTAAACTTTACTATTGTATTTGCTGAACTCATTTTTCAGACAGGTTAGAACAATCTGTTGTACAGCGAATTCTCAGGTAAATGACAATGTATATAGTACACATTATAATTTGTTATAGTCTCCAGCTATTTATTACTTATGCGCTACGCATATGGCCACATGTTTGTAAACATCTCATTTTATAAGGGATTTTAAAAGCCTATACATGGGCTTTACAGATCAGTCCTACATGGGCCAAATACATTACTGGCAAATTCTCAGCTTAATAGGTTCGAAATTTTCACATTTGACATACATTCAGATCCATATTTACATTATAAAACAATATTTAAATGTTTCACAGCATTTCACTACTGTACTGTGAGCAAAAAATCATTTAAACAGTTAGTTGTTCTATATAACATAGATGAGCCACCAGACATTTAAAGATTTTGAGGGTTTAAAATTGTCTGACACCCGAGTATGTTCCAGTTCTTCAACATTGGCCGTAAGAGATATTAATGTATAGTCAATTTTTTTTGCTAGCTCGAAACACCTGATCTTGATCCTGCTCAATGCAAAATATTTTCAGGTGTTTTTATTTTTTATTTTGTGTCTTTCTACGCCAGTGGCATTTTTTAACTCTATTTTGAGTGTATTTTAAGAACTGGAATGGATTGCCTCTGTGCTTAGCTCAATCTATTTATTAGTTTTTGCGCGTTTCTATCCTAAAGACACAAACAGATATATCAGACAAAGTTTACTATTTAATGTCTTTACGCTTTTTTTTTCTTAACAAACTCACGACCACAACATTGTAATTTTGGGAGAGTACTTAAAACAATTTTGAAAGCAGATAAACCAAACATTAATAGAAACCTTATCCCTTCAGCACAGCCTTGGAACATTTCTGAAATTCTGATACGCGGCGGTCATATTATGAATTATGAATTATATCACGTGCACAATTACAATTTCTATTGAACCCTCGAATTTGGCGACAGATTTTCTCGGACAGTTTACTGTAGAGGTTTTTATTACAAGATAACCATGTGCTTGGCACCTGGAAAATGGAAAATGAGTTCATTTAAGTACATTTGCAAAACTGTCCAGGGGCTCACTCATGAGATCGATCTAGTCTTGAATTGCGATGCTTGCACGTTAGCACTATAAGTTGTCCAATAAGATATATAAAAATAATGTTTCGCATGTTCAATCTGTGAAACACGAACTCAGAGAAGTGCCAATGACTTGCAAATCCTGTTGGGGATTTTTTTCAATGGAAAATGCAAGAGCGCTCACATATGACAAGTCACAAAAAAATCCTCTTTGTACGACAATGGCATTATTTTGTATAGCCATTTAAAATTAACTGGTGTGCTATAGAAGCAATCTATGATGGGCTTAAGTTATGTAGGTATGTTCTTCCACAAGATCCAAGTTTCCGATGTATTTCTGAGGTATTCCGAGGCCACACTAAAACGTTAGGATTTAGACTTGCTCTTCTTCATTCATGTTTTTTGGTTTGCACATTTTTTATTTAAGTAATAATAATCACAATGGAATTGACTGTGTTTGAATCTACATATAATTAATTCATAACCTAGAAGACAAACTGTTTTTACATTATATCAACATGAAGCAGCTGATCATATGCTTTATAATCTTTATAAGTTTAATTTTAAGGATGAAACAGCTGTAATTAAATAATTCCTGTTCACCTTAGCTTTGTTTTGTAAACAACAAGTATTTGAAAATGTTGAATATTTGAGGTTTTTTGGATTTTTCTCTCAAATAAATATTACAACGTAATATTATGTTATGTATGGGACCAACGGGAAACCATCCCGGTTATTTTGGTGGTAGAATCACGTTGATTGGTAAAAGTATCGCAGAGAAATCGGTGAACATCCCTAGAAAAAAAACATATCCCAAGACGAATTGAGAACCTCCTCCTTTTATTGGTGGGGGAAGTCGGTTAAAAAGTCCTACAAAATATTACTATTTGCTTTCACGATATACGAAAAGTATCAAAGTAATCAGCCTCTGTCTGAATTTACAGTATCGAATTTACTTAATTAACATAACGTAAAAATCATCTGTTGAAATTTAGATGTGATTACTCTTTTACTTTTCTTAGAACCGTGGAAGAAAATGGTAATATTTTGTACTTTTTCCTCTTTAATTTATTGTTTTGATTTTCGATCTAAAATTATTGATGGAAAGCGTTCTCGCATTCAAGGGTGTTGTCATGATTTTCGCTGGTTACAACATCACGAAAACATATCCTGAAGTTATTTTTCAACATATGAAAATAAGCCACGTATCAAAATGAAAAGAAATAAATTCCTCACAATGTGCAATTTTTATTTTTCCGATGTCATAAAAAATACAAGAGTAATTGGCGTTCGAGTTCAAACTGTGGGTTTTAGCTAGTTGATACTCTGAGCTAAAATAACCCGGAATATAAAAACAAAATGAAAAATGTACTTCACGAACCTACTGTTGAATTTATTTGTCTTCGAGGTGCAATAACATTTTCCTCGATTAACCTCCTCGATGCAATAACACTTTCAAAATTAAAATATATTGCCGGAATTTGCGACCGCGTGAACGTTTTTATTGACGACCGCAAAAGCGCTGTACCAAAAAAGGTCACAAAAGGTCTGTACCAGATTTCTAAAAGTCGAGTCGCAAAACATATATGGGTACTTACCTGTTACCCACTCACGACCTAAAGTTGTTGAAAATATTATTTTCTAGTGTTTTAAATCGAGAGGTAATGTTTTCAAACTGATTATTGCTTATCGGTATTCCTCGACAACCAGCCAGCATTGTTGTTTCTAGGTCAAGGTCGGGCAAAGGTCATTGCTCCGCGCACCGCGCCGCTTATCATATCGTGCAATTGATTGATTTAGTCATCCAGTTACTCTGCAGGGACTACTCCTACATTCTACAGTCTCCAGCTACTCCTACATTCTACAGTCGCATTGATCATACCTTATGTTTGGCCAAATTAAATGTGATAAGAAAAGCGGGGATCAGAGACTGGGTGGCCTGGCGGCCAGTGACCTCTGGTGGCCGATCACAGTCAACAGGCTCAGAGAACTCAATGTCTCAGCAAACATATTTAATATCTTAGCATCGTACCTGAGCGACAGAACAGTCGTACTGGAACATGATGGCGAGAGTGTAACAAGAGAAATGCCGAAAGGTATCCCCCAGGGCTCTGTCCTGGGGCCTACACTCTGGAATATCACCTTTGACAAACTTCTCTTGGAACAACTTCCAGGTGAAACAACTCCATCGCTTTTGCCGACGACGTAGCCTTCGTCATTGAAGGAGATACAAGAGGAGACTTTTAAAGAAAAGGAAATAGCCTCTTTGAAACAATTTCGAACTGGGCCATAGAGAATAAGATGGCTATTGCAGTCGACAAAACCAAAGGACTCATTCTCAAGGGCAAACTCCCAGGCAGATCACCGTGCATTCGAATTAACGGAACGGAAATACGGTTTGTAACCAAAGCGCCCTATCTAGAAGTGATACTCGATTCTGGACTTTCTTTTGTGTATCACGTCAAGGCGGTCACCGAAAAATCTAAGTCCCTCTTTGGGAAAATTACTAAGCTTATTAAGGTCAATACGGAGCTAAGCCGCACAAGCTTATGTCCCTCTATAAGACTGTTTACATTCCGATAGTGAGCTATGCTTTCCGGGTCTGGGCGGACAGGTTAGACCTTACACACATCAAACCCAAAGTCCAAGAATCGCAGAGGCAAGTTCTGAGACATATAAGCGGTGCATACAAGACAACCTCACTCCAAGCATTGTGCGCACTCACCAGATCAATGCCCATCCACCTCAAGCTCAAACTCAATCATCAACTCTGGAGAGCAGGGAGGAGAGAGATCAACACACCAAAGAGGGACATCCGGATGGATTTCAATTGGCAGTGGCAAGAAGAGTGGACAGCAGCAACCACGGGCAGGTATACTTACCAACTATTTCCGGACCTGGAGGAGCTGGCTGAGATTCCTCACCTTGCTGACTTCGGGCACTTCGAACTGCAACTTATGACTGGACACGGCGCCTTCAAGACATATCTCCACCGCTTTGAAAAGCGTCCTGATCCGTTCTGCGAGGATTGTGGAGAGGTCGACTCTCCAGACCACGTCATCATGGAGTGTCCAGCGCACTTAGATCTTCGAGAAGAGATCTTCGAGCTCATCACCAGAGCAGGAGAGGCGCTGTCATGGAACCTGGGATCAGCTCTACGAAGCAGAGAGACGTCTTCAAAACTTCTAGCAGCGTGACGAGAAATCCACCAGAGAAGAGGCATCTGAGGCCAACTTCAGACCACCGCACTTCAACTCCGTGACGAATCTATATAATTAATACGCCAACACGAAATTTGTCTTATGAACTCCTCCGTCAATTCTTAACCGATTTTGATCATTGACGGCTCATTGGAAGGAGTGTCGCGTAGATTTGCAAACTGGCTTACATTTTTGAAAAAGTCCCTTGGGCTCTGCCCCATTGGCTTTTAAAGTTCCCATGTTATCCTTATGAAGAACATAATTGTTTACATTTTGATCAGCTGGATAATTTAATTGCTGTTATTTTTAATTTGTGTAAACATAACCCTCAAGACGGATCGTGTTAGCATGATTGTGTTTTAAATTTGTCGCCATTTGAATTATCGCTCTGCTAGAGTAGCGCACGATTCCGTGCGCTCGGATCCACTAGTTACAATAATTAGATGAACTTCACCGATGATGACTCAGGAATAAACCCCCCCCACTTAAACAACAATTACGAGCCGCCGGCGAAAGGTAGTAACCGGCGTGATAGGGCATTCCCAAACACGAAAAGACAAAATCACACCAGACGATACGACAACTCAACTAGTGGACTGTCGTCCATCCCAAACAAACCATAAAAATAAAATAAATAAAATAAAAAATAATAATAAATAAAAATAAAAAATAACAAAAAAATGATAGATAATTAAGAATTAAGGAACAGGCAACACAGTAGGGCGAGAAGAGTGAGAAGAAAAGTATAACTCTGTGTATGCCGAGAGGTAGGTAACAGAAAAAAAGGATAAGACAGAATTGAAAAAAATACCTTATGTTTGTCGTGCATTGATTCTCCGGACATGAGTGATTGTATGCTAATATGGAACTTGCCCAAAACCGAGAAAGAAGCTGTTTCGGCACTTTGGTATTATACGGAGACCACTATTTTTAGAGGGAACTTTTTAATGGTTACTAAAAATATCTATATAATTGGAAAGAACATAATTTAACTAACCTACTGTCCAAATTGGACATCATTATGATAAGCGGTCTTTGCTTTCTGCCTCCCAGAAGGCAGCGACATTAATGAGGATTGAGTTGAACGCGTCACCGCCGCCTCTAGCGACTTCACCCAACCACCACCCTTATACAGCGCTGCGGCGGCTATGTTAGGTTATGTTATTATAATATGTTAGTAGGACTTAGCTCGTTTCGTTATGAATCAGGTGTTTGACCGGAGCGCACGCATCACCTGTCAACGGAATTTGGCAGGCAAAAGTATGACTAATTTGGTATCGTTCGATTCGTAACGAAACGAGGAAAGTCCTACTAACATATTTATGATAACCTAACCTAACATAACCGCCGAAGCGCGCTGTATAAGGGTGGCCTCCCGTTAACCGATAAGTACCTTTATGGTAATATGTATAGTATAATATATTATACATATTAAATTATATTATATATTTGTCTGATAGCAGGTAGCGGCCGTAAAATAGTCAGATCTTAATTAAATTTGGTACAGACACGTGGTAAGTTTGCCTACTCGGGCGAGTTCGTAGACCAGCGCGGTCGGCCACCCGGGGGTAAAGGGAGGGAAGACCCCAAAAATGGGCCATTGAGTTCCTTACACGAAAAATAAAAATAATCCTATTTTTGTTGGCACCGTTTAAATCAGCTAAAAAAAGAACAGTTAGTATTTTGAATTATTGCTCTATGTCCATTGGTTACCGAGATCCTGAAAGTGGTAAATACATTGAGTTTCCTTATGTTATTCTCATGGTCAATAAGTAAAATTTTATATATCGCTTATTTCTTAAGATACAGTAGTTTGATAAAACCTAGTTCGTTGCTTCATCTAGATGATATCTGATCTAACGTATTTTAATCTGTAATCCCCGATATTTACATTTTTTGGCAGAAAACTTGCATGATAATTTTTCCCACGACATTTTCGTAAGAAATAAAAATATTTTATATCTTCCTTATTTTTTAAAATATTTTGATAAAACCTGGTAAATGGCTTCTTTTAGATCAGGTCTACTAAACGTTTAATCAAAGCCACCAAATTTTAACATACCTGCTGCATAAAACCTGCATACTCATTCCCCATGTCATTCTTTTGTAGATTACAAAAAACCTGTCAAATCCCACTATGTTGCATTGAAATATGTTTTACGCATTTGAAATTAACTGAGTATGTAGGTCTGATGCAATGGGGGTATTTCGATTCAGGGAACACTAGCTAAAACAAATTATTTCCACTATCGACTCGAATTCGAAAATTTGCACGAAAACAATACTTCCTTCATATACTTTGTATAGGAGGAGTAAGTAACACTAAAAATACAAAGCTAGGTAGTAAAAAATAAATCCCTATTCATGAAAAACAACTACGTTATTATTTTAACGATTAATTAAGTCTATTTTGATTTCAGACCCAAAACTTTTCATCCATTCGTGGCTTCTTGACGGCGTTAATCCTTCGGATTACCGATACGAAGGCACTTGGTGTTGGCCAGGTTTGGCATGGGACGTCAGGGTCCAGTGTTTCAGTCCTTCGCTTCCCGACCTTGGCTTAAAAAACAGAGCCAGAGTATTGAAAAATAAAATATCACTTATGAAATTGAAGTCGACATAAATTGGAAAGACGTACAGATTTGGATAATTCTCTTCGTCAGGAATCCCGGAGCCGCCATAGTTCCGCTGGAGGGTACGTGGTGGAGGTACGTGGTGGAGGTACGTGGTGGAGGTACGTGGTGGAGGTACGTGGTGGAGGTACGTGGTGGAGGTACGTGGTGGAGGTACGTGGTGGAGGTACGTGGTGGAGGTACGTGGTGGAGGTACGTGGTGGAGGTACGTGGTGGAGGCACGTGGTGGAGGTACGTGGTGGAGGTACGTGGTGGAGGTACGAGGTACGTGGTGGAGGTACGTGGTGGAGGTACGTGGTGGAGGTACGTGGTGGAGGTACGTGGTGGAGGTACGTGGTGGAGGTACGTGGTGGAGGTACGTGGTGGAGGTACGAGGTACGTGGTGGAGGTACGTGGTGGAGGTACGTGGTGGAGGTACGTGGTGGAGGTACGTGGTGGAGGTACGTGGTGGAGGTACGTGGTGGAGGTACGTGGTGGAGGTACGTGGTGGAGGTACGTGGTGGAGGTACGAGGTACGTGGTGGAGGTACGTGGTGGAGGTACGTGGTGGAGGTACGTGGTGGAGGTACGTGGTGGAGGTACGTGGTGGAGGTACGTGGTGGAGGTACGTGGTGGAGGTACGTGGTGGAGGTACGTGGTGGAGGTACGTGGTGGAGGTACGTGGTGGAGGTACGTGGTGGAGGTACGTGGTGGAGGTACGTGGTGGAGGTACGCGACTCCTCCTGAAAGTTCCACTCCTGAAATACTCGACGCTGATGAGGGAATCTGCAGCTGCACAAAGGAAGATAGTAAATGGCAATATGTAAGTGAAACCATTTTAAAATCATCATTATGTGTTTGTGTGTCTGTTACTTCACACCGATCTCATTTACATGTCGCGTTGCTATAATAAAAATATCGCCGTTGCAGCAGACTTGCATACTCTTAAAATTTTTTGAAAGCATTAGTTTTCACTTCAATAATCATTCACACAGACCGAGTTCAGGTACAAGCGACGAGCTACCGTATATAAGTATTCAAATAAATGGAAATTGAGTATGCAGGATCGCTGTTAGATGCATGTGAACATGACAGATTTCAGACTACAATAGTCCAGAACACCTCAACTAGATGAGGCCACATACCGAATTTATCGAGATATGTCGAGAAGTCAGCGACGTGACATCGGGAGCAGGCCACCTCGCAGTAGGGGATGTGGGTATGTTTAAAATTAAATGGAATGAAAAAATATTTATTTACCCATGCGATGTGAGGGTCACATGATGGCCTTTTCTTGCTCTTAACCTGCCTTTAATGTAGAGAGACATGTGAAAAGCGCTCAAAACAACTTTAGTTGACTCCGGTATGTATTTTTCATTATAGTTTTTACATTATTTTCTATTTCATCGTTGCTAATCAAAATTTTCACTCATATAAAAAATAGGCTAATTATATTTCGGAAACTTGAAAATTCTCCATCCATCATCAGCTAGCTATACAGGGTGTTGATAAAAAAACCTTCAGGGCTTCGGGATATGGTTACGTACATCAAAACTAAGGATAAAGTTCCTATAAATATGGATTCTAAAATGCTCGGTTATCCATCTGTCGATCTGTATGTGTTTTAACGTGATTTTGCATACCTTTGGAACTACTACAGATATGCACTACAAACTTGGTACATATCTGCTGACTAGTAGGACCTATTTTGGTTCGGAGTATCGAGTTTCTACTTTGAACCGATTGAAAATGGCAGCCATTTTTATATTTTAAAACTTAATATCTTAAAAGCCGTAAATTCTACAAAAATTGTACAAGAGACGATTAATAGTTAATTAATTAATAGCTGTAATTAATCACATAAGTGGAAAAAACTTTGTTGTTTATCGACCGATTGGAGTGCAAGTTATCTGTAACTATGTAGAATAAAATTTAGAAGAAAAAGTTGTTCGTGTTAGTTTTTTTTTGTAAAATTGACCGTTCCTAAGAAAATTTGAGTTTGAAAAATTAAACTTGCCGCCATTTTGAATTTTGAAAAGTTAAACTTTGAAAAAATCCACTTATGTACATTGATACTTAGAACCTATATACCGAGTTTCAAAGCTTTATCTCAAAAATACTTGAAACTAAATTTTTTTAACACATACAGACAGAGAGACAGCCACTTATGCATATTTAAAAAAATGCTTATTATTTATGAGCTTACTAAGCATCCAGGAACAATACCCTAAATACCCCCGTTGCAGCAGACCTGCATACTCAGCGAATTTCAAATGCAAAACAACATATGTTAATCCAACATAGCGAGATTTGACATGTTTTTTGTAAGCTCCATAAGAATAACATGGGGAATGAGTATGCAGGTTTGCTGCTACAGGGATGTTTAAACTGGTTGGTTTTAATTCAATATTTAGTAGATCTGAACTAGAAGAAGCCATTTACCAAGTTTTATCAAGATATGTTGAGGAATAAGCGAGATATAGAATTTTACTTATTCCCCATAAGGTTAACATTGAGACAACGTACTGTGTTTACCACTTTCAATATCTCGGTAACCAATGGACATAGAGCAGTGATTCAAAATACTAAATTGTTTGTTTTTTTTTAGCTGAATTCAATGGTGCCAACAAAAATTTGATAAATTTAATTTTTCTATGTGAAAAACTCAAAAAACCCATTTTTGGGGGGGTTTACCCCCCCTTCCGGTGGTCCGATCGGGCTGGTTCACAAACTCGTCCGAGTGATTACCACTTTACACGTCTGTACCAAATTTCATTAAGATCGGACCATATTTACGGCCGCTATCGTGTTAACAGACATATATATATATATATATATATATAGAGAGAGAGAGAGAGAGAGAGATATATATATATATATATATATATATATATATATATATATAAATTCGAACGAATGGTGTTTTCTGCTTCTGGGGACCCCAAAATGAAAAGTTAACATGGTCTCGGACTTAGGTCTTACCATGAGTACTACTGTAATAGCTTATTCCTTTAAGGAAATTCGCTAAAAGAATCCGACACGAATTCTGAAACACCCTATATAATTACTATGTTCTATATTTTTCAAATGTTTAAATTTGTTATTGCCTTTTTGCTGTATCGTGGTTATTTATTTATAGCATGTTATTGTAAGTTAATAGTATTTCATATGCTCCTTAAGGCGCCTCCACACATGCGTTATTCGGCATGCACCGAATGTTCGACGTTCGGCGAATTATTTGTCTCGCTATAGGACCGACAATGAACAAGCACTAATGTTTGCTACTTGCCAAATACATAAACACCCCTCCACACTACTCCAGATTCGGCGAATCGCTGCTCGCTGCATGCCGAATAACGCATGTGTGGAGTCACCTTTAGAAGCAAAGAAATAAATGTATTACATTGGTGGTAATGATTGACTTATACAGGGTGTTTTTTTAAACGCAACCCAAAACCTTATTTTGTCAGTGAAGGGTTATTTCCCTCAGGATCCCCCTGATTTGACCCCACTATATTTTTTTCTTTGGGGATACATAAAAAGTAAGGCCTACGAAAAAATTCAAAGGATATTCAGCACCTCAAAACAAACATAACAAATTTAATGCAAGAAATTCAAAGAGGTACCTTGCATCATGTGTTCGGAAATTTGATGGAGAGAGCACATGCAACTTTACACAAATGCCAATGGCAGATTGTTTGAACACATAATCAATCAATCAATCAATATAAAAACTACGTAACGTAGACCCTTGATCTTGGAGTCAAATTAAAGCTTGGAATCTCATGATGTGCGCACTAGGGGTTGGGGCTCAATATCTTTTAGGGCTTAGGCACGGGATCGTCTAAAAGAGACCCATGTCAAGGATTTTGGAAGTGCTTTGGGTTTTATTTGTTTATATCACATCATATGGTTTAATTTGAAATAGTTTCAATGGTTACCAACAGAATGCAGAACCTACAATTATTTTTGCATGACAGGTGAATTAGGAAATATGTTTTTATTTACATTTTTCAATTATTTATTAAATGATGTTAGGTTATGTTATTAATAACACGAAGTACAATAAAATATAGAGTTACATACCTTTTGTCCTAAAACTTTAAAGATAGTTCAAAATAAGATAAGAAAATTCCAAAGCGTACGAGAGAATTTTCTTTTTGAAATATGTTTTGCATTTGAAATTCGCTGAGTATGCAGGTCTGCTGCAACGGGGTTATTTCCATACCCGCAAGCCCCCCCGTAGCTATGTCCCCCCTCCCAAGGAAAATTTCTGGGTGCGCCACTGGTAATGCAGTTAAATGTGTATTTTGTGTCTTCTTACATGACCTAAGGACAGGCAGGGGAGATTATGTCGGGGGTGTACAGTTCTAAATAGTTTTCTCAAATCTCCTTCTTTTGAACCTTCAAAATAGAGATCAAATAGAAACTGATTTAAATCAACCTACTGTAAGCTGTTCATTAGGACCATGAAGTACAGTCATGCATTGTATTTGGTGGTTTTGCAATAATATAACCAAATATAAATTGTAATGAACACCCGAATGTATTAATTGGCAAGATGGACAAAATTTGTAGTTATTCCATAGCAAAGAAATGCGAAGAGGAACGCAAAATCCATGCTGTTTGAAAGGGGGAAAAAGACTTTCACCACCAAATATACCATCCCAATATTCTCAAATTTACTTAGGTATGTTTGGAGAAACATCAACATATTATGATTTTTTACAAAACTTATACGTTAAGCCTACATTTCATTTTGTCAAACCCAGCAAAGCGGGTTGCCATCAGCTTGTGTAAACTAAATGTAATCAGACTTAAATAATAGGTTGTATGTAAATACCAACAAAACAATGTTCATTTCATATTTATATGTGCGCTTTTCAATCTTAAAAATGGGTGCGTAAAAAAACATCCTGTATTATATCAATATTTTAGTACTCAAAACTCGTAAAATAAACTTTTAACTTTAACCCAACTAATCCAAAAATTACACGATACAAACTCTTAGCATAAACTTCCGATATTTCACTAACTTTAATTGCTAATTAAATTAATTAGGCGAATTGCAATATTATATAAATTTCAACGCGTGCGGGGCGGCGCTCGGGGCAAAATAGACCCTGACACACCATACAAGACACCGTACACTTGGCGCATTATATCTTGACACTTGGGAACCCTTTACACCTGAGCAATTGGAGTGGAGTGAAATTCATCAGGAGACCAGGGCCGGCGACAGGGGGGGCAAATGCATAGGGGCCCGGGCTCGCAGGGGGCCCGGGCCGAGGAAAATAAAATATAATTAGAAATATCTCAACAATGCTTGGAATTAACGTTATTTGTCAAAAATTAAAATAGATTAAGTTCGATTGCTTTACAGCTACTTTTTTTATCAACGTGCTTGCTTATTCAGGGAATGATAAGCCTCATTGTAATAAATTGTAATCACTGAGGGTGGTGCATCGATATACATTATATCGATGGGGTGATGTCGCAGCTATGAGAAATTTCCAAAAACCATGATGCCATCTGGGGCTTCGCTCGCTATCTCCGGGCCCGCGCCACACAGCGAGAGCAGCGACTCACCTCTCCCTCTCACCCTCCCCCCTTCCTTATGACATCCTAAACATCCTAAACGTCAAACAACACGATAGGCCTAAGACTCTGTCAGTATTGTTTTATGTTCTTGTGAGATTGGTTTTGTACAGTTATGTGTTGTTAGAGGATTAACTCTGATTTTATAAAACATACAAGTAATAGAGCGAATATTTTTTCGTTTGTTTTCAGAAAATAGTTTTATGAAAACTACTTTCCTCTTGACTTTTAAGCCTAATGGTTTTTTTGAGTTTATTGGTCGACTGATTTTTTTGGTCCGAGTTTTCTTACAATAATGACAACTGATTTTTTTATAATTGACAATCATTTTGGCATAAAGAATTCTATCATTGACTTTATATTAGGAGTCAATGATTCTATGATGTCATCAAGATGGGCTTATTCCATTTGTGATTCTTCATTCCTTGATACTTATGATTCCGCTGGTGGACATGCGTGTACGACATTCATTCTTACTAAAACAGGGCATTGCGTTTTATTTCGGTTTTATTTTACAATATTTTATTTCCAGTCTACTACAAATTAAACAAATACACAACATTGTCTCACTGCTGAGAAAAGGACGGAACATTTCATATCAAACTATCAAATAAAATCTCATTAAAATAAATTTTTTTATTCTACCATTCCAAGTTTCGTCAAGACATTTTGATCATGATCACAACTAGTTTATTGACTGTAAAAATATTTAAACTGTTCTTACACGATTCTAATCCTGTACAGGAGACTAAATCTTCATTACTGGCTTTTTAAAAAGTTAAATTAAGATTTTTGTGAAATCAAGTTTTTTGTTTTTACTTTATAATTTAATTTACTATAGTATATATTTTGCTTATGTAATAGAAAATGTAATTTTAAAACGAGTAACCTGAGCCTAATGCTTCATTATTGATTTTCACGAAAGGTTCAATTACATTTTTTTTAGTTTGATAAAACCTATTACTGCTTATATAATAAAAATGTAATCGCTTGACCTCCGATTTTCTCAATTTTCCATTTGTTCACTAATATTTTTGTTCACGAATATATATAAATAAATACAACAAATTATAGGTCATGGATGGCTTTGACATAGTTATTCATGAGGAAAGCAAATCAGGTAAAAAAAACTACTACTGTAATTAAGTTAAGTAACAGTATAGTAACTTTGGGTTTGAAGTATTGCTTGCAGTGTTAACGTATAGCCAATATGTGGTTTTATTAGTATTGAAGGAAAGTGAATTATCAAGGTAAGTAGGTTGGTTGCCTGCATATAGGGGCCCGGACTTCTTAATTGCACAGGGGCCCGAAAATCCTGTCGCCGGGCCTGCAGGAGACCACAGCTGATTCGCAAAGTTGTACTAGCCTGACGTGTTAGCATTTTCCAACAGCTGTCAGTGTATATCTTAATTGTTATTTATAAACAAAATACAGTTGATGTTTGTAGCAATTTGTTTTTACATTGTTTGTTGTCCAAAATCATTGACAATAAACAATATCTGACAGCTCCAGCAATGGACTAGGCCAAGGGTCGAGATATAATGTGCCAAGTGTATCAGACTTTGATATGATATTTCGCCAAAAAACCGCCTCAAGAGCGCTCGCGACGATGTGTGGTGTGATGTCTTGTGTGATGCGCGGACCCTGACACACCATCACACATCCTCCCTTTTGTTCTGTGTGATGCTTGGTGTGATGCCTTGTGTGATGAAATGTGTGATAGTGTGTCATCGTCTTAAGGCCTCAAAGAGCCTAGGCCTATATCTGACACTGTGACTATTCAAAAGCTGATGACGCTTCGATCATCAGGGCAGGCCATTATGGCGGACAGTCGTCATCACAGAGGGTTCAATTCTTCTCTGTGTCATCGTTCGATTAAACATTTTTTTTTTCAGAAATATGATCCACCCGCGATATAATTCCAATGGCGCCGGGGTTTTATTAAAGTTACAGTTCAAGTCTCAGATAACCAACCACTGTAAGTGAGTTCAGAATAAACTATTCAAAACACAATTGTTCGAGTTGATTTTATTACATTGTTTAAACCTTTATTTCAAATCTGTGTCTCTATAGAATAAACATAACATAAACATTTTGTTTACATAAATACTACGTATGATGTGTATCAGTTGTTTAAACCACATAAATTTTAAAATTTTATAATTATATCTACTTTACCATACTATTACCATTTATCATATTAGACGCCGACAACCATGAAGGGGTATTTTAAGGCGAAGTACCTGATGGACCGAGCCTTGCTCAGTATTTGTTCATGATTGCCAGTTCATCCAATTACTATCAAATATTTCAGTAAATAAAAATCAAAATTGATAAATAAAAATCCTGTTATTACTCCATTCAATTTTTATCCCGTATGCTGTATTTGTCCTAGATGACTGTTGTTTCCAAACAGCTGTTATGATTACTTAATTTGTTTACACTTTAGTTGCTAACATGACAACTCATAAGGCCTATGTTAAAATTTTACAACTTTAAAATTCAGATTAACATTGTATTACTTTCTCAGATTTTCTCTGGCCAAGTAGTCTGCATAGGAAACGTTTTGAGTCATAAATTACTTTTTTCAAGACTTTGAAGGAAATCCTCGGAGCCGTTTTAGAGATAATCATGCAAACAAACAAACACGCACGGACAACATTGCTCACAGGAAAGAGTATAGGATATGAGTGAAGGATGAGTGTAGAATGATTGAGGCACGATCTTGTTACTACAGGGCCGACACGTTCCTTAGACAGGACTGTTTTTAATAAATTTGAATGAAAACTCACTAAAGCTAAAACAAAATTGAAACAGTCCCAAAAATTTCGCGGACTGACATTTAATATTACTATTTATCTAATGTTATACAGTTGATTTGGTTTTTAGTGAAAAATATTGAATTACATGAATATGAAAATATATTTATATTCATTTAAATACATATATGTGTATACAATGATTATCTATATTATTAAAAGAATTTCTGGGATTTTGTCCAGAGCAAATTGACCCCTAGAAATTAATTTTTCTACACATATTATGTATCAAATTAAAGCTATTACTCTCTAGATGTTCCTTTTGCGGGTTTGGAAAATATTCCATGAAAAGTCTTCACGCAAGATGGTTTTGAAATTTCAGCTAAAGTGCTGCTGCTATCTGTGGGAGAACCTGTGAACTTTTTCAAATTCACATTTTTTGTTTGTAACAAAACAGATGATCAAGATCTGAAATAGTTCCAGAGATATGCCATAGAATGCAGGGCAAGCAAATGTCATTATAATTTTGATTTCTTAAAATACTGAAGTTTTTTAAGACAACAGAAAATAAGGAAGAGTATTTGCCATATTGAAACTAAGACCAACAGTCTGTAATCATATTAATTTACTATATTTATTTTCTTGAAAAGGAAACTTAAGAAGGAACGTAAGTAAATAGGAGGTGCTCTGGAGATGGGATTTTATAACAAACTATTGACAGTGAAGACACATTGATACGTTTTTCAACGTTTTGAGCTTTAAAATATCAATATTAGTTTAATGTTAACCTGAAAAATTCAAGATTAAAACACACTACAAATTTAAAACCTGTATTTTCTACATGTACTTGGAATGGGAGGATATTTAAGTGTTAACGGTTACCCTATCTAAATCCTTGATTTTGAAATGTACCAATAACAATATGCCTAAATTAATGAAGGCTTTTCTTAGAAAGTTATGTTTTTTGCTTGGGTAAAAATTGGCCAAATATGTATTTTAGATGCGAAACAGAAAGCGGGTCTGTTTGAAAATTTAATTCTTTGGCCTTTATGTGTGTTGAACAATTTATTTTTACGGCAAATGGCTATTTTATAAATGTTATTTAGAGATTAGTTCATCGGAAAATCAGTGGTTTGTCCATATTCTTACCGGTTGTTGTTGTTAAGACCTATCAAAGATAAATGCAAGAAACTGACGCGTAGATGTAGTGTAGAATTAACTGTAAAACAGAGACATGAAGATGCGCCAAGCAATGAAGATCCATATAAACTAACATGCATTTCTTAATGTGAAATGAATGCTGATGCACTGTCGAAATTTCGAAGTGTAGAATGTACAAAAGTGTAAACATGTACAATTTTAAAGCAGATGATATAAATGAACTTCTTAAATTCCGTGAGGAATGTCTTACCCATACTGAAGTTTCGAGTATAAAGTAATTAGTTATTTTAAAAACTTTGCCCCGCTGAGAAGTTTAATTTTATTCCAGTTCTATGACATAAAAATTAGTAGGAAATTTAAAAAAATCACAAAAATGCACACAGTTCATCATTGCAAGGTATTTTACGCTGTAAAACTCAATACACAATCAACATGAAACTAAAGCCTATTTTACTTAGTCGTTTTTTTAAGTCACGGAGTGACGCGGGCTGCTAGTCTATATATATATATATATATATATATATATTATTAAAAGAATTTCTGGGATTTTGTCCAGAGCAAACCGACCTCTAGAAATTAATTTGTCTGCACATATTTGGTATCAAATTAAAGCTATTATTCTCTAGATTTTCCTTTTGCGGGTTTGGTAAACATCCCATTAAAAGCCTTCACACAGGAGGCTTCTGAAATTTCAGCTAAAGTGCTAGAACCTGTGAACTTTCTCCAATTCACATTTGTTTGTAACAAAGCAGATGATCAAGATATGAAATAGTTCCAGAGGCACACCTCAGAATGCAGTGCCAGCAAAAGTCAGTACATATTAAGTAAAAGTCAGACACCCAATTCATCCTTATTATGATTTTTATTTCTTAACATATGGATTTTTTTAAGACAACTGAAAATAAGGAAGAGTATTTGCCCTTTTGAAACTAAGACCAACTGTCTGTAATCATATCAACTTACTGTATTTCTTTTCATAAAAAGCAAACTTAAAAGGAACATAAAGTAACTTAGGAGGTGCTCTGGAGATGGGATTTTCTAACATATTATTGACAGTGGATATACACTGATACATGATTCAACACATTGATGGATGATTCAACGTTTAAAGTTTTGAAATATTAGTTGAATATTAACCTAAAAAATTCAAGAGTTAAAAGACATTTTAAATTTAAAACCTGTATTTTGTAAATGTACGAGGAATGCGAAGGATATTGAGGTGTTAAGGGTTAACCTGCCCAATTAACTTTATTTTAAAATCCTTCAATGGCAATATGCCTATTTTAATGAAGGGATTTCATAGAAATTTATGTTATTTGCTTAGGTAAAAATTTTCCAAACATGTCTTTAAGATGCGAAACGAAAAAGCGGGTCAGTTTGAAAATTGTATTCCTTGACCGTTATGAGAGTTGAATAATTTGAGTTTACGGCGAGTGGCTATTTTATAATTATTATTTAGATATTAGTTCATCAGTAGATCAGAGGTTTGTCCATCTTCTTACCACTTTTTCTTAATACCCTAACAAAGCTGATTGCAAGAAACTGACGCGTAGTTGTTGAGTAGAATTAACAATATACAGTTCGTAGCTTCAATACGTTTGAAAAGAAAACTCTAAATCTGAGACATGGAGATGCGCCAAGTTACCTAATGAAGATCCAGGTAAACTGACCCCCATTTTGTGCAAAATGAATATTGTTGCATTGTCAAAATTTTAAAGTGTAGAACGTATACATAGACACTTTTAAAACAAATGAAATAAATGAACTTCTCAAATTATGTGAGGAATTTCTTACAAATATTGAAGATTAAAGTAAAATGTTATTTTTTCAAGTTTGCCCCGATGAGAAGTTAAATTACTGGTAATTTTATTCCAGTTCTATGACACAAAGAATTAGTCTAGATAAAAGAATTCACAAAGTACACTCACTTCCTCATTGAAAGATATTTTATGCTTCAAAGCTCCATACATAATCAACATGAAACTAAAGCCTATTTTACCAAATTGTTTTTAAATCACGAAGTGACGCAGGCTGCTAGTAATCATTAATATGAAAACCGAAAAAAAATTTACTTGTAGAAGTACATTCTAAAAAGTTCACGGTTATCTTTCTGAATCTGTTTTTCCACACAAAAATTTGTGTTGTGTAAAGATTTAAAAAATTGACTTTAAACTTGGCAAATTTATGGATTGTAAACACAAAAACAACTCACTCTAATTTTTTGGTGTACCAAATTTGAACTTGATATAGATTCAAAATGGAAACCATTTTTGTTTTCTCTGAGCCAAATGAGTGAACTTTAAAACGACAGAAGAACCTTGATAAGACAATTGTCAAATGAATTCAGAAAACAGTCTTGTTATTGTCCTCTTCTTACTTCTTACTGGGGGCTGTGATATCAAGTTTGTTTTGGCTAACAGATGCGTTATCAATTTTAGTAATTTTACCGGTTTTGTAGTTAAGTGCTTTTTAAAGTAACCCACACTAAAAAGTTGGTTACAGGGATTGTTAGTTTTATCATTATTCTTCTCCTATAAATCAGCGATCAATTGGTTAATAAATTACAAACTGGAATGGATAGTTGATTTTTTTAAATCGTGTGGAGTGAAGATGACACAATAAACCGTATTCAAATTAAGTAAATTACAATATTGTTAGTAAACCCTGTAGTAGATCCTTGCCATGGAAAGTTAGTCTTGCTTTTTGCCGATAATCCGTGCAGGCCAATCGTGTCGGTGCGGGGAAGGATCATACGGGCAAAGAACAAACAAAGAAATCAATGTACAGAATATTAAATTTTATTTCGGCATAGCCATCTCTAGTAGATAACCATCACGTTTGTCAACATGGTGTCACGTATTGACTTATTGTCATTTTTGCGTCAGCTGGTGGTTGTTTAGTTACTCACAGCTGTTGTAGATTCAGACACGATTTGTACGCAACGCACTGCATATATCCAATTAAACTATTTGTATTACTCTGATGTAATATTTCATTGATACACATAAATCTAGTACATGAAAAAGCATGTTGCTATGTTTGTATTTAATTGGCTGTAAAACCACCCGACTCTTTGTCGACTTTGAAAAGTAGCTACTGTAACCGTGTGTAGGATTTAGTTAAAAACAGAATTACGCTCCTTAGGCATAAAAAGGCTCTTTTCCACCACAGTGTTCTTTAGTGGAGATTAACGTCCGCACTACTGAGTACTCGTTCATGGGACCATCCTCATAATTAGACCAGTTCGTAAATTGTTAACTGAGGCGAAATTGTGGTTCGGATCCCACGTTAAAATGTAGGTCCCTTAGGCCTGATTTCACCAACCATCAGTTAAGGGTCGGTTAATAAACCGTTTGTTAAAGATAGGAAAATAGTATTGAACAGCTGATAAAATTTAAATAACCGAGCCTTAGGCCTAACGGTGGTTTAAAGTTTGGTGAAATCCGGCCTTAGTTGCAATTAATTGGCTGTTGGGCTGTTAATTAACAATCCTATCCAGGGAATATGTCGGCCTTAGTCAGTAACAAGACTACAAGATCGCGCCACAATCATCCTTCACTCATCTGTCATTCATATTTGGCTTAAAATACCTCCCTGGGTAGGTCGCCATTTCAACTAATGTCTCTAATGTACCTATTATGTGTAGATAATTTTTACCCCTTTTAATGGATGAGTAAAATAACAATTTGTCTCCTAGCGGGAGTTAAGTGATTACATTACGGCGGGAGACAAAGTAAACCCATAAGAATAACATTGAAATCAATTATTCAAAAATTAGAGTGCCTTCAAATTTCCACACGCACGTACAAATGCGTTGCAGTTCAACGAATGCAGGCGCTAACAAGTGATTTAGTGGCAGGAACCAAACAAGAATAACATTAACAACAATCTGCTGTGAGAACATCTAAGAATTAAGCATTTAAGAACGTTGTAAAAATCAGCTGATCGCATGGTTGCAGCTACCTGGATGCCGGCGCTAAAAGCAAAACGAGACAAAATGGATATTTTTATTACTTACTAATTTAATAAAGTAAATGTTTCTGGTGAGTATATTTAACGTTTCAGGTGATCGAGGGGAAATTGTTGTGTGTATTTCGAGAGTAAAGCACATTGTCTCCCTCATCAAAATTGTTACCCTCGACAAGCTCGGACGCCAATATATTCACTCGTGAGACAATGTTGTACTTTACTCACTCAACACAGAAATAACTATTTTAGAGATGTGTCACAACACAGACGAATTGGAAATCCGTTCCTTTCTCTGTGGTCATAGATTGTGCAGCATTGCATGTCATTCTCCTCCAAGTTCAGTTAGTTTTTGTAAAAATAAACTAGCTAGAGGTGACTTTTTTCGCTGGGTATTTACATTAGTTAAATGGTGTTAAATTACATTAAATAAATAGCAGACAACTGTCAACACAAAAAATCAAAACAAAATATTTTCCTTTTTTGTTCCAGCCAACTCCTGTGTATAATTTTCAAGACTGTTGGAGATGCACTGCACTCCTGCTCTCCTGCTCTCCTGCTCTCCTGCTCTCCTGTTCTCCTGCTCTCCTGCAGTAGTTTTAGCGAATTTCCCCTATAGGGAAGAAGCTGTTACTGCAGTACTCATGGCAAGACCTAAGCCCGAGACCATGATAACTTTTTGTTTTGGGGCCACCAGAAGCAAAACACACCATTCGTTCGAAATTTAGCGAATTTCCTTAAAATAGTACGCTATACCACAGGTTTCTACATAAGGCACCTAAGCCCGTGACCGTTAAACTTTTTTTGGGGCCCACAAAAACAAAAAACACCATTCGTTCGAATTTAGGCCTATATATAATACCTCGGGTGACACCGAGATCATCAGCTTGTCGAATATATTGGGTTGTTTCTCAAGCACAGGATTTGAGCAACATACTTACGCTTGAGTTTGAAGTTTCAGCAGAGGAGGGGAGGAAACTATCGATGATGTGGAAGTAAACAGAGACATATGTAATTACGCTACTAGTCTGGAAGCCAAAAAAAAAAAAAAAAACTAAACCAAAACAAAGTGTGGGTTGATATTGGGAACAATATTTTTCTCTTTAAATCAATAAACAGGTGAAATGTTTTGGTTTAACGTGTAACCCATGATTGATGCAAGAAATATATTTTTGAATCAGTTGAACATCTGTTATTATTGCTTTCTTCTCCTCTAAAAATCCAAATTCATCTGGTTTTGTTTGTAAACACCCAAGCATCTTCATGTCCAATATACCCCTCTTATAATATACAGGGTGTCCGGAAATTATGGTAAAATATTTTAGTATATGATAGTGCAGGTAAAAATAAGAGAAAAAGTTCATATAAACATAGGTCCAAAAGTGCTTCGTTTTCCGTCTGTGTGACGTCTGTTAGTGATTTTTACATATTTCATCATATCTCACGAACCTCTTAACGTATAAACTTCAAACTTGGTGTATAGATTATCACTATTAAGAACTATTTTTGTAAAAAGTGTCAAATTTCTACTTTGTACCATTTCAAAATGGCGACCGTTTTTTGTTTTCAAAGCTAAATATCTTAAAACCGTAAATCTTAGAAAAATTATACATGAGAAAAAAACTTGTGAAATTTAATTTAATTAACGCTGATATTAAGATTACGATGATCGGACAACTAACAACGGAGAAATTTCAACTTTTCTGAATAAGAACATGGTCCTTTAGGACATACTGTCAGACATTTGCATGTTTTCATTCGGAAAAGTTAAAATTTCTCCGTTATTAGTTGTCCGATCATCATAATCTTAATATCAGCGTTAATTAGATTAAATTTTACATTTTTTTCGTCTCTTGTATGATTTCTCTAAAATTTATGTTTTTTAAGATATTTAGCTTTGGAAACAAAAAACCGTCGCCATTTTGAAATGGTACAGGGTAAAAATTTGATACTTCTTAAAAAAATAGTTCTTAATAGTGGTAATCCATATACCAAGTCTGTAGTTTATACGTTAAGAGGTTCGTAAGATATGATTAAATATGTGAATATCACAGACGCCCAGACGGAAAACGAAGCACTTTTGGACCTATGTTTATATGAACTTTTTTCTTATTTTTACCTGTACGATCATATACTAGAATATTTTACCATAAATTCCGGACACCCTGTATATGCCCTATACAGGGTGTTTCAGGATAAGGATAAGGATACTACCCACAGCCGTCCCATGCGGAAATGTTTAACAGAAATTTGCGGTCAGCTCTGATTGCTTACCATGCGGACAAGCAAAATACTTGGGATGAAAATCTTGGATGGCTTCAGAATGCTTTCAACTTAGCTGTTTACGAGAGTCATAAGGCTGTACCTTTTGAGGTTATCTTTGGAAGTAGACCACGTGATCCGTTGACCAACGCCTGGAAGATAGAAGAGCTTCTTCCCAATCCCCCTTCGAACGACATCGGTGCTGTTTGGAGTGAGGCGAGGAAGAATCTGCGGCGGTCCCATGAGAAGAAGAGGCTGAAGTACAATCGAGGAAGACTTCCCAACCCGTTCCAAGTCGGTGACCTGGTGTACTGTCGGACGCATCCACTCAGTTCTGCCGTCGAGAAGAGAGCGGCAAAGCTGTGCTACCGGTGGAGCGGCCCTCATCGAATCGCCAAGTTTTTGTCACCTGTTAGTGTTAGGTTAGGGGATCCAAGTTCGGGTCAGTTTGTGTGTAGGGCTCACATCAGTCAACTCAAGCCTTTCAGGGGTGAACATGAAGAAGGTTCTGAAGCCGAAGACCAGGAGGTACTGAACGAAGAAGACTGATCACCTTCTGAGTTCTTCACCTGTTCTCTCATTTTTTTCTCTCTGAGTTTTGTGTGTGTCAACTAGTCGGCGCCGACTACAGTGGTGGAGTGTTATAGTGTCTCCATGAAATAGTGAAGTGAGAGAATCACCTGGATCGGAAAAACCAAGCTTCTGTGTCTGAATTGTGAAGTCCTTGAAACATTTGTGGTGTGTGTTGTAGTTTTAGGGGGGGAGGTTGTGCCGTGTTAAAAGATTTTTAACCCGACACTGTCAGCCGTTTAGCCGCTGAGTTCAAAACGAGCGAACAATGGACAGACGGATTGTGCCGAGAATGGGCGGGGTCAAAGTTTTCGGACGGCCAGTGTTCTCGTCAGGTTTGAACTGGAGTGAATCTACCTGGGTTCTGGAACTGGATCGACCGAGTCGCCAGTCGGGACACAGACATTCGGCAGTGACGGTAGTACTCTTGGAGGTTAACGTTCTTCATCATGACGTTTATTGCCAAAATTGTATTGGCTTGGTTTCACCATCTTCCAGACCTTCAGAGAACGATGTGTTAAATCTACCATTACTGCTGGGTGAGTGAATTTCTATGATCTAGTTTTGATTTTGCTTGTAATTAAAGTAAAATTCACTTTTTAGCCACGACTAGGGTTGAGTATAAAGGGTGATGAAATTGTGAGATCTTTGGATTCACATGGTTAAACTATTGAGAAAGGCTGTAATTTATTGTTTTATGTTTATTTGTGAGCATTGAAAGTAATTAATAGTTGAATCGTAAGTTGTAAAAGTCAGCGTACTTCTCAGCGTTGCTAGCTGCCTGTTATTTCATGATTCCAAGTTTGGGCAAATGTTAAATAAAAATGAGTGTTAAAGGGAAATGTATTTATTCATTGTGAATTTGATAAAAGAAAGTAAAGGCAGTGTTTTTGGTCGATTTAGAGTATTAAAATGTTGTTTTAGTCAGTTTTGTCAGAGGACTTGGTCCTGAAAAATTCCCTGCACAAAACCTGAATATTCCCGCATTTTTCCCGATTGTTTGAGCACATGGCCCCATTGAGTGCCTAATGTAATAATTAAATTGGTGTATCATTAAAACCTGATGTTAATGTGTAATAAGGAGTAAAATCAAATTATATTTGTGATTTTAGGTAAATTTGGTCATTTATTGATAGTTATTTATTTGTTTGTGAATCAGATGTAGGAATTATTTATGTTTGGTTAGGAAAAAAATTCAGGTTAGGCCTAGGCTAAACTGCCTCAAGAGAAATTGTCGAGCACTGCCTTGCACTTCAGCTGGCATATAGGCTGCTTATGGCTAATTTGCACTGGAAATTGTCACCAGGGCTCCCGGAACTGATCTAAACCCAACATGACTCCGAGACGTGACTCCGACATCATAGTACGCTGACGTGACACCGCTCCTCCTGGCGTCGGCCTACGATGCTGATCGGCTAACCTGTAGACCTGGACTTCAACTGACCGGTGGCAGTGGGCATTCAACCTTGGGACCTCTGCGCTTCACTCCGATTACACAGGTCATTTACATCCTTTATTCAGCATGCAGCCGGAGCCGGAAATTCCAATACAAACAATGGCCCATAAACTCAGTTCAATTCACAGTGACAGTTTAAAACTTTCTTTTGATATTAACTGCAGTTAAAATTTTATTATATTTGGCTAGCCTAATTTTTGTAATTACTTTTCACCGACAGACTTAATTTATCCAAACTCAGCAGCCAATCTAAAAACATTTTTAAACTTGGAAATGAACTAATTCGGCAGCAGTGCTTATGGACTCTGGTTCAGCGGATCAGCGATGCAAGAATTATTTAGGCCTAACCTATTTTCAGTGTTAATGTAGTATTTGTTGTGATTGTGGAATTTGTGTAGGCTAACCATTTTGTGATTAGGTGTTACATTGTGTAGGCTAATTTTGTTTTTAGGTTAGGTTAGGTTGAGGTTAGTCCCGGGTCGGGGGATCGGTCCTCTTCCACTCGGGGGGCTAGTTGCCGATTTCAGCACTCCCCTCAAGTGGGCTTGGCCTAGGCCCACGACCCGGGCTAACTTAAAGAATATTAAGTATTTTAACAGTAATTGTTGTAAATGTTGGATTTAAACCAATTTATTATTTTAGACCTGACTTGTAATTTTTATATTGGGGCTACTCTGTCAGGTGAAATCTAGTCTGGCATCCAATAGCTGTTTATTTTGAAGAAGCCCCTTCTATATTTTGGTCTTAAAAATTAAATTTATTATGCAGTCAAAATATTCATTAGGACTAATTAATTAATAATTATATGTGAAAGAATTAAGCCATTTGAATTTTGTATTTTAATGTTACTTGTCAATTTTTCGTAACTTGTAATTTTGAATTATTTTGCCTCGATACTTAAATTTTTTTTTTAATTTTTGTATTTCACTGTAGGCCTATGTTAACTTGTAATAAAGACTTAAATATGGTTATAACTTAACTTTATTTTTCTGTTGAATTAATTTGAATTTTCAAAGAAACTTGTTGCATTTTTTATGAATCGCTCCGGCATTTTGCTAACTTTTGACCTTATCATATAAAGGTTTATTTTCCTACAAATATTAAAATGCTTAAGCCTAATGAAGCTTGTGATGTATTTGTGATACTTAAATGAATTTTGGAATATTAATAAACTTTGTTATTTTGGAACTTGTGTATTATTTCTCGACATCCAAACTTTCACCAGTCAACTTGGAGTGACTTTGAACTTTACCTAGGCCTCTTAAAGGCACGTTACACCATGAGACTTACTGTAATAGTTTCTTCCCTAAAGGGGAAATTCGCGAAAATAAATAATTCAGGGTGTTCTATAAGAAAAATCAAAGTAGTCCACCATATTGGAAAATCGCGGCCATATTTTAAAATTTTGAAGGTACTCCAAAAAGCAGATTTAAAAATAGAGGGAAGTTCCCCATAAGAAGTTCTTTGTCAGATTTATAATTAAAAAGCAATGGGCTACGTAAAGATAAAACAACTTTTACCGAGCGAAGTCAATTGATAGTAACACAGCCCTGGTTGGACCGCTGCCACTGGCATTGAAAAAACAAATTTAATGAAAAAAAACCTCTCCAACAGAGCACCTTTTAGAACCAAATCTTAATCAAAGCATATAATACTCAGGCAGTACAGGTACTGCTTCTTATAATAAAAGTAAAAGTATTAAACATTTAAATTATATAATTTTGCTATACCGCAGCGAAAAGGCAGTTTTCATTACATGTTTTGTAAGGCTAAGGCCTCGGGTACGATACGAGCGACGAGCGACAACACTCGAATTTCGGGTAACACTCATTTGCCAGCTGTTAATTTCGAATGCAGCTGCCACGATTGTCACAAGTGGCGAGCGATATTCAGTGGTGTCGCCCAGTGTCGTTTTTGTCGCCGGTCAGGTTCGAAAATGTTTTTCGCGTCGCTTGTCGCTCACCATCTGCGTTCATGCATTGTTGCAGTGTTTGAGGTTAGAATCTAACTGAAGATATAGCGACAACTACTAAATATTCCCCCTGGAAACATGAGGGAGATTATTTAGTAATATAATAATAGAAACACAGTTTTTTGAACGGTGGTTTAAAATTATTCGAATTTTGACCAGAGGTAAGTTATCGCTCGCCGCCTGTCGCTTGTGTCGTATCCGAGACCTAAAGAAGCTCTCCTCTACCCTAAGGCGCTAAGAAGAATCAGCTGATGTCGAGGACGTCAGCTGTTGATGTTCATTTTTACTAATGTGAATGTCGGCATCGATAGTGTTATCGATTGTATCGAGAGTAATGATTGATCATTTGTATAGATTGTAATTCATCGTTGCGTTATTGTTGGTCGTGGAACTTGCTAATTTTACCATTCGATGTTTCAATGGGTTCATTATACAGTTATTGTTATAATATACTTAATAATTACAGTTTTTTATCAAAATATAACACTAAAACAGATTACACAGAAAAACAGCCGATTGTATTAAGTAGTAAATGCAAGATGAAGGCATATATCAATGTATACTAACCCAACATTGCATATATATGGAATAAATCTTGTAAAGGAAAACAATTTGTAAAATGTTTGTTTTTTTAAGTATAGTGTTATACAAGGTGTTTTTTTACGCAACCCAAAACTTTATTTTATCAGTGAATGATTATTCCTCCCAAGATCCCCGGTTTTGACCCCATTATATTGTTTTCTTTTTGGAATACATAAAAAGTAAGGCCTTTGAAAACAATTCACAAGATATTCAGCACCTCAAAACAAACAAATCAAAAGTATTACAAGAATTTCAAAGAGGCACTTTGCAAAACATGTTCAGGAATTTTATGGAGAGAACGCAACTTTGTATAGATGTCAATGGCGGATTGTTTGAACACATAATTTAAGCTAAATGTGATCAAAAATAATATGTTGTATAAAATGCAAGGATAACCAAAACAATACTGATTTTATCTTTATATGTGCATTATTCAATTTTAAAAATGGGTTGCGTTTTTAAAAAAACACCCTATATAATGAACAGAATGGCGGAACGAAAAATATAGCTCATCTCACAGGCCTAAAGTTTCTTTTCGATAGTCAGCATTTTTCAAACCTGGCTTAAGGCCCATTGCGGTTATGGTGATTTTATTAATTACACTGTTTCTTGTGATTTTATAATGCAAGCGTACTCCAATATGTATGAAGTAGGATGTGCTGTTATAACCATAATATTTCTTCATTACAATAATGTATTTTAGAAATGTAAAGGTGTGCTGTGGTTTTTTTTTAGTTTGCGCTACCACAACCTGTAAAGAATTACGTTGTTAATAGGTTTTAATTCCTTCATTGCCGATTATCACTGCTAACAATATCATATGAGATACTCGTTAAAAGCTTCAGCTCACCTAAAACAAAATCTTTAAATAACATTTTTTGTCTAAATTAGTATTTTAGAGACTAATCTAAGGGGGTGGAATTGTAAATTCAATATAACAAAATAGGAAACATAAAAAATACAATTGCAGGCTATTCCCCTTAGCAGCCACGAGTGCGGTCGGTAGCCACGTAGCCGCTTGGCACCAGCCGCCCTCGTCGACTGCCGGGGTGCCACGGATAAATATAACGTAATACGAACCATTAGAGCGACCAGAATGATGGACCAGCGCAACCACAACCATCCCAAAGTCCATAAGTCCTTCAAGTGTACCTGTAAATTGAACATAATATTAAAATTAATTAATATAAGGTGCACGACAAAAGATGTACTTTGTGTTTTCTGTACGATCAACACTACAATAAGTACGTGGTAGGCTGTAGGTGAAGTAATCGCGCAGTTAACCATAAAACTGCTTGAACAAGCCCCGGTAATTAACCACATGTGCGCAGAATTCACAGACTAATTGTCCAGTAACATTGTCTTCAAAAAACCCCTTCAAGGGAAAGTGTTGGGTTAAGTTTGATTTTTGATGTTTCTTATGTTTTTGGGACGCTGAATCCAAATCCGATGTTTGTTAATAAAATTTCGTGACGGAACATTGTCAAAAATGTAAAATAAGGCGAAAAATCGTATCGTTTTCGTATTTTTGCTTATACCTCAAAAACCGTAAAATTGTATGTGATAAACATTAATTGGGAAAAAGACAGTACATTAAATGTCCTGCAATATACACTAGGCCTACTTGTTTTTATTTCTATGACAAAGTCTATAGGCAGCGCTGAAAATTGAAAATTGAAAATCTTATTACTACCCTATAAGGAATATGCTTTTCCAGTTTGAGTTGTAGTAAAACCTAGGCCCAAGGCTAATATAACTTTTCATTTTGATGTCTCCAGACCCCTAAAATATCATCCGTTCTAATTCTTTTACACATGCATATACATGTACAGCTGTTAACGTATAAATTTACACTGTTTTCTTTTATTGAAGATAACTCTCGTAAAAATAGTTTTATTATATTCAAACTAGGTGAATATATTAAATATATAATCTAATTAGACCTGTTAGGTGTTAAGTGACCTCCGAAAAAAAGTGTTGAAGCAGTGCCTTTCGGAGTTATGACTTTCGTATCAATACCGGCGCCCGGTTGCAGCGGACCTGCATACTCAGCGAATTTATTCAAAAGCAAAAAAAAGTTACTCTTCCAGCAGGTTTGCTGGAACAGGTATGTTAAAAACTGGATATTTTACATTACATTACATTTCTTGAAATGGCGACTTATCCAGGTGGGTATTTTAAGCCAAGTATGAATGACAGATGTGTGAAAGATGATTGTGGCGCGATCTTGTAGTCTTGTTACTCACTACAACTGTTCCTTAGACAGGACTGTTAATTAGTAGCCCTACAGCCAATGGCAACTAAGGCTAATGTCACACAGGGCGGTTTTTACCGCAGCTGTTGAGCGGTTTTTGCCGCCCGTGAAGCAAAATCACATGATTTAAATGGAGGGAGCCACACGCTGCGGGTGAAAACCGCTCAACATCAGCTGGAAAAACCGCCCCGTGTGGCATTACCCTAAGGGACCTACATTTTAACGTGGGATCCGAACCACAAATTCCCGGTTAACAATTTTACGAACTGGACTCATTATGAAGACGGTCCTACGAACGTAGTAATCAATAGTGCGGACGTTAATCCCCACTTAAGGAATACCGCGTCCTTAAGCTATAGCTCATAGCTATTCACAATTCGTGACCTCCAAGTAGCTGGATTACAGGACACGCTGCAATCCCAGTCAATTAAATTCAATATTTAATAGATCTTAACTGAAAGAATCCATATACCAAGTTTTATCAAAATATTTTATGCAATAATGACTTAATAGATTTTTTTCATTTCCTATAAGCATAACATGGGGAATACCCAAATGCAGGTTTGCTGCCACAAAAATGGACCTTTCGGGGGTTTTTGACTAAAATACATTGGATTCATCAAGATGAAGCTACAAACCAAGTATTATTAAAATATGTTGAGAAATAAGGGAGATTACTTATTTCCTACTAGCTCCAGAGCCCGTCGTGGTCAAATACAACGGTCTCTAGAAAAATAGTATATGTATGCTTTTTCCCTGTGAAATACCTGAAAAATAATTAGATTTCCTATCAAAAATAAAATTATTCTGAAAAACATGATCAGGTATAATCAGCTGTTAATGTATTTCCCATGGTTAACATATTTTTTTCATTTTCATCATAAATCTTATAAAAAAAATCATATTATCAAAATTCTTCGTAAATCTCCAGGGAGAAAACTTTCCAACTTAATTATTAAATTAATTATTTAATATTATTAATTAGTTAATTATTAAAATTTCTCTGGTAGAACTGTAGATTTTTCCGTAAAAAGTTTTGCAAAAATCTCCAACTCAGTATTTTATACCACTATAAATTCGGAGGTTGCTTAGCATTTTGCAAAAAACTATAATTTTAATTTTAAAATGCTGAAGAAATCTACCAAAGTGGAAGGTGATATTCTGAAGGAGAAAAAAATTTCTCAAAAAACACTGCAATCTGTTTTTTGAAAATACTAATAACTGGCAGCCAAAACCTGGTTGCAAAGAAACTTGAAAACCCTCTTTTTAGGTATTTTTCATAGAAAACATGTGGGTATTTAAACTTATCCTCCATAATTCTTGAAAGAATAAAGTTTTTCTTAATTATTTGCAAATATGTGAAGGAGAAAGCTTTCCATATATTAGGGCCTAATTAATAAAATCGGTCTTGTAGAACTGTAGATTTAATTGTACAGAGTTAACAAAAAAAATCTCTAACTCAATATTTTCTCCCCACTATAAATTCGGAGGTTTCCTAGCTTTTTGCAAATAACTTTTAAATGGAATAGAAATCGACCAAAGTGGAAGATGATATTCTGAAAGAGAATAAAATTTCCTACGATTTGCATCTCAATATTCCTTGAGCATACTGATAACTGGCAGCCAAAACTTGGCTACAAATAGAAATTTTAAAAAAGCAAGCTGTTTTTATTTTATTTCTTATACAAATATGTGTTTTTACTTTTTCATAAGAATTCTTGAAAAAAATCCAATTTTAATAATTATTTGCAAATATACACGAATGAAGATTTAGTTGTAACAAGTTTAATAAAAATATATCTCTAATTCAGAATTTTCTGACCACAATAAAATTGGAGGTTGCTTAGGTTTTTTGCAAATAACTTTTAAATGGTGAGGAAAGCGGTTGAAGTGGAAGGTGATATTCTGAAAGAGAATAAAATTTCCTTCAAATGACTATTGTGCATTTCTTGAAAATACTCACTAAAGGCAGCCAAAATTCGCCTCCAATTAAAAAATGTAAAAACCCCGTTTCAATGTATTTTTTCTGGGAAACGTGTATTTTTACTTTTCACCATAAATCTCAACAAAAACAAACTTTCATAATTATTTGCAAATCTACAGGGAGAGAGCTTTCCAACGACCCATTAATTAATAAAAACGGCCCGGTAGAACTGGAGATTTAGTTATCTGAAGACTGGACTAAACTGAATTATTATAAGAGAAGATAACCTACTTACTAACAACCTACTGTGTTTACCACTTTCAATATCTCAGTAACCAATGGACATAGAGCAATGACTCAAGATACTCAATTGTTTGTTTTTCGAGCTGAATTTATTGGTGCCGACAAAAGATTGATTTTTTATGTGTATAAAAACTCAAAAAAACCCATTTTTGGAAGGGTTTATCCAAGACTACTATTCAGATCGTAAATAACAATCAAAGCTTCTACGGGTTGCAACTGTTTGAGCATATTAATTAACTATTTAGAATCTAGATGGTAGCCTATACAATAGCCAAAACGGTTAGCCGACTGATCGACTACAGACCTTATTTTCTCAAATGGGCCATGAAAATTAACGCAAATCTTCTGTATAGACTCTAGATGCGTATTAACAAGCGGTTTAAAATTTTGAATCTCAATCGGTTAAAATAAAAATTCATTTTAAAATTGAAAGTGATGGAATTATTTTAAGGTTTTAATTTTAAAAACACAAGAATGAAAGGTCTTTAGACTGTTCCTAAGACACAAATACCCCCGTTGCAACAGACCTGCATACTCAGTGAGTTTCAAATGCAAAACAACATATTTCAATCCATCATAGCAAGATTTGACATGTTTCGGTAAGCTCCATAAGAATAATATGGGGAATGAGTATGCAGGTTTGCTGCTACAGGTATATATACAGGTAAAACTGGGTGGTTTTAATTCAATAATTAGTAGATCTGAACTAGAAGAAGCTATTTACCAAGTTTTATCAAGATATGTTGAGAAATAACCGAGATATAGAATTTTACTTATTTCCCATAACGTTAACACTGGGACAACATACGGTGTTTACCACTTTCAATATCTCGGTAACCAATAGACATAGAGCAATGATTAGAAGTACTAAATTGTTTGTATTTTCGAGCTGAATTCAATGGTGCCAACACAAATTCGAAAAATTTTATTTTTCTATGTAAAAGACTAAAAAAAAACATTTTTTGGGGGTTTATCCCCCTTTACCCCCCCTTCCGGTGGTCCGATCGGGCCGGTTCACAAACTCGTCCGAATAATTACTACTTTAAACGTCTGTGCCAAATTTCATTCCAATCGGACCTTTTTTGCGAGCGATATCGTGCTCACAGACACACACACACACATATATATATAAACCACTATGAAAAGTAATGTAGCCGAACATATGCTCAAAGAAAATCATGTTTGAAAATATTGAATCTGATCTACAAATTTTGGATTATGGTATAAAAGGAGCAAAACTCGACGCAAAAGAAGATTATCATATATACTCGAAATATAAAAAAGATCCAATCAACATACTGAATACCATGCAAATAAATTAACACAATTCTATACATGACAAAATATCAAATCTTAAAAATACATACCGAAGACATTAACAACTAAAACTATAACAAGTTTCAACTAAAAACATTATAGAAATATGAAACTGTTCAAATTCGCTCAACTGTTTAGTTCCAATAAAATAATGTAATACGAGTTATATAAAAAGTACAAAATATTTATTCACAAAATTGCATAAAAATACAAAAAAATAAACATTTACCTGAATTAAAAGGAGAAAATTTGCAATCGCTAGTGTTGATTCCTTGATGTTCCACTGAATGTATTGAACTTTTGGCAAATTTGTTGGATTCGGCGATAATTAATGTACACATATATGGTTATGATTCAAGGTTGTAACACTCCGTACCGCCCTGCTCTAGTTTCACAGAATAAATTTATTTCATAGTATATTTAAAAAATATTTTGAAGTAAAACTGAATTAAAGGAGAATTATTATAAGTTGAGTAGTTACTCACAAAACGAAATAACATAATTCGAGAGGGGTTAGGGGTGGGTGAGTCGAAATACGTGCGTTTACATCGAATTACTATGAAACAATATAAATTTCCATTTTTTGGCAATGAACCTTTTAACAATTAAAAAATTTGATAGTGAATTATTTCAGAAGTTTTTTTAATTCCTTAAAGCATTATTTAGTTTTTTAGACTAGTTTCATAATTTTGGGAGCCTGTTTTCTTCTAATGGTAACGTGTTTCCTTCTAAGTAAAATAAGTTATATCAAGTTTTTAGAAATTATAGTCGGAATAGCCCAAGGCTACTATGGTTTATCCCCCTTTACCACCCCTTTCGGTGGTCCGATCGGTCTGGTTTACGAACTCGTCCGAGTGATTATCACTTTACATGTCTGTTCCAAGAATCATTAAGATTGGACCATTTTTACAGACGCTATCGTGCTTTGTTTTCGTGCCCTCACCTTTGGCCTATCGCGGGGTCACTCTAGTTACACGACATTCCCGAATGTGATGCATTTATCGCCCGCCCTACATTGAATGAGCCTGCACCTGCTCATTGAATTTGCTCATACCTGCTCTCTTTAGGATATGTAATTTAAATTGTGTTAGTCTTGTGTTATAAACTTGCTGGAAACATAATTATTGTAGAATTCGTGCAACGCCAAAATTTCAAATTTACAGAACAATATAGTGTTGGCCGATAAATTATTATCATAATTATATAATAAATTATTATTTTATAAACTATCCGGAAATCGACTATTAATCAGATCAGTTACCTCCGTCCAAAATTAATACTTAATAAGAGATTTATTCATGGGTTTTCTCACATTTGTACAACAAATAAAAATTGTTAAAAAAAACTTATAAGCTCCCACGTGGAAGCACGTATCTAGACGACATACAGTAGGAGAGCATTATATTTCAAGGTCCTACTAGGAAGGAGGCAAATGACCGAGATCAGTTCGATTCCCATAGAGGAATGATATTAAAAAAATTGGAATAACTCACCATCAGCGACACGCCTTATTCTCAGAACAATAGGGCTGGACTTCAGTCGTTCTCCCAATGACTCCGTAGGTATCGGATTCACCATCGCCGATTGGCAGGAGGGCGTGACAATAGCACTTCGGGGGAAAAGTCCGATGGAAGGGAGAGTGATGGAAAATTGAAAGGGAGAGTTAGGAAATCAGTCTTCGAGGAGGAGTATAAGTAATAAGTTGGGGAACTCAGGGGCCACTCTGAATTGAGTAGGAGTTGGTAAACCGTCGCAGACAGTATTAAGCACCCGTCGGCACCCTCGAGATAGTCTATCTCCCCAACGCACGAACTTCGAGATTTCACTTCGAGACTCGCACCACCGAGGGACATCCAGCGACAGACATCCAACCGGAACGAGACCCAGGCCACCGGAGACCAACACCGAGGCGACGCACACCATCAGGAGGAAACGCACACCACCGAGGGGGCGAAGACACCATCGAGGACCACTTAGAACACCGAAAGGAGTGGAGTTCACCGAGAGGAGACACCGACTCGGGGATCCACACGGGCCTTCGACTGGCTGGCGACACGGGCGTAACACGGGTCCACCAGGAAAGATGCAGCGGGTATGTCCCCAATCATATCAAAATAATTTGGTGCACTATGAACTCAATTAAACTCTCAGAGAAAGAATTTGAAGGTCCAACCCAAAGGGATAAATTGAATAATAAATAATTTAAATAAATAAATATTAAATAATAAATTTGTATCCAATAAAAATAATAATAATGGAATAAAATAAACTGTTTATTAACAAAACAAATAAAATCCATTAAAGAAATGACTCTCTACACTTAGGAAGGAAAGTCTTCAAAAGACAATTGTAAATATAAAATAAGGTTAACCATTTGTGAATAGTTGTGAAAGACATTATAATTAACTTGTCTTTATTCTTATCAAAATATAAGGGTCATATTTGATTTTCTTTGAGTAAAAGGGTTTGTACTTGTATATAATATGTAATATCTTTATTAAGGTCCTTGTAGGATACATGATAATCAATACAATATATTTTAACCTATAGAATGTGTATTCAATTTGTATAATGCTATGCAAAATTGAATCTACCAAGGACAACAGTTCACTCAGTGACCTATAACATATTTTGTCAATATAAATATCAAGAGGATCCGTAAATAAGTAGTGCACCATGTATATTTAATAGTTCATGTATATTAAAGGTAATTGTTGCTCTACAGTGTGTTCACTCAATCCACGTTCATGGAGTCACCTTTCACTTGCCATGTGAGTTACACAGTCTATGTTCTGAACCAGTCTGTTTTAAGGTTCCCTCAGAACCCCCCAAAGTTTACAAGGTGACCCCTCATTTTGAAGGGTTTGTCAATAGAAATAAAATGGTGCAAACCTGGGGTCAAGGCAATTTCCAAATTTGGAAGGGAGGAGGAGGAGAAAGCCTGATAATAGTACTTCTCAAGTAAACTTTGAAATTTTGAAATGTATGCCATTCTGGTTAGGGACTGTGATATTGACCCCCGGTTTGCACCATTTTATTTCTATTGACAAACCCTTCAAATTGAGGGGTCACTTGATAGGGGTCTACATTTAAAAATTTGGGGCTGCCCCCAAAGGGCCCCATTTTGGGGGCCGAAGCAAAGTTGTTTTGTTACAAAAAAGTTCGGTTTTATGTTGTATAAAGTGGTGAGCTGAGTTTAGTTTACTTACTGTATCCCATTTGAGGGGGGGGGGGGTTATCCATACTTTACCTTGTTTACCTATCCCAAATTTTTAAATGGCCGCCATTTTGGTTAGGGGGGTGATATCGACCTCCGGTTTGCGCCATTTTATTTCTATTGACAACCCCATCAAAATGAGGGGTCACTTGATAGGGGTCTACATTTAAAAATTTGGGGCTGCCCCCAAAGGGCCCCATTTTGGGGGCCGAAGCAAAGTTGTTTTGTTAAAAAAAGTTTGGTTTTATGTCGCATAAAGTTGAGTTGAGTTCAGTTTACCTAATGTAACCCGTTTAATAGTTAAGGTGGGGGTATCCACACTTAAGCTTGTTACCCATCTCAAATTTTGAAATGGCCGCCATTTTGGTTAGGGGGGTGATATTGACCTCCGGTTTGCGAAATTGTATTTCTTTTGACAAACCCTTTAAAATGAGGGGTCACTTGATAGGGGTTTGCATTTGAAAATTTGGGGCTGCCCCCAAAGGGCCCCATTTGAGGTGGGGGTGAAAATGGGACTCTGGTTAAAAAGTGCAGTTTTTATTTCTGTGAAGGTATGCTAATGATTCTTATTATATATATATATATATATATATATATATATATATATATATAGGCTATAACAATTCGAACGAATGGTGTTTTATGCTTCTGGTGGCCCCAAAAGAAAAAGTTACCATGGTCACGGGCTTAGGTCTTACCATGAGACCTACGGTAATAGCTTCTTCCCTATAGGGTAAATTCGCTAAAAACTAATTGTTTCTAATAACAAGATATATTTCGGTCTTGTTTCAAAGACCAAGACTGATGATGGTCTTTGAAACAAGACCGAAATATATCTCGTAATTAAAAACAATTAGTTTTTTTATTATTATAGTGATGAGTAGCCAAAAATCAAGAAATAATCAATTACCTGTTAGGTTAAAATTAGTGTGCATTGCCATGAACACTTATGAGTTAACTTATTTATATCTTAAACCTATTTAAGTAAATGATAATGTTTTTTTTAGAACATGAAAATTATATTGAATAAAATTAAATTATTTTTTTATGAAAGTCAATTAAATAACTGTGATGGATGAGGTCAAGAAAGAGGTGCTTATACACATTGTACACATGTACTTTTATACACATTTTCTTTTAGTATTTAAATTTGGATAAAACAGCTTAAAGGCCAATTATTATTCCCACATAAAATCTGGTGATGGGGAACAGCAAAATGCTAACCATCCCCAATTTTATAGTTTAGTATACCTTTTCAAACAGTTAGAAAGGCTACCAATAACTGAGAGAGAGCCCTTACCTTGTAGATTTGGAGACCAGCTGTTACCGAGTTCTTCTTCTTTAATTAATGTTGAAAAATGCTGGGTTCATCCAAATTTATACAGAACAGCAAGGACTCAAAAAACCAACTCATTCTTCCTGGCGGTCCATCTCTTACAGAGCCGCGGCCGTGTGAGGAATTAATTGCTTCAATCATCAAACGGTTAGAAATGTCCAATTATCCACAGACGAGGTTTTGTTTATGTTTATGTATAAATGAAAATAACGGGATGGTAAGTCGTATTCTATATCGGTAATTAATTTAAAATATAAATTAAATTGAATTGTGATGTGTTCGCAAGGTCTGGACAGTTCCTTTTGAACAGTTCTTTTTCTGGACAAGTTAAGTTGAATGATGTAGTCCAGAGCGCTCGTAAGGCTAATGTGAGCTTACGGAAGGCTTGGACCATATCATTTAACTCTACCTGTAATTGAATGTCAAATGTGTAGAATCTTGAGAAGGGTGCAGAGCAAAGAATAGGGGGGGAGGGTTAGCCATTCCTTTTGGAAGGGAATTGTTACTGCCGTTGGAGATTTGCGGTTAGCAGGTATCACATTTAGGCCCTAATGGCACAATTATCTGAGTGGAAGTTGCAAACTACCAAAGGCATTTGCTACACATTTATTAGAATGCTAAACCACCTTTTATGCCGATTTGTGTCTTCCACTCACACACTTAGGCCATTTAGGCCTACATGTAATCAGAATGTAATTATGAAAACAAAACTGAACAATGTTCTTTGTTTTTAATTCTTCGTTGAGCCTAGATTTTGATCTTTGCGAACAATATAATAAATGCTATCGCTGATTAATAAAATAAGTTTGACGGTGTTTTAGGATCTGTCTTAATTTTTTCTTTGGCGAACAATATATGCCATTACTGATTAGTAAAAGTTTGACGACGTTATTGGATCTGAAATTACAAAAATTCCTTGATCTAAAGTCTTAGAAACCTAAATAATTTTCCAAAATATTCCACCCGATTTGCTTGCCAATTTTTGCCAATCCTTAGCCGATATGTCATTTATGCCCAAGATAAATAGAAAAAAATAGGTGGTCCCGTAACTTATGTTTGTTCTTATGATGTATTCGCGTCTACTTCCAGCTGTGAATTCTGAACTAAAATACAACTGAAGGAAAATGAATTTGATGACATATTTACGTCTACATTAGCTGGTCAGTGATGACGGGTTAAAATGGAACCCTGGTTTTATTCTATTCATCTTGGTTTATGCCCTAATAATAATTTCATGTATTATTGCAGTCTTGCATCATCTACATAAGTGGTTTCCAGTTAGTACAAAAATATTTAAATTTGATTCTGATTTAATTTGATTAAATTATATCGAAATTGCCATTGCAATTTAGATTTATTACTACGATGCTCATTCAAATTATTTTTGTCGCAGTTTTTTTGTTTAATGTTACTATCTATCTTTCTACGATTTACTTCTAGTTCTGATTATTTGACAAAGTATATGTTTCTATATTTTGGGTACGACTTTTTTTTAACTCATATTTAAATAAATATGCTAGAGCCCCGAAAACCTGGACTAATGGGGACAGAACGGTGTCTGGGTTTCTGAGAATTCTGGGTAATCAGGAAAGGAAATAAAATAAGGAAAAGTATGAATAGTTTAGGTTATTCCAATAAAAAAACATTTATTTATTGGAAAATACATCATACATCAACTCAAAACTTGATCCTCATCTGTTAAAACAAATTTAAAAAATACTAAATCTGTTTTGTAGGTTTCTCTAAAAACTTAAACGTGCACTTTATTGCGCTCTAGCAGGCTTTCCGAGTTATACGGAATCCTGGGTTATCGAAGTCCAGGTTTGCAGGACTTATACTGTATATGTTTCAGGTTCTTTTAAACATTTTATTTTTAGTATTTGATCAATAGTTTTACAGTCAGAGGAAAGAAACACGAGTTAGACAAACACAGACACATTTATTGGCGCAGGTTCTTTATAAAGCTGATGAAAGTTGTATAGAGGAAAGGCACTCGAGTGCCACAAATTCAAACGCATTTATTGGCGCAGGTTCTTAACAAATAATCCGCACAACCATCACCGTCACGCCTTCTGACAAGTTATTTCCGTTGCTTAACCACTATCAGTGATTACCCTTCGATTTTTTTCATATCCAATCGCGATTTTTGCAATGTTACATTTGCTGTTCATCCACGATCAGCAAACACACACGATAGTTATTTTGCGGCCGAATGAGAGTTTTACAAAACTGGATTTGCTGTCTATTTGTAATCTGCATTTGCCAAAATAATCATGATCATGTTGATAGTTTGCGAATATTTGTGGCGCGTATTTACTTGCGGCCGATCGCGAGTTACGCGAAGCTACACTTGACTAATTGCGATCGCTAAAACAATATCATCCCAGAAATTTCCCAAAGTAAATACAAATCCCGCCCGAAAATCGTGATTTTAATTTTGCCGTAATTTCGGGAACCGACCATCCATAATTTTTATAATCTGATAGTTTTATAGTCAGAGGAACACGAGTTACACAAACACGGACACATTTATTGATGCAGGTTCATTACAAAGTTGGTGAAGTCGTATTCCTCCTCATAACAGCGTTCCTCCAACAGCTCCTGCAGGTTGTCCAGCACATATTTCATCGTTAGTTATTCAATACAGCCATTTTTTGTTTATAAGGATGATGCGAAGTGGAATGTATTGTTTGGTCGGGTGCTGAGGGTTTTCTGTATATGCTTAAGCTTAGTTTTAAGTCAGTTTTTGATACGTTTAGGTCTAAATAATTTATTGTTTCATTGGTATCTGTCTCAAGCGTGAACTGCACATTTTTGTGAATCTTGTTATTCACAAGAATAACATATGTGAAGGGTGTTATTCATTCATAAGGCTGAGCTGTCAGGTATTGCCATTATAAAGAATTAGTATGTCGTAAAGATATCTGTGATAAAATGCTATTTTGTCATGGTATCGATTGCTGTCTGAAAGAAAGTGTTGATTTTTAAATTTATTTAACACGTTCGCTGCTGCGGACATTCCGGAACGTCACCGGGAACATGGCACCAGGAGCTAGGAACGTTCCGGAACGGCACCGTTCATTGTTGTTTAACGTTGTCATGGATTAGCCAGCTCCTCATGAGCCTTCTATATTTCCTTGCAGCTCTTGGGACATACTTTTCCCACAATAAAAACATTATTTCAATTAATTACCACCAGGGTCATTTAGATAAGAGCTTGTCTCACCTCTTTCCCGCTACGTAGCAACACTACTTTACAGACTGCAACCTAGGTAATTCCGCTATCTATCAGAATCACCAAGTACTATGTCCAAAACCGGTTTAATATCGAACATTACTATCCGATATAACTATCATTGTTTTCACCATAGTTCAGAGTAACAGAGGCAATGTTACGTAGCGACACACACACATAGTTCAGCTCCTGGCGCAGCCGCACCATCTAGTGCTAGCAGCGAACGTGTTAAGAACAGTTGTGCTAGGACCCCAGAAAGTGGAGAAACCATTGTTAGCCCATCCTTTTGAATATAATGTTCATCAGTGAACTGGAAGTAATTCTATTTTAAGTCCAATGTCATTAGATTAATAAGTTAATTTTTAACTTTAGTAGATAGTTTTGAGTTTTTGTTTAAGTTTTCCTCTAGAATTTTGAGAGTTTCTGGAATTGGGACATTTGTACACAGATTCACAATGTCTAATGATGCTAGAGTTTGGTTTTTATTTTCTTGGGTGTTTCTTATTTTCTGAACCAATTCATTGCTGTTTTTTAGACTATGGTTATTGTCAAATACAACTTCACTTCTGATGACATTTTCAAGTTTTTTTAGCAATATTATAAGCAGGAGAAGGGATGAAGTTGACTAGGGGCGGGATCGGTACGTTATCTTTATGAACCTTTGGCAAGCCTCTGAGAGTTAGGGCCTTTGGCTTGGTATCACGTGAACTAGTTCAGTGGGTAACATGATTGTATACAGGGTGGTCAAAAAATGTGGGGCAATAATTTACGTAGTAATTCCTTGGGTGAAAATAAGCAAAAAAGTTTATATAAACATAGGTCCTAAAGTGCTTCGTTTTCAGTCTGTGTGTCTGTTTGTGATTTTCACATACTTAATCATATCTCACAAACCAGTTAACGTATTAACTTCAAACTTGGTATATGGATAACGACTATTAAGAACTATTTTTGTAAGAATTACCAAATTTCTACTTTGTACCATTTCGAAATGGCTACTGTTTTTTGTATTCAAAGCTAAATATCTGAAAAACCGTAAATTTTGGAAAAATTATACAAAAGACAACAAAGTTGTGAAATTTAATATCTAATTAACTATGATATCAACATTATAATAATCAGACAACTAATAATGGAGAAACGTTAAATTTTCCGAATAAAAACATGCAATTTTCAGACAGAATGTTCTAAGGAACCATGTTTTTATGCAGAAAACTTAAAATTTCTCCGTTATTAGTAGTCCGATTATCATAATCTTAATATCAGCATTAATTGGAATGAATTTTGCAACTTTTTTGTCTCTTATATAATTTTTCAAAAATTTACGGTTTTTAAGATATTTAGCTTTGACAACAAAAAATTGTCGCCATTTTGAAATGGTACAAAGTAGAAATTTGATACTTCTTACAAAAATAGTTCTTAATAATGGTTATCCATATACCAAGTTTGATTTTTATACGTTAAGTGGTTCGTGAGATATGGTTAAATATGTAAAAATCATAAACAGACATACAAACGGAAAAAGAAGCACTTAAGGACCTATGTTTATAAAAACTTTTTTGCTTATTTTCACCCAAGGAATCACTACGTAAATTATTGCCCCACATTTTTGAACACCCTGTATAGGCCTATTCGTGCGTCCATTAGTTATGTTTTGTGTAAAGTTAAATGTACTGTGTGTTTTTAATCTTCCAACGATCTCAAGAGAGTGAATCATGTTGGTCAAGGTCGTATGGAGCTAAGGAACACGAGTTACACAAACACGGACACATTTATTGACGCAGGTTCTTTACAAAGTTGGAGAGGTCGTATTCCTCCTCGTAGCAGCGCTCCTCCCACAGTTCCGGCAGGTTGTCAAGGACGGATCTCATCGTCAGGTTGGTCGCAGAATTGTTCCACCCGGGCCGAGCATTGTTCTTCCCCTCCAGTGAAAACAGGTCCAACAACTGCAACACAAAAAAGAAATAACTGGTCGAACAACCGCACAAAAAAATAACAGGTCCAAAACAACATGTCCAAAAAATAACAGGTTCCACAACTGCAAACAAAAAATAGCAGGTCCAGAAACTCTAAAGAAAGAAAAATCAGATTGAGAAACTGCAAACACAAATATAACAGGCTCGACAACTGCAAGCATTAAAAACAGGTCCAAAAACTGTACAAATATTAAATAAGGGGCTCAACAATTGCAAACAGAAAATTAACGGTTCCGACAATCACAAAAAAAAACAGGTAAGACAACACAGGTAAAAAACAGGTACACAGGTAAAAAAGGTCCAAAAACTGCAAAACTAAAAAATCACAGGCACAAAAACGATATGAATAAAAAATAACAGCTCCAACGACTGCAAACAGTAAGTTATTGGCATAAATTGATTATTTGACTACATTACTCATCCTTGAACTGGATGACTGTGCATGTAAAATTCATATTTAAGGATATAACCTCTGGATCGTTATTGAACATTGTTATATCTAAGGCTTACCTTGGATCGTAAGGTAAGCCTTAGATATAGCAATAAAAGTCATAGTTATGCAAGAATAACTGTTATTAAATAACAGTTCAAATAATATGTTACTTTTGAGTAACAGTTACTGCTACAAAAGTTATATAAAAATAACAGTTTAGCTCAACAGTACATCTTGTACACTTTACCTTATCTGTAGCCATAGTCTCAAGGCTGGAATTCTCCCCACTAATCACAGTATTGGCTGTCTGTAGCTTGAACTTTTGCAACCTGTAAAGGCAAAAAAATTAATAAGAAAATTTTCGATAGAAAGTTCCATTGATATTTATTTAAAAACAAACAAAAGTTGGTGGCCTGCTAGGGTTTGAACCATCACAAGTTCGTGGGAGAAACTCTCCACGTCATCATATATTTTTACTGATGTACTGTGCCGGCCACTCTTTGCTTTGCTTGGTAACTTCCACGCAAGTTGAGTTTATTCTCCTACGCTGGCTGAGATGGTACTCTGGAAACTGAGTGCGCTGTAGTACAGTGACAGCTGGAATCTGCTGTCTATCTGTACCTGATGAGACGAAACAACGTCCAAACAGCTTCCTCTTGGCGGTGCATCTGCACCTTTGCCAGCCAAGCTTTCGCAAGCTATTTCCACACGCAGTTTCCGACTCCGTTGAAAGATACAGTTCGCTGCTCTGCAATACCTAAAGCGAATGTGCCGTTCCGGCACGCTAAGGTAGGGTTGGCACCTCCATACTGCTATGCAGCCTGCCTTCTCGCGAAAGCTTGGGTGGCAAAGGTGCAGATGCACCGCCAAGTGGAAGCTGTTTCGAATTACAGGTTATCTAAAAGAAGCCTCTAATTCATAAACACAAAATTTTTTGGAATCAAGTTTTGTATTTGTAATAGAACAATTGAGGTGACAGGTGAAGAGCTGATGAGGATGACAAGGGAAGGGGTGGTCAAGTGACATGACAGCACACATCATGAGGATCACACGTGGAGTTCTGTACTTGCCTGATTTCCATTTATGATATATTTATGTAGTAATAGTAATAAATACAGGGCTCGTAACAGTTCTTGAGGTTGAAAAAAATAAAAAAATAACTCAAATAAGAAAAAAATAACCAAAAAATAACCTTTTATACACAAAAAAATGCTGCTAAAAGTTAGAAAACCAGCGTTATATTGGGGATAATACATTCTTAACCTTGGTAAAAAGGAAAATCTCGACAGACTAATCACAAATCTGCCTAGACTTGACGGCGAGACTTGGTTTTCACGCAACGAGACTTAGTTTTCACGACTTTTAGGATGATGAGATTCGTCTGCCGCGATGCTGCTACAAGATCGTCTGACAGATGAATACTGTAAACAGGGTTAGTAGCAGTTCTTGAGGTTGAAAAAAATAAAAAAAATAACCATAATTCCAAAAAAATAACAAAAATAACCGAATTCCAAAAAAATAACAAAAAATAAACCAACAGCAAAAAAATATAGAAAAATAAAAAAATAACCTGTTACATGCCCTGTAAATATGGAGCAGTCATGATAAATGTCTATATGGGTTGCAGTAAATGTGTAAGGGATGTGATAAATGTATAGGGATTGTGATTGAATGCATAAGAGTCGTGTGAAGTGTGTAGGGGTCATGATAAACACAGCAGTCTTGATATATGTTTAGGGATCCCTATTAATGTGTTTGATAAATGTTTAGTAATTGTGATAAATGTGTAGGGATCGTGATAAATGTGTAAGAATCCTGATAAATGTGTAGGGGTTGTGTTAAATGTATTAGGACAGGTTAAGATAGTTTAAGATAGGTTAGGTTAAGATAGGTTAGTAAAGGTTGAATTAGATTAGTTTAGGTTGGATTAGCTTAGTTTAGCTTAGGTTAGGTTGAATTAGGTTATTTTAGGCCAAGGTCTGAAAAGAATAAGAGAAGAGAAGAATAACAGTACTTACATGTCAAGTTATCTAAGTCAAAAAAGTTAGTACATTGTGACGTCTTTTAAAGACCGGAAACCTATAACCTACATCTGGGATTGTGACATCTTTTCTAGATCAAGAACCTATAACAGCTGGATCCACAGGCCTTGTGGGATTTAGGCAACTTGACAGTCTTCTTATTTGGATACTTACTTGGATACTTGGAGTAGTCCCACTAGAATTGCCTCAGCAACGGGGTCGTCCATTTCCCACAGGGAAGTTTAGGCCTTATCAAAAAGTTCTTCTATGTTGTAAAAGGCCGCTTCACATAGAAATTCTTTTAATTTTGTCTCGAATTTAGTCATATTATGTTCTTGAGTTGGTAGACTACTGTAGATTTTTACACTGGAGTAAAAAGGGCTTTTACTGGCCAGAGTAGAGCTAATTTGAGGAACATGTAGTCGATTCACACTTCTAGTGTTGTACCGGTGAACTTGATTGTTGGTAATAAAAATGTCTGAGGTTTTCCTGGCAAGCAAGGCTGACTCCAAGATGAAAAGAGAAGGGAGTGTTAAAATGTTGAGCTCCCTGAACAAGGGCCTGCAGTGTGCAAAATGATGTACTCCGCACATCCTCCTTGAGACTCTTTTTTGGAGGAGGAACACCTTCTAGCTGCCGTGCCTCCACCCCAAAATACAAATCACTGAACATAGGCAGGATTAAGGTCATCGCACACTACAGCCAGACACGCCGCGCCACCCTGTGGGAATTTCTGTCGGTGAGGTCGCACACTCTGGGCGCGCCAGACACCGCTTCCTCCCTCGCCGCACCGGCAGCGCCTTCATTTCTTCATCAGAGTACATTGTGTAATTGGTGTTTGGGCAAGTTTTACTGATTACTTTGGCAGCTCTGACGAAGAAGATATGTTTTTATTTTGCCCTCTAGAATCAGAAGAGGAGAAGAGGCGAAAGCGATGGGTTTATCTAGCTCAGCATGTAATTAATTAATGAATTTAAGATTTGATTTAGATATGAATAAACTCCTCAAAACATTGTTAACTTAGATACATTAGATACATTAGATGAAATGGCGACCTACCCAGGTAGGTATTTTAAGCCAAGTATGAATGACAGATGAGTGAAGGATGATTGAGGCGCGATCTTGTAGTCTTGTTACTGACTAAGGCCTACATATTCCTTAGACAGGACTGTTAATTAATAGCCCAACAGCCAATGGCAACTAAGGGACCTACATTTTAACGTGGGATCCGAATCACGATTTCACCTCGGTTAACAATTTACGAACTGGTCTAATTATGAGGATGGTCCCATGAACGAGTACTCAATAGTGCGAACGTTAATCCCCACTAAGTAACACCGCGTCCACAAGCCATCGCTCATAACTATCCACAATTCGTGACCTCCAAGTAGCTGGATTACAGGACACGCCACCGTCCCAGTCAATTAAAAAATGTATTGAAACTGGGGAAATGTAAAAAAAGGATAACAAAATATTTGATATTAGCCTGGCCGAGGATGACTGAGGTAGGGCGAAGACACCTGAACATGGTCGTGACCGGAAGTCGTTTTGTTGCCTTGCACACACTACAGCGCGCCGCGCCGCACTGCCTCCACCCGGAACAATTCCACTCAACTTCTCCCGAGAGTTCTGGCAGCAGAATTATTCCGCTGTGGACGGTGGCGCGGCGCGCTCAAGTGTGCGCACTTGCACTGATTCATATGTTAACTATTCAGCCGGAATTAATTCACGGCAGTTTGATTGGGCGCGGCACGGCGCATCTGACTTTAGTGTGCGATGACCTTTAGCTCTGTTTAGGACTCACCCCATGATCTTCTCCTCGAGCGTCCCGCGCGTGATGAGGCGGTAGACATTGACGACGCGCCGCTGGCCGATGCGGTGGGCTCGGTCCATGGCCTGCAGGTCGCGCATCGGCGACCAGTCGTGCTCCACGAATATCACCTGCGCAACATGTCGTCCCTCTCATCACGTTCCTGTTATTGGGCTTTACTCACCTTAGTAAGATTTCCTTTGGGGCTTGTCAAATTGATGAAAAACAAGCACAAACCACCCGCAAAACTCAAGACAAACACACGAACAATAATAAGCGTCCCAAAGTCTAACCTGACATTTCGCGTGGCCACGAATTAAAATTAACGCCACGCTTTTTCAAAGGTTGAGCCGGTTAAGTTGCTCCCGAACGCGGGCAGAACAGCGAACCACGACTGATCTCATTGCAGTCATTAAAAAGAACTGATCGCTTGCAGAGCAATTATTTTTAATTCGTGGCCTCTTTAAACGTTGAGTTAGACTTTGGGACACTTATTATGTTTGTGTGCTTGTCGTGAGTGCTGCGTGTGGTTTGTGTCTGTTTTTCATAAATTTGACAGGCCCCAAAGGAAATTTTACCAAGGTGAGTGTAGCCCAATAATAGGAACAAAATAATAATCCTCACCTAAGAAACATGTTATTCAAAAATAGAAACCATCTCATCCACGAATAGTAAACGGTCAAAATGTGAGGGGAGACATTTCAAACCGTCTAGGTGTGGAGCGACCAGGTTGTGTTAGTTTAGGATAGGTCGGGTAGGGTTGGATTAGGCTGGGTTAGGTTAAGTCGAGTTAGGTAAGAATAAGTCAATTTAGGTCGGATTAGGGTTAGGATGGTTTAGGTTAAGTCGAGTTAGGTAAGAATAAGTCAATTTAGGTCGGATTAGGGTTAGGATGGTTTAGGTTAAGTCGAGTTAGGTAAGAATAAGTCAATTTAGGTCAGATTAGGGTTAGGATGGTTTAGGTTAAGTCGAGTTAGGTAAGAATAAGTCAATTTAGGTCGGATTAGGGTTAGGATGGTTTAGGTTAAGTCGAGTTAGGTAAGAATAAGTCAATTTAGGTCGGATTAGGGTTAGGATGGTTTAGGTTAAGTCGAGTTAGGTAAGAACAAGTCAATTTAGGTTGGATTAGGGTTAGGATGGTTTAGGTTAGGTTAGGTTAGAATAATTAGGTTAAAGTTCCTGGTGGACCATGCCTTACTCAGGAGTTATTTCATATTTACCAATTCATTCAGTTACTATAAAACATTTCAATGTCATAAAATTGATAAATAGAAACCTTCTTTATTGCTCCATGGACTCTTCATCACACTCACTGTATTTTTCCTTGATGGCTGTAGATTGCAAACTGTAAAGAAAAAAAATTCCTTCCTCTCGATACTATTGTTTCACCAACAATAAATAATAAGTAAACAAATAAATAAATGGCTACCCATGCACTTGAGAACAATTTTTAGCAGAGTTGTGGAAGCAACATTTTAATAATTGACTTAAAGGGTTAGCCATATATAATTTAATGATTTATCTGAATTGTGGGCCCTTCCAGAAGCACTCATGGATAACTGATAGAATTCACACCTGATGGAGAATAATAACAACAGCTTACTACGTACAAGTTTATTGAAGTCAATCCAGTTTACAATATTGGATGCAACCTAAAATTTATCCTGTTTACTAATTAAATTGCCTTTGCAGCTCAGTTATATTGTATGTGACTAGTGTAATTATTGATGCAGTTCAGAATTCATATTGATTGTACTGATGTGATAAATGAACTAATATTGTCGGAATTAAAAAACAGTGCTGCCATGGTCTTTTAAAATGAGTCTGCTATTGAATGTGACTAAACTGAACTTTGACGATTTAATAGGTAGGTGGTACAGTTATTTAAAAGGTTATTATTGAGATTCCTGGGGCTTACGCTATATAATTTTATTGAGCTGGCCAGCTATTTAATGCAAAGGGGAAATACTCAATTGTTTATCCAGCTTAAAACTGAGATCAGTATCACAGGGCCGCGGCTGCTGTCATCAATTTAGCAAGCCTGTAGTTTGAGCTTGATAAAGATGGCGCGCGGTGATGACAAGAAGTTATGTCCCTAGTGCAAAGTTAAACTAAAATTAAAGGATGAAGGACTCCAGTGTGATGGATTTTGTGATAGATGGCATCATGCAGCCTGTGTTGATATAGATAGCAATCAATACGAGAAGATTAATGAACTTAAATACATAACTTATTGGATTTGCGAGATCTGTGCCGGCAAGCTGAAGACAATGCGTACTCAAGTTATAGGTGCTGAGGAGTACACGAACCTGCATGATATGGTAGGACACATTGTTAAACTTGTCAAAGAAGTAATTCAAGATAACGTAGAAATTAATAAAAGAGTGGATAAATTGAATGAAGACCATAACAACTTATGCAGTGTTGTTTCTAACCTGTCAGAATCATCAGGTAGTGTAACAAGTGAAACATCGATTCATTCGGATGAATTAACTAGTCAAACATCAAAAGACTCTAATGTCACAGCACCGAATGACATCGTTACTACGGTAGCTGAATCGAACACTGACTCATCTGATACGAGTAAGGGGCGTGATGACAGTACTGAGTCGAATCAAAATGCACATAATAATGAACCTCTTCAATCCCAATCGAGCTTGAATCCGTGGAAAACAGCGTGGAACAAGAGAAACAACAAGAAAAATAATGTTCCTCTATCTCGTTCACTCGAAGCAGACGGAAACTCCAAACAGCCGAATCGACAGGATCGAAGTGGCAGTGACTCAGTGAAAAATATCGATCCATCGGTGAATCGACTGCAAAATAGATCTGATGTCAAAAATCACAAAAAGGAAACTAACCTATCGAAATCGAAACAAGTGGTTATTGGAACCCGTGATAATGACGACCTAGGCCTTGTAGCCGGTGATAAAAAGGCTTGGCTCTGGCTTGGACGTACAAAGAAGGACACTACTGTTGAAACAGTGAATAAATTCATTGACAATGCTTTCCCTGGTGTTAATGCAAGTGTGGAAAAACTAGATTCAAAGAGTGCTACCTACTCTAGCTTCCGCATCAGTGTGGACTATGGGAAGAAAGATGACTTTATGAATAGTGCAGTGTGGCCTAAAAACGTTGTGTTAAAACATTTTTTATTCAGAAGACCGATGAACAGGACACTAAGCTAGTTCAAGTGAAAACAACCAGCACAACTAGGCCTAACCCCAAAACATCAGGTAAGGCTACCATAGGCTTGAAAGTTGCTAATATAAATACTCAAAGCATAAGAACAAAGTATAATTTGCTCTCCATTTTTGTTGACAAAGTTAAGCCTGATGTACTGTGTGTCACTGAACACCATTTAGTAGAAGCTGAAAGTGAATTCTACAGTAATATCAATAATTTAAAATCAGCATCGGCCTATTTCCGTACACAACATATCAATGGAGGAACTGCAATTTACCTTAAGCAGAATCTAAGCTTTGGACCTTATCGACTTACACAGTTATTGTTGCGAACTAAATATTGAATTAACTGGGTTAGTGCTAACAAACACAGAGAGGCCACTTATAGTTGTTGCTGTGTACAGATCGCCAGATGGAAATCTGAATAACTTTTTGTCTATTCTGGACTTAGCCTTGAGTAGCCTAGGCAAACTTAACAAGACCATAATACTATGTGGAGATGTTAATATACACCTGAATCTTGACTGCCCTGATTATTACGCTTTCAAGTTTATTCTTCAGAGTCACGGCCTGTATATCACCAGCCGGGAACCAACCCGTGGGAAATACTGCCTTGATGTCATCGCTACAACACTCAGCGTGTGGGACTACTCCGTGACGACTGAGAACCCTCTCGTCGCTGATCACTGTGCGGTGGTTATGTGTCTGCATCAAATGGTGAGTGACAACCAAAATATTGCATGGTGTGCTAATTACCCTCGCTTTACTAGAACCATTAAGGAGGATCATCTTCCATATCTTAGAACATGTCTTTGTAGCATAAGTTGGGATGACATTTTAACAGGATTTGACCCCCTCAAGGACTTTGATAGTTTCTTTAGCATATTGAAGGAAATCTTTGATGACATTTTCCCTCTTAGAAGTGTTAGGCCTGCCCAAGCATCAAATAGGAAAACGAGCAGACCATTGACTGATGACAAATCTTGGTACACCCCCAGGTTGGCCCAGGTAAGAAATATGGTCCTTGCGTTGCATGACAGATTTAAATCCGCAACCACAGCTCAAGATAAGGATAGGTTCCATTCTGCCTATCTCAGGGCTAAAAACATCTACAGAAGGGAGGTGGATAGTGCTAAGAAAGCTGGGAATATGGCAAAAATTATATCTGCTCAAAACCCTTGTAAAGCAGCTTGGCAGTTGGCGAACCAGGTCTGTAAGCAAAGAGTCCCCATGAAATGTCAGGCTAGTCCTGACGAATTTAACAAATTCCTGTTAGGAGAAGTTGATAGAATCGTGGCACTAAGCGATGGGCTGAGTCGGAACAACCCACTGGCTGCCATTGATGCTATGCACTATGAAAACCTTGCCTTCGCGCAGTGGAAGCCTGTAACCCCGACTGAGATTATAAAGATTATTTCCAATTTCAAGGTCACCAGTTCACCGGACATCTACGGTATGTCAGTTACTGTTCTTAAGTCTATAGCTGATGCCATAGCCTACCCACTATCAAGGGTCTTGAACTCCTGCCTGCTGGCTGGAGTATTCCCTGATGCACTGAAGGTTTCTAGGACGGTGCCGGTCCTAAAGAAGGGCGACCCTGAGGCCATGGGGAGCTATCGGCCCATATCCATCATTCCTGTGCTGGCTAAAGTTTTTGAGACACACACGAAAACCCAGCTTGTCAACTATTTTGAGACTCATCACCTCTTCACAAATGCACAGCATGGGTTCAGGGGAGGCAGATCCACAGTCTCGGCCATGACTCAACTGATATCCGAAATCCTTGATGCTTTTGAGGCGAAGGATTCCACTGCCTTGATATTAGCGGACCTGAGCAAGGCCTTTGATTGTGTCCCCCATGATATACTCATTGGAAAACTTAAGAGCTATGGCGTAGGTGGAATGGTCCTCGAGGCATTTCACTCTTACCTGAGCAACCGCAAGCAGGTCATGTCTGTGGGCGGGGCGAACTCTCAGCCACTGCCATTGAAGCATGGGGTCCCACAGGGCTCAGTTCTGGGCCCTGTCTTGTTTCTGGTGACGATCAATGACCTAGGACTACTTGGCAGTGTCCTGTTATTTGCTGACGACACAACGATATACTCTAAAGGACCCTCACCTGACTTGGCTAGATTCTCTGCTCTGGACTTGTTTGAGATTGCTAAGGAGTGGTTTGCGGACAACAAGTTGAACCTCAATGAAAACAAAACCCAAGAACTTATTTGCAGCTTGTCCAGACACGAAAACCAGACTCCGGAGACAGTGAAGCTACTGGGGTTTACTCTCGATGCCAAGCTGTCCTGGAATGACCACATCAACAGCATCTGTGCAAAGCTTGCGAGGGTGACCTACCTGCTGCGCCGACTGAAGCCAATGCTCTCAAAGGCCTACTTAATTCAAATATATTATGGACTGTTCCATAGCCATATTTTGTATGGCCTATGCCTCTGGGGTCATGCGCCTGGGTCCGACAGTGTCCTTATCCTCCAAAAAAAGGCACTGAGAATCATACAGTCAGCGGGACCACGGGAGCATTGTAGGCCTATTTTCAGGGAGCTGGGTGTCCTGACAGTATATAGCCAGTATATCTTGATCAGCTTGCTGCACATCAAAAACAACTCTGAGGCTTTCACCAAGAGAAGTGATATACATGCGCACAATACACGCAGCAAAATGAAAATGGACATCCCCTTCTGCCGATTGAGTAGGAAGAAGGATTGCTTCCCCATGCTCGCCCTTAGGCTCTACAATGCTCTGCCACTGAGGATTAGGGGGTTGGAAAATAGAATATTTAGGCAGCAGGTGGAAAGTTGGCTCAGAGAAAATCCCCTCTATAGCACATCTGAGTTCCTTGAGGCTGATTGGGGCACAGCCGATCTTGTCTGAACCGCCGCCCGCCATCTCAAATAACAAGTTTCTGTAAATATTAGTTTAGTTAGTTAGTTATAAGACGCAGTCTATCCAGCAGAGCTGGTCAATGATGAAGAAGAAGGTTAGGATTTTTGCGGACATTTGCCATCACTGATTAGTAAAAAACAAGTTTCACGACGTTTCGGGATCTGGAATCTGATCCCGTCTTCAGGTGGAAGAAAACCTAGAACATAACAAGATTAGTAACACATAGCCAGGAAAACCTGCACAAAAACACAGCTAAAACAGAGAACTGTAAAAGCGGTCACGAAAACACTAGCTGAAAAGAAAAACAATAACACAAAATAACACAGGAATCACAAGAATCAAGAATCACCAGACAGGAGAGAGCACGTCCACACCCAATCAGAGCTGAGCTGAGACTGGTAGGAGGACAGCAAATGGCGGCGGCAACGGAAATGGCGGCGGACACGGCCAACCAAATCACGGCGCGCTACCGGTGGCGAAAACCTGAAACAGAGACATGTGATATGCAAATTCCGTGTGTCTGTTTGTGTTTATTAGTTAATTTTTAACCTGATTTTGCCCCTTGGCCTTGCTACGGGTTAACATGTTGTGAGAATTTTGAACAGAATTGTTAGTAATTACCCTATTTGCTGACACTTTATTTTCCCTGTCTTTCAATTCTTTGTTTAATATTGGTAGCCATACTGGCCTTATTTCAAGTGAAGATTGACTGATTGGTTGGTCTGCTAGTTTTATGTATGAAGCTTCAATTAGTTTTCTTTTGAAAAAATTAGGTTCGCGGTGTACTATTTTTGCTTCGTCAAAATTCATCTGGTGATTTTCAGACCAGCAGTGTTGAGCAATTTTTGATTTATCCACTAAGCCCTTCCTCGTGTTATCTTTGTGTTCTTTGATTCTAACATTTAAAGGTCTTTTTGTCTCGCCATAATACGGCCTAGAACAACTATTGCAGTTTATTCTGTAAACACAGTTTTTTGATCCCTGAGTGCCATTTTTTGGTTTGGTTTTTACGAGACATTGCCTAAGAGTGTTTTGTGTCCTAAACGCGGTTCTAACTTTGAACTTCCTAGCAACTCTTCTAATTTTTTCCGATAATCCCGGCACATAAGGGATTGACATAGGAACGAATTTTTCAGTGTTTTCTGACTCATTCTGTTTAGCCCTACGGTTTTCGCACTTTCTTATTACGGATTGAGGGTATCCATTCTTAGCCAAATCTTGCTCTACTTTTTTGATTTCCTGATTTAATCCATCTTGATTTGAGCAAATGCTCTTTGCTCTGTCAAATAATGAGTAAGCTACCCCTTCTTTGACAGATTTTTGATGGTTTGATTGAAAATTTAAGTACTGCCCTGTGTGTGTCTTTTTTCTGTCTGTTTTCAGAAAAAAGACACACACAGGGCAGTACTTAAATTTTCAATCAAACCATCAAAAATCTGTCAAAGAAGGGGTAGCTTACTCATTATTTGACAGAGCAAAGAGCATTTGCTCAAATCAAGATGGATTAAATCAGGAAATCAAAAAAGTAGAGCAAGATTTGGCTAAGAATGGATACCCTCAATCCGTAATAAGAAAGTGCGAAAACCGTAGGGCTAAACAGAATGAGTCAGAAAACACTGAAAAATTCGTTCCTATGTCAATCCCTTATGTGCCGGGATTATCGGAAAAAATTAGAAGAGTTGCTAGGAAGTTCAAAGTTAGAACCGCGTTTAGGACACAAAACACTCTTAGGCAATGTCTCGTAAAAACCAAACCAAAAAATGGCACTCAGGGATCAAAAAACTGTGTTTACAGAATAAACTGCAATAGTTGTTCTAGGCCGTATTATGGCGAGACAAAAAGACCTTTAAATGTTAGAATCAAAGAACACAAAGATAACACGAGGAAGGGCTTAGTGGATAAATCAAAAATTGCTCAACACTGCTGGTCTGAAAATCACCAGATGAATTTTGACGAAGCAAAAATAGTACACCGCGAACCTAATTTTTTCAAAAGAAAACTAATTGAAGCTTCATACATAAAACTAGCAGACCAACCAATCAGTCAATCTTCACTTGAAATAAGGCCAGTATGGCTACCAATATTAAACAAAGAATTGAAAGACAGGGAAAATAAAGTGTCAGCAAATAGGGTAATTACTAACAATTCTGTTCAAAATTCTCACAACATGTTAACCCGTAGCAAGGCCAAGGGGCAAAATCAGGTTAAAAATTAACTAATAAACACAAACAGACACACGGAATTTGCATATCACATGTCTCTGTTTCAGGTTTTCGCCACCGGAGGCGCGCCGTGATTTGGTTGGCTGTGTCCGCCGCCATTTGCTGTCCTCCTACCAGTCTCAGCTCAGCTCTGATTGGGTGTGGACGTGCTCTCTCCTGTCTGGTGATTCTTGATTCTTGTGATTCCTGTGTTATTTTGTGTTATTGTTTTTCTTTTCAGCTAGTGTTTTCGTGACTGCTTTTACAGTTCTCTGTTTTAGCTGTGTTTTTGTCCAGGTTTTCCTGGCTATGTGTTACTAATCTTGTTATGTTCTAGGTTTTGTTCCACCTGAAGACGGGATCAGATTCCAGATCCCGAAACGTCGTGAAACTTGTTTTTTACTAATCAGTGATGGCAAATGTCCGCAAAAATCCTAATCAAAATATACAATCACCATCACCAACAATGAATTTCAAACAAAGAAGAAGAAGGTATTCAAGGTATTCAAGGTATTCAAGTTGGATTTAATATATTATTATTGAGCGTGCCCAGAGCAAGTTTAAGGAATCTATAATAATTGTTTCACTGGCTAACCACCTCCATCTTTGTTCTAGATTATCTACTTATTATTCCCCCGACTCATTGATAAATGGCAGTGCACTGAGAATTTTAATATTTGAACCAAACTGGATTATTGTGACTATATTCTGTAATTAAATTGGTATTGAACTGCTATATAATATTTTTTTTACTCTGAACTCTAAGGCTTTGACTCCATGCAATTACAACAGGAAATACTCAGTCATGTAAAATAACAGGTTGCTTGAATTAAAAAAATGAGATAATATTAAAAATTGAACATTATTAAATTGGTATCTGAACTTGCTACTTAATAAATTACTGTGATTAACAACTTATTCTGAATACATTATTTTAAAATCTCAAGCACTGGGCATTTACTAAAATTAAATAACAAATAACAATAATAAATAAATAGAAAATTACTTACACATACACACATTTGGGGCCCCCACACTCACATTCATACTTAGCGGCCGGGAAAATCGCGAACCCGCGACCGTTGCAACACGTGGCCACGCCGACTTCCACCCTTTACAATAAATTATAAATCACAAACTCCGATTCACAAACTTTTCTTTCTGAAGCGCACTTTCGCGTTAAATTTGAAATTCGCTGAATTTGGCAACAGAAATTTATTTCGGGCGGACGACTGTGGCGAACTAATTTGCGTACGTTACGTGAGCGATGCTCAATGTCTCCCGACCGCTTCCTTTTGGCTTCACCGGTGAAATGGGCAGAAAAGACCGTTGCAGTGACTCAGCACGAACTCGCCTGTCCGCAGTCCGTAGTTCGTTTTCTTGGCTTTTGATTGGTCCGCCAGTTTGTTTGAATTTGGCAAGTTGCGGTTGCAAAGATTTGAATTTAAATTTGAATTGGCGCATGTGTTATATTTGATATATTTTATCAAATATCAGCACAAAACAGCTGTTATGATTACTTCATTTGTTTACACTTTGTCTTGATTATTTTCCTTGCTATCATGGCAACTCATAAGGCCAATGATAAAATTTAACAACTTTAAAATTTGTTTTATTACGCTATTAGATTTTCTCTGGCCAGGTTATCTGTATAAAAGATGTTTGGAGTCATAAATTACTAATTTCCAGACTTTGAAGGAAATCCTCAGAGCCGTTTTTGAGATAATTGTGCAAACATACAAACAACCAACTAAGTGAGTAAGCACGCAAGATAACATTGTTCATATAAGAGGATAAGTAAAAATAACTACCGGGTGAACAAAAAAATGTAAACAATTTTTTACAACAATTTAACAGAAACTACGCCTCCAAAATCGCTGCAGTTGGTATCAATGGGTTGAAAACACGTCAAGTTTTTTCCACACATCTAACTCTTGACAATAATGTGGCAAAAGAAGTTATTTAGTGAATTGGTTAAAAGTGGTCAAAACTCTTACAGAAAAGTCTTTTTATGTGTCAGAGTTTGAAAGCGCGATCTGCTACCACTGTTCAAGTCGTTTTCGGGCACATTTTCACAGAGATCCTCCAAATAGGAAATCAATCTACTTTTGGCTTCAGAAATTCAAGGCCACAAGTTGCTTGAAAAAAAGGAAGAGATTCAGAAGACTAGTGAAATCTGATGCTCAGGATGAGTTAGTCTGTGTGACTTTTGTACAAACAGTGAGGATGTCAAAGGGGGAGGTGAGTCAAAGGGGGAGGTGAGTTTGGAGCTTTAAATGCCTTGTTGGAAGATTCTGAGAAAAAATCTGAAGATGTTTTCAAATTAACTGTAGTTCCTGCAAAGTCTGAACAATGGCGACAAAGTGTATCGCCTAACGGGATCGAAACTGGGACCAGTTGCCATTTGTCATTGGGCTATGAATTAATGATACTATCTTACAAAATATCACCATTAGTAACAAGACCCGCGTTTGGACCGTTCCCTATGAAAACGATAACAAATGCCACTGGTGTTAAAATACACAAAAAACCCTCGTTAATTTACGTCCAGTGGGACTCACAGTATCAGCAGTAGTCAGGTTGAGGCCCAGCCCTCCCACTTGCGTGGTCAGCAGCAGAACGTCGATGGAAGGGTCGGAGTTGAACCGAGCGACCACGTTGTGTCGGCAACTCGGCGGCACCGAGCCGTCCAGCCGCAGGTAAGTCACCGCCGGCAGGTGTACCCTGTAAAAATCAGCTGTTACTGGCTAATCTGATACTTATCTGTTTTTTGAAAGTAACTGTTATTTGGTAAAAGTTACCTAAAGGTAACTGTTACTTGAAAGTAGCTACTTGGTAACAGTTACCTTAAAGTAACTATTACTTGATTACAGTTACCTGAAAGTAGGGGTGGACGGGATTGGATTTTCAGTTCGGGACGGGACGGGATTTTTTTCTTCCCTCTAAAATTCGGGATGGGATGGGACGGGATTTTTGTCTTCCCTAAATCTTCGGGAAATGCTCGTTCAAGAATTTATTTTCTTTATTACAATCATAGCATTAGGTTAAAAACAAAGTCATATAGAAATGTTTGTACCGTCTCAACTCAAACAATTTCAAGAAATAAATTTAAGTCGAAAAATAGAAACACAATGAAATTGTTAGTTATAAATAAAATACAAACTTATATAAAAATGATAAATAAAATGTATTTTTTATTTATTATTATTTTTCATTAAATTTTTATTTTTATTCTTTCTAATTTGAATGCATTAAAAATATAAATAAAAAATAAATAAATAGAATATGCATTTTTTAACATTTGATAGAAACACAATAGTTTTTAAGTTTCTGCTTTTTGTTTTATTGTTTGGTTTCCAAAAAGCCAAAAGTAAAAGAGTGGTTATTGCATGTTGACAATACACTGTCATGTCTTAACAGTAAACATGTTATTGTATTTTTATAAACTTTGGGCTTTGGAGTTCTTGTTTTAGGAAATGACAATGACTCATAATTTTCCCAGCACTTTAAACTACGGTAAAAAAATTAAAAATATATATAGTTTCAAGATGACAACCATAACACTAGTTTTTCCAAAGCTTAAAATAATAAATTTGAAGTTCACAAGTCCCAAACTTAATATTTCTTAAGTTACATAAAATATTAATTACCTATGTATTAGATATTTCTTAAAAGTCTCAAAGTCTTTACTTTTGTAAAATTTTTTTACTGATTTATGAAAAATAATCATACTTTCGGCTGGGATTAAAGACATCTGAATTAGTTAAGAAAATTGAATCAAAGGGCAAAACCACAATTCCAATGTGGCCAACAATATGAACAATCAACACTGTCATGCCTTTATAGCAAGCTGTTTCCGTTGATTAACCGCTACCGTGAATAACTAAGATTGTTTTTCACACACAATTGCGAGTTAGCAATCCTACATTTGCCGTTTATCAACGATCGGCAAATACGCGCGATCTTTTTTCAAGGCCGATCGCGAGTTTCGTAAAGCAACATCGGCCGTTAATCCGCGATTGGCAAAGACGCGGCCGTTCGTAAATTCCGCAAAGATAGATTTGCAGTCTATTCGTGATCGGGAAATACGCGCAATTGTTTTTCACGGCCGATCACGAGTTCCGTAAAGCTACATCGGCGTTAATCCGCGATCGGCAAAGACGCGGCAGTTCGTAAATTCCGCAAAGCTAGATTTGCCGTCTGTTCGTGATCGGTAACTACGCGCAATTGTTTTTCACGGCCGATCACGAGTTCCGTAAAGCTACATAAGCGTTAATCCGCGATCGACTGATACGCGCTAGCGTATTTCGCAGCCGTTCGCGGACAGCGCCAATCTATTTTTGCTGTTCATCCGCGTCTGGCAAATACGCGCGATGGTTTTCGCGCGTATTTGCCAGATCAAGAGATTTGCAAAGCCGCATTTGCCGTTTATTTGCGATCGGCAATTATGCACTATAGTTTTTAACGGACGATCGCGAGTTTTGCAAAGCTGGATTTGCCGTTTATTTGCGATCGAAAAATACGCGAGATTGTTTTCGTGGCCGATCTCGAGTTTTGCGAAGCTACACCCGCTGTTTATTTGCGGTCGCTAAAACGATCCCGTCCCGAAAAGTTTCCCGAAGTAAATAAAATCCCGCCCGAAAATTGGGAATTTAATTTTCCCGAAAATTTCCCGAAATTTCGGGACCCGACCATCTCTACCTGAAAGTAACTATTACTTAATAACTGTCATCTCGCGGAGCAGCCTGGCATAGTGGTTAGAGCACGGGACTTCGATCTTGGAGGCCCGGGTTCAAATCCCGCCAATCAACAATGTCATTTTCGCTTTGTGATAATGCCATGACTCACTAGGCATAGCTTGAAGTAATGTGCAAAATGGTTCCGGGCTAGGTATAACGTCCTCGGATGTGAAGGGAGGACAAAAAAAATTGTCATCTGAAAGTAACTGATACTTAATAACAGTTACCTGCAAGTAACTGTTATTTGATAACTGTTTCTGAAAGTAACTGTTATTTGATACCTGTTTCTGAAAGTAACTGTTAAAACTAAATACTCTTCCCAAATAACTGTACCACCAAACCTTATAAACTTATTTAAGTAGTACCATTGATGATAAAAAAATAGATAGTCCAAGCAATGTTAAATTTTACAGCTAACAAATTTGATCATATGTTACTAAAATTAGCACATTCTGCTGGGGATTTTTGGTAATCCCATTTCAGGGATGCGAATCTTTCATGTGAAAGGTAAAACACTACAGCTGGTGCAATCTCTAGTGACGAATCTGTACTAATTTCGCATGGAATTTCTGGCTTCAAAACGTGTGCATGAGCAGTCTCCTTTTAGGTATAAGTCAATGGTAGTACCTAAACAAGTTGTTGCCAAACAAACTCAAAATTTATTTACAATATGTATACATGATACATGAAAGCGTCACTGAACTTAACCAGGATGAGCTACTATTTGCCAGTAACAAAGCTTCCACATCATCCATTTTACACTCATCTCACTATAGACCCTCGCGGGTTATAGACCCCTCAGTATATACCCTTAGGTCAGTGTCTTATTTGGAAATCTACCCGATCCTCCAGATAAAGCACGTGAAGACTGGTTCAAGGTGTGTTAACTTTTGTTCATTGATTGTAATCAACTTGAGAGACAAAAAATTAATAATAATTTTGTAATTACAACACTAACACTGTAGCAAAAATATGACACAAAGGATATAATATATATATATATATATATATATATATATATATTAGAGGTGTGCGGATAGTGAATTTTTGGATCGGATCGGATTCGGATCGGATAGCTTATGTTCGGATCGGTTTCGGATCGGATAACAACAGGTTCGGATCGGATAGTACCGGATTCGGATATTTACGGCACGACGTAATGAGCAGATTTAAGTTTTCTCATAAGCCTAAGGTAATTGCAAGGAACTACCATATTATCCTAATGTGTAAGGTAAGGTTTGCCTTGACAGCCCTGAGTTATTGATTGTTCAGATATATTGTTTTCAATGCAGGCCAAATGTCAATTAAGTATGCAAAGGTACTTATCTGTTAATAATTTGGAAATTTATTGATTCCCCTTAAGCATAGTTAGTATTTAATTCAACAAGGTTATTAGGCCTAAATAAATTGGGTCACTTAAAAATTTATTTTTCAATGCAATCTAAATTTGTTCATTTTTATGCCTCTGTATTTTTTGTTCTTTTCCTTTTCATAAATCAATAAATTATTTGATCAGTGACTAGGCCTAAGTGATAAGACAAAAGAATTAAATATAAAACTTGATTCACCAATCTCTTCACATTTGAAGAAGAAAGCTCTACATTTTTATTCATGCATTAATGCCTGACAACCAAGATTTTGATTCACTACAAAATAATACTATAATATAATAAGTCTGAGCAGTAAACTTAACCTAAATTTCAAGATGAGTTTCAAATGTTGTAGGTTTCAGTATTAAAGCTTGGTCATTACATTAGAACAAATAAAAGTCTATTTGTTTTAGAAAATAAACAACAAACAAACTCACTAATTATTATCACAGGCGTAGGTTGTCAATTCAGCATTTTACTGTTATCTAAGAATGTCCATTTTAATCACTTATTGGAAATACGGCTCGGCTTAATTCGTCAAAGATTAATATTTCAACAAAATAAAAACTTAATTTTGATCATTCAACTTTGTATTTCTAGGTAGGTAATTGCTTAGTTGATAAATAAATTAATACATTCTTAAGAAAGAAAGACATTCTTGAGTTAGTTCAACTTTTAAGCAGACGACGACGTTCAAACACGATTTGAGATGGAAAGACAAACAATGAAATGAACAGGTTCGCCAAATCTTTGGCAGCCCAAAATTATTGTAGGCTTTTTATTTTATCGTATCAACGGGCCACTTAAGATATTTACGGCCTGAAATAGTCGTATGAAACATCAACACGACTATTTATTTATGGGGTATTTACGGGATATTTCGTTTTGGCAATTTTGAAGACGACTGTGGGGACACTGTCGGTCATTGACGAACCCTGATTTGTCTTGATTGCGATTCTCTCGCGTACCAATCGATGTTTTGTCGGTAACGGATACTGATCGAGATCACGACAGTGACAGAACTAATAAAGGATGTACTATTATTTGTTAACTGATTTAATGCTACGATACAAGAATTTATCTTAGGATGTTCGTTATCGCGTCGGGTATTGCGCAATACTCTGATCGTATACAACGATCTCGATCTTATCACGAGTCGCAATATCAGCAACCGAAATACATCGCTTGATGCATACCACTACATAATCGCATCGTGTCGAGGCGTTGTTCAAGCCACAATCGCGAGTCGTCGCATCCCAAAGTGTCATTTTTGCTCTGCGATGTTTTCTCTCACCACTGTACTCTCGTTGGCAGTGACTAGATTTGTTTGGAAGACTTTCCAAACTTTAAAATTTGATCCTTCTTAAAAATTTACCCCAAAATATGCAGTCTATCCGATAGAGTCGGATATCTACACAGCAATTAACAGCAATAAAATGTCTTAACAATTAACAGCAATAAAATTCATAAAACAAATTTCGTGTATTTTGAATATAGTCGAAATTTCTCTGAATCAAATATTAATATTTTTATCGAGACTTTAAAGTCTGAAACATGGATGCAATTGTACATGGCACCTGTACCCTTTAAATATGATGTATTTTACCAATCATTTATGTATTACTTTGATTTATGTTTTCCTAAGCAATATATAAGGCGACATATTGATAAAAAATGGCTGCCTACTGAATTAAAATCTGAAAAACAAAAAATTATCAACCTTAGTTCATTAGCTAGAGGAACAAAAAGTAAAGCTATTCATAAACAAGTAAGAAAAGAAAATAAAGATTTTAAAAAGAAAGTTACTAGTATGAAAAGACAATATTATAAAGCTAAAATAGAAAAGTCATCAAATATTAACAAAACTTCATGGAACATTATTAATTCTGAGGCTGGAAAAACTGTTATACCAACCCAAAATATTAACTTAAAAATTGATAATGCTTTAGTCTCTGATCCCAATATGATTTGTAATGCTTTTAATAGTTATTTTACTGATTTGGTTGAGAATTGTGTTATTCCAAATTTGGATTCAAAAAACAGAAATACATGTGTAAACCTAGATAGCGGTCCCTGTCATACTTTTAGTCTTAGGCCAGTCGATGAGATGGAAGTGGGTAGCATTATAAGTTCTCTCAAAAACTCATTTAGTACAGGATATGATGAGATACCTGTGGCTCTCCTTAAAAAATCAAACTTCTTACTAGCAAAACCTTTGACTCATTTAGTCAATTCTTCATTTGTGTCTGGAATATTTCCTGATAAATTAAAAATTGCTAAATTAAAACCACTATACAAAAATGGAGTTAAAAGTGAAATAAAAAATTACCGTCCGATAGCGCTTCTTCCAACAATATCAAAAGTATTTGAAAAGGCAATGCAAAGTCAATTGGTAGAGTTTTTAGAAAAATACAACCTCTTAGAGGATTGTCAGCATGGATTTAGGCGGGGAAAATCAGTCTTGACAGCAGCTGTGGAATTGATTGAGTCAATCCTTGACAGCCTAGATGAAAAACAAAAGGTAGTAGGTGTATTTATGGATATTACTAAGGCATTTGACTCACTGAATCATGAAGCTCTTTTATCAATTTTATATGATCTCGGAATTCGTAAAAATGCTCTAAACTGGCTAAGAACATATTTATGCAATAGGCAGAAATATGTAGAAATTGTTCGCTATAACAAAAACAAAGTAAAAGTATCTTTTCAATCTAAGGTCAGATCAGTAAAACATGGAGTGCCACAGGGGTCTATCCTTGGCCCTTTATTGTATATTTGTTATGTAGGAAATCTTCCAAAATTGACCACTTGCAACCAATTGTACTTCTATGCAGATGATGCTACTCTTAAAGTTTCAGGTTCCTCGGAAAAGGAATTAGAATCAGCATCCAAAATTGATTTGACTCTACTGAAACAATATTTTAATGATAGGCAACTTCTGCTAAATCCCGATAAAACCAATTTCATTACATTCATGACACGTCAAACAAAAACACCCATCAATCCTACAATTGAGATTTGTGGGGAGGTAATAAATGAAGTTGACCGTATTAAATTTTTAGGGTTAGAAATAGATAAAAACCTATCGTGGAATTTGCATGCTGAAAAAGTTATTTCAAAAATATCGTCTGGAATTTTTGCCTTAACGCGATTAAAAAAGTTTTTAGATACTGATACATTAAAAACAGTCTATTTCTCATATATCCATTCAATAATTTCATTTGGAATCTCACTCTATGGGGCCACAACCGTTAGCAATTTAGATACCATTTTAAAATTGCAAAAAAAAGCCATTAGAGTGATTTTAAATCTAAAACCGCAAACTTCAGTAAATGAACACTTTGCATCCTTAAATATAATGACTGTATACGGAATGTATGTCTTTGAGACAATTCAGTCATTGCAATTTAAATCAAACAATTTAAAATTGGTAGGGGATTGCCATAATTATAACACAAGAAGTCGTGGAGAAATTTCTTTGGATTTTCATAGATTGGATTTATTTGAAAAGAAACCATCATATATAGGCTCAAAATTTTACAATAAACTTCCAAAAGATGTGCGGTCTGCAGTTGCAGGTGGTCAATCACTATTTAGGAAGAAATTAAAAGCTTTCCTCATTCAAAAGGCCCTTTATTCTCTGCGGGAACTTTGAATGCTCCTATGAGTTGATTAGTTGTTTAGTTGATAAGTTAGTTGTAAGACACTTGCGTTGTGCATATGAAGCTGTGGTACTAATTAACATTGACACCATTCATGTATATATGTATATGTATTATATGAATAAAGAAATATTGAATTGAATTGAATCTAGTCAGCCTTACCGGATAGTTAAAAAACCCTCGGATCGGATTTGGATATCCGATCCGATCCAAATCCGATCCGATTTTTCGCATATCCGCACACCTCTGATATATTTATATATATATAACATAAATACATGATAAATGAAAGTAGCGTCACTAAACTTAACCGTGAATGAGCTACTCTTTGCCAGTAACAAAGCTTGTATCATCCATTTTACACTTATCTTTCACTCACATTCGCTTTATAGACCCCTCAGTATATACCCCTAGGTCAGCGTCTTATTTGGTAAGCTACCATATCCTCCAGATAAAGTACCTGAAGATGGATTCAAGTTGGGTTAACTTTTGTTCATTGATTGTAATCAATTCTAGAGGCAAAAATTAACAATAATTTTGTAATCACAACACTAACACAGTAGCAAAAATATGACACACAGGGTATTGTGTTATTGTAAACCTGTTTTTTTGACAAGTGTAGAGTGAAGGATTTGAGGTGGAGGTGCTGATTCTAGGGTCCGGGCATAGGTTGTAGATTGGAAAGTAACCAACCAACAGTTAGAGTGCAAAAATAACAGGTGTTTTGAAACAAGTAATTGTGTGGAACAGTGTTAGGTCTAGCTTGAAGGGTCACTCACTTGAGCAGATCGTTTTCAACAATGTCCAGCATGGCCTTTATCTGACAGAAGATAAGGGCACGATGTGGCGAGACGACAGGAGCCGCTGTCGAACTGTCTGTGTCGACGCCGATGCCACAATCTGTAAAATAATTTGATTAATAAACCCCGAAAATATCAGAGAAAGCGGCTTTTAAAATTAGGATTTCCTAAGGTCAACAGCATTAAATTTACTTAGAGAACTGTGATTGAGACTCATAAGTTACAGTTGTTAAACAATTCAAATCTAGTCAATAAGTAATTTGTTTTTAAACTTTAATTCTTTTCTTATAAAATAACTTTCTTTGAAATTAATTTTATACCCTGGAGTTTTTAGCAGGAAGACTAATTCAAATAGTGGCGTCGCCAGAATTTATTTTGGGGGATGATATTGTCAATAATACATAAAAATTTAGTTTATTTATTAAGATTTTAGAGGAGAGGGTAGAAAAAAACCTTATAAGTTAGAAATGTGAAATTAAATTACAGTAAATTATTAACAGTACTGTGAAAGCTGTAAATTATAAACAGTCTCAGCTCAGCTCTGATTGGGTGTGGACGTGCTTTCTCCTGACTAGTGATTCTTGATACTTGTGATTTCTGTGTTATTTTGTATTCTTTTTTTTCTTTTCTCAGCAGAGTGTTTTTTGTGACTGCTTTTACAGTTCCCTTTTTTAGCTGTGTTTTTTGTCCAGGTTATCCTGGCTATGTGTTACTAATCTTGTTATGTTCTAGGTTTTGTTCCACCTGAAGACAGGATCAGATTCCAGATCCCAAAACTACTTAGAATTGATTTTAAAAGTCGGTGCAAAGCAAAGAATTAACTCTATAACTTGAAATTCAGCAGATAAATTGAATTAAATTTGCACTTCTTAAATCCACACTTCCCCTATAAAAGTTGAAATTTACGTCTATCAAAGTTAACTAAGCGCACCTCTGTACGTTGAAACCCTGCATACATGTAACAAGGTCTAAACGAGTCATATCCAATCCAATGTCACTATTATTTACCTCTGTAACTCGAATTTCCATTAGGTTTACCTCTGTATCTCAAATTTAGCTCAAATTATCTCTATAAATTAATAAAGAATTATATCTATATCTCAAACTATAGCTAAGTCGAACTATACATAACTCGAGATGTTTCTCCAAGTTAGCGAGAGGCGACTGTACCCAGTGAGTTGTCAAAAGTGAAGATTTTGAAATTTGATTATATTTCAGACAATAGGGTTGGGACATATAGGTGAATCCATGGTTGTCTTGTAAAAAATCATCAGTCACCAACAACATAATTTATTATTAATCATTAAACCCTTCGCAATTAGAAAACTTAAAAACACATAACTGGATAACTGATCAGTGATAGTATAACGGTTTTGGATTCTTGAAAGACCAACTGACTCACCAAGCAGCAGCTGTTTGAGTGCAGGTAGTTTACACCCGTGCTCTATCTCCGAGAGTGACGAGTTCTGGGCCTTTAACTCGGCAGAGATCTTAGCGTACTCTGGGTGTTGAGGCGTCAGTACTAGCTTCGGGTGGTTACACACATTCTGTAGATACCTCAGCGCCTGCAGAACAAACCCGGCCGGCAATTATGACTCTCAAAAAACATGTAAAATGTTTCAAAATGCTGAATGGCAAGTAAAAATGTAATACAATGCTACATTATGATGTTATAAATAGGGTATTGAGCCGTGTGAGTATTTTTGCTCACGGCTCAGACGACAGTTGGCCGCCTGTATAGTTGCACTGTACTACTGTCTCGTTTGTGGAACCGTCCAGAACTTTCCGGCGGGTATATAAACGGCCACCCGCCGAAGCCTCACTCTCCTTTCGCTGTGCTTGGTTCGTGTTGTCGTCCAAGAAGAAATGTTGTTGCGAGTTTATGAAATTTTGAAGAGAGAAGACAACACCAGCGTCATGGAGCATTAAATTATTAAGACACCAAATGCCAGGTAAATTTTTTAATGTAGGGAAAAATACAATAATTTTGTTTCGCTGTAGGAGCTCCCTCGTTGCACAGCCTGCTTGGTGTCTTCCAGCAGGCCAGATTTAGATCGATAAATCAATATTTGTTGTGTCCTCTGTTATTAAAATATAGATTAAATGTAAATTTGTAAGTTGTCAAGATTGTTCCGTGTTAATTTTGTATCTAGATCTTTACTTAAATCGTTGTATGCAAGTGTGAATTCATGCAAATATTTTGTCGCGACATGAAACCTCCAATTCTTGTTGCCAACAGGAACACATGTGCCCTAAGTATTTTAGGTTAAGTTTTAAAGAGTTATTTAATGAGTATTTATTCACTGTTTAGTAGTTTGTTGTCCTTTTAAATGATTTTATGGTAGTATTGAGTAATTTCAGAAATCCACGGACTAGGCCTAGCCTGACTTTTGAGTATGGCATACATATCTGTTCCAAGAAAGTAAAATCAAAGAACTGTATTTCATTTTATGTATTTATAGGCTATTGTGTATTTTGATGACATAAAGCTGATTTAGATGCCAAGTTATATAATTATTTAAAGGCTACCAGCATTGTCAATTGCAGTCAACTAGGACTGAATTCCTACTGCAAACATTTTAAACATTTTGTGCTCTCAGTAGGCTAGTAAAATGTCATTTGAGAAGTGAGCAGTAACTGAAATCCCCAGCCTTTAACAGAAAATTAAATTATCAGAGAGGTTAGGTGTTTCCAAAAACAAGCTTGGTTATATTATAAATTTGTGGGAACATATTTTTAGAAGTTCTGTGCCTTGTTTAAAGGGTTCCTGTGTTCCTGTCTTCCATGACCTCCTGACTGACCGACTTAAGATGTGAAGCCTCGTTCAACTTCAGTGGCTGACACCTACGGGGGTTTCACAAATGGCTCGTAGCTACCCGGACCGAACCAACCTAACCTCACCGCCAGCTACGGTTGATGTTCCTAACTGCTGCGTCCCATGGCTGCTGTGTTGAGGCCACCTACTGCTTCCGGTTACTCAGGTGCTATCAACTCTTTTATTTTATATGCTGCAAGAAATACCAGCCCAGAAGATTTATTAGCTAGACTGAGCTTTTCCAACCAACCACAGCCCTTTAAATTAGTCAATCTAGTAAATTCAAGTACAGCATAAAATCAGTATAAAATCAATAGTTTTTTTTTGTCAACATTCAATTTCCTACCGCTGCGAGCCATAAAATTATGTCAGAAGCTACGGCCTACTATGGAAGCAATTATTTTAATGCTGTTTCCATGCATACATAGTATGCGTTGGAGTCTAAGTGTGATTTAATTTTTGTGTAGAGTATGTAAATGATATTTGTATTGATCTGTGATATGGTAGGTTAAGGTTAGGGTTAAATAAAGATCTTTGGTCTATAGACATATTTCGGCATTTTGTTCAAAATTCTAATTCGGTCCACACCAGAGCTAAATTATGTTTTATAGGCCATATAGATTGCCACAATTATTAAATGTTTTATTTCAGTTTAATACTGCCCTTGCAAAAGCAAGTTAAATAAATGTCTTATTGTTGTTGAATATTTATTGTTATTTTATTGTGAATGTATTTTGTCAATTATTTTATTTTGTCCCTTGTTTATATGAATATTTTACCTCTTGCCCCCATTGATAATTTATTAATAATTAAGTGGGCTGGTCTTAATTCTATTCTAATAGTTCTTTTGTAATAATAATTTGAGCATAAAGGAAATTCTCTAGATAGCCTATAAATTTATCCGATCTTACTTGTTATTATCAGGCCTATATATATATTAAGACTGATGGTGATGTTTAACTTTGAATATTTATAATAATAAACCTCAGTTGTTGATTAACTTGTGTGTTTAATTTGTCGCCTTCAAACCTCAACTTAGAAGCAGCAATATTTTATTTTAAAGTTTCACGGTAAACTTTGGTTATGGTAACCCAGACATGTTTCAGTATTAAAAACATTTTCATGATTAAAAGTTCTAACCTTGAAAAACCGCAAATTTTAGAATTCAACTTTTAACGCTTGATTACTCAAAACTAGGTTTTTGTCTCTTATAACGTTTTATGGGGGAACAGTCTGGAAATGTTATATGCTCAAACAGGTATCTGCCAAGAACTGTTCCATACTGTAATAGGTATCTGTCTAGAACTATTCCATACTGTAATAGGTATCTGTCTGGAACTGTTCCATACTGTAACGGGTGTCTGTCTAGAACCGTTCCATACTGTAATAGGTAACTGTCTGGAACAGTTACATGCTGTAATAGGTATCTGTCTAGAACTGTTCCATACTGTAACAGGTATCTGACTGGAACTGTTAGATGCTGCAACAGATATATGTCTAGAACTGTTCCATACTGTAATAGGTATCTGTCTGGAACTGTTACATGCTGTAACAGGTGTCTATCTAGAACCGTTCCATACTGTAATAGGTATCTGTCTGGACCAGGTACATGCTGTAATAGGTATCTGTCTAGAAATGTTCCATACTGTAACAGGTACCTGTCTAGCCTCTTGAAGTCCACGCCCGCACATATGCAGGGTGACCCCCTGCCCGCCACTGGTCCACGCCCACCTATAGGCGGGATCAGACATTGTTCGGTTTCAGCGGTCCTTGATTTCACAGACTAACAAACTTTCGGTCACAAGTTATATGTTCTTTTTTGTCAGAAAACAAGCTTTCTAATGGTATATTTGGTCTTGTTCTTTTCCCGGATGGGAACACTGGAAAACGAAATGAATTACTCATTTAGTTGCATCGTCAGCTATTGCTCAGTTCGTAGACAAAACGAAATGGCTTTGTGTGACCAGCGTTTTCTTCACGATTGTGAAATAGCGAAATTTATAACTAATGATAGATTTAGTGATGAATCTCAGTGTAGTGAAGGTGATCATGAATATGAAGTGCTATTTTCATAGATTGACAATCTCCAAAAATCTCCAAAATAACCTGGACCGGGCATGTATATGGTAGTTAAAATATCCGGACTTTAAGAGGCTAGAACTGTTCCATACTGTAATAGGTATCTGTCTAGAACTATTCCATACTGTAATAGGTATCTGTCTGGAACTGTTCCATACTGTAACGGGTATCTGTTTAGAACTGTTCCATCCTGTAATTGGTATCTGTCTGAAACTGTTACATACTGTAATAGATATCTATCTGGAACTGTTACATGCTGTAACACGTATCTGTCTAGAACGGTTCCATACTGTAACAGTTATCTGTCTGGAACAGTTACATGCTGTAACGGGTATCTATCTGGAACAGTTCCATACTGAGTATGATTAATGTCTACCAGTGAGTGAAATCTCCTACCTGGAAGATGTGGGTGTTGTTGGCCTGAGTCGCGCTGATGTCTGACAGACTGCGGCTCCGAGAGAAGTCCTCGTACAGTCGCTCCTGCAGCGGACTCAGGTCGCAGTAGTAGTCCTGCCGCAACATACATCAGTTTAAACTCAAACTCAAGCACACAATCTCTTTATTCACAATATCTAAACATGGTACATGAAAATAGTGTCAACTTAACCTAAAGGTGGAAAATACAACTAATTTTACAATTTATAAAATTTTTCAAATGAATACAATGGTTTCTCTGGTAAATTATTTTTAACATCATTTTTAAATTTATCAACATCACTTTCTGACTTTAAATTAGTTGGTAAGTTCCGAAAAAATGTCCCAATATGTGCTGGTTTCTTATCATAAAATTCTAATTTACGATGAGCAGGTACAATGATATCCCTGTTCCAAGTGTTGAACAAACGGAGTTTTACAGTTTCTTGGTTTGTTTGGTTTGATTTTATAAATATTAGCAGGGTATTGTAAATATATTGTCCATACACAGTTTGTATTTTTCAATTCTTGAAATAACCCCTTGCCGATTGGTCAAGCCTTACGTTAAAAATTATCCTAATTGCTTTTTTGTTTGTTTTTTATTTTATTTTAAGGTTATCTTTCTTTGTTGCCCCATACTGCCAAGCCGAATGAAATATGTGAATGGATATGGGCATGGTATATCATTTTCAAAGTGATAAAGTCATTGCATAATATTGACATTCTGCGCAAGGTGTAAATTCCAGAATTAATTTTAGAAAGAACTTTTTGGACATGATTATTCCGATTTAAATTTTATCAATCTCCAATCCTAAAAAGCCTGTTGTTTTTTGTAACTCTATTAGCTCAGAGTCAATTGAGATAAATACATTTACGTTTATATTTTCTTAAAAGAATTATACAGTAAGGCAGTGAACTGTAGTTTTTTTCACCGAGTGAACAGTCAATGAAATTTATTTATGAGATACATAAAACTCAGTAGAGGAAAGTGGTAGAAGCTCCTCAAATTTTAGTGGGCATGCCGGAAATGGGACAAATTATCTCTTGATCTTGAGTCCTAGATGTTAACCACAAGGAGAGCAACTGAAATGGGAAATGATAAATGATTTAAGTGTTTATACCTAGGTGTCTACCACCTTTTACTTTTTTTTAAGGAAAAAGGAGGATTTTTAGGGACCTTTGAAGGACCATACAAAATTTTTAAAGGTCCTAGTGACATTTTTTAGCACGGGGTTGTTTGTGAAAAATACCTTTGTAAATCAATAAAAACAATAGCTAAAGCAATTCAGCCATAATTTGATTTACCATGAATGTGCCTCAAGATTTCTTGACAACTAGTAAAATTAATGACAGGTCACCAAGATTGTTATTTTATGGTGATATATTTGTAAAATAAAAAAAGTCTAGTAAAAATATTGAAAATCACATTTTCTTCGTAAAACGGAAAAATCAGAGGACCTGGTCAAAAGAACCAGACTAACTTTTAGAGGACTTGGAGGACCTTTTCAAAAGGAGCACTTTTGGAGAACTTAAAGGATTTGGAGGTCCGGTAGACACCCTGTCTATGCTCGGTATGCGGCTGAATATATTGTAGAAGAAACAAGTTTTAAAAGGGCCCTGATCAAACATAACTCAAGTTAGCTTGAATGGTTGAATAACCAGATATGAGATGGCTAAACAAGGCTATCTGCAACTGTTTTGAATATGATATTCAAAAAAGATATGTAATTGTTTCAAAAAATTACATTCACAATAAGAATTTGTGGATGTCAATAGTTTAAATGCACTTACTTCTATGTACTAATATTCAGGAGCTAAGTATTAAAATTATTCCAAAATATTTTAATAGATTTGTTGGGATTCAAAACATCTCCCTGATACTTTTCTCAAAAACAAAAACAAAAATTCTTGAACCTACAAAAAATGATCAAAATCAACTTCTTGTTTGCGAGATTTTTCAATACTACAAAATGCTCCTCACTAAAAAATTCTTGAGAATGCAACTCTAATTTTTACCTGAGTAATTTTCGGAGGAAGATCTTTCAAAACGTCTTCCTTCATTCTCCTCAATACGAAAGGCAGAACTTGTTTGTGCAACGCTTCCATAGCAAGAACTCCTGGAATTGAAAAAAATCTTCAAATATGAAAAAATTATAAATGCACTCAAACAAACTACAAACCATATCCATCCCTTCATCTTTTTCTCTATCCGAGCAATGAAAGTGTACCAATAGGTAGAACTCTCTATACATGGACTTTGTTCCGTCAAAACCCTGGTCACCAAGATGTCTCAAGTTCAAGATTATCCCGTCATATGAAATCTTGATAAGATAAACACATAAATACACATAAATAATACAATGATTGACACTTTGGGTGCGGCCCAGTCACCGGTGACCGGTGGCGAGACGTGCGCGCCGGCCTGGCCAGTCATGTGTGTCGGCCCGCACTCGGTGGAATGAATCAGCCACAGTGCTGCGACCTTGCGGAGAAGCTCGGAGTTGTTGTCGTGTGCGTTACTATGGTAACCTAGCCTATACTGTGTGGGTGTCGCCCGCCGTTCCCACGGGCCTGACCCAGTCTCCCGTGTCCTTTTATCTATTAATTACTTATTGCGTGTTTTGACTTACAACTATCGTGTTTTTGCAAGTTATATGACCTTTTTATAATTTATTATTTCAGTTTTTGTGACGTTTTGGTTAGGTACGGACAAACCAGAATTGTGTATTGGTTATTTGCTTTGAGCAGTTCCATGATGCACTGTGAATGAAACTGACTGGTTGGGAGTGAGGAAGGGGCTGTATATAATTGTAAATATTGGTTATAAAGCTATTTAACGTTTTTGTGTGAAAACCCTTGTTTGTGAGACGAGTAGTGGGGAATTTACGTCACGGCGCCTACGGACTTCTTTCCGCGGGCCGACCCAGGCACCGGTGTCTAACGATTTTTGACGCCATTTTTTTTGGAAAATACGACTGGAAAATCAATTTGCGACCTTGATCCTAGCTTCTCGATACAAAAGGTAAGATTTTATGTAAAAACAATTTTCAGGCCCTGGGGAAGCTTTTACTCATTTCTTTGCCGCACCCAAAGTGTTAAGTAGTACAGTGGGAAGTATTGATTATTGGATAATCAATGAGCAAGATAAAAACCATAAGGAATGTATCAATAAGTTTGCTGTGACAGTTTTGGCCCATATTCTCTTTTAACTGTGCAAGCAGAGTTCAGCAGACAAATTTTGTCCTCGTATCAAATCTCAGCCAAATGCAATAAATTTCATTCTAAGCTTACCAAAATTTGATTCAGTTTTGAATTTATTTCACTCCTAGAATCTAAATATTTTACAATCAAAGTTGGCATACTGTAGTTTGGTAATGTTCATTATAGTTGTTAGTAAGCAACAACTTCACATAAAAAGATCAATTACTTACTTTTACAAGATCCAAGCCAAATATATTATTTGTTTACTTTGTTTGAAACTCATTGTTGGTAATGGTGAATTCATGTTTTGGTTTTGATTTTTTTGGACATTTGCCATCACTGATTAATAAAGACACATTTCATGACGTTTCGGGACCTGGATTTGTATCTGGCCTTTAGGTGGAAAAGAACTTTGAACAAAACAAGATTACAGTCGACTCTCGCTAACGCGAACCTTGATATCACGAAATCCTCGATAGCACGAATTATTTTTAATCCCCTTGGAAAAACCTGTCTAACACGAAGAAATTACTATACATAACACAAACTAATTTTTATATCACAAACCAATTTTCCAGGGATATTTTACCTCTATAACTCTAAAGGGACACAAAAATTACCTCTATAACACGAAGCTCAGTAGATAAATCGAATTTGATTCACGCTTTACCTCCATAACTCGAAGTTTACCTCCATACTACGAAGTTTTCAGAATAGACCTCTGTAATACGAAATCCCAGCGTTCTGAACTGTTAACTCTGTTTCATTTCACCCGTTTTTTTATTTTTTATACCGTACTGTAAGTATTATTCATTAATTCCGTAAAATTCAAAGTTTTAAGTTTATTTTTGTAGCTGTAGGAGATACAGTAAAGTTTCTTTATATTATTGTTTTAGTAAAAATTATGATCGATAACCTGTAATAATTGTTTTACATGTTTAAGCAGAGGAAGATTTCAGACTTTTTAATCAGAATTGATATGATCTTATCTGTTTTTGTGTTTTACAGGTTGGGTGTAATAAATACTGTACTTTTCATTGATATATAATATTTTAATAAGTTAAAAGCTTGGGTTTGTCGAAGATGTAGGGTATAAACTTTATTTCCTTTACCTCAATATCACGAATTTTAATTTAGTTTACCTCTACAACTCGAACTATGCCGACGACGAACTATACGTAACACGAAGAAAAATCGCAGTCCCGTGGACTTTCGAGTTAGTGAGAGTCGACTGTACTAACTACTAGTTCTGTGTTACTAATCTTGTTGAGTTCTTGGTTTCTCCAACAATCAGTTTTAGATTACAGATCCAGAATCGTCGTTAAACTTGTTTTTACTAGTGATGGCAAATGTCCGCAAACATTAAAACCAAATATGTTGTCCAGAATAGTTTATAGTAAATTAAAAGTCTTAAAAGTCCATTAAGAGAAAACTCTGACTTTCAAGTTAAACTAACACTTTGCCTACTTAACCAGCCTCATGCTCCTGGTACATATTACAACTTTAACTCTGACCAACATTTTGACTACTCGACTGACCAGCCTCCTGTACCTGAGGCCTACTATGAGTACGATTCTTACTAACAATCTGACTACAACTATGACTGCAATTCTTATCAACACTTTGACTACAACTCTGACTAAGACTCTGGCTTCCACTCTGACTACAATTCCGACTACGACTCTATGACTATAACTGTGATCCAACTCCGACTACTTGACCTACCAGCCTCCTGCTCCTGAGGCATACAATTCTGACTACCACTCTGACTACAACTATGACTAAGACACTGACTTCCACTCTGACTACAACTCCGACTATGACTCTGGCTACAAGTCTGACTACTCAGCCTGTCATCCTCCTGCTCCTGAGGCATACAATGACTACAACTCTGACTTCCACTCTGACTACATCTATGATAAAGATTCTGACTACCACTTTGACTACAACTCTGACTATGACTTTTACTATGGCTTTGACTTCAACTCTGACCACAACTCTACCAGCCTCCTGGCTCCTGAAGCATACAATGACTACAACTCCGACTACTCCACCTACCGGCCTCCTGCTCCTGAGGTGTGCTGCGCGGGTCCCTGGACGCCAGTATCGGCCGCGAGTACTTGGCCGTGAACTGCCGTTCGGTCCCCAGGAAGCCCGGCATGAGGAAGTCGAACAGGCTCCACAGCTCCAGGACGTTGTTCTGTATCGGCGTCCCCGACAGGATCAGCCGGTGTTCCGCTCGCAGCCGCTTGATGGCCTTGGACGACTGGAAAAGATGAATCCAATTCTAATTTGTATTCTAAAAAACGGTTTCATAGTAATCATTGGCAGCTTAAAGCTACGAAACTAATCCTCAGGCCTGTATTATATACGGACACTCTGCATCCCAAGCGGCTGGGTTGCCGACGACCCGCCTGCGTCCCGGAAGTGTCCGGGAAGCAGTTTAACCCTGGAGCGGGCGCATGCGCAGTTTTCCTCCGCACGTGTTTTTTATGTTAAAATAAACAGACATAATGGGTGTCGGCAGTTGTGTCCGGCTCTATACTTTACGAACCTCATTCTAGGAATCTCCTAAAGCTATTTATACCTTTCACCCTCTCCCTTGGTACCCTCGTTTTTTGCAATTCAGAGATGCCGTGTCAGTTTGCAGAGCGCCCTTTCCCGTAGCACAGACAGTGATACCTACTTTTAAAATTCATAACAGCGAAGGATTTGTAATTGTTATTGAATTTTTTGGACTTTTCCTATCGCTTTCGAAAAAAAGAAGCAAAAGAAAAATACAAAAAAATTAGTATTAATTAATACCTATTTTATACTAGAAAATTACTGACTCTGTTCACTTGAAATATTGCATCTTTTAAGTTGAGCAATTAATTGTTTTGATGATGAAATGTATTCCTAATGAAGTTTGTCAACATTAAAATACAATATTTCATTATAAATCAAGTAAAATGGATTGAATTTGTGTGATTTAGTGTTGCGGAGTGAAACTCCCCATGCGCCCGCTGCCGTTACACTGGTGAAGCGCCCGCTCGGACACAGCCAAGAGACACCGCATTGGCACCGCCCCACCACCAAATCACTCGGTCGTTACCATGAATATTTTATTTCGTTACATGGATATTTTTCCATTCCACAAATAAAATCTTTATTGTTAATTTTCATCAATTAATTTTTTCATTTTTAGGAGAAGTTCCTGATTGTTTTTTTTTTGTACTTTTCGTAGCTAACTCCTTTGTTGCACCATTTGTTTCTCCTGCTTCTTTATCTTGATCACTTTCTTGATCAGTTTTGTCGCGGACTTCATGGTTTTATTCAACTTCATATTTTTTCCACTTTGTTGTTCATGCAAACAAATATACAACTTACCCAGTCACTGGTTATCTACGAACTGAGGTGACTTCATTATCAAAACGACCACTCTTGGGCGTTGCGCTGTAGTCTGTGTCCGTGTATAATAACTCGCAGGACATTCCCAAATGATTCAATGTCATTAATATTAGAGATGCTAGCAGCCCAGCTGCCAGGACACAAATCTGCATCTCGCCCTCGGACACAGCCGGGGCACACTTCGGACGCAGTTTTGCGTCCCAGTCAACTGTGTCCGTGTATAACAGCTTGCAGGACGAGTGTCCAGGGACGCTAGTGTCTCAGCCACAGGGACGCTGAGTGTCCGTGTATAATACGGGCCTCGCATAGGAACCCTAACCGTAGATTCAAAGCCTTTCAGAAAATCCCTTTATACCAAGGTGTCCATTTTTTTTTTAATAAACTTCCTTCTCAAACAAGAGAAAATACAAATTGCAATGATTTTTTAAAGTAATTTGAAGATTACTTAATTGAAAACATATTTTATAGTGTCAATAAGTTCCTAAATTTAAACTTATTTTAAGAGCTGATGGTTGTATGACTTCAACTCTGTAACTTTCCTACATGACATATGTAGCATGTTTTTTGTAAATTTGTATTAGACTTAGTCATTTACCATTAAGGCATAATTATTTTATGGTGTAATATGACTAAATAAAAAACTGGATTCATTGAAAGAAATGAATTAATCAAAGGGTTATATTCAGTATCAGAGGAAAAGGATACACTCGGAACTATTTGATAAAACCTGAGAGTGCAGGTACAGAGTACAGAACACCTCAGATTATCCTGATTAATGTGGCTGAACACCGATCCGGATAAAAAAATCCAGATAATCCGAGGTCATTAAAATATCGCTTAAATAGCAATTGCTTACCTTAGCCCCTGCTAAATTGATACTGAAAGTGGCGTATCAAGACTGTACAACATATTAGTTTTCAAATTTTTAGGGGTTTAATTTTGAAACAAATTTAAGAACTAAACTTCATTATTTATTATTTGAATATAATGTTAACTTTTACTGTATTTACTGTTTAGGTTTGGAATAAAACGCCAGATTAAAATATTAAATTTATTAATATTAAATAATCATAACTCAAACTTGAAATAATCATGACGAAACTTAAAGTAACTCCTGTAATAAGTTTATTACAGTAACTCTTTTTAAGAAATAACGTAACACATCAAATGACAGCAATAGCCCAACTGGCAAAATTGCCGTAGGCTACGGTTTTGTTGATTACTGATAGCGCCCCAAGTAAACAATCCAGAAAACAACGTCCAAGAAAATGCTGTAATGTACTGTTTAGGCAACGTGATGACTTCAATTATTGTGATTTCAAATGCTTACAGTAATGTATTACATTTGCATTTTACTTATAGAAGGCACATTTCACCCATAAACTCGCAAAATTCATATTTTTACAGTGATTTTAATCTTTTAATTTCTCGGATGGACTGATCCGGATAATGTGGGGACTGGATAATCCGAGGTGCACTGTATATAATTTACAGCAGGACAATGTGTCCAAGGTTAGTAACACTGAAGCCACGTAAGTCCAGTAGTATAAGGCAAAGGCTTATATGAAGATTATTTGAATTATTTGGTCCACTGGCAAATTACCCATGCACTTGTAACTTAATACTGCTGAATTTGTTAACAAGTGAAGAAGGACTGTGTAAAAGTGGTGGCCAGTAAGAAATAAAACCTCGGTAGATGTATTTCATTTGGCAACACTGAAAACAAATGAGAGAATAAATAAAATTACAGGTAATTGGGTTGTTCCAGATATCAATCTCTCTAGATTTTTTAAATTATTATTTCTAGATTTTTAAAGTTAACCATTAATAGCTCATCACATCTGTGTACATTACCTTGGTTTTTCCATTTTTGATGACATGACCTTCGTCCAGGATGCAATAGTTCCACTGAATGCTGGAGAAGAAATCTATATCTTTGCGGACAATGTCGTAAGATGCGACCACCAGATTGTGTTGAGCCACTTTAACACGCAATCTGTAAAAAAAATGTTACACTTTACATATGTCTTTGGCCAACGATCATTTAGCACCTTGGATAAAATTTTACTTATAGTTTTGTTCTGTTACTTGGAACAAAAGAGATTTTTATGACTACTCTACCCAAGAGAAACTTCCTTTTTGGATATGCTGTGATTTATACGAATAAACAGAATCTTTTATGACATGGGCTAAAAATAAGGTTTTGCAAGCTCGTGTTTCAAGTTTGTGACACAAGACAGAAAGGGGCCATACACATATTATGTAACGCACTTAAGGAGGGGGGAAGGGGGTATGGTGTAGCTTTATGCTGCGTTATATGGGGGAGGGGGAGGGGTTTCGCTCAACGTTACGTAATCTTAAATTTTGTCCCTCTTTAAAAATACAAAAATAATCAAATTGATATCTAAATCAAAGTTACAGTTAGCTATATAAAAAGATACGTCTGTCATACTACTTTTAACCCTTGAGCGGGCGCTTCACCGGCAAAACGCGAGCGGGCGCATACAGAGTTTTACTCCGCAACACTAGATTGCACAAATTTAACCCATTTTACTTGTTTTATAACGAAATATTGTATTTAAATGTTGGCCATCTTCATTAGGAATCACATTTTATCGTCGATTCAATTAATTTTTCAACTTATTAGGTGTAATATTTCAATTAAACATAGTAAATAATTTTCTAGTATAAAATATGTATTAATTATTATTTACATTTTTGGACTTTTCATTTCCCTTCTTTTCTTCGAAAGCAAAAGGAAAAGTCCAATAAATTAATAATAATTACAAATCCATTGCTGTTATGAATTTTGAAAATAGGCATCAGTGTCTGTGTAACGGGAGAGGGCGCTCCGCAAACTGAGACAGCATCTCTGAATTGCTTATAACGAGGTACCAAGGGGGGGTGGGGGGTATAAATAGCTTTAGGAAATTCCTGGAATGAGGGGCATAAAGTACGGAGCCGGACACGACCGCCGACACCCATTATGTCTGTTTATTGTTTAACATAAAAAACACGTGCGAAGGAAAACTCCGCATGCGCCCGCTCGAGGGTTAATAACAGTAAAACTAAAAATAAATATGTAACATGTTGAGTAAATGTCTGCTTTGCTTACAGCTTTGTTTTTTGGTATTGTTTTCGAGAGTAAAATCACGACATGATACAGTATTGCGCAGTGCCTCCCAAATCTGTTTATCGGTGTTTGTTGATAAGACGATAAGGCAGGCGTTGCACTGATTGTGGGGAGAGAGGTCGCGCAAGGGGCGGGAAATTTTTTTATCTTCGACAACTGTTAATGTACCATAACATTGTTTTGAATTTGTATAAGTTATAAATTAAATCAGTTACATTATAATAAGATAGTTTTTTTTAGTTTTTTATATTATTAGTAACTATTTTGTTTGTTTGTTTGTTTGTACCTATTATGATTTGATTATAAAAAATGCTAAAAATAAACAAAAGTCATTACAAGTTTATTTATTTATTTAAATCCATATTCCACTAGTAAAATTATGCTCAAGCTGTATTCATTCCTACTACGACCGAATTACGTAACGCATGGGGGTGAGGGGGGGTTTGCTCAAGCGTTACGGTGAGTTACATGGGGGAGGGGGGTTTGAAATGACGAAAAAATGCATTACGTAGTAAGTTTATGCCCCAAAACCCCTTTTGATCAGGTGCAACTGCACTGTGAGGCAAAAACTAAAACATTACAATTTACAATTATTTAGCTCTTGTTATCTCTCAATATGTTATGAATATTAATAAACAAATATACCCAACATAGGTAATAGAACTGCGTTGCCCCATAAGGCCTGTACTGAAAGGTGAACACGGGACCGAGTATAGATTAAGAATGAACAGCCGGCTACTCACTTCTCGCGCTCTACGGGCGGGCCGGCGTAGTGGAGGGGGTTGAGGTACTCGGGGGCGAGGAACTTGTCCACCTCGTACACCCAATGACCCGTCAGCGTGGGCGGACACACGACCAGCGACGGCAGCGGCACACTGTCGGGACTGCCCGTCTCCTGCGGCCCACACCAACCGGTCAAATAGATTTCAAATAATCTAATGTGAATAAGAATAACAGAATAAGAAAAAGAATAATAATCTTTATTGTCATAAAACATTCTTTTACAACTAGCAAAGCTAGTATAGAACAGATGACATTGTCAGTACCTTTATCTGGCCTAAAACAATTCAAATAAAAACAAAGAGAAAAGAAATCAAATATTAAAATAGTTAATTAAAAACTATAAAACGAACTATTTACATTTTATTTTCAAACTTTTCATTTAAGAAAAATAATATAAAAATGTGAATACTGGAAATGGTGAGAACATCTCCAATCTTAAAAAGAAATTACAACATATAAAACTGTAAATCTGATTAGGATGTTTAGTAATGGAACTGAATTACAAGTGGTTTAATTTAGGTTTGCAAACACACATTGCTAAAAAAGTGTTGTCAAGCCTTTTATATCTGAATGTATTGGACAAACTATTTTTACGAGTATTTGTTGAAATTCTAGTACAAAATTGAAAATTCTAGAATAATTCCAGTATTTCCAGTATGATAATAAAATTTCAGTATAATTCCAGTATTTCCAGGATTTCTAGAATCAGTAGATACCTGGTTACCCTTAGCCGATACCAGTCCAGACAACGTTCCGGCCTAAGCCTTAGACTACGATTACAGGAAATTAAACAATCAGCTAATATGCAGAATTGAATTAGATGGATAGAATTGCATTTTTGTAGGATATTTTTAGTGGAACGTAGTGGCAGATCTGGTAGCATTAGCAAACATTTGTTCGTTCATTATATGACAGGTTTGAAGAAATAAGAAAGGTACTGGTTTATGCAAGGAATACCTTAATATTATAAGGGTATTTTATGAGTATGAGAAGGGTGTTTTTTTAACTCAACCCAAAACTTTATTTTATCAGTGAAGGATTATTCCCCTCAAGAGCCCTGGATTTGACCCCATTATATTATTATCTTTGGGGACACATTAAAAGTAAGGCCTACGAAAACCATTTCCCGGGTATTCAGCACCTCAAAAGAAACATAACAAATTTAGGCTAATACCAGAAATCCAAAGAGGTACTTGGCAAAACGTGTTCATGAATTTGATGGAGAGAGCGTGACTTTGTATAAATGTCAATAGCGGATTGTTTTAACACATAATGTAAGCTAAATGTGATCAAATTTAAATAATAGGTTGTATAAAATGTAAAAATTAACAAAACAATACTCATCCCATCTTTATATGCGCATTATTCAATCTTAAAATTGGGTTGCGTTTTAAAAAAAACACCCTGTATAAACTTTTATATGTCACTTGCCCGGAAACTTTCACCGTACTCACATGAAAATCCTGAAGGGAGCTATCGTGCTCATCCAGTAAAACAGTACTTTTTGGCCAAATAATGTAGTGTACTTCTCCCCCCCCCCCACTACTGACCCTGAACTTGCGACTGCGGAGGTAATGGTCGCCGGCCACGATGCAGATGGACTGCAGAGTCTTGCCCAGCCCCATGTCGTCACACAGGATCCCGTGCAGCTTGTAGCGATTGAGCAGTGCCAGCCAGTTCACGCCGGCCTGCGCACAACGACAACCGCACAACGTGACAACGGTTTTCCTAGCCTAACCTAACCTATTTTTTATAAACTATACTGACTTAATTGAACCGAACCTAACCTCACCTAATCTATATTAACATAACCTAATCTGACCTAACCTTATGTAATCCTAACCTAAACTAATGTAATTCGACCCATCAGAAATCAGAATTAGGGTTACCAGACGTCCTGATTTTCCCCAGACAGTGGGTTTTGAGGGATTTTTACAGTGTCCGGTCCGGGGCTACTACTTGTCCGGGGTTTAATGTAACATATAATAATGCGACATTTCAACAAGAGTTATGGTAAATTTACAGGTTTTAGAATTAACAGGAGATCGACAAGATAAATGTAGTAAAAAAACTAAAGTTGGCATGAGTGTGATAACAGCAAACATACTTAACCTCAACTATACTCTGTCGAGAACATTGAGAATAGTGTTGTGTTTTGGGTTGGAACTGGCTTGTCTGATACAAATTTAAGATAAACAATAAATAAAAACCGTCATAATACTTTGAAAATCCTATTTTACAATCTCCAGCTGTGTTATTGAGGAACAGGGGATGTGTTTGTTCACCTTACCTCAAACTGTCCTGGATTGGCCTGAAAAATATCTGGTAACCCTAATCAGAACGGCAGGTACCTTACCTTGTGGCTAACAGAAGAGTTGGCACTTTTGACCTGTCCACCGCTCATGAAGAGCCTACGGACGTGCAACTAAGTACAAGTAAGTACAAGAAATTAATCTTTTAATATCATGAAAGGCTCATTACATGCATGGATATAAGTCAGAGTTTTTTCACATGTGGTTATTAAATTTGTCTTACTTGTACATAATTATAAAGTGACATTAAATAGATTAACAGTTAAAAAGGTAACAAGGTAAAATTTAAAAAATAATAAATATATCACAGGTAGCCTCAGATTTGTATCAAAAAACAAACATATATATAAATGATATAAATTCTATTAAAGAAATTCATAGACTGATCCTACGAATATGGACAGAAGAAGAAATGCCCAGAGAATGGAGTGAATCTGTAATAATCCTGATACACAAAAAAGGCGATAAAGAAACCTGTAGCAACTTCAGAGGAATATCCCTACTTAACTCTACTTATAAGATACTCTCCAAGATTTTACTGAACAGAATAAAACCATATGCAGAAGAATACATTGAAGACCATCAAGCTGGTTTTATCAAAGGACGTTCAACAACAGACCAAATTTATGTGATAAAGGAGATAATATCAAAGTATTGGGAATATGACAAAGAATGTTATATCCTGTTCATTGATTTTGTAAAAGCTTATGATACCATAAAAAGACCTAAACTCTGGGAAACAATGCAGAAAGTTGGCATACCGGACAAACTAATAAATCTAACAAAAATGTGTGTTGAAGGATCCAAAAGTAAAGTTAAGATAGATAATGAATACTCAAAAACCTTCCGAACCCACTCAGGAGTTAGACAAGGAGATGGACTCTCTCCAATTCTATTCAATATTGCAATAGCAGAAACCCTAAAGAGCACAAAAAATTTAGAATATGGTATAAACCTCGGATCTAAAATAAACACACTTGCTTTTGCAGATGATGTTGCATTAATTGCAGAATCAAAAGAGGACCTAGGAAAACTTAACAAAATTATCATAAAAGAAGCAAATAAGATTGGACTTCAAATAAGTGAAGAGAAGTCGAAATACTTGAAAGTAGGAAGAACCCAAATCGAAACGGATGAACCTCTAAAAGTTAATAATTATAAATTTGAAAAAGTACCTGAATTTAAATACCTAGGAGTATCAGTTAATACCTAGGACAACGAAAGAGGAACAGAAATAGAAAAGCGACTAATTTTAGCGACCAAATGCTTCTGGAGCTTATCAAAATTATTAAATTCCAAAATATTATCAAAAAACACAAAAATAAGAATTTATAAAACTATTATTCAACCAGTTCTTTTATATGGCTCAGAAACATGGACAATGACAAAATATCATGAAAACAAACTCATTATTTTTGAAAACAAAATTTTAAGAGAGATTTTTGGACCTATAAATGAAGAAGGTGAGTGGCGAATAAGAAAAAATCGTGAGCTCCGAGAACTATACCAGACATTGATCCAGACATTGTAGCCACAGTGAAGAGTAGACGACTGAGATGGGCAGGACACATAGAAAGGAGGGAAGAAGAGAGTGTGCTGAAGAAAGTCAAGAATGGAAGGCCACGTGGTACTCGCCCGCTGGGAAGACCAAAGCTGCGGTGGAGGGACCAGGTCCAGAAAGATCTTCAGAGTATGGGAGCATCTCTTGCGCAAGCAGCAGACCGGCAGCAGTGGAGGCAACTTGTTGGCGAGGCCAAAAACCTACTTAGGTTTGAGTGGCCAAGGAGGTAAGGTAGGGTAAGCCTCAGATTTGTGTAGAAGGGTAAGTCTCAGGCTTAGGTATTAACATGAGACCTACGATAATAGCTTTTTCCCTATGGGGGAAACTCACTAAAAATTTATAAATACTACGAAATAGACAATAATTTTTAGTTGAATCCCTTCCATTCAGACTTGGATGGTTCGCACAACATTTTATAAATTATTTATCTGCTTATAGATACGTTACAAACAGCAAAAATTGTCAGGAAAGAAAAGCTTCTGCACCTAAGAGTTAAGTAACAATAAAAATAAGTTTGAGTAAATTTCTATTAATATTTCCCCTGAATATTTATTTTTATCTTTGATCAATTAATTTATTAAGTAATAAATATTTTATATACTAAAAAACAAATTTAGTGAATTTGTAGTGCAACCCTTCATTGCCTTTCTTTCTTTATTTTTATTTACAACATATGCATAGGTCATTGAGAATTTTTTTATTTAATTGAAAACCCACTTATTAAAGGAGTGGTGATAAACAAAGAGAAAACCGGTGATAAATTTACAACAAATAAACAAATGATTCATTTCGGGGAGTGTTATCTAATCAAGACTATAAATAGTCATTACCCAAAACTCACACATTGAGAGGCATTACACTCAACTGAGACCAATAACTCAAAGACTGGTTAGGCAAACAATTGAAAACATTATGTTTTCAGTGCGAAGGAAATGGAGTAAGTTAATTACAGGGAAACGGGCAGGGTGACTCAACAGAATTCTGGTTGCAAATCAAAAATACAAATTTCTTTGTCACTATTCCCTTTTCCAATATTGCCCCTCATCTCGAAAAAATTACCATTTCCAAAAATTTTTTCAAACATGAACATTGTATGATAAGGATAACAGATTAAAACATATTTTGAATCTAGGGACCCTTTGTGGTTTCTACTTTTTCTTGTGAGGTCAACTTTAAAAAAGAAAAAAATATATTAAAAACACTAAAAGCAGCCATTCTATGACAACAAACAAACTTATAGTTGTAGAATTTTAAGCAGATCCTTAAAAAACTTTTTAGCAAACGAACAAAACATTTTAGAAACAAATTTTAGAATTTTAGAAACTTAATAAATAAACAGTTGTTTTAAGTCTTTGCTAAAATTTGTATTAATAATGTTTGAAGAATTTGCTCATCATTGAGCAAATACCAGGTTTTGGTTTTTTTTGCTTCAAACTCATAACTAGAATGAAGAGATCCTGTGTGTTTATCTAAAACCTGTTTCCTGACCCACACACTCTGTTGACTTCTCTGAAGTAATTTCAAGAGGAAGTGAACCTTCAAATTCAAACAAAAACATCACTTTGCTCAGTTCACATATGAAACGTCAATACAACTCCATGGTGTCTGTCAGATTTCACATATAAAATTCCCGACTTTTTCCTGACCTAACTGACTATTTCAAAATATTCGTAACCACTGAAATCGGCCATGTTGCTTCCTAAAATAAATACTTGAGCTCAATCTTTCTAAAATAGAATAATATTTGACGCCCACAATGAGACTGAGGATTTGGCCGAGGAAAGACCGACCGATCATCCAGCCCTAACACAACTAAAAGTTTTCCGACTGTGATGTTAACGATTGATTTTATGACTGCGATATTAATAAAATATTTGTTTGTCGCGTTTCGACCGAGACATTTGCCAGCTGCGACGATGACAATAACACAAACTGCTATTTAGTTTGTATTACTATCTTTCAAATCAATTTACTTACATAAATTTATAGCAGGGTATGTACTTCGATTATGTGTATGTACTTTTTGTGCGTTTTGACAACCGTTGGAGTAACAATGGACTAATTTTAATGAACTTCATTGCTGCTGAGGATAGGCAGTCATTCGCCTGAAATGCGTCCAGCGTGAAGGAACAAAATATTGACACCTTATGGCTATAAATTTACGTAAGTAAATTGATTTGAAAGATAGTAATCACAGGTGTCAAGGCTGTATATTAGTTAGTTTGTATTATCACCAAATTCAAATTTTCCAACAAAGGTTTGAATTAATTACTTTTTCCTTACTATTACCTAACAAAATCCCCAACAGAATTCCCGACAGCTTTCCTGAATTCCAGACTGATAAACGCCCTGAACAATTAATTCAATTTAAAACTTCTTTATTCCAAATAATAAATGTACATCATGTCACATACAAGGAATAGAGTCAAAAATTACCTTAATTGCATCATAAATACAATGATTGTCACTTAAATGTAAATATAAGTTAATTATTTAAAAAATCCTATTTATGATTAAATTCTTCCAATGAATACAAACTCAAACTCAAACTTTTTATTCATCACAAATAGAGTTATAAATTGAGCATAGCTCATTTAACAGGTGACAAGTCATTGTATAATTTACTGAAATACTTTTACAACTATTTACATAAATCTTATGCATTAAAATTCCCAATTATCTTAGCAAAAATAGATATGCTAACCATACATTGTTATTGATTATTTATTCATCAAAATAAAATCATTAACTGAATAAGGAGCTGTTTGGACAAGATAATTTTTGAGATCCCTCAAAAATAAGCCTTTTTTGGCCTCCCTTCTTAATTTCACAGGACATTTGTTGAATAGTTTTATAGCCATGTAATACGGCCCTTTTTCAAATGATGTTAATCTGTGTTTTGGGTACCGCAGGGTATCTATATTCCTTGTTCCCTGCATGCCCAGATTGCTACCAACAAAATATTTGGGGTATTTTTTAAAGAAATTTAATATTTCATAAGTATATAAAGCTGGGACGGTTAAAAGATTGTGAGTTTTGAAAATTGGTTTGCAAGATGCTCTGTATTTCAATTTGGAGATTGCACGAATGGCTTGTTTTTGTAATTTAAAGACTTTATCAATCTCAGATGTTGCTCCCCAAAGAATTATACTGTACCTAACTATTGATAGAAAATAACCATGATAAACCTGAAGACCTGTATTTATATCTGTAATATTTGCTATTGTTCTTAGGGCAAAAAGAGATTTACTAAGTTTACATTGCATCATTGAGATTTGTTCCTGCCATTTGAAATTGTCTTGTAGGGTAAAACCCAAAAAATTTACACTATGAGAGCTGAAACAAATTTCATTATCTGGCATAAGAAATTCTTCAGATGGTTCTGTCCTGTTTTTAGTGGCAAATGATAATATTTTAGTCTTGGAGCAATTTAGACTAAGACCATTTTGAGTAAGCCAATCAGAAATTTCACGGAGAATATTTATAACCTGAATTTTAGCTACACTTTTGGTATCATCCTTAATTAACGCTGTTGTGTCATCTGCAAATTGATACAAAGATGATTTCAACAAAAAATCTTTTAACAATTTGAGAAATTTATTGCAATTTTTTTCTAATTTTATTTGTTTTGGTAAACAGTCAAAAAAATTGTCTCCAGCAAAAGTGTTTTTTTTTTATTAAACAATTCAAGGTTGTGCTGTTCAACAAAGTTGTGTGATCGGGTGTTATAAGTGTGAGTAGAATTTCCAATGACAATTTTGTTATTTAAAAATGTACATTAAAAACATTGATTTAAAAAATGACCAAGCTAAAAACTGTTAATATGTTTAGTTCTGAAAAATATTTTTTGGCAGAGTCAGTTTGTTTTAAATTTAATATTATTCTAAGTGCTCTTTTTGTTGTATTAAAATTCTATCCAAGTTTTTCTTAGTTGTGTTCCTATATATACTTATACCATGAGCTATGTGTGAATGAACTAGCGCAAATAGTTTTTAAGGTATCTAAATTACAAGTTTTTTTCATTTTTCTTAGAGAAAAAATGTCACTAGAAGTTTTCTTTAGTGACATGATCCACATGGCTATACATAGTTCCACCCACCTGTTGGTATGATCGCAGAGTCGCCCGTATCGGGACCGGGACCTTGTAGTCCGGGATGGTCCCGGGATGGAACAGCTGCTCCAGGAACTCCCGGTCATGTTCCCGCTGGCGGGAGAGGGAGGGGGGGAGAGTCACAGTGCCCACCCCCCCTTCCAGCGGCATCAGCTGTATCAGAGCCGCGAACGTGTGAGTGGCCAGCAGCCTCACCGACGTGTCCTGGTCCGACATCCTGCCTGCAACAGGAACCAGGGTTGCCAATTTGTCGGGGAAAAAATACCCCGATGGAAGTTTCTAAAGTAAAAATTTCCCTCAGGCGAAAAACATCGATAAAATAGTTCTTAAGAATAGTTCTTAGAATAGTTCATGATAGAATAGTTCTTTTTTTAGTACACGTTGATGCTAATATTGCTTATATTGTTTGAAGAAAATTTCCTATATTGCCAATCTAAAATAAAATTAGGAATTTCGAGGAAACAACTGGCTTACCTGAAGTTGAGTACACCAACAGAACACAAAATATTAAAGTAAAAATGACAGTGAATTAACAGGGTGACTACCAAGGTCAGTAGAAGAGAAGAGAAGAGAAGAATAACAGTACTCAGGCAGTCTAAATCAAAAATGTAAACAAATTGTTATGTCTTCTATAGACCGGAAACACATAACCTACAGCTGGGATTGTGACGTCTTTTATAGACCAGAACTTGTAACCACCTGGTTCCACAGGCCTTATGGGTTTAAGACATCCTGAGAAAGATAAGTTATTATTATTCTCTTCTTATCTTTCTACAGACCTTGGGTGACTACCACATGGGGGGTCAGAATCAGAGTGGTCTTTGTCATGTGACATGAATTTTCAGTATGAAAGAGTTTGCTAAAACAGATCTGAAAAATCAAGTTATTAATATTTTTTTCATGCAATCTTCTTAAAATATAAAGTATGTACTGTAACTATTGATTATAGTTTTGAAGGTTTTTTAACAATAGGGATTGTTTTATTGAAGGGGTTGAAGACTTAGACCACTTTGATTCTAAGGTATTCTGTGGGTAGGTTAAGCATAAGTCAATGGGTAAGTGGTCCAAGAAGGTTTTATCATTAAAAACACTACAAGATATAAATTAATATAGTTCTTACTATAAACTACAGGATGTGCAGTCAGTTTTCTATACTTCCTGGGATATGCAAATGTTATATTTTGATTAGGATTTTTGCGGACATTTGCCATCACTGATTAGTAAAAAACAAGTTTCACGACGTTTCGGGATCTGGAATCTGATCCCGTCTTCAGGTGGAAGAAAACCTAGAACATAACAAGATTAGTAACACATAGCCAGGGAAACCTGGACAAAAACACAGCTAAGACAGAGAACTGTAAAAGCAGTCTCAGCTCAGCTCTGATTGGGTGTGGACGTGCTCTCTTCTGTCTGGTGATTCTTGATACTTGTGATTCCTGTGTTATTTTATGTATTGTTTTTCTTTTCAGCTTATTGTTTTCGTGACTGCTTTTACAGTTCTCTGTCTTAGCTGTGTTTTTGTCCAGGTTTCCCTGGCTATGTGTTACTAATCTTGTTATGTTCTAGGTTTTCTTCCACCTGAAGACGGGATCAGATTCCAGATCCCGAAACGTCGTGAAACTTGTTTTTTACTAATCAGTGATGGCAAATGTCCGCAAAAATCCTCATCAAAATATAATATCACCATCACCAACAATGAATTTCAAACAAAGGGATGCAAATGTTCTTGAAGCAGGTGTGGTACACTGGAGGATATAGAGGTAAGAGTGGTCCAAGTATTGACTTCAATGATATAAATCAAGACTTAGACCACTCTTACCTCAAAGGCTGTTGTATTTTGTTACGTGTCCGAAAGAGGTGTTGCTTTCTGGCGGAAAAAAAATTGAACTAGGACTTATTTCGTTCTGATTCTGAATAGAGAACGTCGAGGTGAACTCGAAAATATGACTAAGTCAATTTCCCAAAAAAACTGACTTAGACCACTCTGATTCTGACCCCCTCACATCAAAGGAATAAAAAGAAGGGCTTCTGGAGGACCTTTGGAGAATTTTGGAGGATCCATCGTCAATTCTTGGCAACGGTCTTGTTTATGACAAAAGTCATTGTAAATCAATAAAAAGAGTATCAAAAGCAATTCAGTCAAAGTTTTATTTACCAATAAATATCTCTAAAGATTTTTCAGAAACCAGTAAAGTTAACAACCAACTTTATTTATTTTGGTAGCATAATAGTGTCATAATTTGTGTTTTATGGCAGTACATATTTAACATCCACTAAAGTCTAATAAAGACATTTTTTATTAATTTTTTTATAAACTATAAAAATTGGAGGCCCTTTAAGCTCAAAAGGAGGACTTTTGGAGGACCTTTTTTGGAAAGGAGGACCTTAGATGAACTTGGGAGGTTTTGGAAGGCTGATAGATACCCTGAATGTAAAAAATCTGTCTTCCTTCACCTCAGCTTATTTGTGAATAGTAGGCTAAATGTATAGAAAATGATCAGAAACAGAATCAAGTTAATCCTTTGACATACATTTTTTTCTTCCTCAAGTTTTAATTTTAATATGTTTATTTTGTCTGTATTTGGTCTAATATTTTGGTTATGTCCTCTTTGATTGTCCATATGTATTGGCCATAAGCTGAATTAATTAATTTAAAAAAAGTGTTCTCCCCCTCTAAACAAGGGTAAAAAGAAGCAAAACGGGTGTCCACTGGAATCTCTATTAAATGTACAAATGCCTTCAGCTTCCACCCAAGCTGGTCACCGTTTATTTTAGGTGGGCCCTCCCACCAACTTTACCACACATTTACAAACCTCATAGGGATTATTGCACATGGTCGGGAATCGTACCCTCGCACCTCTGAACGACTTCAACGCTGTACTCGTCAGTATAGCGCGTTAGCCAACAGAGCTACTGTGCCACCATCAGCCAGGAGAATGATTGGCGTACAAAGCCTACAGTCAATCCCTAGCAGCAAACCAGTGAACTACTGGGCCAAGCCCTCACTAACAGCACCCGTAGGTCACAGAAATCTTTGACGGAACTGTTCCATCAAAATAGTCTGATGGGTTAAACACTCACCCAGTAGGGGTACGACAAGCAGGACGATGTATGGAACGATGTTGAGTTGTAGTTTCTCAGCGACACAGGCCAAGCACTCGGTCGCTCCCTGACGCTTGGTGATGCATTCCGCCACGCCGAGCAGGGGCACTACTCTCGTAACGACCACCTACGCGGCAGTACAACACCATAAATTGCAATTCAATACAATAACATAAAGGTTAAATTCTATGTTTTCCGTTGATTATTCTGCGTGAAGTTATTTTTTTCTAACAAAGTTGGCCTTAATGGTTTATTATGGCTTTTTTCCCCTGTAATAAGCTATGGTATTGAATTTCGGGGTGCACCTTTTCATGCTAAAACATTTTCAAAATACATAAAAAAGAAATTAGAATTATGACATTCATTTTAAAAGATAATCATGAAAATCCTTTTTAAACGTTATAATTTATTAAATGTTCTCTCTCTAAATATGTTTTCAATAATTAATTGATGTTTGTAAAAAATCATTTGGCCAGTATAGAAAATTCACTGCATAAACATGGCTATAGTATGCGGTTTTGAAAATTCTTCCAATATCCAAGACACAATTTCATACAATGCCAAACTATCAGCTCTGTGAGCCTTTGGCAAAATTTGTCAACAGACTTCCGAAGGACTATGGACTGGTAGACACCCTGTCTGCAAGTAGGTAGACATTTGAAAGAAGGTCTTTGCATCAATCCACTCACTAAAGAAGTTACAATGTTTCCTGCCACTACATACTAATCTACAACTTGTCAAATCACTTGTGCTACCCCACTTTACCTACTGCAACTCTGTAATCAATGACATGACTGTGGCTCATTCCAATATGCTCCAACGGTCTCAGAACTATTGTCTGAGATATGTCTATGATCTGAGACGTGTGGAGCATATCACTCCCTACTCCCTTGAGTAAAAATTATTGAAATTACAAGATCAAATATCAATCAAAATTCTCTCATTGGCCCATTCAATAATAAAAACCGGTTTGCCTAAATATTTCAAAAATGATTTTAAATTCATAGCTCAAGGTAGTCAAAGGAATTCACGTTCCGCTTCCCTCTTTTTGCGTATGCCTCAGGACAGGAAAGCAGTCTATGACGGGGCTTTTGTTGTGACTGCTTGCCATCTATGGAACGACCTTCCTGATTCCCTGAAGTCGAAGTCAATTGAAGAACATCATCCGTTTGTGGTGGCACTCAAAAAATTGTTCTTTCAACGGATGTCCTTGGCTGGTGCGTTGTAGGTGGTTTCATCTTGAGCGAGGTCACTGACGGATGAATGTTTGAGTGAATGAGTGCAGTTTAAATTGATATAGTTATTCTCCTTTATGTAAATATATTATTAAGATTTTGCTAGTTAGAAAAGTAAAATAAAATATAGACATGTCTCACATTTTGTATTACAGATTAAGTGTAAGAGAGGGCCATGTGGCCCTAACATTGCCTGGTAAATAAAGAATTGTTCATTTCATTACTGGGAGCGACTCACCTCCATGACTGCGGGAGTGTCGAGGGCAGACAGGGCGGCGACACACCTCGCGGCCATGTGACGCACGGCCCTGTACTGGTGGCACAACAGCCGACACAGCTGGTCCGTCACCGGCAGCACCTGCAAACAACTCAACTTGAAATGTGCTGTGGGATCCCCCCCCCCCAAAATTTTGGAGAACAGAAATTTTGGACAACAAGACAACTATTTTCAGGTACCGCAATGCAACTACGATTTTTATCTCCGTGACATGAAAACAATTTTCGTCTACCGCGATGCAACGATGATTTTTATCAACTGAGACGTGACAACGATATTTGTCTACTGCGACAATGATATTTGTCTACTGCGACAATGATATTTGTCTACTGCGACAATGATATTTGTCTACCGCGACGACTATATTCGGCTTGCAGATCGACAATCTTTGCCTACCTCAACAATGATATTTGCCTAATGATACCGCGATGTCCATATTCGTCTACCGTGACACGATACTCGTATACCACGACGATGATATTTTATCTACCGCGGCAACTGTACTCCTCTAACCGTGACAACGATATCCTTCTACCGCGACGACAATTTTCGTCAACTGCAATGTGACAACATTATATAATTATATCTGTCTACTGCAACAACAATATTTGTCTGCCGCTAAGCGATACTCGTCTACCATGGCGTCTACCACAACGATGATTTTCATCACTGCGACGACGATACTTGTCCACCATCCATGACATCCATATTCATGTACTGTGACGCGATACTTGCCTACCACGACAACCTAACTTGTCTACCATCACATTAGGATGGGTTTTTGTGAGTACCTAAATACCCCCTTCCCTTTTCTTATAGGATATCCCCCCAAATTAAGTGTTGGGTTCGCCCCTGGTGCTGTGATCTCCACAACAAAGAGATTTCGACGGTCTAACTCTAACACCTTGTGAATGACAGAAATACAATTTTATGGGAGAGCAAAAAAAAACATGCTCTTCTGGTATAGACTGGGACTGTGGCGTGCCCTGTAATCCAGCTACTTGGAGGTCACAAATTGTGGATAGCTATGAGCGATAGCTTGTGGACGCGGTGTTCCTTAGTGGAGGTTAACGTCCGCACTGTTGAATACTACATTCATAGGACCGTCTTCATAATAAGACCAGTTTGTAAAACTGTTAACCAGTAATTGCGGTTCGGACTCCACGTTAAAATGTAGGTCCCTTAGTTGCCATTGGCTGTTGGGCTATTAATTAACAGTCCTGTTTAAGGAACATGTCGGCCTTAGTCAGTAACAAGACTACACGTATCTTGGAAATATCTAACATGAAACTTTTTCTTTCTAACATCTCGTAATGTAAACTTTGATTTTCAGTGGATATTTACATGAACCATTTTACATGAGTGGATATTTATTCTTTAGCATTTGAATAAATAGTAAATCAATAGAATTTATTAGTAACACATGAAAACCATTTATTAGCTAATATAATAGACAATAGACAATAGACGATAGACAATAGACAAAATTTCTTTATTAAAATATTCTCCAGGAATAGTAACAGGGTCACAAATTCAGAACAAGATACATTGGATGTTGTAAATTAAGTAATACAATGGAGTGGTAAAATTTAAAGAAATAACAGATAATAAACATTAATTATTGATAAAACTCAATAAAAACAATTAAGTCAGGATGACAAAATGATAAAAAAAAAATCAAAATAGTAAAACTCATCAAGAACAGTGATTAGTTTTAGATTTAAAAATGATAACAATATTAATCAGAACAAGTCTTGATAAAGGTTTTTAGTGAATGATGGAGTAAAGTTACGATGTAAACTTATTTTCTTTGGGATTCAGCCTAAACAAATTGTGATATTTTTACTGAAAAACTTGTCTCCAACTTTCAAATTCTTCTACATTGAAACAGGATCTTTTACATAATAAAAGAGATGAAATAGTAATAAAATCAGAAGCTTACACATGGTCCAAAATTTTTTGATTTCAAGATACGAGTTATTGAAGGAAGTTTTGCCAACTGCAAGATACTAATTTTCCCTGTTTTTCATTGATTTGCCATATAAATATCATTACGAGGTATTGTAATTCGGTACATTTCAATGTCAGCTACATGAAAAGCAAAATTTTTTCTTTATTTTGGAAGTTGTGAGATAGGCTATAAGAGTTAAACCATCAATTTGTAGATTATGAGTAAGTGACGTAAAAATATAGTTTTCATCATTTTTATTAACTTGTAATAGTTTTCAATGCTTTTAACATATTGTAAAACTAGATGCTGTACTTTGCACAGATTGGAAGGCATTGTTTATGGTCAATCATGTGAAATATCTAGCTAGTAAAATAAAACAACTTTTAAAACCTGTTATTTCTTCTGTAAAAAAGTAGTAATTTAAAAAGATTTTAACACAATTCTTAATTTATCCTTCAATAAGATCATCAATAAAATTTTAAAAGCACTTACATAGGACATAGACTAGGAAAATTTGAAGAAAGGAAATATGCCTATGCATATTACTCTACTGCATTAGCTAACAAATAACCAAATTTTCAGTCAGTTGGTTCAGGCTCAGTAATGCAGGGAGCTCACGAGTGTGGGACTGAAGGCGACACAGCCGCAGAGCAACCTCCCCCAATCATTTATGATGTATTTTCAAAAAACATCCACCTTAATTTACTGGCCGTAAGGAGACTAAAATTATAAGCGGTGACCCGTCGCTTGTTAAGATATAGACTTCCCTAAGGAGACTAACGGTAGGAATTTACAAGAGGGTGGAAAGGGATGAGAGGGTAGCATTTTCTCAAAACACAATAGTAATGTAAGTAGCTAGAACAGCTGCTTTCAGGAAGCGGCCAAGCGCCTACAATTCTCAGTCCCACACTTGCAAGATCACCACGGTAGATTTAACATTCTCAAATAACAAAACAAGCAAACTATTTCCAGTCTTAAAAATATCAGTAGGTAAGTAAACTATAGAAATGTCCTTAAGACATAAAGATTAACATTACCTCAATAGAAAAAACAAAAAAAACAAATATGTAACAGCACAAAAACTGTAAAGAGAATCGGAATATTTTACACAACAATCTATTTCTGCTCTGTGTGCTCATTGTGCCGGTGCTAGCTGGGAGGCATTGCTGTCAGAAAGGTGTGTTTTTGTTCTAATTTTCTTATTTGTATTTTCTGTACTATGTTCAATGTGTTTTGAATGAATTTTTGTGTCAGTGAGATTTCTGTGTTGTTGAATGTTGGTTGAATGTAAATTGTGTGTAAAAAAACGAAAATCCGAAAAAAATTAGGTTAAATATAAGTAAGTAGGTTAATGTAACTTTAACTAGCTTCACTTGAAAATGAGAGGAGCTCACGAAGCGAATTACCATAGAGTATTTCACTTTATGGTTTAAATTACTGAATTTATACCATTCGAAACACAGAGTAGTTTAAACACTAAAAGCGAAAGGAAAAGTCCAGAAAATTAAAATAATAATTAAAAATTAAAAATTAAAATAAATTTGAATTAAATAAGCCAATCCCACCTGAGGTAGAAGCGTGGAATGGAGGGACGGAGCCACGACTTCCAAAACTTGTAGACTTGAAACAAGATCCTCCGCCGCTCCGTCGTTCTGTGCGGCACTCTTGGTGTCTGCAAACACAAACACTGACGACTGTTACTGAACACAACAACAGACGGAGTGGAAAACTAACTTTTAACAAGGAAATTCAGTGAGAAACTTCAAACGGTTGAAGTCATCCAATGATGGTTGTGAAAGTACAAGTAAGTACCCTTTCATCACTCTGTATACGGAAATAGACTGTTACCTTACAGCTGAGATCTATGAAAATCCTCGATTTCCTTACTTAAAAACAAATCACATTCACAACAACAGTCACTTCAAACAAACAGTTCACTTCAAACAAATCACTTTCCCTTAACTAAACATTACATTTCCGTGCCCAAACATTGTTTTTGTGAACCCAAACAATATTTTGCAGTACCCAAACAAATAAAGTTCTTGTAGGATTCTAAATAATTCTATTCAGTAAATCAGAGAGAGAGAGAGAGATAGAGATATTCAGATAACTATAGTCTGGCTGGTCAATGGACTTCCCTTGCTTTCCCTTTTTTTCTGTTTTCTTTATCTGCCACACAGTATTGTTCAAATATCATTCTATTCCATTCCAGTTCTGATACTCAACCTGCACACACGTTTTCTTAAAAGTTTTAGTTGTTCAACATGTAGTTATTTTCACATATAAAGTTAAATTTTTAAATGTGACAGTCAGAGATAGTTCATAAACAATGTAAATTAAATTAGTGAATGTGTGTGAGAGTGAATTTAAGCTGATCACTGACTGGCCAAGAGACATTCTCTGGAGTTCTCAATAATTCTCCTTTTACCTACCTTTACCTTTTACCTTCTGTCGTGAACTTTTGCCAAAAATTTGGATTGTTCATGTCAAAACTTCACATATAGTTACTTTTTTGTAAAAAAAACATTTCAACACATACTTTCAACAAATTAAAATTAAACACAAATGGCGAGCAAGGAGGTGAGTGAGTCGGCGAAGAACTTATCAATTGTATAAAAGTCTCAACAAGTCTTCCCTCCAATCTTCATGCTATGGTCATCGGATGGATACTCAAGGAAACTCTACTCTATGCTTCCCTGCTGCTACGCTTCCCCGCCCTTATTTACTCCGCCGAGGTCTACCTGATGAGTTACCTCTACTCCTTGACGGAAGCTGCTTGAGGACTCCACCTCTACGATACGTCTCATCCCTCCACTTGGTCTCCAAAGCCCACTCCCACGTTATCTCTACTCAGTGAAAAGGACTACAAGTAGAACTTTTGCAATATTTAATATAGATTAATTCTCTGACTGATATTGCTTTGCTACATTTCTAATTGTTATCTGTTCAAAAAATTAGTAATTTTTTTAACAGTAAAGTGTGTTAAACCTAAGGTTCTCGCTTTTTCATTTCATGCTCTCCATTCTCTGAGTGAAAAGTATTATCTCTTTTAATTCATTTATCAATCTTAAAGCTCACCCTCTACTAACAGTTCTATTTTTGACAGTTCTACCAGCTGACTTTAAACTAAAATAGACTGTACAGCTGTATTGTGTTTGCTTATAGAAATTGACTAAATGATGAAATGTCGGATGATTTTTTTAGTTTAGTTACTTATTTGCATTGTGCATACTTATGTGCATTGTATTGTTCAAAACTCATCACAAAAGACCCATTTTGGGGCTCGATAGTGTTTTACTTGTGAGGCATAAGCCGAGGGCAAGTAGCTGGTACTTGTGCTGGCCAGCAATAGACACCGACTCTCACAGCACAAGTACTCAATGTTTCATTAACTCTTGAGCGGGCGCTTCACCGGTAAAATGGCAGTGGGCGCATGCGGAGTTTTACTCCGCAACACTAAATTGCAAAATTTTAACCAATTTTACTTGTTTTATGACGAAATATTGTATTTTAATGTTAGAAAACGTCATCAGGAATCACATTTCATCGTCGATACAATTAATTGTTTAACTTAAAAGTGTAATAATTGTAAGTGAACATTGTAAGTAATTTTTTAGTATAAAATATGTATTAATTCTTATTTAATTTTTTGGACTGATCCTTTCACTTATTTTTTTCGAAAGCAATAGGAAAACTCCAACTAATTACATAACAATTACAAATCCTTCGCTATTATGAATATTTTTAATAGGTGTTTAATACGGGAAAGGGCGCTCCGTAAACTGACACAGCACCTCTGAGCTGCAAATAATGAGGTACCAAGGGGGGGGTGGGGGTATAAATAGGTTTAGGAGATTCCTGGAATGAGAGGTGTAAAGTATGGAGCCGGACACGACCGCCGACATCCATTATGTCTGTTTATTTTAACATAAAAAACACGTGCCGAGGAAAACTCCACATACGCCCGCTCGAAGGTTAAGTGTTGTGTGTCATATGAATTTAAAAAAATGTTAAATTATTTAATTTATTCAACAATTTAATGATTATGACAATTTTGGATCATTCCCAGACGAAGAAACGGTAGTTTCTAAACATATGTAGGATATTCTACATAATTAAATAAATAAATAAATAATTAGAACTGTTGACTGAAGGTAAGTGTAAACCATTGTAATGAGCCTAATTTGCCAGGGGTAAGAATTGGCTCATTAGGCCTAGTCATGGGACCAGTAGGCCTAGGCCTACCTAGCCTATGTCCAGCCTATGGAGGGAGTGTTGGCAATCAGTATAAACACTGCTATTTCCCTAACTTAAACCCTTTGAGTGATTAAGTAACTCACGGTGTTGGGGTGGATGGTTATAACCCTAATTATCACCATCGGAAGGCTAACCCAGTCGGTCCCATAACTGCCGACTCCGATCGCCGATTTTGTTGTGGAAAGCAAAGTGTTGAGGCGTATAACGGCGACTATAATCTAATGTAAACACTTAGTTGGTCTCGTAATTAGATCACTTCTTTGGAAAACGTAATATTTACGAACGGAACTACGGTTGTTGTTGTTGTAAACAATGTACATTACTTCGAAAGACATCGTCACGACTGCGTTATGCAGACGACGACAGAGCCTGCAAGCCTGCGCTGCTTCTTCTTCTTTTCGCCGAGCGCGCCAATAAGCTGTTTTTCTGGCAGAGACCAAAAAACAGTGGCCCCGGATATAGCTTTTTTTTGAGCTTTTAACCAGCCGTTTTATCAACTGGGAAAAAGGCTGGTGACTCATCACCGGAAGGGGTGAGCACATTGTGTGCTGATAACCCTTCGAGCGACACTTGCGGCTGCGCTTTTCAAGTGACCGGATCGTAATTCAAGTTGTTGTGTGAATTCTTCCCCGGGACACTTACGCTCAGTGCTGTCATTTCGACGTCTTCCGATACGTTTTGTATTAAAGGTACGTCAGCGTCATTTCTGATTTTAAGTTAATAAGTCAATCTGTAAACTTTTCTGAAAGTTGATCGTGTCGCAGGATAGGGATCCGAGACCTATCCTGCTCGTCTCTTGGCTGCAACCAAGACTAGTTAAATTAATTATCTTGGTGCCGATTATAATTTAGTTTTCCTTTTGGGATAGGCTATTTTCCAAATTCTGTGTAACCAAGTTAGAGTATTTGGTGATTTTCATATTTGGATTAATTACTAGATTTTCCTGCTGTTGTAACAGGCTTAGACTTGTCCAAACTTGCTGTGCTTCAGGAGTGTAAGGTCTGTCCTGCTCCTGTAATTACTGGTCACTAGTGAGATAGTTTAAATGTTGTTTCTTGATTAGGGTAAACATTAACTATGGGTAACTGGTGTTAACTCTGAACATCTCGCATAGCTAGGGAAAACAGCAGAGGGCATTTTACTTAGAAGGTGTTTCCAGATTTAGTCTGTCCTAAGTTGAATGTCATCTAGGTTGAATATAACTGAGCTCTCATATTTGAATATCTGGTAATTACTGTGATTTCGATCCTCGACCCCTGGAATTATCCCAGCGACCGAGCTGAGCGATTCCAAGGCCTCTGACAACCCGTGACGTGATTTCCTGCGGTTCGGTGTACCAGTGTAACTGATCATCCTTTCTCTCACCAGGAAATATCCGTCACACCATACTTAACGTTGCCAACGTGTTGCAAACGGTTACTAACAAACCACAGTGTTGCCAACCTGTGGCAAAAGGTCATCTACGAACCTCAGTGTTGCCAACCTGTGAAAAACGGCATTGTTTAACCCTTGAGCGGGCGCTTCAACGGTGAAATGGCAGCGGGCGCAAGCTGAGTTTTACTCCGCAACACTAAATTGTATAAATTTAACCCTTTTTGCTTGTTTTATACCGAAATATTGTATTTAATTATAAATAAACTTCATTAGGAATCACATTTCATCGTTGATACAATTATTTGTTCAACTTAATAGGTGTAATAATTCAACTGAACATAGTAAGTTATTTTTTAGTATAGAATAGGTATCACTTTACATATTGTATTACAATTTTGACAAACTTCATTAGGAATTACATTTCATCGTTGATACAATTAATTGTTCAACTTAATAGGTGTAATAATGCAATTGAACATACCGAATAACTTTTGTATAAATAGGAACCACTGTCTTTTATAGGAGAGGGCACTCCGCAAACTGACACGGTATCACTGAATTGCAAATAACAAAGTACCAAGGGGATGTGGGAAGGTATAAATAGCTTTAGGGGTTTCCTGGAATGAGGCGTGCGAGGTACAAAGCCGGACACGACTGCCAACACCCATTATCCTTGTTTATTTTAATAAAAAACACAAGCGGAGGAAAACTCCGCATGCGCCCGCTTGAGGGTTTACCCCACACTCAATGTTGCCAACCTGTGGCAAAAGGTTACCCACGAACCACAGTGTTGCCAACCTGTGACAAACAGCTACCTACAAACAACAGTGTTGCCAACCTGTGACAAACCGCATTATTTAACCCCGTACTCAGTGTTGCCACGAACCGCAGTGTGGTCACAGTACTCACCGAACGTGTGAGGCTGCACAGTGAGCTGCAGATGGGTGACCACATTCTCCCACAGCTTGGGCAGTCGTGTTGGCAGCCCTGGGCCGAGACTGGCCGCGATGGCTGTGAGTGCGGCCGCCGCGCCACGCCGCTGCGTCCGCAGTGACTTGTGCGCCTGCCACACGACATCATCGAATTCAAATTTACTTTATTGACACAAAACATTTGAAACATATCTAGGCTTAACAGACGTCAGGGATTTCCCCGGATAGTCCGGGTTTCAGGCTTGCGTCCAGGGTTGAATTTTGTCCGTGGTTTTAGTCAGCCTGCGTGAAAAAGAGGAAGACGCCCTAAATAAATGAATTGGTGATTAATTTTGAGCAGTTTTTAAGAATTTACAAAACAATAGAATATTTCATTACTAGGACCTAAAGTGACGGTTTTCGTACAAGGTCAAGTTTTACGACCGAGGCTGTAAGCCGAGGTTGAAAAAGGACCGAGTAATGAAAAGCAGCTTTAGGTCCGTGTGATGAACTATATTTTTCGTTATATCGCTCAATATAACACGCAAACTATTTAAGAAAAAGAAAATGTTACAGCTTGTTTGCCTTTAAAGTTACCTCCAAAAGATGCTTCCATCTTGATCTTGCTATTTTAAGCAATCGGCTGATTGTTTAATCTGTATTAGGTTAGACTGACAGCAATCAACAACAATCGACGTATCGAACGCATGCAATAATCGATTGGTGAAATAAGCGAGTTTCACAAATTGATTAAACCGATAACAATGCAACAATGAATTGCAATTGAATATAATAACAGATAAACACTCCTGATGCAATCGATGGCTCACCATCGACGTTGACGTTCAATAACAATGAATGTTTCGATTATTTGTAATCGAATGAAGATTGTTTGATTATTTAACTCGAATCAAAAGTATCTTCTTGGTCCTAGGAAAATAATAATCATCAAATCATATGTTATTATCCAAGGACTAAAAAGAACAACTTTTGAATCCCAAAGCATTAGTCAAAAACAGCTGTTTTTGAAGCAGGATAACGAAAAATAAATTTTAAATGAAACAAAGTGATATTTTAGGTATCACACTAAAAGGGTCTCGGCCAGCGACGGGCTAATTCGTTGCGTAACAACTGCTCAACTGTGTCTCTGCTTGGTCCGAGGCCTACATAATTGTTCTTTAGCCAACAAGTATTCAAGAAATGATAATGCCATGCAAAAACACCAGTAAAGTAGCCCATGTGCCGAGGCCCTTAGAATTACACCGCACCAAACTTTACCAAACCATTTCATTTTCCTTGTCCCCCTCTTCTCCCTCCCCTTTCTTGTGGTGTCTGAGGTTGGCTCTGAAAATTTATGATAGGCCTGAATATATCCCAAAGATGTACAAATAGGTGCTTGATTGGTAGAAACTGAGGTACCGCAACTATAATTTACCTGGAGGTACATGATGGTAACTTGTAGGAATCACAATTGACTGTAACCTCAATTGCACACCCCACGTTGACCAGCTGTGCAATAACCTTAGCACTGCCTATATTATGTTATCAGACGACTCAAACACATTAGCAACACACAAAACTTCAAGAACAGCTTATTTTGAACTATTTGAGTCACAAATGCGCTATGGGCTGATTGTGTGGGGGTTCTCATCTCAGGGAAACCTTCATAGGGTGCTGCATCTTAAAAAAAGCAATCAAAATAATGGCCGACCTGTGTTTTCGTGACTCTTGCCGGGGAGTATTTAAGGCTGAAATTACAAACAGTAGCTAACCTGTACATTCCTGAGGTAATAATGCATGTAGCAAATTCTCATAACATACTCGCCAACTTTTCAGAGGCTCATTTTCATAACACTAGGAACAAATTTAACTACAGACTTCCCACACATCACCTAACTGCCTACGAAAAAATACCCCCGTCGCAGCAAACCTGCGTACTCAGCGAGTTTCCAATTACAAAATATCCAGTAATTAATCCATTATTACGAAAAAAGAAAAATAAACAAGTGACATATTTATATATTAAAATTATAGCTATTACAGTTTTTTTACAAAACCGTTGTAAAAAAAAATTGGTAAATGACTTTCATGAAAAAACACTAAGATTTCATATAATGAAGGAGGCAAGAATGTTTATTTTATAAATTATATTAACATAAAATTGTTTAAAAACCAAAATTATATTAAATAAATTGATAGACTGAGAAATTACTCAAAGCGACTCCTTGAAAACCTCAGTAGAGAGTAAATAGAAAATTGACTAAGCCAACATTTTGCTGCCCTGATACTATAAAAACAGGGAAAAAATGAGGACTCGAAGACCAATGGACTTAGAGGAATGATTTAAAATACCAAATTGTTTGTTTTTGCGAGCTAAATCCAATGGTGCAAACAATAATTGGATAAATATAATTTTTCAATTTGAAAAACTCGAAAAACCAATGGAGCCTTTACCCCACTTTCGATGTCCCACTTTGAAAATGACTATTATAGTCAAAACGCGTCAGTGAAATAAAATTATTTTTAAAACAAAAGGGTACTCGTGTTAATTTTAAATATTTATTTAATAGTAGCCCTTATAAGTGATCTTTATTTAACAATATATACATATATATATATATATATATATATATACATATATACTAGTAGATGTACCCGCGGCTTTGCACGCTGAAAGGATAACAAATGTTTGGTTCAATTATACGTTATTTGTAATTCACAATTTTTATAAATTTCAAAGTAGACTGTTGATTTCAATAATTTATTTGAATTGTACGTTTTTAAGCGCTTAATTATAAACTTAAGGTTACATCTCCATCCCAGATTGACATGAGAAGTTGAAACGTTTCCTCGATGAATTTTCCTTTTACCCTTAAAATGTATGAATTGGCTACCACGTGCCAAACAAGTGACAATCTAAGTTTATGATTATGACGTTCTGATTTTTCAGTCATGTTGGAGATAAGATTACTCGTTTACTAGCTTGAGGCAAAAATCTGCGGTTGAAATAGTATATTTGTTTGAACTTAGCCTAAATCGCTTTCGGCCAGCACACGAAGCCTCTTGAAATGTTTAATGCAGAAAAACCCCGATTCTATAAAAAAACGTTTGATATGTTCATGCAGTTTTTCAAGATTCTAGTTCGATTACTTCGGGGTGATCGGTAAAACGCGAGTAGTCTAGGTATTTGGCCTATGGCATCTAACAAATATATAACATAACTTCTGTAATAGTTTTGTACAATTTATTCTTTTAGTAAGTGGAATTTCAATTTTTTTGTCTCTTTAAAATATTCTAGAGACCTTCTATTCCCCCCCAATGGGGAAGGGGTAAAGGAGGATAACCCCCCAAAATGGGTTTTTTTGGGGTTTTCACATAGAAAAATAAAAATAATCGAATTCTGGTTAGCATCATTGAATTCAGCTCGAAAAAGCAAACAATTTAGTATTTTGAATCATTGCTGTATGTCCATTTCTACCGAGATATTGAAAGTGGTAAACACAGTTAGTTGTCCCAATGTTAACCTAATGGGAAATAAATAAGTAAAATTATGTATCTCGCTTATTTCTTAACATATCTTAATAAAACTTAGTTTGTGGCTTCATCTAGATGAGATATAATGTATTTAAGTCTAAAATCCCCGAAATTTTTATTTTTGTGGTAGCAAACCTGCATGCTCATTCCCCATGTTATCCTTATGGGAAATAAAAAAATTCTATATCTTCATTATTTCTTAATATATCCAGATAAAACTTGATATATGGCTTCTTCTAGTTAAGATCTAGTGAATAATGAATTATACAAATACAAATACAAATACAAATATTCTTTATTGTCGTACAAATTCATACAAATCATTGACAGCGTCATCTCAAAGCATATTTTCATAGCTGAGTCAATATATTCATTTTTTTCTCAGTACTGTACTATGTTAAACAATATTTTAGTAAAAAAAAAAATTACAATTTGTCATTTTACAAAAATATAAAATTATTCTAAAATAAACATTATTTACAACAAAATAAATAACTGAGTAAGTACATAAAATTTATGTAGAGCGTTCCTCATTAAATTACAGAACCCATGCATCCACAAGTCAAACAATTCAGTCTCGGTGAAATGAAAATGGTGTTTTTTTATTTAAATAAACTAAAATTGAATTTTTTAATTTAAAAAAAATCTTCTATACTATAAAACGGATTATTGGAAAGCCAGATGAAGAATTTGTTTTTGAATTCATTTAATGAATATGATTTTATTAAAGATTCTAAGGTGTTATAAATTTTGAGTGAAATAACAATATGGCTGTTTAATGTTTTGGTTAATCGGTGATATTCTATTGAAGCGTGATTCTTTCCTCTGGTGTTATGCTGATGAATACTATTTTTGAAAATTATTAAGTTTGGATTGTCTATAACGTATATGGCCAGATCAAAGATGTATAAGTTAATTATTGTGAGAATTTGGAGTTCCTGAAAAAGTGGTTTACAATGTTCCTGTGGGGTTTTATTACACATTACTCTAATTGCTTTTTTTTTGTAGTATGAGGATTTCACTAACTCTAGTACAGTTACCCCACAGAGTTAGTCCATACCTAAAGATGGATTGAAAGTATGCAAAATATGCTACTTTTACATAACTTTTTGGCACAACATTTTTTAATTGATTTAAAAGATATATGACACGAGATAGTCTGGAGCTTATGTAATCTATATGTGAATCCCATGTTAACCTGCTGTCTACATATATGCCCAAAAATTTTGTAGAAGAGACAAAGTTGTTTTTATTATTAATATACTCCTGTAAAATTCTTGAATTATTGTTCACATGAAAAATTAAATTATTAGTTTTGTCTTTGTTAAGCAAAAGTCCATTACTGTGAAACCAATCAGATGCTTTTGTTAGTGTTTCGGTTGCCAATCTTTCAAGTTCATTTAGGTTGTTTCCCGTGGAAAAAAATGTTGAATCATCAGCATAAAGGATAGTTTTAGAATCAACAGCAAAAGGTAAATCATTTATATAAATTAAAAATAGGAGAGGTCCCAGGACTGAGCCTTGTGGCACTCCCCACTCCACCACCACTTCATTAGACCATTTTCCATCAATGTAAACAGCTTGCTTGCGGTTCTGGAGATGATTCAAAAAATTTTAAAGAGGAATCCTTAAAACCGTAATACTTTAATTTTAAAATGAGCGTGAAGCTATCAACTAAAAAAAAACAAAAAAAAAACTATCAATTAAAACAACCCAGTTGTAACATGCCTGTTGCAGCAAACCTGCATACTCATTCCCAGTGTTATTCTTATGGAGATTACAAAAACATGTCATATTTCGCTATGCTGGATGTAAATAAATTTTTTGCATTTGAAATTCGCTGAGTATGCAGGTTTGCGGCACTGGTGTATTTGTTATTGTATTATTGATTAACATTTCTCTTTCAAAACAAAACTGTAAAGTTTTTGGTTTAATTTATTTGTGTTTTCTTTGTTCAAACTAATAGCAGTTGTTTAAAAAAAATAGCATCCTATCATTAACAGTCCAACGTTTACAGTTTTAGAAATTATAAACAAAAATACTAAATATCCTTTAAATAACGGTACCTTGAGATCACTGAGTTCAGTATTTTTTTAATTATCTGTTCGACAAAAGGAGAACAATTTTGCTGCTAAGGTGTAAGTATCTATCCCGGTTATCATCGAATGACCCCGGGATAGATTCAACAATTGGTTAAACAGAGGGAGAGAATTGATTCTCTTTCGACACCTAGCAGCATCGGTCCTCCCACTGACGCCACCCCCCGGCCCGGTATATACACCGACAAGACTCCAGTCAGTTCCTGCGAGAACTAAATTTTTAATTCCTCTCAAAATTGACATGATTTCATAATACAATTATTTTATATTTTTTTATGAATAATATTATTTATTACAACTACTGAAACATTATTCCTAAGTTTTGCAGTTGTTTAAAACCACGATTTTAATTTTATTTATCTTTTTCTTTTGGCAATGTCTTTAACTTTTCAAATATTATTTCAAATACAGATAAATACAAAGATCTTGTTTCCCTCAAAACTCTCATTTTACTTTTTACTCAAACGTAATAAGTTCTAACAGAGGGTTACAAATATTTTAAACTAAAAATACCCCCATTGCAGCAGACCTGCATACTCAGCGAATTTCAAATGCAAATCAACATATTTCACTCAAACATAGCGAGAGTTGACATGTATTTGTAAGCTCCATAAGAATAACATGGGGAATGAGTATACAGGTTTGCTGCTACAGGTATATTAAAACTGGGTGGTTTTAATTCAATATTTAGTAGATATGAACTAGAAGAAACCATTTACCAAGTTTTATCAAGGTATGTTGAGAAATAAGTGAGATAAAGAATCTTACTTATTTCCCATAAGGTTAACATTGGGACAACGTACTGTGTTTACCACTTTCAATATCTCGGTAACCAATGGCTATAGAGCAGTGATTCAAAATACAAAATTGTTTGTTTTTTTTTAGCTGAATTCAATGGTGGCAACAAAAATTTTATTATTTTTAATTTTCTATGTAGAGAACTCAAAAAACCCATTTTTGGGGGGGTTTACCCCCCTTTACCCCCCCTTCCGATGGTCCAATCATGATGGTATACGAACTCGTCCGAGTGATTACTTTACATGTCTGTACCAAATTTCATTATGATCGGACCATATTTACGGCCGCTATCGTGTTAACAGACATATATATACCTATAAGTAATAATTAAAACTAGTAAACCCATTGCTCGAAATCGAGCAATTGTTATGTATTGATTACAAAATAAAAATAATTATGGTACAGCATTCTGGAACTATTTTATAAATTATATGGTTGAACTTCCTGTTATACTGAAATTTTTGACAACAGCTTTTTAAACTATATTTCTTGTGAATACTCAATCATCTTTAAGGAGATGTCCATGTTTCTTTAGTGTTTTCAATGAATATTATGAGCCCCTCAAAGGAGTTGGCTTGACCTGCCGCCACATATAGACAACAGTAGTCCATGAGATACTGGGGAGGGAAGGTAAATTCCTACTTTTGCAATGGACTGACCCTGAGCTATACCTAGTCATAGCGTGTGCTGGAATTACTGGAAACTGGGTTCTTTTTACTATAGAAAATCACTAAACACAAAAAGAATTGTTAAAATTATATTATTTACATGTTTACGTCATTCATGGTTAGCATTTCATAGTTGAAGTAAGTTAAAGTAATTTACATTTTCATGTAATTTTCTTTTAGGTAATTGCTCACAAACGCTTCACTTTAACATTCACTATAAACTCTAATCGAAGTGTATACTCAACCAAGTTCATCAAGATAAAATTTTCATACATAAATTAATCATTAGTTGAAATACTCCATGCACCATACGGAAGAAAATGAAACAAAATAAATTGTTATTTGAAAATCGACTGCACATTTGTTTAGACAATAATAATGTTTTTAAATGGGTTGTTAGAATTAAACCTGATGAGTAAAGAAGAATTAAATTATGTTTTGTGAAAAAAAGTTAAGCTACTTGGTTTTGTGGGTTTTACGTTATTTTTATAAAACTTTCTGAAATTCAGTATATGTAACTAAGAGCTGCTTTCCTAGTTGTATTTGAACTTCAGAAACTTAAGTTTTGTAAAATTTGTATTTTCCTAATCCTATGGTATATAATTTAAACATTGGAATATTCATATGATTTAAATTAAATTCACGTTTATTTTAAATCTTAATTGGGAAAGTGGCCCTAAGTGGCGTGTGACCCGTCTTAATCTCAAACCGAACTAAAATGGTTCAATAAATCTACTAATCATGAATGTTACGACTACTTCTTTTTCTTGTATTTCTATTTATATTTATAGAATTTATACATAAGAATTTATTTTTTCTTTTAGTATTTTTCTTTGGAATATAAACATCTGTGAATATTAAGATCTTCACACAGACATGTGATTCAAAATAAATGTTTTTAAAACTGAATTCTGACCTTAAGTATGTATTAGGATAATAGATATTTATTTACATCTTCCATCAACTGAAATGCCTCCAGCTGCTCTACATGCAACGGTTTCAATTCCATTAACAACATATGACTTTGCTGAAAAACTTGTTTGCTCCAATCAGCTGCTTTATTTGAAATTTCTATTCCCATTTTAAATCTTATGGACTAATATGACACTTTAAGGGTGTCTAGGGCTCTTCCCTTTAGTCAAACCCTTTTAAATTTTATTTCCTGCAAAACTTCACGCCAGGCTCTTTCCAATGACACCTAAATTATAAAAATCAGCCCAGAACGTTAGGAGGAGTAATGATCACAAAAAAACACCTAGCGTATTAAATAAGTATAGATAGATTAACATGAGTACCCTGTTTTAGTGAATTTCCCCTATGGGGAAGAAGCTATTACCATAGGTCTCATGGTAAGACCTAAGCCCGAGACCATGATAACTTTTCGTTTTGAGCCCACCAGAAGCAAAAAACACTATTAGTTCGAAATTTATATATATATATATATTTTTTTTTATTTTATTTATTTATTTATAAGGAAAATACATATGACAGGTTTTCATTCACCATGATGATGGTATAATTACAGAAACACGTGTCGTGATTTAAAATAAAATAATCATAAAAGGGTGCTCAAATTTATTATTATTATTACAAATATCTATCTATCCATATATATATATATATATATATATATATATATATATATGTATATATATATATATATATATATATATATACCTTCGTCCCAGCAAACCTGCAAACTCAGCGAATTTCCAATAAAAAATATCCAGTAATTAATCCATTATTACGAAAAAAGAAAAATAAACAAGTGATATATATATATAATATATTATAGCTTGTTTTACAAAAACTTCGTGAAAAAATATTGGTAAATGACGTAGATGAAAGAACACAAATATTTCATATAATGAGGTAGGCAAGAATGTTTATTTTTTTAATTATATTAATATATAATTGTTTAAAAAACCAAAATTCTATTAAATACATTGATAAACTGAGAAATCACTCAAAGCAATTCCCTGAAAACCTCAGTAGAGAGTAAATACGAAATTGGGTAAGCTAACATAACGAAATTGGATTCTGCTGCCCTGATACTATGCGAAGTGGCAATATCTCGGAGACCAATGGACTTAGAGAAATGATTTAAAATACCAAATTGTTTGTTTTTTCAAGCTAAATCCAATGGTGCAAACAATAATTGGACAAATATAATTTTTCAATTTGAAAAACTCAAAAACCCATTTTTGGGGGGTAAAATGGGGCCTTTACCCCACTTTGGATATGTTGATCTGGCTGGTTTACGAACTCGTCCAAGAAAATTTAGTTTTACATGTCTGTACCAAATTTTGTTACGATCAGAGGATATTTAGGAGAGTTATCGTGCTAACAAAACTCAAAAAAAAAATTCTATTTCCCATATAAGCCCATGTTAAATTTTGAAAGAAATCGTGATTTTTGCAGGTAAAAATGTGTTTTCACAATAAACTCATTTCATATCCAAAAAGTACACATAAAAAGCTGCCAATTAATATAAATATTAATATGATTGCTGAGGTTACCCTGAACGGATATTTTTTGTCCATTCTGGTCTGTTAAAATGACGGTAATAGCTTATTTTTAAGGAAATTTACTAAAACTACCTACATTGGAGCTAAACTTTTCAACACCCTTCCACCTGAACTGAAACAACAGATAGGCAACAGGACCTTCAAAGAATCTTTACTTAACTGGCTGCTGCAGAGGGAATCTACTCTATTGAAGAACACCTGGAGCAAAGAAGTCAACCTTACTGATGAAACTTAAAAGACGCCATTACTGTACTCTATGTATATGTAAATAAAGAGAATTTTGTCTTGTCTTGTCTTGGTACATGGAGGTTGCCCCCTCCCACCATTCCTCCCTCCTTCACTGCTCGAAAAATTATTTGACCACATGAATTCTTAGATGGGTTTGAAAAAACACTTTTTATTCAACTCTAACTTTTTAAGGCATGAAATAAAAATAAACTAAGCATAACTTTATAATTACAAAATAAATTTAAGAAGGAATTTTAGGATTTTTTAATTGATTATCGTTGTGTGAATATTTTGGGTTTTGATCTTTTCATCAAGGTTTTAACTAACTCAAGACTAAACAAAAAAGCACGATTCTTAACAGCTGAAACTTTGCATACACAACACACAATCGTCATTCACAGAACGCCATCCGGCAGAACATTCCTCTTTGATGTAAAAGTGTTAGGGTGTAAAAAAAGGTGTTTCATAGTCATATTTCTTTATTTACATAGTCATTTTTCTTTATTTACTAATTTAATTTTAATTTGTATTTACTGTTAATGCAGTGCAGATTAACAGTCTGCAATGTAATAAATTTTGTTGTAAATTATGATTTTAAAAGGGTGAGGAACTAAACAAGTTTCAGATACAAACTATGAAGGCTGCAGAAGGCTTAAGTGCCACAATATGGAAAATTTTATTTTGTCATTTACAAAAACAACTTAATCTACAAAAAGCCATGTTTTTTTAAAGACAAGTAAATGTCATACAAATTTCAAACATTTTTATTTTAGTTTTAAAATTTTAGGGAAATTACGATAATACAAGCATTTCAAGAATAATAAGCTTCTTGAAGGCAGTAAATTTCAAACGGTTCACCAGAATAATTACAAATTGAAATCATGCTTAAAAAGATTCATAACACTGATTTATAATTAATTTAAACTTGGTGGTGGTCCCAGATTTTGCCAGGCAATGATAAGTGCTCCAATCTGTGTTTAACCTTCAGAACTATTTCAAACTAAGTCAATATGTTATCACTTACGTTAAGTTGTAAACAAATTTATCATGATTAATTTGTATTTTTTAACAAAATAATTTGCACAGGTTTTGTGGGAAGATAAATTTTAAATAAATAAATTAATTAATAGCTCTTTATGTCACATAAACGTTAACAAGTTCTAGCAGAAGCTATAAAAACAGGTGACTTTGTCAAAGTAATCTTAAAGTACCTAAAAATTCAATCATACAATTCTTAAAAGAAAAAAATCAATCATAGTTCACTTATGTTACTGCAAATAAATATTAATTTGTGTTGCTATCATCCAAAATTTATTTATACTATAATATGTTTTGTTTATCAGAAAAGAGGCAAGCCTGCTTTTAAATTAAGTTATATCGATTAAATTTTGATATTTCAGTAGGAATTTATTAAACATTTTTTCCCCCATATATGTAGGAGTTTTCTCCATTAATTCTAAACAATGTACTGTACTGGAAATTGAAAATTCTTTTAAACCACTTAATTATATTATTTCAATATTATATTAGTTGATTTCATGCCCGCCCTAACAAGGACTCTTTTGGTACCAAAAACTATGCATGACATTTTGGATTCATCTAGCTGAGAAAGGGTTCAAATTTTGTACAAAGTACATTACAAAACCTAACTTATCAAACACATTACTCATCAGCAGTAATACATCTTATTCAATCTTATGCCTAATTTGTTACAAAACGACTGTTTTGAAAGGTATAACCATGTTTTACCGCCCTTGAGCCTAGACTTGAACTCATAAACAATCAGCGTTATCTATTACATCAAACAACGATAAATGAATGAATAACTCAGCTGATAACGACAGATTTCCGTTGGCCCATCAAAATTAATGAATGCGCCAGAAACATGATGAAATATCATATCTTATAAAAACCCGAATGAACAGTTGCAAGAGTTCCATTAACTAAAGTGCAGTTGGAATTTTATTTTTTAGGTTTTCTCTTAACAGGTAAGATAATGTTCAAAACTGGTTTTCAATACCAAGAAAAATGTTTAATCAAATTACATATTTGATTTTAATCAAACTATCAAACATTTGTGTCTATAACGTTTGCGAACAAGCCAATTTCAAGGAAAATTCACCATGACCATAGAATTTATAATCATAGAATTTTTTTGTGTTTCTAGTTATGATTCTCGTTTTAAACTTTATAAATTTATTTAATTACTCAGTGAAATATAAATTATTTTCTGCATTAGAATATCTACTACATAAGGACAAAACATTACCCAGTAACGGTCAGCTAGTACTTTATACATCAGCTTTCAATAGACCATGGTGTACCTCAAGGATCAATATTGGGACCGTTGTTGATTATATGTTATTTAAAATGTTTGCCGAATTTAATTGAATCAGGTAAAATATGCCTTTATCATAAAATAAATATCAAAATTTTGAATTTAAAAAATTGAAAAGTTAGTATTTGAACAGCTTACATGTATAAATCATTACTTAAATCATTTAAATCTGGCAGTAAATCCAATTAAAACAAAGTCATAAATTTTAATGCATCCCATAATAAACTCTGTAACAAACCAAAAATATTTATCAGAAACACACAGCTACCAGCGATGGAAGACACAAAATTTCTAGGCTTAAAATTGGATCAAAGTTTAAATAGGGATAGTTATATATTGAAGAAATGAGTAAAAAATTGCATCCAGTTGATATGTCCTAAGGAAAATGTCAACACTTTGTCAAGACGACACGCTAAAATAAAGTTATTTTGTATTTACTCATTCATACATTTATTTTGCCTTAGTATTATATGGGGGATCGTCTTGCGAAATTTAAATAAAATATTAGTACTGTATTGCAAAAGCAAGCTATTAGACAAATTTTTAGATTAAATGCTTCACATTCTGCAAAAGAGTTTTTATCGAAATTAGGCACTCTCATTTTTTTCTCAATATGCCTTTGGGGTAAGTTCACATGTAAAGAGCCATTTATTGTAATCCACATGTAAAGAGTAATTTATTGTAACTGCCTACCTTGGTATCTACTTATTATCTGACAAGAAACGGAAATAAAATGGTGCACACAAACTGAAAGTTTTGAAAAACCAAATTATGTAGGGATTAAGTTTTATATTTTTCCTAAAGAAATGTCAGACATTATGAAATAGGTGTTGTTAGGATATAGGACTTCATGTATAGTTCAAGTTTGATATATGACACCATGCTTATACACTAAGTTGTATCTATGGATAAAAAGCTATTGACTATTGACTATAAGCCGCCTGGCTGTCACGTCAGTGTGTGCAGTTTATTAGATTGTTTTATTAAATACTTTAAACGAAGTTGGGCGTTAAAAAACTGAAAATCATTAGTGCTCTAGCATTAATAATATTTTTATGACTCAGCTGGATATAACCTACTTTAAAATAATAAAATAGAAAAATTAACAGAGCATAGACCTCGCTTTAAATGTTGTACGATGTTTCAGAATGGAAAAAGGAAAAGAGTTGAGCAACGCTAAAGGAGACAAACAAGGTAAAGTCCTATTCATAAATTAATGATAATTCTTTTATCTTCAAGCTTTATATTTTTTTTAAAAGAGCCTTTTTCAAGTAAAACTAACCAAATTTTAAATAACTGGCTGCTTCAAACAGGAATCGAGTTAAAACTTTTCAATAACTGACATGATCTGGGCCGCATTTTAGGTGTTCCCCTGTTGACAATGGCTTGGGCGCCCACCCCATGCTACCTGGATACGGGCGCAATCGATTTCACAAATACAGCCGCAATCGATTTCACACGGCATTTAGTTCACCATTACCTCGGTCAGTCACATTTTGTTCACTAATATTATCGTTAGGGAAGAGTTGATTCCCGATATAACGGATCGACATTAGTACCGTCGGACATTTGGGCAAATACCGAGGTTTACTCGCCCTGTATCGATACACAAATTTGTTAGGGACAAACGGCAGTAATAACTGTTAAAATAGTTATATAAAACAACATGGCATTTTATAATATTGGCCACACATTATGCGCATTTTAGGGCGTTGATTATATTTCTAAAACCATACATTGCTTTCAATTTATTCCCAACTACTGAATCACATTTAACATTTTTGGTAAAACAATATCATTTTATAGTCTAGTAAGAAAATAATTGTAAATGAATATTCACTACTAATTTAGTATTTTTATTACTTTTTAATTCACAAAAATTACTAGATGGTGTAACAAAACAAGGTGATAAATTCTTAGCTTCTTACGTTCATTCTTCATTTAGGACAAAAAGTTCTAAATCCAAACATGGTTTCCCAAAAAATTTAGAGTTGATTGAAAAAAATATAGTAAAAATTTTAAATCATTAATTAACTTGACATGAGTGCCTAAATTTGATAAACAAAAATGAACGCGAAAAATTAAACACATTCTTTATTCCCAGATGAAAAGTCTAGTCCAGAGGGGAAAAAAATGAGTGAAAAGAAAGGAGGAGGAAAGAAGAAAGGAGATAAAAGTGAAAAGAAAAAGAAGAAGAAGTAGAACAGTAAGAACCAAGACGACTGAACTGTTTCAATTGTGATACTCACATCTTTCACCAACAATGAAACTTATCGTTTTGTATAACTCCCTGTATATTTTTCTTCAATTAATAAACTTTTTTATAAAAGGTGTTTTTTCTTATTTTGACAAACAATAAACCCGAAGAGTTTTCAAACATTGATATGGAAAAAATTACGGTATTGTTTTTATTATTAAGGTGCACTGATAAGTCTATCAAGAAATGAAAATAGTTAACACCCCTAAAACAAAGGTGTTAACTAAGCAGTTGATTAATTTGGCTATCAACACGAATTAGATTAAAGAGAAAATAAAACAAATATTTTCTGAAATTGAAAGATTTTTAATGTAGTATTGGTTAATTAATTTGTATTTTAATGTAGTATTTTAGACTTTAAATCTAATTAACGTAGTTTTTACTTCTTTCAGCACAATTATTTGGTCAACTTCTGATAGGCAATTACAAATAAATAAAAAATACCTTTTAGGTTCAAATTCATATACAAATATTTAATTTGACTGCATTAGTTAAAAGCATATTTCAAAAGCAAGACCAAAAACAAAATCCATACAATTTAATTTTGCAAATAACACTGAGTCATTACTTCATTTCAAACATCAGTGGCACACCAAGAAATGAATTTTTGTACCCTATTTTTTGCAGGTGACTAGGCAATAGATAAGATACCCGACTATCTTTTTGTTGTCCTGGATATTATTAGAACATGATAAACGATAAATCAAATAGATATTTATAGTGGTATAAAAAGGATCACTGCTATCACCGCTATGTGGCGTTGCAACAAGAGAAGATTTACTACAGAAGTTTTCGGTATAAGGAAGTGTAGTCTTACCAGGTAATTGTTATATTAATTCCACATTCAATACTATTCAATATTCTATATCAATACTGTCCATACATAAGTATTATCATCATTACTATTTCTTAAAATCAAACACAGACTAACACTTTTTGAAAATAAACCATCTTTTATGGGGAATACATTTTTAACGCACATTCCAAAAAAAATTGATGAAAATGGTATGAAGTATAACAAATTTCTGAAAGAATATCTAATAAAGAAACCCCCTTTTTCTGAAGACATCTCTCTAAAATGACTTTATTGTTATTAATTTATTACTCTGTTTGTCCTGGAACTCATTTTATTTTCTTTATTGTGTAAAACTGACTTGAAGATAATATCCTTGTAATTAAATGTTCATTTCAGTTATAATTAGAAAGTAAGCTCATTCGAAATATTGACACTATTACTTACAACTTGTACATAACAATAAAGAAAAGATAATTCAATATTTTTTAGAAAAATCTTAAAATATCATTAACAAATTAAAAAAAGAACACTAATGAAACATTGCTCTCTCACAAATATTATGCAAGTATTTTTCCCTACAATTCTTGAAATACACATATTTCAATTTTCAGAATGGAAAAAGGAAAGGATGGAAAAGGATGCCCTCCAGGAAAACATACAGGTAATCAGGCATTTCAACTATGAAATGCCAGCTTCAATTATGAAATATCAACATATATCTGTGGCTTCACACTCAAAGAACTTATTAACTTCAAAAATGTACTTTTAATTATTAAATAATAACTAAACTGCTACCTGTGACTTTGCTTGCTTAAAGTTTCTACGAATTTTCAAAATGAAAATTTGAGTCACTCCATGGGGTGTAGTCTGAACCTAGTACTGTGCCACCACATCAGTAAGTTCCCATTATAATCCTCAAAGTTGTTTCGGCCTGAATGATACGTTGTGATAACATTGACAAAACAGCGGATCTATACTCTTGATTAAAATGCTACGCCCACACATAATAGTATATTACGTTACTAGGCCGGAAGTACTGTTTTGCCGGACGAGCATGATAGTTCCCGCACAAGCAAAAGGGAGTGCGGGATTTTTATGCGAGTATGGCAAAACTTCCCGGCCATGTATCGCACTTTATTTTTCATCATACTAAGCAGAAAAAAACATACTTTCAATCATATCGTAGTCCTTGCATAAACATACGTTTCTCAAACTTTCAAACCTAACCTCTAACAAACAGAACAAATATTTGCTACGGATGTAGTGCTGCCACTACATTAGAGGAAACCAATAAACATGCATTAAACGTCGGTTTGCTCCAAATCAGCTGATTGTTTATTGCCGTTATTTCCGGCCTAGGCCGGATAATCTTATCCGGCCTAGGCCGGCAATGGGTAGCTTTCGAGCCAATAAAAAGGAACTGAAAACAGATGTTTCTGTGTGAGTATGATGGAAATTAAATTTATAATGTTTTCCAAAATAACCCACTGTGAGAGACAAATGAAAATGCAAAGGACAAGGGTATAAAAATTTTAATTCCACCTTAACAATTTTCAATCAGGTTGAATATCCCTATACTACTCCTTTTGCCCGCCGCCCCCACTAGCAACGCTCAATCTGCTATATTCGAGTGCATTAAAATGGAACTGCACACAACGTTAATTCCGGTCACTCGTAAACGATCACAAATTAATTGAATTTCATCACAAACTAAAAATAAGTTTCCATTTTTTTTAATTCCTTAATTTTTATTTGGTCTCTGATTCACAATGGGTCTACACACAGGCTATACACCCATGTAGACTCTTCTTATATTTTGATTTGTGAAATAATTGTATTTATTTATAATACTTTTGGAAATAATGTATATTCCATTCATTAATTCACATTGGATCGCTCAATAAGGCAACAGAGGTGAATGTGTATAGAAAGTAAAGACTATTTTTCCAGAACTTCAACCTCCCTCAAACCCCCTTAAAATCTCAAATTTCGTAAAACCCATTCTTAGGAAATGTTTCAAAAAGGGATATCCATGCAAAATTTCAAGGGTCTACATCAAGTAGTTTAGGATGTAAATACTATGATACTGATGAGTGAGTGCTATTTTTATTGAATATACAGTAAATATTTGTGAATGTATTATTATAAATTTCTTTAAAGCCATAATAAGAGTCTGACCAGCTACTACACCATTTCTTTGAGAAACAGTTTCATCGTTAACACAAAATTACTTTGTCAATATTTATTACTTATGTCAGTGGTTCCCAAACTTTTTGGCTGGCGACCCACCAATAAATCTAAAGATTTTTTGCGACCCACCATTGGTATAAATTTAAGTTTAAATCAAACCCAACAAAAAATAGACATAGTAAGACAATGAAATGTACAATGTTTAACCTATAACATCATAGTCAAATATAGATATCAAAATGTTTTGCTGACTATGCCGAACATGTTTCGAGGGACCCTACTCCTCATAATCAGCAAAAAAAATACTTATTTGAATTCCCAATCTCTCACCTCCAATTTTCCTGTCATTACTAAGTTTTTTAGAAAACTGTATGATAAAAACATATCCAGTGAAAAACATTTTGAGATTTTTTCAAAGTGTAAGTGATAATGAAATGGATGATTTTTCTCTTTTTCAGATGGCAAATGAGGGACAATGTTTAAGTGGTAATGAAATGGATGATTTTTTCTTTTTCCAGATGGCAAATGTGGGACGAAACCAACGGGGAAGCCAGAACCGGCAAAACCAAGTGACAAGAAACCAGCTGCGCCGCATAAGAAATAAACGCCCGATACATCCCAAGATCCTCTGTACAGATGTAATTTTCAATTAATTATATATACCGATACCGATGTCAGGAACTTTTGGATGAAGAAATAAATTAATGTTACAACTAATTCAGAGTGATTCATTAACCTTCGTTTTAGGCTGGAAATTTTTATTAACTTTAGAGACTTCAGAGACTAATTCAATTAACAATAAAAGATTCAAACATTGATATGGAAAAAATACAGAATTGTTTTCATTATTAAGGTGTACTGATATGTCTATCAAGGAAATGAAAACCTCTAAAACAAAAGATGTTAACTAAACAGTCGGTAGATTTGGCTACCAACACAAATTAGTTTAAAGAGTAAGCAAAACTCTATGTTAAAACAAATATTTTATGAAATTGAAAGATTTTTAATGTAGTACCGTACTGGTTAATAACTTTGTATTTTAATGTAGTATCGTAAACTTTAAATCTAATTAATACTGTTTTTTTACTTCTTTCAGCACAATTATTTGATCCATAGTTGATAGCCAATTAAAAAAATAAATAAAAAATATCTTTTAGGTCCAAATTATAAACAAATAATTCATTTGTCTGCATTAGTTCAAAAACATACTTGACTAAAGCATACAGGTGACTAGGCAATAGATAAGATACCCGACTATCTTTTTGTTATCCTGGATATTATAAAAACATGATAAATGATGAATCTGATAGATATTTATAGTGGTATAAAAAGGATCATCACTATCATCGCTATTAGGCGTTGCGGCAAGTGAAGATTTGGTCGGCACTCTGGGGAAGAATTATATAGAAAGACATTTTCAAACACAATAAAATTCATATTTGTTTTCAAAGCAAATTGTTACTAAGCCAATTTGAGCTTGTAAGCAGTTTTGATACGTTGTTTGTCAGAAAAAATGTGGAATTTTAAATGGAAATGACAAAATTAATTTAGTGACATATTTTGAGACATACTACAATAATTTGTAACAAAAGGATGTAATTGAAAACAAATACACCAAACCAAATCAGAATCCCAATAAAATTTGATTGAAATCATATTATTCAAAATAGAATTAGATTAAAATCATATTACTGCATTCCAACACTATAAAAAATGTTGATGAAAAGCTTTTTTCCATGCAACAAGTTCGCAAAAAATCAGGGGTGCCAGGCACCCCATGGCACCCCCGGAAATCCAACCATGCTCCAAAGCTTTCGGATCTCGGACAATACCATGGAAAGTTACCAGCAGATTCCTCCCCAACCCCTCCCCTCTCCGCTCAGGCAGGTGTTTCAACAACCCCTATCTGTTAGGGGGGGGAGAGGCACACCGTGCCTACCATCGAGAGCCCTCCCCGTCTGGGGTAACCGAAGGACAAAAATACCCTATTGTTTATTGTTCTTTAAATCCCATTATTTTCGGTTCAAACCGTAACAACTCAACCGTAAATGCCTTGTTATGGTATTTTAATGAGTGTTTTATTGTTGTGATAATCGTTCTGTGTTTTTGGTTTTTAGATTACAGGGGTAATATCACTTTAGATTATAGCTCTGGACAGCCTTACTGGCTGGTGAGTGAGTGCGCTGTTGTCGTAATTAGTGTTTATTATCTGAAATGTTTTGGTAATAAATCACATGGTCATTTGTTTATGTAGAGGTACTTTGCACAAGAAAATATTTTGCTGCAACCGCAAGTGCAACTAATTTCAAATGCTTGTAAGCTCAACACTATTCATGAAGTACGACGACAAAAGTGTGGAAACACTTTCTTAAATGGCAGCAAATCATTTAAGATGAAAGGTTGCCAAACTAAAAGACCAGCTGATACACTGCGCAAATATTCTCCAGACATTTTAATTGTGTAAGAAATCTCTCGGTGAAATATCGCAGGGCATTCTTTTGTAGTGTAAATGAGGTGAAACATAAACTAAGTTTTGGCAGTTCTACCAAAACATGTGTTTATTTAGCAGACTTTTTGGGGGATTACAATTTTTGCCACCCTCCAGTAAGGCTGTCCAGAGCTATAGTGAATCAATTACCATACAACAATGTATCCACTAGAGGTGTGGTCTATCATGCAATCGCGGTCGATGACAGGCATTGCATCGAAACTGAATATTTTTAGCACATGACTAGGTGCATTGTCAAAGATTAAATGTTATTGATATTTGCTGTACTGCAGTAAGCGGCAAGAAAACTAAGATAAAATTAAAACACGACTTTACTAGAAAATATCTGTATTCCAAAACCATACAAGATGGTTAAGGTAAAGTAAAAAGTGAGCGTTAATTGTCAAAAGGTAAAGTTATAAAGTTATAACTTATTTATAAGGTATAAAGTAGTTAAGGTGTGATAAAAATGAGCGTTAATTGTCATACTCCTGGGTCCCGTGCATCACCAATAGATGAGGTATTGCTGTGAATAAGCAGAAAGATACATAGAGTATAGTTATTCAAATAAAGAATTGATTAAACAGCACTTCCATATTTGTCCCGCATTCAACCCTTACAATGATCCTAGCAAATCTCACATTCAAGAGATGAGATAAAAATTGGATAAAGTTGTTATGTTGAATCAAGTTAACATTTTTATTTAATGATTTCGCTCCACTCCACATAGCAAATGACGTTCGTTGAATGGAACCCTGCTCTAAAAAGACCACCAACAGAATTCCTCAACAGGAAAACAACAGTCAAAGACCTTTAAAGCAATAATGTGATTCACCCGTTGAACACACTATGTCAGGTATGCAAAGCACGCTGTATGACTCACGGGTGATAAGAAGACACGGAACCAATACAGAGTGAAGCACGGGTTATGTTGTGTTATGTCACAAAAATGTCACGTATGAAGTTGAAGAGGCTGTTTACCACCCACAAGAGACATCTAGAATTCGATCTAGAAGAGAAATAATTTCGAAATTTGATTTATTACATCACCATGCAAATCTTAAAATATGAAAAATATTGAATCAAACGGCTAAAAATAAACTTTGAAAATCGCGTACGGCTAGGCTTGAAAATCAGCGTTCTAAAACAGCAAAACGGGTGATGGTGTCAGTGCTCGAATACAGATAATTTCGTTCTCCCTATATTTGAAAAGCAAAGGTTCGCCAACCGGAGCTTTCCAGATTCCTGGCAAGCTCTTATTGAAGCCAAAAGAAGATTTTCCATTGCACATTCCATTCTGAAATCTACCCCACTAGAGTAAAAGCCCAAAATAAAAATATCAAGTGGTATAAAAATACCCCCCGTTGCGGCAGACCTGCATACTCAGCGAATTTCAAATGCATTCCAGGGCCATCGCGCGGTGTTGCAGTCCTCAGGTACCTGCCACCCTCGAAGCGCAATATCTGCTAGGGGATGAACAAATATTTTTCGTCAGCTAGTTTGATATGAGGCGGAGTGGCGGTGCGCCGTCTACTTGTGTAAAGCACACTTGTGTAAACCGCTTCATCAAAACCTGTCACACTATTTACTGTAAAACGGAGCAAAGTTCTGTTCAGTCTATTTAGTTTGAAAACTTTAAAGAAGTACGCTGATGCAGTACCATGTTGATTTTAAAAATTGTATGTCTTCTTTTATCACTTTTCGTTCATGTACAGGTAAGTAGTAATCGGATTATTTTGTTCAATACGTTAGAAGTATTTAAGCCTATATCATTAAATAATTCAAAATCAATGATAAAACAAACAAATATCTTTTACTGTTGTGCAGGGTCATCAAAACATGATTACAACCCAGTACGGTGAGGGATTTATTTTCTGAATACGAGAACTGTATTTAATACACCAATGTCTATCCCCGGTTAACTGTTTTAAGTCCAGGCAACGAATACTCAAAAAAATGTATAGAGGGAAATGCGTGGAACACAAATTTTGACATTGCAGCTTTGTTTGGACTAGTTAGGAGGTGAATATATCAAAATCCGCGTCCGTAGCCCACGAGCGGGGGGAGGAAGACAGGTCTGAAAGTACCGTTTTTGGTTTTTGCTAAATCTCTTGAAAAAAAAACAATTTTCAGTAATCTCCATCACATTGGAAAACTAAAGAAAATTAAATTTTCCAAATGAAAAGTATAATATGTCTATATAATATGTTGATATAATATGTCTATTTTGGTCCAACAATTTAAAAGGTAAGCACTAATGTTATTAATTGTTAAACAAATATTGCTTCCATAAGAAATACATGTAAATTTCTGTGTAACACACGCCCAATGGCTTTTTCGCCTAAAGGAAAATTAACAAAATTCATGAAATTGTTCCAAAATTCCATCGACCACATAGTACAAAATCGATACTATTACTATACTATTACTGTTCAAACTTAAAGGGCTCTTCACATGCAAAATTTCAACCTTAAGCCTCAATGCTAAATAGTATAAACTACGAGTTATTTGAAACATGAGCACTATCAGATTACGAGGTTTTAAACGTCGTTTTGTGTTTCTAAACCGAAAGAATATGGCGGCCCCTGCCCTTTGCTACAATGCTATTAAGATAGGGATGCTCTGTCTATTTGTACTATATGGTCGATGCAAAATTCCCAGTAATTTGACACCTCAATCATAACAATTGACCCAAAGTAAAGTTCCTGGCGCTCCGCTGCATCGGTTTGCCTTATTTTCAGCCTTCGATGGGACTGACGGGAGGAATACAATGGCTCATTGGTGAAACATGCAAACTCGTAGACGGGAGCAGTGGAAGTGGGCCTGCGACTGTGAGAGAAGGACCCAGGTGCAAGAGTAAATGCTGGGCTTGCCATGATAGCTATAGCCACGTTGTAGCTCCGGCATCCGTCAGATCAGAGGAGAAAATTGTGTGTGCAAGAAATGATCCGACGACTACCAATGCCGGCTGGGGCGATGGGTTAATAAACAACATTTGCACCCCGATAGACGAGGAAGGTAATCCAGGAGCTTAATCATTCAAAAGCTGTCGAGTATTGAAACAATCGAATAAACAATATATCAGAAAAACACCTTTTGTTTATCGTTTACCTGTGTACTTTCAAAGGTCGTACGATGGTCGTAAAATGTGTTGTTTCAATGTTATTACTATTGAAACATTGAGGATGTAATTTTTTAGTTATTCTTCAGCAGTAAAATAAGGAAGTATTATTGGAGTATATATTAATATATTAATGACTAGCAGAACCCTTGGCTTCGCTCACGATAAAAATTATGGTCTAGCCTTGATATGAAAAATCTAGAGGACTGAATAAAAAATATTTATATCAAGGAATATGTCATGTAGAGATGTTTATGTTTTATGGCGGAGAGTAGGTTTAAAAAATAGAGACTATGCCACAGTAGATAGTGAAGGTTTTCTGAAAAACCAGCCGGATCGATTTTATCATCAAATGAGTCAATTTTAAGGTACTTCTTTGTAGATTTACCAATATGTCTCTGAATTGTCTAGTAGGACATCAATTAAGCACAGTAAAGGGCTGAAAGTTCGGAGCAGTTATGGTGCTATCCGTCGGCAGTGTTTCAAACTCGATTCATTTATTTTTTAACTTAACATATGGGCGGTTAATGATAGTTTTAAAAATCAACCACTGATTGCAGCATTTATTTTTCTGTCAAAAGATGGGACACTTAGCCCAGGCAATAAAGGATTTGTGTCGGAAGAAATAAGGGACAAGCTGAAATTTTTCCAGTGGTTAGTACATGGATTAGAGGTACTTTTTCCCAAAAGTCCCCTAAAATCCCCCAGGTGCTTTCTCCCCCACCCCCCTTTTTCCCCCCCAAAGTCAGAAAATGCAAGCATTTACTGAATAGCCTATATCTTCGTTGCTATTTATCACATACCATTAAACTTGATCTCGTTTTAATCCTCAATAAATTCCCTACAAAAGATGTCGTATCCTTTATAGTGATAAAATCAATGCCTTCCTAGTAATTTTAATTTTTACCGTAATTTTTAGACTTTTTTAGATACACCTTTCTGTTTTTTCACCATATGTTTTTTAATGTGATCAAAGTGAAGAAAGCTTCCTCTCAACCTTATAGTCCATTTCTTTTCGTATCCATTGATATGCATAAGTATAGGGTTATGTTTTTATTTGAAGCATCGGGCTCACTCTAAATGAAGTCAAGTTCGACGTGCTTGTGGTGTGCCGTGCGGCGCCGCCGGCGCCGGTGCAACGCAACGCCCAGGCTTGGCACTACGGCGGGAGGACGTGTGATTGTTTAGAAATTTGAATAATAACCCACAATCATTGATGCTATTTGGTTCTGAAAATTGTTATCATTCTGATTTTAATAAAAAATTGTAAGTCAATTTTTGTTACCATACGTAGCATTATTATTTTAATGTATTTGAGAAATACAAATACTGAAAAAACATTAACCTATAATGCTGTAACGTTTGTTACTGAGTGAATAAAAGCCAATTTTGGTTCGGGAGAGCCTTGCTCCTAGCCCATTAAAAGCGTTGTTCCATTATCCACTACCTATGGACCCGCCGTGTCCCGGTATGGCAAAAACCGGCAGCTATGTTTCTTTCTTATCAAATTACAATAAGTTGGATCGATTCATATCTCTGCGGACCTCCCACTTACCCTTCTTAATTATATGCTTCTAGTGATCGTTTTGAGTCCTTACCTGTTTGTACTTGAACTAGTTGTTGTATCAATAATGAAATATTAAATCTCCATCTTCATCATGTATACACTGATGTTGTGGCTTGATAAACAATTTCAGTTCTCGCTCATGGATGAAACCCTAGTTTGCGGCATCCACAGTAGTTTCCCGAGGCTTGTTTGCAAAGAACAAGACATCAATTGCAACAACCCAATTGCAACAAGTCATTTGGTGCGAACGACTTAAGACTAGTTACTGGCTGAAGAACTAGTTTACCTCCTCAGTTTTCCTTCACAACTTTTAATCCCCATCCCCAGTCTGTGGGTTTCATTGTATTTCCTACCCATTTTTTTACTTGAAGGTATGTTCTCAGATTGTGCTGGTGCCACGCTTCTGTTGTAAGGAAATCTAGCCACATCGAAATTAGATCTAAAGGCATTTGTTTTTTTTGCCAACGAGGTAAACTTGGAATAACGAGCTTCATTCAAACTGTTATATCTGTTTATCCATACAGACCAAGCACAAACCGTTCTCCACTGGTTTAGTAACTGATCTTTTGTTACATTGGTATCCATGAACATTTCTGCTTGTTTTTTCGCCTCCGAGGACTACTTGACCATTTCAACAGCTTCCGTTTCACCCAGTCCATAAAAACACGATGTCGTGTTGCACCCTGGTACAGAGTGCAGAAACAATAAATATTTTCTAAAATCAGCTTGATATTCCAATAACTTGTTCACATTGTACATTGTTGGAGTCAAGCCTCCTGTTGGTTTCAGGAAATATAAGTTTGATGAAGGTAGAGCCAGTGAAACTAACTTCACCAATAAGTCAGTGTCACTGCCCACAACCACAACCTTTATACATTTTTCAGACATTTTATGGCTGTAAAGTGTTCACTCTGTCGTGGTTCGCGTCATCTTCAAATATACAAGTTAATACTCCTCGTTTTTCATTTCTGAAGCAACAGCCTGCAACAACCTTCTCTTGTTTCTTGTGTTCCCCATAAAGTATTCTTTTAGAACCATGCACCTCATAGTCTTAGTGAATATTATTATTTCACAAGAGGTTCTTTAAAAGCTCTTCTTGATTGTTCTTCTTGCTTCTTTGTAGAATGTTATGGATAGCTATCAAATATAATAGCCTTATGTTGTCCATATGGTTGTTTATTGTGTATTTGCAATATTTTGTTACTTTGTTTCCAAATGTTGAATTCTCCAGCCACTTAACGTTATGTAACAAAAGAAGCTTTATTGGTTTGATATGCAGTGTCTTCAATGCCACTGTTGAAAACTTTCATCAGTTATGATTTCGTCCCTTTTCGAATTGAAACATCATAAAAATGGATGGTGGTCTAGATTCTATTTCAAAATAGAGGTATTATTTATTCAGTTTCTTTGGGCTACCTATCACACACACAAAGTATTCTATTAAAAATGGCTGAAATTAACAGATACCTCTTGAGACCTTACCTTGACTTTCTTTGCTTTTGCCTGGGTTACAACTTTGTTTTTTCTTTTTAACGTAAGATCTCCAAAGTTTTTCCCTTCATATTCTCCATTGATTTAATTCCTACTTCATAAGCTTAATCACTGTTGACAGATTCATCAGCTAACGAAATCAGCTCTCCTCAACATGTTGTGAAAGGGTTGTGTGTTTTTGGTCACTGCGTATTCATTTCCTGATCATTTTCATCTATTTTTTCCTTGTCATTCTGATTTCTACATGTTGTTTTCAAAAAGTCACGGTTGTTCCTAAAAAATCTTCAATTGTCTCATGTACTTTAAGGAAGTATGGGGTTCCATGTATCCACTTTTGAAGAGAACTTGCCGTAATCCCCCGACCATGGGTTAACCCACAAACGCCAGACCAAAATTTTTCAAGACGCGTGCCAAAATTTTTCATGACACCTTACCGCAAACATTCCTGATTTTGTATGGTAGATGGCCTGAAGCGTGAAAAAAGGGAGCATTTTCACAGTAGTTTTCTTATGCATTTCTAAGTCGCCGGACCCTTCTGCATATAAGAACCGTAGAACATAGAATAGGGTCTACACAACTCAACAGATTGATCCACAGGTTTGCTGTGCAATCAGATGTTTCAAGTTTTTCCATTTTAATATTTTTTATTCTATTACACGCTTCAATAACCTCTCTTTCTATCAATGCATCTAGTGGCTTTATCTCACTCTAAAGCAGCAACTTGTTAAATTTCTCCAATACCTCAACATCACTTTTCAGAGCTCTATTCTGGCTAAGTAACACTTTGAAAATCGCCTTTGTGGTTAACGTGTATGCTCTGATTCACCTAGCGTAGGAATTACCTTTCATCATGTGTTGAATTGTGTTACTTCCGTAGACAGTTCCCCTTAAGTATTCGAGTGCGCTCTCTTTCATTATAAGTCCTACGGACCCCATAAAGGTCATTAATAGGTGGAACCCTCCTAGCCTTGATATTATCTTGGAAATGTCACTGTCCTTATCCGCTGAGGCTATAATTCCAGATGCTTTTAGGTAAAGCGGTTGATCAAATGTGACTATGCATGATTGATTTTGTTTTCTACTTTAATATGCAGCGAAGGTCGAGGCTGAAAATGTTGTGTGCATATTCGAAAGCATCCATGTTAATGAAAGGTAACGCATTAATATAGGTTGATTCATCTTCTTCCTTCTGGTGAATAACTTGCAAGAAGGAAATTCACGGTTATACATGTGAATAACTTGCATGTATAACCGTTCCAACTAGGTTGGTTACCTACTCTTGATAGCCAGAGTGTGTTGAGAGGAAATAAGGGAGGGTTAAAACCTTCAGTAGGACTTATTTTTATTTGAGTTCTCAAGTCTGCATAGTTTCAAACTGATATAGAATTCAATCCTTCGCGAGATCGTTTCTTTCCATGGCATTTTATCTTGATTGTCTCCACAGAAAAGGCCCTAGAGACAATTCTGTCACCTTAGCTTGGGTTTTCACACTGGTCTTTAGTGAAATCACTGGATCCTCCCATTGCGTGGAAAACATTTAATCCATCAAGTGTCCTAACATTCACATCCACTTAGTCAAATACGTGTTTTACTAATACATCCTCTTGTATGTGCGGTGGATCTGCAGTTATGAGAGGATTTAGATAAATTGATGTTTCATTTATGACACATGAATTCCCATTTAGCATGTTTATTAAATGTCTAGAACCAAATAATCTGTGTAGAGTTAGGCTGACTCCCAGTTGTACTGAAGAAATAAGTGGTCGGGGTCTGACTTCTGAAATTATAGCATAATTTATGATTACACATTTTCTCTGTATGTTATCTTGTTCTGAAGTTCCTTGTTTCTTGCTTAACCGGTTTGTGAATGCTGCTAATGACTCAGGGATTACTTTTTCACTTTCTTGTTTAAGATCTTGTAAGGCTTTGTATCATAAGTCACCTTTTAAATATCTTCTTTGATGATATCTGCAGCGACCGTAACAATTTCTAATTTTTCAGACTGATTGTCTGATTCTCTATCCTTACACCAGCTATCAGTGATTTTGTGAGCTGTATCTGACAAACATATGGTATTTTTCTTGCTTGAAACATTTGTTATTACAATATGGTCTTCATAATGCTTTAAAAGTCGCATTTTAAGCCATCTGTCTGTGAATAACTCTGTTTTCCCACTTCTATCATTCCTCCCCCACTCGTTCGTTCGTTTGCCTACTTAAGTTCGTTTAAATGTGAAAGTTAAAATTGGCATTATCGTCAAATTCAGTTTTGCATTCAGTTTTCCATACTTAAAATCTATGGATGAAAATTGAAACTGGATTTTACGGTATAAGTGTTTGAAGTAGAGGGACTGCAACTCATTTTTAATTAACGATAGGCCTAGAAGGTTCACGTAAAACTTAACATAAAATGGGTCCAACAAGGCCTAAATCTCGTTACTGCCTAGAAAGTACCTAAACAATTTTAATCGTTTTTATACAAAGAAACAGTTTGATACTTGCTCACAGCTATGCACTCATTGTATTGCAAGATGTGCTTGATTTTAAAATATTTGTATTTTATTAACTTTGCCTTAAAATATAAAAACGTTTAAATCAATATTAAATATGTGTAGTTAATAGTTAGTTAAAATCAGGGGAAAAGAAGCACAAGCATCGATTGAAATGATATAAAACTGAATGAGCAGCAATAAGCAAATATGGGGGTTTCTGAGGAACTATAATCCTAACTATATGTATATCTGAGGAACTATTATCTTAACTATATGTATTTGATATCATTTTTCTTGTAATTTCATGAAGATTACAAATATGTTATGATCATTTGTTGAAATTTATGTTTAAAAAAATGCAATTACTCACTTTAGACCCTAGTGCATGAGTCATCTACCTGCCGGTCAGAGGGTAGTGGGGCCGGCCGCTCCGCGTTGGTGAGTGTGCGTGTGAGAGCAAGGGTCTTCTTAATCCCTTACACGCCATGCGAAATGGAAAACCGTATAAGTTCGCGATTTCAAGCGTCCTTCCACCGCGATGCACTGCCGCGCCCCGCACCGCCGAGCTGCGGCACCGCACAACGCGCCACAAGCACGTCGAACCGACTTAATTTAAAGTGAGCCTGATGCTTCAAATAAAAACATAACCCTATACTTATGCATATCGGTGGATGCGGAAAGAAGTGGATTATAACATTAAAAGAAAATTTTCTTCACTTTTCTCACATTAAAAAATATATGGTTAAAAAACTGAAAGGTGTATCTAAAAAAGTCTAAAAATTACAATTTAAATCAAAATTACTAGAAAGGCATTAATTTTATCAATATGAAGGTTATGACATCTTTTGTAGGGAATTTGTTAAGGATTAAAACGAGATCAAGTTTAATGGTATGCGATAAATTGCAACGAAGATATAGGCTATTCAGTAAATGCTTGCATTTTCCGACTTTGGGGGGGAAAAAGGGGGGTGGGGGAGAAAGCACCGGGGGGATTTTAGGGGACTTTTGGGAAAAGGTACCTCTAATCATGTACTAACAACTGGCAAAATTTCAGCTTGTCTCTAATTTCTTCCGACATCGGCCTTTTTTGGGCATTCATTGCCTGGGCTAACTGTCGAATTAGATGAAGAAGGAGTTTGCCAAATTATTGTAACTGACATGATTTTAATAAAAAAACATAAGAGCCGCACTAAGGAAATAACTATAGCTCCCGGTGCCTAAATAGATGGTAGATTTACCGGCAACTGAGATTTACTGGCAACTCTACCGGCAACTGAGCCTGCAACTGTTTCCCGCCAACTCTTCCCGCGCCAGTTGAGAAAGATGTTGTCAACAGAGGAGGAGTGCCTTCTTCTCGCTCTCCTAATTAGGAAAAGGAGGCGAAGAAGGAGGAGGAATCTTTATTTATTATATAAATAATAAAAGTAAAAATAATATTTATTTGCTTCTCGTATTCGTATTTTATTATGGCATTATACCTTTAGAGATCATTTTCATAACCTGAGCGAAGACGCAACAACATAATGAATATCGATCCATTGATCAGCTTGACAAGATGAAGCTGAGCACGTGCCGACTATCGGAATGCTTTGCTTCACATCCCTGACAGTTATTCTCGAATTAACAACGCAGTTGTAGTGTCTGATTGGCCCGACGCAATGACATCACGTGGTTTCCATGACAACATGCTATGCGCTCTGAACATTGCGCATTCCGCGTGAGGTAGAAAGGGAGAAAACAGGAACGAAGCGGAAGGAAGGAAAAACTTCGGAAACCAGAAAAAAACAAAATAAAGTCTAGAATAGTAGACTCATCGTACCCGGTTTTACTGGTTACCAAATGTCGTACCTATCTTAACCGAAGTTGTACTAAACATCCGTTTCAAGTTAAATTATCTTCTGAAAATGAAATTCGCGGGTATGTCAAACATCTAATTTAGCTGATTTTAGTGTACTCATTTTTGCGAGATGTCACACCAGTCGTGCAAGGCAGAGATGACGGACAGAGACGGGACGGACGTACCGATAATAACAACAGGCTCACGCTCGCCAATGTCATAATTTCCGGTCCAAAATTATTGTATGAATCAGACGTCTTTAAAATTGACAGTTCAAAATTAATAATTCTAATAATGTGGGCGAATAGTGGGGTTTCATTAAAAGTTTCCTTTGAAGTCACAGAAAAAATGCCGATTGAATTTTAAAATATTAACATTTTTTATTTCCACTAAGTCAAATCATCCGATAGGCCTAATTAATTGTAACAATAGGAAATAAACGAATATGCTTAATTCTGCAGTAATCTCAAGCCCACAATGTAATAATAATAATAATCCTTAATCCGTCAAATAAATTTACATTTGCTTGGAGTGCGTCAAAAGATACATTAGCTACAGTACATATACTTTTAAAAACAACTAAGTATAAAAAATATACAGGGTGTCTATAAAATAACTCCGGTATTTTAAAAATTCACACATTAATAACAATGTAGAAGACAGCAAAATGCAGTTATTTCTCTGAAACTAGTAGCTCATCAAGATTTTACTCATATCAATTGGGAATGTTTTCGTCAAGAGAAGGCAGCGCTGCGGAGCGTAACGCGTGCGGCTGTCGGTGCTGTCTGGATCACCGCGATATGGCGACGCCGCAACTAAAGACTCAATGGGTTATTTGGCTAATAGAAACTAAATCTGTTGTAACGGTTCAAGTAAACTTTGGAAAATTTGTGATATTAACCACCTCAGGCAAATAAAAATAAATTGTGTGGCAACCGTCCTCCCAGACATGCTGGCTAGGACATGGGAAGAGGTGGAATAACGTTACGACCTGTACCGTGCCACTGACGGAGCTCAAATTGAACTTTATTAAATTGCTTGGAAAAAAACTTGAAAATTCAATTTTTTCAATCATGTATTTAACATTTGTATAACCTTTTTACTTCATTAAAATATTTTGCCTCAAAACCCGAAGTTCCTTTATAGACACCCTGTATTATAAAGTTTTAAACATTGAGTCCCATCCCCGCAATGGATTTAGTAAAGTTGTATATGGCCTAAATTTTAGGCTTTTGGGCCATAAAATTTGTGACCTAAATTTTTGTTAGGATTATCGTCAAAATGTGATAACAGTTAGCAATATTGAAGTTAGAAATAAAACTATACATTACGCAAAGGCCCAGTCGTAGGGCAGAGATTGTTTGTTGACTTTTAAAACCCCTCCCCACCCCCTGCCAAACAGTTGAGTTCTTTTGTTTGGTATGTTGTCGCCGGCCGAGATCAGATAAGAGGGAGATAATGATCCCTATTACAAAAATGCTAAAACCGAAACGAATAATCAAATAAAAACCAAGGAAGTTCCATATTTTCTTGGATTTTTATAAATCATAATTAGACACAAATGAAAGCGATGACATATTCCATTCAAGAGATAAGCCATGATTCCATTTTCCGCATTCCGAGGGATCATATTTCTTGAAACGTCTCTACGTCCTTTCCCTACTAAGTCTCCCGGATATGGTTGTTACGCAGAGCTTTTCCTGGTGTTTACCGCATTTCACGTGTTCAAAAATAGATCGCAATTAATTATGATCCTACCGATAAAATTATGTGGACTTTTTTTCAAGTAGTTTCACTACTCGATTCGTGTTTGATAAGTTGTAAAAGCACAAAACAGTCGAGTAATTACGAGAAAGTCGTATACCCGCCCATCCCTAAAAGTTAAAGATCTGATCTGAATCCTCTATTTCAAACGATTGTGATCTCGGTGATCTACCTTTGGTTATTTGCATATAAAACTTACTGCTTCATCTTTTGAATCATCAGCATTATTTTAATTTCCTCAGTTCCAAAAAAAAAATTTCAATTACCACAGTTGAAGAAAATACTGTTCGATAAAAATACAAAATTTCATACTTTCTTCACAGGTACGAAATTTGCTATCTACAAAATTCTGGACAACAAAATAGGGTTAGAAAATTTTCAGTTTTAGCTGTTGAAAACAAATTATTTATTACAGAAAAGAAACAGTGAGGAAATGAAAAGTGAGATAAGTCTAAGTCAGATTGCTCTAAAATAATTTCAAACACAATTAAAAATCTTCAGGACAAAACAGAATATTATGACTTAAATTGATAATCATTCGGCGTTATCAAAATTTATTTCACAATTACGTTCTTCAGTTTAGTCCCACTCTTTTATTGATGTTCGTCCTAAGGAAGTAAACAAGTCAACGAAACGACGGTCACGTCGTTTCCGGTCTTATTATTGCGCTAGCCAAATAATACGCATGCACACGTGACCATTTTTTGTTGCTTTCTTATCTTCCATCCGTCGCAAGACCGTCTCGCGCAAAAACTGTTTCTTGGAATACTCTACTCGCAGAGTAAATAAAGACTGAAAAACACAATTCTTTTATATTTTGTACGGAAATAATCTCGCGGCTAGGCCAACTCTCTTCAGACGAAAATCGGCTGAAAAAATCGTTCCCTCCATCGCTCACAATTAATAGCGTCCGTGTCCTCGCAAAGTTCCCATATTTTCGACAAAATTCATGTATATTTCACGCATATTTCCCGGTGAAATATAATTTCCATATAATTCCCGATTTTCCCAAAATTCCCACTCTGTGGACACCCTGTTTAAGTGCATACAATTTTTTCCTAATTTGTATTCAAATCTTTTTAAAAAATCTCAAAATATCATTAACAAATTTTAAAAACTTGCACATTAATGAAACACTGTTCTCTCACAAATAAATATAATGCAAGTAGTATTTTTCTCCTCTGATTCTTGAAATACGCAAATTTCAATTTTCAGAATGGACAAAGGAAAGAACTGCCTTCCAGGGAAACAATCAGGTAATTAGGCATTTCCACTATGAAGTACCAGCTTCAATGATGAAATACCACCAAATATGCACTTAAAGAACTCATTAACGTTAAAAATGTACTTGTAATTATAAAATACTAACTGCTACGAGCAAATTTGCATGCTTAAAGAATTTATGAATTTTCAAAATGAAAATTTGAATCACTCCATGGGGTGTATAGTCTGAACCCAGTTCTGCTCCTTTGACTGGAGTCAATTTCAAAGTCATTGACTGTACTATCACATCAGTAGGTTCCTGTTGCGATCCTCAAAGTTATTTTGGCTTACATTATATGTTGTGATAACATTGATACAACATCGGATCTATACCCTTGATTAAAATGTCACACCCAAACATAGATTAAATTTATTATGTTTTTTAATAACCCACTTTGAACGATAAATAAAATGCCAAGGACAAGAGTATACAAATTTTGATTCCACTTAGTAATTTTCAATCAGGTTGAATATTGGATCGCTCAAGGCAACAGAGGTGAATATGTATAGAAAGTAAAGGCTATTTTTCCAGAACATCGACTTCCCTCAAACCCCCTTAAAATCTCAAATTTCGTAAAACCTGTTCTTAGCAAATGTTTCGAAAAGGGATATCCATACAAAATTTCAAGGATCTACGTCATGTAGTTTAGGATGTGAATGCTATGATACTGATGAGTGAGTGGTATTTTTATATAATATACAGTCAATATTTGTGATTGTATTATTATAAATTTCTTTAAAGCCATAATAAGAGTCTGACTAGCTGCTACACCATTTCTTTGAGAGACAGTTTGATCGTTAACACTAAATTACTTTTTTGAATTCCTAATCTCTCAGAAAACTGTATGATGAAAACATATCCAATGAAAAACATTTTGAAATTTCTTCCAATGTGTAAGTGATAATGAAATGGATGATTTTTGTTAAGATACTTACTTGATACTTATTTTCTTTCCCGTTTACTCAATGAGTTTTGGGAGCGTCATCTTGTCCTCCATTATAGGAAGGACACTTTAGGCTTTTAACTGTTTGGAAGAGGTTAGGTATGTTTTGAAATGGAAAATGTTTGATACATTGGAGTCTGGATATTTGGCAAAAGTAGGTTAGGTTAGTTAAATTTTTTTTCAAATAATTCTCTTAAACTGTAAAAACTATTTTGAATGAGAAAGGACTTAAGTTCTCTTTTAAATTTGTTTACATTATTTATTTGCTTAATTCTAGAAGGTAAAAGCTGATGAATTTTTCTGCCTATATATTCAGGTTTTTTCAAATAATCTTAACCTATGCTGCTCAGAAAAATGATTTTAAAATCTAGTGTTATAGGTGTTAGTGAGTGGTATTTATAGATTCAGGTAAACAGATTTTGACATAAACAGAAATTACAAAAGTGTAGAGGCATGGTACCATCAGGATTCCCATGTTTACAAAATGTTCTTTACAATGAGTTCTGCAATTAAGCTGAAGAATTGTGCGCAATGCCCCCTTTTGCCAAACAAAAACGCCATTCAAATTTGCAAAGAAAATTTGCACCCCAAAGGGGGATGAAATAGAAGATGTGTGATACATGTAAAAAATGGTATACACTTTGTAGCAAGCCATGTCCTGAGGTTTACTGAGGCTTCTCAGGACAAAAACCCCTTTTGCTAATTTGCTTTTGATTTTTTCTAACTGCTCACACCAGTCAAAGCCATTGTCCAATCCCACCCCCGAGAAGTCAGCTGACTTTTCTTGACGCAACTCTGTATCTCCCATCATAACGACAGGAACTTGATTTGTTTTTGAATGCTGTTTTTGTATCGTTTGTAAACAAATGTAGTTTGTTTTTTCTGGTTTCAATTTCAGCCCGTTATTTTCAAAAATTGAGCCACATCATTGATTCTGAAAAACGAATCTGCTTCGAGCAACTCGAAGTCTCTATTTTTAGTGACCAGAGTTTTGTCGTCAGCAAAAATGAAAAGATTTTCTTCTGGTGAACATCCGAAATGTCGTTGATGTAAGCCAGAAATAGGAGAGGCCCTAGGATCGAACCTTGCGGCACCACCTTTGTGATAAATTTTGGATCGGATTTTACTGATGTGACTTGTGATTTTGTTTCATGAAAAATTTCAGTGGAAAACTGACAAATGTCGGACCATACCAAAGGTGAAGCCAGAAACAGCAAAACCTAGTGACAAGAAACCAGATAAGAAATAAACGCCTGAGACATCCCAAGATCCTCTCTATAGATGTAATTTTCAATACATTAATACCAATGGCATTAACCTTTGGATGAAGAAATAAATTAAAGTTACAACAAATTCAGAGTGATTCATTTAACTTTGTTTTAGGCTGGTATTTTTATTCATTTCAGAGACTATTCCTTACATTTAGTTTAAATGAGCATACACACTTAGTTACATTTAGTTTGAAAGTGGCATAGCCGGCTGAATGTACCCGGCTGTCGATGGGAAATTGATTCAACTGATTAACTAACTACTGTTAAAGAGGAAAAAAATTGTGTCTTTCTTTCTTTAAGATAAAGAACATCTGTTATTATAAAAACTCAACAGATTTTCAGTGAAACTAAATTACAGTTGCAGTTAACACGTTCACTGCTAAATTCGTATAATGTACAATGGTATACGCTGAAATATAGAGGGTTAATTTATTTTACTAATAAATAACAAAATACAATACAATACAATACAAAATGACGAGTTAAAATCATATATGAAGTTATTCACCCTTCCAGTCTTAACTAGTCTCTTTTTAATTAATCTCTAATATATTATTGTTAGTCTTTTAATATTCATGCTTTTGTCACCTAATCATCTTCAGTGAAAAACTTTTAAAATATAATCCATACAAGATTATTTAGTTTGATGTATTAAATGCATTATCTGAGGTATTTAAGATAGCTGAGATAAAATATGGCAAAATTTAAAGAGTTTTGTTGGTTTTTGCTAGATTTTTAATAATTTACATCATCTGTCCATATATAAAATGATGAGATATTAATTCAGCCACTTTGAATAAATATTGCTGGATTTTTTTTATATTTTAATATTGTCTGTAGTTTTAAATTAGTAAAGTAAATAAAATAACATCATTAAACTGGTTTGGTTTACGCATCGCAAACTTTCAGCTCTTATAAAAGCCATAGTTTTTCAATTTATTCTACTTACTGTAGTAGCAAACTAGTAATGAAATCAATTTCTGTCTTGAGTTGTAGTAATTAAATGTATTTTCACAATTAAACATTAATGTAACTCACTAGGGCAAGGGTTAAGAAATTTTAACTTTTCTGAATAAAAACAAGGTTCCTTAAGACATATTGTCAGAAATTTGCATGATTTTATTCGGAAAAGTTAAAATTTCTTCGTTATTAGTAGTCCGATCATCATAATATTAATATCAGCGTTAATTGGATTATATTTCACAACTTTTTTTTCAGATATAATTTTTCTAAAATGTACGGTTTTTAAGATAATTAGCTTTGAAAACAAAAAACAGTTGCCATTTTGAAATGGTACAAAGTAAAAATTTGATACTTCTTACAAAAATAGTTCTTAACACGTTGAGCTCGAAGGACGAGAATTCTCGTCCTGCGGCAATGGCACCAGTGGCGCAAGGCGAGAAATCTCGTCCTCCTCCCATGCCAACAACCTTGCTTTAGTGTGAGCTCAGCCTCGTATGGGGACTGTGTTGTGCAATTGCCGCGTTTTTGGTATGCATCTCTACAACTTTTGGCTTGGTAGTTTCTGCGTAAGCCATTTGTTTTTTTTTTTTTTTTGGTGCTTAGTGATTATGTCCACTGCATTGTGCCGAGTGTTGACGTTGGTTTACTACAATGGAGGAACAGAATGACAGCGAAATTATTGAAAAAGTGTTTTCCGAAAATTAAGAAGATTCTGAATCCTCGTCTGGGAGTTCAGACGACGATGATGATGACATCACCCCCCCTCAATGGTCGGCCATTCCTGGTGCTATGGCGGGATTGTGGGACATCCCGTTAACATATATTTTTTGTTGTAAATACATTTATTATACAAATATTGATGTTTTAAGAACAATTGAAAATGAAAAAACTATTTACTGTGTTACTGTGGGCTTGTGGGGCTAAAAATTGTGATGGTAGGACAAGGACAAGCACCAGTGCCTAAGAATGGGAATTCCCGCCCCGGACGTGACGTCACAATTCCGGCTGAAATCGTCACTGACACATCCAGATGCATCATTTTGGATACCCTGACATCATTTTTGAGTCAATAATAACATTATCAGTTTTTAGCATTTTAAGGTCGCAATACTTGTAATTATTAGCACTGAACATGTTAATAATAGTGGTAATCCATAAATCAAATTTGAAGTTTATACGTTAAGAGGTTCGTGAGATATGATTAAATATATAAAAATCACAAACAGACACCCAGACCGAAAATGAAGCACTTTTGGACCTATGTTTATATGAACTTTTTTTCTTATTTTTACCTATACTATCATATACTGAAAGATTTTACCATAACTTGCGCACACCCTGTATATTTGTGAATAGATTGTTTGACTTTGACTCACCTCGTCGTCGGTCGCGAACAGTTCGTCCAGCGGGATGTCCGTGGCGGGGGGGCGGCCGGGGCCGCGACCGCCCGTGGAGTTGGCCCGACGCAACACTGCGCGCTCTGCGTTCTGCAACACAATTATGATACATCAGTTGTCTATTTAAGTAAATCCTATATTTTAAAATATAATATCAATTAAGATAATATTTATAAGTATCTCAGGGGCGTGTTCTTTGCCATTGGCTTTTTTTGTTAGTAAATAATAAGAAGAAATTATAATATCGAGGAGTTTATTATATAAACTTATCGATAAAACACTTTTTTTAAATATTAGTTAACATTTAGAAATTATGAGGGGTGAAATGATTGATCGATAAATAACGTGTTTTTTTTATAATTAACAAAACAGCTTGAATACCAATAATTGTTAAGAACCGAAAATTATTTACGAAACAGCGAGAATCGCCAATTATCATAAGAATCTCAAGAAAGAATGATCGGCTATGCCAAGAGCCCTTACCTTTCGGTTCAGAGCACCAGCTTTGCCGAGTCAGTCTTCCTCTTGTTTATCGTTTGACTTTTGTGAAAAGGTCTATGAATTATGAAATTTTGTAAAAATCGAGAAATGATTTTTGATATGCAGTTTTAGAACATATAATTGAATTACAAGCTTTTTGGGGACACCACGACATTTAGACGATAACTGGTGTCAGTCCCAAAATTTTGGGACGGATGGCAACCCACCGGAGCCTACTTGCAGTGTTGCCTACACCCCAGTACAAAAAACCGTTCGCCAGTGGATGGGAAGAGAACATCAAAGGAGCTGGGAACAAGGAATCATACAGTCAAAGACCTGAAACTGTATTTAAATCACTGCATTGCATTTTTTGTTACTCTTCTTATATTGTTATTGTTAAATTTCTATGATTGTTAATTTGTTATTTTGTTGAACAATTGTAATTTTATGGTATGTTATGTAATTTATTGCATGTTATTTATTTTCTAATATTTATGGTAGAATTAAGAGTTGAATGTATTCATGGTTGCACATTGTATAAATTGGCTTTGCCGTTGGAATTTAATAGTTTTTTTTCAGAAACGGCTTAACTAACATTTTTTCGGAATTTGACTTTTAGCGAATTTCCCCTATAGGGAAGAAGCTATTACTGTAGGTCTCATGGTAAGACCTAAGCACGAGACCATGATAACTTTTCGTTTTAGGGCCACCAGAAGCAAAAAACACCATTTGTTCGAATTTTTATATATCTATCTATCTATATATATATATATATATATATGTGTGTGTGTGTGTCTGTCAGCACGATAGCGGCCGTAAATATGGTCCGATCTTAATGAAATTTGGAACAGACATGTAAAGTGGTAATCGAATGGATGATTTCGTGAACCAGCCCGATCGGACCACCGGAAGGGGGGGTAAAGGGGGATAAACACCCCCAAAAATGGGTTTTTTGAGTTTTTTTCATATAAAAATAAAATTTATCGAATCTTTGTTGGCACCATTGAATTCAGCTCAAAAAAACAAACAATTTGGTGTTTTGAATCATTGCTTTATGTCCATTGGCTACCGAGATATTGAAAGTGGTAAACACAGTACGTTGTCCCAATGTTAACCTTATGGGGAATAAGTAAAATTCTATATCTCGCTTATTTCTCAACATATCTGGATAAAACTTGGTTTGTGGCTTCATCTAGATGAGATCTAATGTATTTAAGTCTAAAATCCCCGAAATTTCAATTTTTGTGGCAGCAAACCTGCATAATCATTCCCCATGTTATCCTTATAGGAAATAAAAAAATTCTATATCTTACTTATTTTTTAACATTTCTTGACAAAACTTGGTATATGGCTTCTTCTAGTTAAGATCTACTAAATAATGAATTAAAACCAACCAGTTTTAACATACCTGTTGCAGCAAACCTGCATAATCATTCCCCATGTTATTCTTATGGAGATTACAAAACATGTAAAATCTCGCTAAGTTGGATTGAAATACTGTTTGTTGTGTTGCATCTGAAATTCGCTGAGTATGCAGGTCTGCTGCAACGGGGGTATTTAGTATTTTCAGTATCTACAACATGAAATACATCGTTTGGTGCAGAAATATCACATCTGCAACTAACCGTAGGGCTTCAAACTGGGCATTGAATCAGTCGTTTAGTGCAGAAACCACTCAAGTGACTGCCAGTTGTGTTGTTTCTGCAACCAACTCGGGGTGAATTTATTTTTTGTGTCGAGCGATGTTGGCAACCCTGGCTGTCATCGTGCCCGTGTGCTCTTAACTTCCTTTCTGTAGGTCAGTGGAGTTCAGTTTGATTACATAATAAGGGTTATGTAAACAAATATTAAAATTTTAATTTTGGGAAAAGGAGGATAGACAGCTAGCTTACCTTTGAAAGAGTTCAGGCAGGCCATAGAACACATAAAAGTCACAAATAAAAACATCACAATATTTTGTCCCTCTTGGGGGGACTTCTTCAGGTGAAGTAGAGAAAGTTCAAAATGGCTGAAGTTCTAACTGTAATTATGCAGGGTTGCAACTTGCCACAATTCACTACTTGTCTATTTACAATATATACACACATATATACATACACAATATATACAGTGTGTAAAAAAAGTCCGTCCCCCCCTCCTTAATTTTTTTGTTTGTTAAGATAAACAATTAACCTATGGGGAATGATACTAATTCAACCCAAATTATTTTTTGAGGTTACCAAAAATTTTGAGTGTCCCCCAAAAATGGGGGATTTTGGGGGCAACTCAAAATTTTCAAATGTAAACCCCTTTCGAGTGACCCCTCATTTTAAAGAGCATTCAAAATGTAGATGAATGGTGAAAATTGGAGGTCTCTAACGTGTTTCTATCAAAATTGACAGCTTGTCAAAGTTTTGAATACAACACATCCTTGAAACCTGGAGTCTAGGACATTTGGAGTTTTAATTCAGCTTTGGTGACGTAAAAATGAAACAAGCCTGGGAAAAATGTTTTTAAATAAAAAAGTAGTCTCTTTTGGTGATATTTAAAATTTTGAGTGTCCCACAAAAATGGGGGATTTTGGGGGCAACTCAAAATTTTCAAATTAAAACCCTTTCGAGTGACCCCTCATTTTAAAGAGCTTTAAAAAAACAGGCGATTGGTAGAGGTTGGAGGTCGCTAACATGTTTCTATCAAAATTGGCAGCTTGTCAACATTTTGAATACGACTCCTGGACACTTTGACCATTTTTGGGGGACACTCAAAATTTTAAATATCACCAAAAGAGACTACTTTTTCATTTAATAACATTTTTCCCAAGCTCGTTTCATTTTTACGTCACCAAAGCTGAATTAAAACTCCAAATGTCCTAAACTCCAGGTTTCAAGGATGTGTTGTATTCAAAACTTTGACAAGCTGTCAATTTTGATAGAAACACGTTAGAGACCTCCAATTTTCACCATTCATCTACATGTTGAATGCTCTTTAAAATGAGGGGTCACTCGAAAGGGGTTTGCATTTGGAAATTTTGAGTTGCCCCCAAAATCCCCCATTTATGGGGGACACTCATTGTCAATAAATAACTTGGGTTGAATTAGTATCATTCCCCAAAGGTTATTTTTTTATCTTAACAAACAACAAAATTAAGAAGGGGGGGACGGACTTTTTTTACACACTGTAAACCACCAGAAAACTTGAAAAATAAATTTAAAACTTAGGCCTATTTAATTAAGCTAGCTGTTATAAATGGGGTTTATCTGAGGTTGAGGTTGGGGGGAGATCTGGAGTCAGTCACATACTGGAATGCCAGTTCCCAACTCCTTAACATAGAACATAGTTTGTATATATTGTAAATAGACAAGTAGTGAATTGTGGCAAGTGGCAACCCTGCATAATTACAGTTAGAACTTCAGCCATTTTGAACTTTCTCTACTTCACCTGAAGAAGTCCCCCCAAGAGGGACGAAATATTGTGATGTTTTTATTTGTGACTTTTATGTGTTCTATGTGCCTGGACTCTTTCAAAGGTAAGCTAGCTGTCTATCCTTCTTTTCCCAAAATTAAAATCCTGGCCTAGAGCCTTTCCTGAAAAACTAACCAAATATTAAAATTTGTTCGCTTATGTTGTTTCTGCAATAAACGCTGTTTTCAAAACAAATTATATTGGTTTACAAATTTTCTGACGTTCGTTTGTTAATAATTTTTATCATTAAATAAAGTGTTTCATTTATATTTTTGTTTTTTTTAATAAGTCCAAACCTGCAATCTTTCAGAAAATTAGTAAACCAGTATAATTTGTTTTGATAACAGCGTTTATTGCAAAAACAACATAAGTGAAAAAATTTTAATATTTTTTTTCAGTGGTATATCAACATTGATGATTAAGACCAACATCCAGGACTTTAAAAACCTCGGTAGTTAAAAATAAAAAATACTAAATTAAAATGTTTGTTACTTAAATAAAAAACCTTTTTTTTATTTCCCTAAAATTTAAAATATGTTGGTTATGCTGTTTGTAAACGATTCAATTGAAATAAATAAAGAGGATACTGCGAGCACCATCAGATGTAATAGCAGTAGGCGCCCTGAGACTGAATAGAAGGACCTTGCAGAAAGTGGTCGGCTTCATAAGCGGCCACTGGGAATCCCACGGACACCTACACAAGATGGGAATCCCTGTTGATAATTTACTGTGTAGGAAATGCGGTGAGGAAGAAGAAACAGCTTTCCATTGCTATTTGAGTGCTCAGCCCAACAAGGTCTGCGCACTAGACTCCTCGGCCTACCAACGAGTGACCGAGGGGAAGAACAGGTAACCATCGTAGAGAGGATCTCAAGTTCTTAAGGACCTGGGATTTGACGAAGAATGAGGACCTGTGTCTGAGGGTGCACAATAAGCTAATTTAGCAGTGTTGCAATACAATGGTTAAGAGAAGCCTGGACCTCTAAAAAAAACCCACCTTCTGCTGGTTCTGCAGAGTCAGTATCCCGCTGTACTTGTCGCCGGCTGTGGGAGTGTTGGTCCGGCTGCTACTCGTGCTCTCGATCCCACTGTCTCCTCCACTGCTGCTGCTCTCCGCATCCTACAAAACATTCCGTTACAATGTTACGCCCCGTATCGCCCGCCAGAAAATAGGTAGCACAGTAAAAAGTAACAGGTAACAGTGACAGGTAATAGGTTACAGTAACAGTAACAGGTAATAGGTAACAGTAACAGGTATTCAGTAGCAGTAGCAGGAATAATGTACAGTAACAGGTAACAGTAACAAGCAATAAGTAACAGTAACAGGTAACAGGTAAGAGGCAACAGGAACAGCTACCAAGTAACAAGTAACAGGTCACAAGCATCAGTAACAGGTAACGGAGACAGGTAACAGTAACAGGTAGTAGGTAACAGTTAGCAGTAACAGGTAACAGTTAACAGTTAACAGTAAAAGGTAATAGCTAAAAATAACAGGTAACAGTTAACAGTAACAGGTAACAGTGATGATAACAGATAACAGGTAACATTAACAGGTAACAGGTAACAGTAACAGGAACAGGAAACAGGTAACAGTAACAAATAATAGGTAAGAGGCAACAGGAACAGCTATTACTTACAAGACAGTGAGGAGCTGCTAGTTGCTGGCTTTCTGATAGAACGTGGTCCTCAGGTGATATACCACAGTAAGGAATAGGTATCAGTGACAAGTAAAACGTTTACAGGTAACAGTTACAATGAGAGGTAACAGTGACAAGTCTCCCCCGCTGCTGCTTCTCTCCGCGTCCTACAAAACATTCCATTACAAAGCCTCCTGATGTTGTAGGTCTGAAAGTTTGTGGTTTACTTGTTTGTTTGGAGCTTCATCAACTGTTATTGAACTAAATAAATTTCTTTTCAGAGGTAATAACAAAATAAAATAAATTTGTTTAAGATCACACCACAACAATAAATATGTACTAAATTTCCAGACTTGGTTTAAAATTCAAGAGTTGTTCCAGACTTTTCAAGACCATTATGAAATTCAAGACTAATTCTAAACTTTAAACGTTTTCAAGACTACTCGACAAACTGTGTTATAACCTTAGTAACAGTTACCTTTACAACAATTACCAAAAAGTAATAGTTGCATTTACATCAGTTACAAAAAGTAACAGGTATCTTTGAAATAGTTACTAAAAAGTAACAGGTACTTTTAAAATTGTTACCAATAAGAAACAGTAACCTTTACAATAGTTGCCAAAAGGCAACAGCAACAGTTACCTTTATAACAATTATCATAAAATATCGGATGCTGTTAGAACAGCCATTAAAAAGTAACGCTTACTTACGCTGACTCTGGGGGTGAACTCTGGGTCAGACCGCAGCAGGATACAGAGGTTGGTGACGATTTTGGGGTTAGGGCAAGGGGTTCGATCCACGCACATCCCGACCAGGTGAGCCAGATATGAGGCCGACAGGTTCTGGGAAATATAAATAAATTATATAAATAATATTTATTTTCCCAAAACATAAATATATGAATAAAATGTTTTGATACACAACAAAAACAGTAAAATCTTTCCAACTTGGCTGTCTTATATTTAAACTTTATCATTATATTTATTTTGATGTTTTGAAAAAATTCCTCCAAGGCTACGTCTGTTTTGAAATGCTCGACACAAACTAATATTTCTTTAACAATATATCTTCGTATATAATTTCCACAAATCACCTTTAATACCAGTGGTGAAGCATGCACCTTTGAATTTGGTAAGGACCAATAATAATAATTTAATTAATTAAATGCATTTGTGAATAATAGTGGTTTCTTTACACTTCCTTGTAAATTATTTAAGTTATTACCAAAAATGTTGTAAATGTATGCGTTTAAATGTCTCCTTCAAATAATCAATTTACAAGCAAGCGACTATGCCAGGTGGATTTGGAATATCCTGTGTGACACGTAAACCCCCCCCCCCCGCAACCATTGCAAAAGGCGATACTATTATAACAACTCTGCACAATAGCAGTTTAGACAGCAGCCATTGTTGCTTTCCCTCCTTCATCTGAAGGAGTCCCAACTGGGACAAAAATTTGTGATTTATTGAATTTAATGTGACCAATGGCCTGACTCAAAAAGGTCCACTCCTTCAGAGGTACACTTGCTGTCTACCCTTCTATTCCTATAATTTAAAATCCTGGCCTAGAGCCTTTCCCGAAAAAACTCACTAACTTACCTGCAGTATCTCGTTCCTCTCCCGCTTAATTGAGTCCATGAGTGGTTTGACGATCAAAGTCAACTTCTCGGGGAGACATCGCAACATCAGCACGGCACCCACCAACGCAGCTTGGGTCCTGCACAAACACATGACTGTCAGACAGTGGCTGGACGTTAGAGTCAACTTGACGGGGAGACATCGCAACATCAGCACGGCACCCACCAACGCAGCTTGGGTCCTGCACAAACACATGACTGTCAGGCAGTGGCTGGACTGTCAGGGTCAACTTCTCGGGGAGACATCACATCAGCACGGCACCCACCAACGCAGCTTGGGTCCTGCACAAACACATGACTGTCAGACAGTGGCTGGACTGTCAGAGTCAACTTCTCGGGGAGACATCACAACATCAGCACGGCACCCACCAACGCAGCTTGGGTCCTGCACAAACACATGACTGTCAGACAGTGGTTTGACGATCAAAGTCAACTTCTCGGGGAGACATCGCAACATCAGCACGGCACCCACCAACGCAGCTTGGGTCCTGCACAAACACATGACTGTCAGACAGTGGCTGGACTGTCAGAGTCAACTTCTTGGGAGACATCGCAACATCAGCACGGCACCCACCAACGCAGCTTGGGTCCTGCACAAACACATGACTGTCAGACAGTGGCTGGACTGTCAAGAGTCAACTTCTCAGGGAGACATCGCAACATCAGCACAGCACCCACCAGCGCAGCTTGGGTCCTGCACAAACACATAACTGTCAGGCAGTGGCTGGACTGTTAGAGTCAACTCCTAGGGGAGACATCGCAATATCAGCTCGGCACCCACCAACGCAGCTTGGGTCTTGCACAAACACATAACTGTCAGACAGTGGCTGGACTGTTAGAGTCAACTTCTAGGGGAGACATCGCAACATCAGCACGGCACCCACTATCGCAGCTTGGGTCCTGCACAAATACATAACTTTCACACAGTGGCTCGACTGTTAAGAGTCAACTTCTCAGAGTGTAACCCTCCATATAATAGATACTGCAGTAAGTAGCAGATAACATTAACAATTAAACAATCAACAGGTAACAGAAACAGACAACAGTTAACAGTAACAGGTAAAAAGTAGCAGGTATAAATAACAGATAACAGTGACTTATGAGACAGTGACCAGCTGCTGATTGCTGGCAGTCTGACTGTCCATGCCCTTTATCCCCCACCATATAAGTGTCAGGTAACGGTATCAGGTACAAATAACAAGCAACAGTAACAGTAACAGTGACAGGTACCGGTTAACTTAGGAGACAGTGAGCAGCTGCTGATCGCTGGCAGTCTGCCTGGACCGGTAACAGTAATTGCTAACAGGTATCAGGTAACACTGACAAATATCAGTGACTTACGAGACAGCTAGCAGCTGTTGGTCGCTGACAGTCTGCCTGACTGGTAACAGTAATTGCTAACAGGTATCAGGTAACAGTGACAGGTATCAGTAACAGTTAACAGTGACTTACGAGACAGCTAGCAGCTGTTGGTCGCTGACAGTCTGCCTGACTGGTAACAGTAATTGCTAACAGGTGTCAGGTAACAGTGACAGGTATCAGTAACAGGTAACAGTGACTGGTAACAGTGACTTACGAGACAGTGAGCAGCTGTTGGTCGCTGACAGTCTGCCTGACTGGTAACAGTAATTGCTAACAGGTATCAGGTAACAGTGACAGGTATCAGTAACAGGTACCAGTGACAGGTACCAGTGACTTACGAGACAGTGAGCAGCTGTTGGTCGCTGACAGTCTGCCTGACTGGTAACAGTAATTGCTAACAGGTATCAGGTAACAGTGACAGGTATCAGTAACAGGTAACAGTGACTTACGAGACAGTGAGCAGCTGTTGGTCGCTGAGAGTCTGCCTGACTGGTGACAGTAATTGCTAACATGTATCAGGTAACAGTGACTTACGACACAGTGAGCAGCTGCTGATCGCTGGCAGTCTGCCTGGCCGGTAAGAGTAATTGCTAACAGGTATCAGGTAACAGTGACAGGTAACAGTAACAGGTACCAGTGACTTACGAGACAGTGAACAGCTGTTGGTCGCTGGCGGTCTGACTGACCGCGCCCTGTATCGCCCGCCGTCGCTCCTCCAGACTCTCGGCGACTTTGGGCTTCAGTTTGGCCGTCAGCTGGGCGGCGACGGGTCCGGCCAACTGTTGGATCTGGTCCAGGGTCAGCACCTGTCGCACACAGTAACCCGCTTACCCCCCACTCACAAACTCTAAATTAATAAAATCCAAATACCATCTTTTTTGAGTTCAACTAAAACATCTACACAGATTTTTACAAAAGCTTCTAAACATCCAGGATTCCCACAGGACTTCACAGAACATCTTGACCAACTTTTCATTGCTTAAAGGTTGTGTAAAAGGCAAATTTTTTTTCAAGTGACAATAATAAAGTCAGCAGTCATTTGCAAAGCCATAATTTTGGAATGTTTAATTTTTCATCATTCAGAAAATAATGTTTACAAATCAAATCTTTGTAAAAACAATACACTCAATATGGAATTACCACAGAACAACATTTTACACACAACATTTACTGTATAATGGAAGTAAATTATATAGCAAAATGCCTGATCAGTTTAAAAACTTACCCATTGATGAATTCAAATCTAAATTTAGATTATATCTTATTAAGAAATCATACTACTCAACAGAAGAATTTTTCGAAGACGAACATCAAGATTAATATTTCAAGAATCAACATAATCCAAATTTCGTCATAGTCATAGTCATAGTCAATATTCTTTATTGAAATTTCTTGGAGGAATACAATAGGGTCAATACAATAGTGTGTTCTGTAATTTAAAAGAATCTACAAACATGGTTTGTATCTAAAAATTAAAATTAATAAAAAAAAGAATGCTAATGTGATGTTATGCCTTGGTTGTTCTTCAGGTATTCCAGTTGTTCAGGTTTTCCATTTGTAGAATTCCTCTAATGATTAGAAGGAATGCTCTAGCAACCACTCTGTCATTGCTTTCTTGAAATGATTCGGTGTGTGTGGCTTCTTAGTTCTTCTGGAAGCAGGTTAAAAACCTCGCTCCTCGATAAGAGGGTTTTTTTTTTTCAAACAAACTGAGACGGTGTGTTTGTAGAGAAAAGTTTTGTCCGTTTCTGGTGTTGTAGTGGTGATGGTCTGCTAGTCTGGCATTGTCTGTGTTGAGTGTGTATAATGTTGTTTGCAAGATATAGAGGGATGCTACAATGAGGATCTTGAGCTCCTTGAAGTGTTCTCTGCAGCTTTCTAATTGGGTTAACCCTTTTATGGCCCTGATGACTCGTTTTTGCACAACAAGGACTCTTTGCATGTTGGTTACCGTGGTCCCTAGTTTAAGTATAATGAATGTAATGCTGATGCAAAATCTTGTCAAAGCAAATAAATATTATTTTTTTATTTTTATTTTTTATTTTTTCCACCTAATTACTCACTATTTATATGAAATACACAGCCAAATTATTTGAATTACTGTATCTTACATTTTCTGTTGGGAGATTATGAGTAATCGCTTGTAAAAGTGGGTATTTTATATTTATCAAATCAAAACTATGCTAAAAATGTTTCTCAACTATTATTTAAAATACTGATTTATTTTAGAATCCTAAGCGATAAATCAGTATTAAATCAGAGATCTTACCTTCCCGTACTGGTCGCTGTCAAACGGCACCTTGTAATGCTTCAACATCGCGATGAAATCCCTCGTGTCTTGCAGCAGTCGAGTGAAGCCAAGAGCGATCTCATCGTAGTAAACCGCCTCCGAGAGACAAGCGAGCAGTCGGGCAGAGAGGAGGGGCGGGGGAGGGGAGGGAGGAGAGAGACGGGCCCACTCCCCCACCACCAGCCCTGTGACTAGACGCTGCACTGCCGACTTGGAGTTGAGGTAGACTAGGAGCACCTGTGACAATAAGTAACAGGTTACTACTAACTGCAATAAGTGACAGGTAACAGTTTGTTGAGTGTAACAGGTAGTTACAATGTCACAGTTATGACAGGCAAAATATTAACTAAGGTAGACTGGAAACACCACAAGCAACAGATTACCAGTAACTGCAATCAGTGAATGAAACTGGTTGGTTGAAAGTAACAGTTAACTGTGACAGGCAAAAGATGACAGTGGAAGTAGATTGTGAGTACATAGAACAGTTTAATTCTATCTAAAACAAATAATTTTATCCAATAAATGCACAACTGGACTAAACTGGGAGCAATACAGGACTAGCCAGCAAAGACCAAACGTGATGCAGAAACTCAACTGTGCATTATATCAAATACCGCTACTCGTACGTCAAACATATTGAAAAGTATTTGCTTACCTCTTTTCATTGTCTACATTGCCATACAGTTTATATACATAAATAAGTAAGGGCAGTGCTTGGTATGTAGAAATTGGGGTAATGGAACTATAATTTACCAGGAGTTGCGCATGACCCAACTACACTCTTCCCTTCGTCAAAAAATTATTTGTCTATGTGAATAGCTAGTTAGGTTTAAAATGTATCATTCATTAAACTCAAACCTTTAAGTTAAAAATAGTTAACTAACAAAAACTTAAGTTAAAAAATGTCTTAATGTCTTAAAAGTGTCTTAAAGAAATGCTTTATTCTATTATCACTTGCATTGTGCAAGTATTAAGGTCTTTGGGTCTTCTGAGGGTTTTGAACATTCGGCTTAGCTTAAGATTAGACAAAAAGCGTGACTTTTGGGCTGAAACTTTGCGCATAATTCTCAGAAATTATGCACGATCGCCTTTTTCAGAAAATTTACTTCCACCGATTATGAGCCATGGTCTTTATCCTATGATCAGCATTAAAGTTAATAGTATCACACAAATTTGCTGAAATTTACTTTCGCGCACCAATGTCTCTCACGGCAAAATTACTCTGGGCGAGTACAAGCGATCGCCTTTTGCGGCAAAGTTCCTACCGCCGATTATGCACGATCGTCTTCCAATGGTGGAAAGAGATCCCGGAACACCGTTCCGTTGCAAATCAAGCACTGAGTAAGGGAAACCAGAGAAATAAATAAAATTAAATTACCTTAACGTAACAATCAATTGGAGCTTCAATATCGGGAGTGTAGACTATCCCAGGGGCCGGTTTGACTATGTAGCACGACAGCAAACCTAAAAACACAAAATTCCAGGAAAATTCAATTTTTAATTTTAAAACACGACATTTCAGGATCATAAAAATTAAAGAATCAAACATCAAATTTACGCAAAAAATTTCAAGCGGCGTAAGCTATCTATAAAGTAAAGTAAGTTATTGTGATAAAGTAATGTTTTATTTTACGAATAATTAAGTATCAAGTTAGAGTTATTTAGAAGAGGAATGGTTATGTTAAAGACAGTATATGTTTTAAATAAGATAATATAAATTAAGTGAAAGAACAGCAAGTAGGCATACAATAAAAGGACCTTTGCCCTGGACTTTGGATATCTGGGAATTCCGGCCGTCTACCGATCGGCCGAGGCACACGGCACTGAGACCTTCAGTCGAGTTCTGATCCAGGTACGTACAACATGTCCGTCGTTTCCGCCTGTGATCCTTGATCGCGTTGCTTGGCCTTAAGCACAGTTATGAAAGTAATAAATATTAGTTTATAATAAATGGCGACGAGAGTAAAGAGTTCGCGTGTGTTTTGATGTTTCGGAATTTTAAACTTAAAGTAATTGAATTTATTTTCACTTTTGAGTTCAAGTTGAGACCCGAACTTGGAATAAACTTGTTCACAACAAGAAATCGTGTTCAGACAAAGGAAGTTTTTGTCCAGTTAACATTTTACAGTGGATTTCCAGTTAAAAGTTAACTTTTTTTCCAATCGAAATACATTTATCTAAGGACGTTAAGTGTATTTTTGATTTCTACAGTATTAATGGAGACCTGTAGCTGGCAAGTGGCAAATTGAATGACGATTGCTGACCCATCCCTAGGACCACGTTACGAAGAGAAATAATGCTAAATGTACCGATTTCAGTGATTTAGCATATTTATTAACGTAACTTATATTTGTCTACTGTTCAAGTAAGTGATTTACTAGTAGATTAATCATGGCGAAACAACTAGTTGGAAAAATTTCAGAGTTAAATGAAGAGTTAGAAACATTCACTAATTACAGTGAGCGTCTAGATCATTTCTTTTCTATCAACAATATAAAAGAGGAAAATAGACTTTCATTTTTCATCTCTATTATGGGCCCAGCCCTGTTTTCCACTTTAAAGGATTTGCTCCATCCTAAAGAAATAAAAGATGTAGATTATAAGAAGGTTATTGATACTTTGAAAGCTCACTTTGTGCCTAAACTAAATGTCAGTTATGAAAGATTCATTTTCAACAAAAGATCTCAAAAAGAAGGAGAGAGTATTACAGAGTACTCTTGTCAGCTTAAAAAGTTAGCTGCTACTTGCAATTTTCATTCTTTTCTTGATGAAGCCTTGCGTGACAGATTCCTGTGTGGGCTTAGGTCTACGGCTATACAAAGTAAATTGTTAGCTGAGGGGGAAAGTTTGACTTTTACTAAGGCTCTAGAATTATCCTTGGTCATCGAGAGAGCTGACAAAAATATTCGCACATTTAATTTACACCCTGAAAAAGGTTCGGGTGGAGATGTAAACTTTGTTAAACCATATAGGCCTAGTAATAGTAGTAAACCAGGGCAAGGTAAACAAAGATTTGGTAAACCCAAACCAATGAATCAGGCAAAGGCTAATAACAGGCCTAACCCCTCCAGTGGTAACAAGTTCAAGTGTTATCGTTGTGGCAAGCCACACGATCCTAAAACTTGTGCATATATTGATAGTACATGTTATTCTTGTAATAAAAAGGGACACTTGGCAACTGTTTGCAAGTCTCATGGCAACTCTAGGCATAGGCCTAATAATAATAATAAAATTAATTACTGTGAATCTGATGATAGTGATTCTGAATCCTATGATAGGCCCACTCAAGACTTTGATTTATTTACAATCGCATTTGCTAATGATAATAAACCAGGGAGTTTTGTTGTCGATATGTCTGTAAATAAAGTACCATTGCAAATGGTTCTTGACACAGGTGCGTGTTGCAGCGTCTTGCCTTCTAATGTGTATTTTGAAAAATTCAAAAGCCAAAACACTGTTCTTAAGAAAAGTGATGTTAAATTGAAGACCTATACAGGTGAGAAAATTAAGGTGCTTGGAGAGTTTCAGGTTACGGTGAATGCTAATAATGGCGGCCCAGACTACTCGCTACCAATGATTGTCATCGAGAGTACTTCTACGAACCAACCTACCCTACTTGGCAGGAACTGGCTTGAAAGGATCAAATTGGATTGGAGCGCCTTGAAGGCTAGCAGCGGGGCCCCAGAGCAAATGATGGACGTTTGTCGCCTGAATGGTGAGTCTGTTCCTTATTATAGCCTAGTTGAGGAATTACAAAAAAAATTTGCACCTGTTTTTGAACAAACCCCTGGGGAAATAAATTTTAAGCCTGTAAATATTGTTGTAAAAGAGAATGCAAAACCAGTCTTTTGTAAGGCACGGAATGTCCCGTTCGCACTCAGAAATGCCGTAGAGGCAGAACTTGACAAATTACAGCGGAATGGTATAATTTACCCTGTGACTCAATCAGAATGGGCCACGCCCATTGTGGTTGTTGAGAAACCTAATAATGAAGTCAGAATTTGTGGGGACTTCAAGGTTACGATTAATCCGGTAATACGTACTGATCATTACCCATTGCCAAATCCGGAGGATATTTTGACACAAATATCTGGAGCTAGGTTTTACTCTAAGCTTGATTTATCTGCAGCCTATACTCAACTTAAGGTAAGCGAATCTTCGCAGGAATTATTGACTATCACGACTCATAAGGGGTTGTTTCGCTACCGCCGCATGGCTTATGGTATCACAAGTGCGGGAGCACTGTTTCAGTCCGCAATGGACCAAATTTTAATGGGTTTGGATGGAACTGCCTGTTACATTGATGACATACTAATACATGCTAAGAGTATTACTGAAATGAAATCGAGGGTTCATGCTGTTCTGAAGCGGTTAATGGACCATGGAGTGAAAATTAACCTAGCTAAGAGTAAATTTTTTCAAACTTGCCTAGTCTTTTTAGGTTACCGTCTCGATGAACAAGGCATTCATCAAAGTGAAGAGCTTACTAAAGCTATTCTTGAGGCACCCAAGCCTACCGACATCACTCAGCTCAGGTCTTTTCTAGGCTTAGTCAATTTTTATTCACGTTTCATCCCAAATCTAGCGACTATTTTACACCCACTATATCGACTCTTGAATTCCGATGTTGAGTGGTCATGGGATGACCAGACCAATGAAGCCTTTGAAAAGTGTAAGAAACTTTTAGTACGAGATAATGTACTCTTACCATTTTACCCTAGCTTAGACATAATAGTGACTTGTGACAACTCAAGTTACGGGTTAGGTTGTGTCATTGCACACATTTTGCCGGATGGCACTGAGCGACCTGTTGCTTTCGCATCCCGTACTTTAACTAAAGCTGAAGTGAAGTACAGTCAAATAGAAAAAGAAGCACTTTCCCTGATTTATGAAATTTTTGTATGCCCGAAAATTTACACTAGTAACAGACCACAGACCCCTAACCTTTTTGTTGAACCCAAACAAAGGAATTCCAACATTGTCAGCAGCCCGTATCCAGAGGTGGGCACTGATTTTGTCTGCGTACCAGTACGACATCCGCTACAAAAAGGGGAAGGATATCAGCAATGCAGATGCGTTGTCTCGTCTTCCATGCTCCTCAGAAGACAGTGAAGGGGAACTTGCATTTTTTATGTCTTTTAACTTGCCTATTACAGCTAAAGAAATTGCTACTGCGACCAAGTTTGATCCTGTGCTGTCCAAGGTATATGATTTCACAACCAATGGATGGCCCAGTTATTCGGAAGATCCTGATATGCGCCCTTTTTCTAACAAAAGCTTGCAGTTGTCTGTCGACCGAGGTTGTGTGCTTTGGGGCAACAGAGTTGTCGTTCCAACTACTCATCGGAAGGAAATTCTTCTTCTACTGCATTCTGAACACCCAGGCGAGTCCAGGATGAAGGCGTTGGCCCGAAGTTTTGTATGGTGGCCGGGTATGGATCAGGAAATAGAAGACGTAGTTAGGGAATGTTCCATTTGTCAGAAGACACGGAAATCTGCCCCTCTCGCCCCACTTCAGCCGTGGGCATGGTCCAGACATGCGTGGCAGAGAATACATCTCGACTTTGCGGAGTTTTGAAGGAAAGGATTTTCTGATCGTAGTAGATAGTCATTCAAAATGGATTGAAGTGTTCCACATGACTGGTACAACTTCTAGACATAATATTGACAGATTAAGGCATTGTTTCGCTATGTTTGGTCTTCCAGCTACAGTTGTTACTGACGGGGGTCCACAATTTAGGTCTGACGAATTCAAGGAATTTCTGGGAGTTAACGGTATTCACCACATTTTGACGCCACCGTATCACCCAGCGTCTAATGGTTTGGCGGAAAGGGCTGTGCAAACAGTTAAGGAAGCTTTTAAGAAGCAATTGTTGCACGATGCAAAGTACAATCCCCAGCGAACCTTACAGCACCGCATTGACTCATTTCTATTCACCTATCGAAATACTCCACATTCAGTGACCAACATGACTCCTTCGGAAGCTATGTTTAAGTTTAAGCCTAAAACCCACCTTAGCCTACTCAAACCTCATCTAGTAAACGAAATGGAAAGTAAACAAGAGGCTACTACTAACGCAGCCAATGCTCATAGAAGCAAACCCAGAAGCTTTAAGGTCAATGATAAGGTTTTTGTGCGTACTGTCCGACAGGAGAAAGTAAACTGGCAGTCCGGAATCATTACTAAGGTGATAAGCCCCGTTACATATTTAGTACATGTTGAAGGTCGCACAAGGTTTGTGCATATTGATCATCTCAGGGCTAACCATGTGGCAGAAGATGAAGATGAAATTACTTTGCAATTTATATCAGAGCCCAAGGTTACCACACCAACCGAAAGTCCTAGGCCTAGTACCCCAGCCAAGAGAAAAGGTGTATCTCCACCAGTAGTTTCACCTAAACCATCGCCAACCAAGGCTGCGGGTACAGAACCTAACATAACAGAAGAACCGGCCCTTCGACGCTCTCAGAGATCTCGAAGGGTGCCGCAAAAGTTGGAGCTCTAAGAAGAGCGAAGACCCTCCCAGCACAGTCCACTAATTATTGTTATCAGGAAGAATCAATTTTAATTTTATTTTCGCTGGGAGGAGATGTGATAAAGTAATGTTTTATTTTACGAATAATTAAGTATCAAGTTAGAGTTATTTAGAAGAGGAATGGTTATGTTAAAGACAGTATATGTTTTAAATAAGATAATATAAATTAAGTGAAAGAACAGCAAGTAGGCATACAATAAAAGGACCTTTGCCCTGGACTTTGGATATCTGGGAATTCCGGCCGTCTACCGATCGGCCGAGGCACACGGCACTGAGACCTTCAGTCGAGTTCTGATCCAGGTACGTACAACATGTCCGTCGTTTCCGCCTGTGATCCTTGATCGCGTTGCTTGGCCTTAAGCACAGTTATGAAAGTAATAAATATTAGTTTATAATAGTTATCTATAAGTCTTACAACAAATATAATGTTAATAGAATATTTTGACACTATTTCGATATAAATACAGAACACCTTGGACTATCCATATTAATTTAATGAAGTCCTGATCCGTACAGCAAAAAATCCTGATGACTAACAGAGATGGGAGACTATCAGGGATGGGTGACTAACAGAGATGGGAGAATATCAGGGATGGGTGACTAACAGAGATGGGAGAATATCAGGGATGGGTGACTGACAGAGATGGGAGACTATCAGGGATGGGTGACTGACAGAGTTGGGAGACTATCGGGGATGGGTGACTGACAGAGATGGGAGACTATCAGGGATGGGTGACTAACAGAGATGGGAGACTATCAGGGATGGGTGACTAACAGAGATGGGAGACTATCAGGGATGGGTGACTAACAGAGATGGGAGAATATCAGGGATGGGTGACTAACAGAGATGGGAGAATATCAGGGATGGGTGACTGACAGAGATGGGAGACTATCAGGGATGGGTGACTAACAGAGATGGGAGAATATCAGGGATGGGTGACTAACAGAGATGGGAGAATATCAGGGATGGGTGACTGACAGAGATGGGAGACTATCAGGGATGGGTGACTGACAGAGTTGGGAGACTATCGGGGATGGGTGACTGACAGAGATGGGAGACTATCAGGGATGGGTGACTGACAGAGTTGGGAGACTATCGGGGATGGGTGACTGACAGAGATGGGAGAATATCAGGGATGGGTGACTAACAGAGATGGGAGAATATCAGGGATGGGTGACTGACAGAGATGGGAGACTATCAGGGATGGGTGACTGACAGAGTTGGGAGACTATCGGGGATGGGTGACTGACAGAGATGGGAGACTATCAGGGATGGGTGACTAACAGAGTTGGGAGACTATCGGGGATGGGTGACTGACAGAGATGGGAGACTATCAGAGATGGGTGACTAACAGAGATGGGAGAATATCAGGGATGGGTGACTAACAGAGATGGGAGAATATCAGGGATGGGTGACTGACAGAGATGGGAGACTATCAGGGATGGGTGACTAACAGAGATGGGAGAATATCAGGGATGGGTGACTAACAGAGATGGGAGAATATCAGGGATGGGTGACTGACAGAGATGGGAGACTATCAGGGATGGGTGACTGACAGAGTTGGGAGACTATCGGGGATGGGTGACTGACAGAGATGGGAGACTATCAGGGATGGGTGACTGACAGAGTTGGGAGACTATCGGGGATGGGTGACTGACAGAGATGGGAGACTATCAGGGATGGGTGACTGACAGAGTTGGGAGACTATCGGGGATGGGTGACTGACAGAGATGGGAGACTATCAGGGATGGGTGACTGACAGAGATGGGAGACTATCAGAGATGGGTGACTGACAGAGTTGGGAGACTATCGGGGATGGGTGACTGACAGAGATGGGAGACTATCAGGGATGGGTGACTGACAGAGATGGGAGACTACCAGGGATGGGTGACTAACAGAGATGGGCGAATATCAGGGATGGGCGACTGACAGAGATGGGAGACTACCAGGGATGGGTGACTAACCGAAATGGGAGACTACCAGGGATGGGTGACTGGCCGAGATGGGAGACTATCAGGGATGGGTGACTGACAGAGATGGGCGAATATCAGGGATGGGCGACTGACAGAGATGGGAGACTACCAGGGATGGGTGACTAACCGAAATGGGAGACTACCAGGGATGGGTGACTGGCCGAGTTGGGAGACTACCAGGGATGGGTGACTAACAGAGATGGGCGAATATCAGGGATGGGCGACTGACAGAGATGGGAGACTACCAGGGATGGGTGACTAACCGAAATGGGAGACTACCAGGGATGGGTGACCGACAGAGATGGGAGACTATCAGGGATGGGTGACTGACAGAGATGGGAGACTATCAGGGATGGGTGACTAACAGAGATGGGAGACTATCAAGTATGGGTAGTCACCCATACTTCACCCATCTAACAAAGATGATAGACTACCAGGGATGGGTGACTATGAGAGATGGGAGACCACCAGGGATGGGTGACTAACATAGATAGGAGACTATCAGGGATGGGTGAATAACAAAGATGGGAGACTACCAGGGATGGGTGACTGGCCGAGATGGGAGACCAGAGATGGGAGACTTTCAGGGATGGGTGACTGACAGAGATGGGAGACTACCAGGGATGGGTGACCGACAGAGATGGGAGATTACCAGGCATGGGTGACAGACAGAGATGGGAGACTATCAGGTATGGGTGACTAACAAAGATGATAGACTACCAGGGATGGGTGACTATGAGAGATGGGAGACCACCAGGGATGGGTGACTAACATAGATAGGAGACTACCAGGGATGGGTGACAGACAGAGATGGGAGATTACCAGGGATGGGTGACCGACAGAGATGGGAGACTACCAGGGATGGGTGACCGACAGAGATGGGAGACTACCAAGGATGGGTGACCGACAGAGATGGGAGACTACCAGGGATGGGTGACCGACAGAGATGGGAGACTACCAGGGATGGGTGATCGACAGAGATGGGAGACTACCAGCGATGGGTGACCGACAGAGATGGGAGACTACCAGGGATGGGTGACCGACAGAGATGGGAGACTACCAGGGATGGGTGACTGGCCGAGATGGGAGACCAGAGATGGTTGACTATCAGGGATGGATGACCGACAGAGATGGGAGATTACCAGGGATGGGTGACCGACAGAGATGGGAGACTACCAGGGATGGGTGACTGACAGAGATGGGAGACTACCAGGGATGGGTGACCGACAGAGATGGGAGACTATCAGGGATGGTTGACTGACAGAGATAGGAGACTACCAGGGATGGGTGACCGACAGAGATGGGAGACTACCAGGGATGGGTGACTGACAGAGATAGGAGACTACCAGGGATGGGTGACCGACAGAGATGGGAGACTACCAGGGATGGGTGACTGACAGAGATGGGAGACTACCAGGGATGGGTGACCGACAGAGATGGGAGACTACCAGGGATGGGTGACTGACAGAGATGGGAGACTACCAGGGATGGGTGACCGACAGAGATAGGAGACTACCAGGGATGGGTGACCGACAGAGATAGGAGACTACCAGGGATGGGTGACCGACAGAGATGGGAGACTACCAGGAATGGGTGACTGACAGAGATGGGAGACTACCAGGAATGGGTGACTGACAGAGATGGGAGACTACCAGGGATGGGTGACCGACAGAGATGGGAGACTACCAGGGACAGAGAGATATCTTGATGATTCTGTCTCAGACTCTACCCAACATCCTGGCAGCCATGCAGCGACACTGCATCACATTCTGTTCCCTCGTCGTAGCCGGTGTCGTCTCGCTGCCTCCCAGATACATCTTCAGTTCACTCGCCGCCTGGTCTCGCTCCAAAGCCGTCTTCCGCCCCTTGCCCTCCTGTCAACACCGATTGTGTTTATTAAAACAAATTATGAGCTGAAGTAAATTTTGCATAAAACATTCAAAAACGACTTTTTAATTCTTTACTGGCAGTCACCTATTATCATTGTGTCATCCACTAGCTTTTCAGAGGACCATTAAACTATAAATTAATTCTATACAGCAAGGGAATCTCTCCCTCCGTCCCATAAACTTGGACCAAAGTGAGAGAATTGAAAAAGTCACTCATTACAACAACAAAATATTTCAGTTGATAAAATTATTTTTACTTATAGAATACTGCAGGACGTGGATCAAAGACAATAATTTCAGTAGAATCTCGATTAACCGTCACTCTTGGGACCGGGAGTGTGACGGTTAAGAGAATAAACGGATAACAGAAATTTAGTTATAAACCTGTTCAATACGTAGATTTAAATATTTTGGAAGAAATTAAACCCTGCATAAGTGGATAATACATATTTATATTTATATTACATTCATACAATGGTAATTACAGACCTTCTAAACTGTATGTTGTGCTCATTCAGTGTTCGTAAGTAAATTACATACCTTGACATTCAAAAATAGTCCGTCATTTTTTAAATGAATCCGCCAACACCATAAATCAGTGCGATACTTGTAGCTGTTTCACCCTTCGTCAAACATCTAATAATTTCGATCTTTTGGTCAAGCCCTAGTACGACTCGTTTTCGTTTTTCAGCCATCGTTAACAATCAACAGTTAGTGTACTGCAGTTAATTAACAGTACGTATCTAGCTACACTCTGTGTAACGTAACGTCAAGCACCAGTAACGGTGAACTACGAGGCGTGCCGTATAACAAAAATTTCAACATGCCAATGAGTAATAAATAACTCGCTCACCCCCATATCACTCCTTGCGTGGGAGTGGTGATTTTCGGAGGAAACTCAAGGTCATTAGCCACGGACAGTCACCTTCAATCACAATGGTACTTGCACTTTCTTCCGGGCTTTGCGCAACACCAATTTACAACATATTGCGAGCCCAGAAGCGGTAACGGATAACAAAGAGTGACGGATAAAAGAGTGACAGTTAATCGAGGTTCTTCTGTATTTGAAAATATAAAATAATAGGGTAGGACAGTCATAGTCATAGTCAAATATCTAACCCAGCCTTCACCAAAATAATTATGTGAAAATGGAACCTCATCTACATGGGGTTAAAGGTATTCAATAACCTACATAAAAGTATTAAAATGATTGAGTTCATTTCTAAATCCAAAAAACACACTGAAAAAGTACTACTAAAAATACCGCACTAACTTTATAAGTTGGGCTATTTCCTAAATTATAGACTTCATTTGTAAATTTGTATGAATTTTCATCTATATAATATACTTGTATTTTTTAAATTCTTGCATACATTTGTTGTACTCTGATCTTGTACATTATATTTGACATGCCAAATATTCACCAATGTAAATTATAGCAAACGAGAAGGCTAAAAAGGGCTACAATCCCCTTATCGTAATAGGGGAAAATTTAAACAAAAACAATCCTTCTTTATTATAGTATATAACATCATCAGAGCAAACATGGTCCTAGATCCTAGTACCATGAGCTAGGATATATTCCCCTTTACCATTAAAAACCCTATTAAACTTACCTTGTTTTAACACTGTTTACAGCTTATTACATATTCCACTTAAACTGTGGTTTAAAATTTAAATTGTATACTTACAATATAAAACATCCTCTATATTAATAGTTCAATGAATAAATCTGAATCTAAATACAACTCGGCCGGACTCACCGATTTAGTCTGCACCAGGACGGAGGGTTCGAAGTGCATTTTGGCCGGCTGCATGGCTAAACACAGCCAACAACTGACCAACGGGCAGACAGCGACCAAGAGAGAACTCAACTGGCTGTTTCGCACCAGATTGTTCCACACCTGACGATAGGTAATAGGTATCATGTATCAAGTAACAGGTAACATGTATCATTGGCCGGCTGCATGGCTAGACAAAGCCAACAATATCTGTTTGTTGAGGAAGGGGAATGCAAGATTTTCTCACAAATAAAAATTGTCACCAATTTTGTGTAGATGGTCATGACCAAAATACATACAATATTTTTCCCCCACCTGCAATAGTAAACAACCAATCTATAAACATATATGTTATTAACTTACTAGTATGTCCACCTCATCAAAGACAAGAAAAAGGAGGACTTTTGGAGGACCTTTAAAGGACCCTGGAGGATTTTGGGGGACCGAGCGGTATTTCTTAGCGTGGGGTTGTTTATGAAAAATATCACTGTAAATCAATAAAAAATAAATAATCTTGCTTATTAAGTTGGTACTAACTGATGTACCATTGTTGTGATTTTTTGTTCTAAACACTGTTTTACTAATGAGTGCTGTCTACAGTTTAACAATATAACCTCCTTGGTTTTGTATCATGCATGTAACAGTATAACGTCCAAGGTAACTGATATAATAGGTATCAGGTGCCTGGTAATATATGCCAGTTAACGTACCAGGTAAGAGGTATCATGTATCCAGTGTTTGGTATCACGTATATCATACGTAACAAATATCAAGTATGAGGTAGCTGGTAGTAGGTATCAGGTAACTGGTTCATAACAGGTATATATTATCATGCATCAGGCAACATTTATCGAGTATCAGGTAACAGGTATCATACATCATATAACAGGTATATCTCAGGTAACAGGTATCATAACAGGTAACAGGTATCATACATCATGTAACAAGTATCACATCTCAGGTAACAGGTATCATACATCATGTAACAGGTATCATATCAGGTAACAGGTATCATACATCATGTAACAGGTATCATATCTCAGGTAACAGCTATCATACATCAGGTAACAGGTATCATACATCATGTAACAGGTATCATACATCAGGTAACAGATATCATATATCAGGTAACAGGTATCATACATCAGGTAACAGGTATCATACATCATGTAACAGGTATCATACATCATGTAACAGGTATCATACATCAGGTAACAGGTATCATACATCAGGTAACAGGTATCATACATTATTTAACAGGTATCATATCAGGTAACAGGTATCAAATATCAGGTAACAGGTATAATATATCAAACAGCGGGTTTCACACATCAACTATCGACCCACCTGTTCCACCAACTCATGAGTCTCGCGGACGGGTTCGACCAGGGCACGTTGGTACACCTGTCTCAGCGCCTCGGTGAGGAACGGCGCGGACCACGCGGCGACTCTCCCCTCGGCCGCGGTCAGCGTCCGCAGCGTCTGCAGCGTCGCGCGCCGCACTGACGACGACGAGTGCGCCAGGAACGGCCACAGTCGTGCGACCACTGGCTCCTCCGCGCTGCGACAGCGGAACAGGCAAAAGGTATCATGTATCAAGTAACAGGTAATTGGTATCATATATCAAGTGGGACAGGTGATAGGTATCTTGTATCAAGTGGGACAGGTAACAGAACAGGTATCATGTATCAAGTGGGACAGGTGATAGGTATCTTGTATCAAGTGGGATAGGTAATAGGTACAGGGCCGTACTCAGACCGGGATAGACGGTACAATTTTACCGGGGCCCGGGGTGAAGGGGGGGCCCGGGGCGGGTAGAAGGGGGGTCCGGGGGGCCGTAATTGGCGTCGGAAATAGTGGAAAGCCCCCGACAAGGCCCGGGAATGGATAAAAAGGGCCCGCAACGGCAATGAAGCAACAAAAATCGGGACGTGTGAGTAAAAAAAAAAAAAAGTCACCACTTTTGCTGAGCCGGAAATCAGCTACGGTTTTGAGTGGAACGGGTGCAGTACCAGGACATGAGGGGCCCGGCACAGCTGGGTACAGCCCTGAATAGGTATCATGTATCTAGTGGGACAGGTGATAGGTATCTTGTATCAAGTGGGACAGGTGATAGGTATCTTGTATCAAGTGGGACAGGTGATAGGTATCTTGTATCAAGTGGGACAAGTGATAGGTATCTTGTATCAAGTGGGACAGGTGATAGGTATCTTGTATCAAGTGGGACAGGTGATAGGTATCTTGTATCAAGTGGGACAGGTAATAGGTATCATGTATCAAGTGGGACAGGTGATAGGTATCTTGTATCAAGTGGGACAGGTAATAGGTATCATGTATCAAGTGGGACAGGTGATAGGTATCTTGTATCAAGTGGGACAGGTGATAGGTATCTTGTATCAAGTGGGACAGGTGATAGGTATCATGTATCAAGTGGGACAGGTGATAGGTATCATGTATCAAGTGGGACAGGTGATAGGTATCTTGTATCAAGTGGGACAGGTGATAGGTATCTTGTATCAAGTGGGACAGGTGATAGGTATCTTGTATCAAGTGGGACAGGTGATAGGTATCTTGTATCAAGTGGGACAGGTAATAGGTATCATGTATCAAGTGGGACAGGTGATAGGTATCATGTATCAAGTGGGACAGGTGATGAGTATCTTGTATCAAGTGGGACAGGTGATAGGTATCATGTATCAAGTGGGACAGGTGATGGGTATCTTGTATCAAGTGGGACAGGTGATAGGTATCATGTATCAAGTGGGACAGGTGATAGGTATCTTGTATCAAGTGGGACAGGTGATAGGTATCTATCATGTATCAAGTGGGACAGGTGATAGGTATCTTGTATCAAGTGGGACAGGTAATAGGTATCATGTATCAGTGGGTCGGGTGATAGGTATCTTGTATCAAGTGGGAGAGGTAATAGGTATCATGTATCAAGTGGGACAGGTGATAGGTATCTTGTATCAAGTGGAACAGGTGATAGATATCTTGTATCAAGTGGGACAGGTGATAGATATCTTGTATCAAGTGGGAGAGGTAATAGGTATCATGTATCAAGTGGGACAGGTGATAGGTATCTTGTATCAAGTGGAACAGGTGATAGATATCTTTATCAAGTGGGAGAGGTGATAGGTATCATGTATCAAGTGGGACAGGTGATAGGTATCATGTATCAAGTGGAACAGGTGATAGGTATCATGTATCAAGTGGAACAGGTAATAGGTATCTTGTATCAAGTGGAAGAGGTGATAGGTATAATGTATCATTGGGACAGGTAATAGGTATCTTGTATCAAGTGGGACAGGTGATAGATATCTTGTATCAAGTGGGAGAGGTGATAGGTATCATGTATCAAGTGGGACAGGTGATAGGTATCATGTATCAAGTGGAACAGGAAATAGGTATCTTGTATCAAGTAACAGGTGTCTTGTATCAAGTGGGACTGGTAATAGGTATCTTGTATCAAGTAGGTGAGGTGATAGGTATTTTGTATCCGTCAGTGGAACAGGTTATAAGTATCATGCATCAGATAAAAGGAATAATAAATCAAGTAACAGGTAATAGAAACCATGCATCAAGTTAAACAGGTAATAGACATCATGTATCAAGTAACAGGTAATAGGTGTCTTGTATCAAGTGGAACAGGTATTAGGTATAATATATCAAGTGGAACATGTAAAAGGTATCACATATGAAGTGGAACAGCTCAAAGGTATCATATATCAAGTGGAACAGGTCAAAGGTATCAAATATCAAGTGGGACTGGTAATAGGTATCACATATCACGTGGGACCAATAATAGGTATCATGAATCAAGTAACAGGTTATAGGTGCCAAGCATCAAGTGGAACAGGTAATAGGCATCATGTATCAAGTACAAGGTGATAGCTGTCGTATGTTAAGTGGATCAGGTAAAATAATGTAAAACTAGAGGTAACCAGGCCAGGCTGAACCAGAGATAAGTAAAAGCACAAATCACAAATTTCACAAATCAGAACATGTTATGATTGATTAATTTAGGGACTTTAGCGTATATTGTGTTCTTATTTTTTCAGCATTAGTTTTTGACTGGTTTACAGTTCTTTGATTTAGCCATGTACATTGTTTAGGTTCTCATGGCTGTGAGTTACTTATCTTGTTATGTTATAGGTTCTTTTCCATCAGAAGACTGGATCATATACCACATACAAAACCTTGAGAAGCTTTTGTTAACTATTCAGTGATGGCAAATGTCCACAGAAATCAAAATTAAATTATAAACTCTCCATCACCGACAATCAATTTCAAACAGATTTGTAAAAATGGAATAAAAATGCAAGAGAACCCACTTCACAAGATGTCCGGCAGCCGGCAGACTCAGAACAGCAGCCAAGAGACCCATGAAGCTGTTACAGGCTGCAGCCAACTCATCCTGTTCTGCCAGCAGATCCCAGACTGCCGTGACGATACTCGGTACCTGCACGACAGAAGACAATGGTGACAGGTATCATATACTAGGTAACTGATCCATGAAGCTGTTACAGGCCGCAGCCAACTCATCCTGTTCTGCTAGCAGATCCCAGACTGCCGTGACGATACTCGGTACCTGCACGACAGAAGACAATGGTGACAGGTATCATATACTAGGTAACTGATCCATGAAGCTGTTACAGGCCGCAGCCAACTCATCCTGTTCTGCTAGCAGATCCCAGACTGCCGTGACAATACTCGGTACCTGCACGACAGAAGACAATGGTGACAGGTATCATATACTAGGTAACTGATCCATGAAGCTGTTACAGGCCGCAGCCAACTCATCCTGTTCTGCTAGCAGATCCCAGACTGCCGTCACAATACTCAGTACCTGCATGACAGAAGACAACGGTAACAGGTGACAGGTATCATATACTAGGTAACTGATCCATGAAGCTGTTACAGGCCGCAGCCAACTCATCCTGTTCTGCTAGCAGATCCCAGACTGCCGTGACAATACTCAGTACCTGCATGACAGAAGACAACGGTAACAGGTGACAGGTATCATATACTAGGTAACTGATCCATGAAGCTGTTACAGGCCGCAGCCAACTCATCCTGTTCTGCTAGCAGATCCCAGACTGCCGTGACAATACTCGGTACCTGCACGACAGAAGACAATGGTGACAGGTATCATATACTAGGTAACTGATCCATGAAGCTGTTACAGGCCGCAGCCAACTCATCCTGTTCTGCTAGCAGATCCCAGACTGCCGTGACGATACTCGGTACCTGCACGACAGAAGACAATGGTGACAGGTATCATATACTAGGTAACTGATCCATGAAGCTGTTACAGGCCGCAGCCAACTCATCCTGTTCTGCTAGCAGATCCCAGACTGCCGTGACAATACTCGGTACCTGCACGACAGAAGACAATGGTGACAGGTATCATATACTAGGTAACTGATCCATGAAGCTGTTACAGGCCGCAGCCAACTCATCCTGTTCTGCTAGCAGATCCCAGACTGCCGTGACGATACTCGGTACCTGCACGACAGAAGACAATGGTGACAGGTATCATATACTAGGTAACTGATCCATGAAGCTGTTACAGGCCGCAGCCAACTCATCCTGTTCTGCTAGCAGATCCCAGACTGCCGTGACAATACTCGGTACCTGCACGACAGAAGACAACGGTAACAGGTGACAGGTATCATATACTAGGTAACTGATCCATGAAGCTGTTACAGGCCGCAGCCAACTCATCCTGTTCTGCTAGCAGATCCCAGACTGCCGTGACGATACTCGGTACCTGCACGACAGAAGACAATGGTGACAGGTATCATATACTAGGTAACTGATTCATGAAGCTGTTACAGGCCGCAGCCAACTCATCCTGTTCTGCTAGCAGATCCCAGACTGCCGTGACGATACTCGGTACCTGCACGACAGAAGACAACGGTAAAAGGTAATAAATGTCAAGTATTAGGAAACTAGAAGAACCATGTGACAGGTATCATATATCAAGTAACTAATGCAATTTATCAGATAACCGGCCGGATCATGAATCATGTAACAGGTACCATGTCTTTGATAACTAGTGTCACCTAACAGGTAACAGGATTCAAAAAATCAGGTTGCAGGAATAATGTATCAAATAATATGTATTATGTACCAATTAACTGGTATCATGTATCAGGTCACTAGACATCGTGCAGTTCTCACCTGGTGGGTGAAGTCGGCGACTATCGTTGGTGCGGTAGGTATAATGTATCAGGTGTTTGGTATCATGAACCATGTCACAGTTGTCATCAGGTAACTGGTATGAGGAATCAAGAAACTGGTACAATGTATCAGGTAACTAGTATCATGAGCCAGGTAACTTGTATTACATACCAGATAACAGAATTCGTTCTAGGCAGCAAGTATCATGAAATAGATAACTGGTAAAATGTATTAGGTAACCGGCATAATAAACCATGTAACTGGTATCACGTATCAAGTAACTGGCATCATAAATCAGATAATTGCTAACATTTTCCAGGTAACCGGTATTATGTATAGAGGAACTAGTATCATGTATCAGATGTTTGATATCGTGTACCATGTAACAGGTATCATAAATCAGGTAACTAATACAATATATCAGGTAACCGGCATCATGAACCATGTAACAGGTACCATGTCCTAGGTAACTAGTATATATTTGTAGATAAAAAAATCAGTATCCAATAAATCAGGTTGCTGGTATCATGTATCAAATAACAGGTATTACATACCATTTAACTGCTTTCATGTATCAGGTAACTTTTTTGAGTTTGTGTTTTGTTAAAAATAGAGGTCTGCGGGTAGTGATTTTTCAAGCCGGGACAGGTAGTGGATTACCATCAATTTTCGGGTCGGGTCGGGTTCGGATATTTTAAGTGCAATAAAAATTTGGGTTAGGTCGGGTTCGGATATGTAAGTTGAAAAAAAAATCGGGTTGGGTTCGGGTATTTTAAATAAAATTTGGGTCGGCTTTGGGTATCATTTGTCAGCAAAATATTGATTTCATCAAATTTTAATGGGCCTACCAAGCAGTATTAATTCAAATTTAAAATCTAACATAACATTCACCAACTTATTACTTAAATCTATACAGTCAATAGATAATCATATTCATGACTAAACTTATTATTTCAGAATATAAAAATGAAATAATATTTATATTTTATAACAACAATAATTTATTTTCATCATAAAATTAGTTCTATTTTAAAACTTCTGTGAAGAAAATAATAGTTGGTTTAAGAAATATGGAAGAGGCAGAAACCAGAAATTACCAGAATAGAAGAAGGAAGGAAAGAGAAGGGGAGAGAGAGTGAGAAAGAGCTAGAAAAAACAGCTGTCTAAATCTCCTTATCAGTGGGAAGGGGGGGAGTGGGGGAGTTTGATTACTCATCAATTAAGTCTATCCACAGTCCGCTGTTATCAGCGTGCGTGCGTCCGTCTGAGTTCTGAGATAATTAGGAGATAAAGATTCCCGACTACGAAATGCAAAAATCTAAACCACTTGTCCTACAAACCACATATAACGGCTAATATTTCTTGTCTAATTTTAATAAATCAATTGAGATAAAAATGAAACTTTTATCTCTTGCTGTTCAAGAGAAAATCTGTGATCAAACAATAGACTGATATTTATTTTGTCGTTCTCCAAGGTGAACTAAATATTGCAGAAGCTTTCCGAATTCCATCTAATTGGAGATAATAATTCTTTTCACCTGCCAACGCCCTTTCCTTATCACTTCAGGGATTATTGTTTGTGTACGTTTTTCGTGGGAAGGACATACTCTTCCGGTTTTAACGTGTCCAAAAATAGATCGCAAAAATTATCTTCTCGATAAGACATCTCGTATCGTAACCTCAACTAGAAATTCAACCTTATTCAAAGCTGTTTAGTGTTGGTACGACTATTTCAAAAGGAACAATGGTTCCCTGGCCCTTTAAGTTGTTATACGAGGATACAATACTAAGCAGAAAGCGTACGATAATTTTGAGCCGGCAAGGGGACGGCTGGTTGTCTGACTGAGACGTATAGTGAAGATTGCTTCGAAGTTTGACATCGCGATCGCGATCATCTTTGTTCATCTTGTTATAATATTGCGTGGACGCCAAAAGTCAGAAGCTTGGCGCAAATTAATTATTGAAGAACATTTTTAAAATTTTGGGTTTCTTTCCGGTAGTGTGTCGGGTATATTTAACCCGATTTCTTTCGGGTAGTAGGTACCTGCCCGACCCGACGTGAAATAAAAACCAGCCCAAATTAGGCCCGAGACGAACCCGTCCGATCACTTGGTAATTACCCGAAGCTACCCGAATTTTCGGGTACCCGCAGACCTCTAGTTAAAAAGAGGGTGACGGCCTCTTTTTCACCTTGCCTATGCCCAGCCCACATCGACTATTGATCTGAGCCTGGACGTTATCGAGCAAAGGCAAGGAGTGAGCCGATACAGTACAAGGGTGATCAGTACTGCTCAAAGTATGCGACAAGCTCGAGTCTCGAACCTGCAACGCTTCGGGGCCACAGTTCCGAGGCCGAGTGCACTGCCAACTGCGCCACCGACTCACTAAACTAGACATCATGTAGTTCTCACCTGGTGGGGGAAGTCGGCGACTATCGTCGGTGCGGCAGGTATCAGCGCGGCCGCGGCCACGGCTGCCACATCGTCCACCGTGTCCCTCAGTCCCGCCAACATCACCGGCAGCGTCCGCCCCAGCAGCCGACCCACCATGTCCTGTAAAAAAAAAAACCACAGTGGACTTCGCTGCCATGAGTGCCCCGGCGACACCGCTGGAAATGGAAAGACATGGAGATTAGGTTAAGAAGAAGAGAGAGGGAGGAAGAGGGGAGAGAGAAAGAAAGTAAAAGAAAATGTAGATTAGGTTAAAACAAAACAAAACAAAAAATGAAAGTTAAGCCACCCATAGAGAGGATAAGGAAAGGATAGATAAGGACAGAAAAGATAATCCCAAGGGGTATCGAAAGACTTGGGCAAGGCTGCAAAAGAAATAAAAAAAGTCCTGCATTACACACCTGTTACTTAATAACTGTTATTTTTAAAAACCTGTTACTTGATGACAGCTATTTTAAAGTAACTGTTACAGCGGTTGGGACTTTTTCACCAGTAACTGTCACTAAAAAAACAGTTTAGGGGGAAACTTTTTCCGCAGTTATTGACAAAAAAGCAAGGCAGCATCCAGCCCAGAAAACGACCGATCATGTTCTGCATAACACAGCTGTTACTGAACAATCTGCTTCTTGATAACTGTTACTTTTAAATATCTGTTACTTAATTATGGTTACTTTAAAGTAACTGTTACAGCAATTGCGACTTTTTTCAAGTAAATTAGTTACTTAAGTAACTGTTATTTTTTAGAATGTGTTAGTTAATAACGGTTAGTTTAAAGTAACTGTTAAAGTGGTTGGGGCTGTTTTCCAAGTAACTGTTACTAAAAAATAGATTTGGGGTACATTTTTTTACGCAGTTATTGACAAAAAGCAAGGCAGCGTCCGGCCCAGAAAACGAGCCATTATGTCCTGCATAACACAGCTGTTACTGAACAATCTGCTACTTGATAACTGTTACTTTATAAGACCATAATACTTGATAATGGTTATTATAGAGTAACTGTTACAGGGCTTGTAGCAGTTCTTGAGGTTGGGAAAAATAAAAAATAACTAAAAGAAGACGAAAACAACCAAAAACAACCAAAAAATAACCTTGAGTAAACAAAATTTTGGTAAAAATTAGAAAAACAGGCATTATATTGGGAATATTGCATTCTTAACCTTGATGAAAAAGAAAATCTCGACAGACTAATCACAAATCTGCCTTGAATGACGGCGAGCCTTAGTTTTCACGCAACGTAGGCTGGCGAGATTCGTCTGCCGCGCTACTGGTACAAGATCTTTTGACAGACGAATAGTGTGAACAGGGCTTGTAGCAGTTCTTGAGGTTAAAAAAATAACCAAAATTAAAAAAAAATTAACCAAATTCCAAAATACAACAAAAAAACCAAGAGCAAAAAATATAACAACAAAGGTTTTTTAGCGAATTTCCCCCTAAAGGGAAGTAGCTATTACCGTAGGCGGCATGGTGAGACTTAAGCCCGGGACCATGTTATTTTTTCGTCTTGAGGTCTCTAGAGCCCAAAATAACGTTCGTTCATTTTGGTATATGTGTGTCCGTAGCCACGATAACTCTCGTAAAAAAAGTCTGATCTTGATGAAATTTGGAACAAACATTTATAGCGGTATTCATAACGTTAAGTTCGAAAACCAGCAAGATCGGTACACTCTAAGGTGGTTTTTTTGACTAAATAAAATTTATTTTCATGATTTAACATATTTCTATTAATTTGATGTAAATTTCATGATCAGAATTGAAAATAAACAATATAGCATTTTGAATTATTACTCTACATCAATCGGTTACTGAGATATCAGATCTGCAAAATGCAGTACATTGTCTTTTGTTTTTCCCTGAAGGGACATAAACTGTCCAAATTCTGGTATGAAATACCCAAATTTTTCATTCAATTTCCCTAAAATGGGATTTAAAAAAATAATAATACAAACCACATGATTGAATTCAATTTGTTCATGTGATGGTTTGATTTGTTTTTATTTCTTGGATCTGAGTAGATTGATAATATGTTTGCAGACATTTATATACTAAAACAAGTAAATTTATTAAAAATTATCAGAATATGAATAATTATTGAGAAATAAGATCATGAATGATAAAATTTACTTAATTTAGATTAATATTTACACAAAATATCCAAAACAACTTCCCTAACTTATGTAGATTATGCCCACGTATAAAAAATAAATCCTTTAGAAATTAACTGAGCATGCAAGTTTGCTGCAACAAGTTTATTTAAATTTTAAGATAAATCATATGTTTGGATTCAATTTTTTCATGTGACTATTTTATTATTTTTTTATTTTGACTGATTTTAAATCATTGATTGTATGTTGGAAGATCTATCTTATCAAATAAATCTTGGTTTAATGAAACTCAACATCAACCGTAGAAGTAAAGTGGAATAGTGCACTTCGAGGCTGCATGGTTTTTTACTCCTTAGCCTAATTTGTCAAAAAATAATAAAAAATAAAAATAAATCATTGGTTGTATGTTTGCTTACATTTTTATACTATAACAAGGATACACATATAAAAAAAATATTAGACTATAAGAATAACAAAAAGAATATCTTAAAACTTCTTTTCTCTGTATCCAATCATCTCATAAGACGGCTAGGGGTGGAAATTTCCTTCCGAGCCTGTCCATAGACGAAGAACAGATAGAATTAAGAACATCTGCTGACTTTTTGGGAGTGAGGTTGGACGATAGGCTGGGTTGGGATGACCATCTAACCGTATTAGAAAATAAGCTGGCTAAGAGTATTTTCATTTTAAGATCAATATGCAAATACCAGAATGAACATCTCAATAAACTTGTGTATCATGCTCTGTTTGAGAGTCACTTGCTATACTCAATTATTTTGTGGGGTGGCACCATAGGCAATAGAGAAAGAATTTTTGCTTGCCAGAAGAAGGCAATAAGAACAATGTCAGGCCTACCATTAAGAGCACACTGTAGGGAGGCTTTTGTGGGGCTGGGGCTCCTTACGGTACCGAGTTTGTTTATTTTTGAAAACATTCTTTATGTAAGAAACTTTGATTCTCAAAAGATCAATGGTATCCAGTCACATAATTATAATACTAGGTTTAGGGATAGGTATGCAGAGACACACAGACTTTCGATCTTCGAGAAAAAACCACAGTACATAGGTACCAAATTGTATCAAGCCTTGCCAAGCTCTTTGCGCAATATAAATAACTATAGTTCATTCAAACTTAGATTAAAGCAGTTTTTAATAGAACACTGCTTCTACAATTTGCAAGAGTTTTGGGAGTTGTGTCAAAATTTAAATAATCAGGCCTAACCATCCAAATTAGACACCTCCCATTCTCCTACCTAATTTTCCTAACAGATGTGTCCTGCAACTTCGTGGGCACCTTGACAAGCTCTACACCTACGGGTCATCGAGCGCTACAGGATGTAAGATGTAAGATGTAAGATGTAAATATTGCTGGAATGGATACCGATGTGATTCCTACGATCATTTCCCTTAGCCTCTATATCTAAAGCTCTTGAATTGATATGTAATATGCTTTTTGCATTAATTACATAAAATGTTTGAAACATTTTCCTGTACATAATAAAATAAGCTCCCATATAAAAATTAATTCTTTAGAAATTCGCTGAGTACGCAGGTTTGCTGCGACGGGGGTATTTTAACTGCTACAAGCCCTGCTATTACAGCAGTTGGGACTTTTTTCTGAGTTTTAGGGGTAATCTTTTTCCGCACTTATTGACAAAAATGCAAGGCAGCATTCGGCTCAGAATACGACCCATTATGTCCTCCACAACACAGCTGTTACTGGCTAATCTCACACTCGGTAACTGATACAATCATACAAGAATTAAACTAATTTTAGACAAACTGTTTTTTCAAGTATCTTAGAACGTTTAACCTAATTTAACCTAACTTTGATTTTAACGGTGGAGACAAACTCTCAAGTTTTGCCGTTATATTAAGTCTCCGCTCACCTGTCGCACGGCCAGCACGTACTTGAGGCCGAGCAGTCCGCCGTGGCGGGCCTCCCAGTCCGAGTTGTCCAGCAGCTGCAGCAGACCACTCACCACCTTCTCCACCCGCGCCTCGCTCATCAGGTGCACCACCGACCCTGCGCAGGCCGAGACAGCACCTCGTCAAATCACATTCAAATCAATTTTTTTTTGAGACCGGGAGCTGGGAGGTCAAAAAATATGTCATAAGGTGCACATGTAAAAGCTGTGCCATTTTGAAGAAGCATCCTGGGGGGTTTCAAAAATGGGTTTGTGAGCCCTCAATCTGGGGTCTTTCTCAAAGGTGGACAAACTCAAATGTGACTTTTTTGTATTCTCCATAAGAATAACATGGGGATTAAGTTTACAGGTTTGTTGCAACAGGTATGAACAAATTGGGTGGTTTTAAGTCAATATCCAATAAACCTCGACTAGAAGAAGCCTTATGCCAAGTATTATCATTATTTGCTAAAAAATAAGCATAATATAGACTTTTATTAGACTTTTATTTTCTCTTCATAAGAATAACATGGGAAAAATGTGTGCAAGTTTACTGCCACGGAAATGCAAAAATGGGGGATTTAAGGCTAATATACAATAGGTCTTAACTAAATGAAGCCACATATCAAGTTTCATTAGGATATGTTAAGACGTAAGCGAGTTATAAGATTTTATTTATTACCCATAAGGTTAACATAGGACGTTTTGAGTTCATCACCGGCAGTATCTTGGTAACCAATGAACATAGAGCAATGATTCAACATACCAAATTGTTTGTTTTTTTAAGCTGAATTCAATGGTGTGAGCTAAAACGTGATCATTTAAATTGTTCTACATGAAAATTGCAAAATAAATCCTTTTTTATGAGTCATTTTCATGTTTGTCCACCTTGGAGAAAGACCCCAGATTGAAGGCTCAAAAACCCATTTTTGACTCCGCCAGGATGCCTCTTCAAAACGGTATAGCTTTTACCTGTGCACCTTATGACGTCATTTTTGACCCCCCCAGCTCCCGGTCTAAATAAAGGGTATCAGCAAACTGACACACACATTCTTCCTTAAATAGACTTACCATAAATTTTCAGAGCCAAACCCAGACGCCAAAAGAAAGGGATGGAGAAGAGGGGAACAAGGGAAATAAAATGGTGTGCAGGGCCGGATTTAGAACTTTTGGGCCCCTAGGCTCACTCAGTGTTGCGGGCCCCCAGGGCCAGAGTTACCAAATGTCAGTTTTTAGGAAGACATGTCCTCCTTTTTAACCACTGTCCTCCGTTCTTCCCGACTTTGTCGGTCGCATTGCGGCCTCTCGTTCTTTTCGTGGCCGTCACATCTGGCCTTTTGTTGTGGCCAGAAAGTCTGTCGTTTCTAATGCAGCTGACAGGTATATTTCTCGGTAATTCGCGACCGTTAAGTCTCTCGCGCTTTTGGATGTCTACTGACAACATTGCGGCCGGGAAATATGTTGTTTATACCGCAGCCGGCAAATCTGCCGGTCACATCGCGGCTGCCAAAACGCGGTTGTTTGTACCAAAAGCAAAACTATCGGTAATAATACCGCGGCTGGCAAGTCTCTCGGCCATATTGCGGCCGGAAAATCTCCCAGTGTTTCCGTGGCCAGCAAATCTCTCGGTCTCATTGCGGTCGGTAAATCTTTCGACATATATTGCGGCCGGTAAATCTGTCGTTTGCACCACTGGCCTTGCACCACTGGCCTTTCGTTGTGGCCAGAAAATCAGAGATAGTGCTTAGTTATTCTATTTAAAAGCTGTATTGTTGATTTCACTGGTCGGGATTTTTTTTAATAAGGTAAGGCGAAAGTTGACAATTTAATATGTGAAACCTAGGGGATACCACACTTTAGGTTTACAGCGGCTGGCAAAATTCTCCTTCATATTATGACAATAGCAAACAGCTCTTGGCTAGGCTAGGCTTGTGGCCTGCGAACATCGGTTGTATTGCTGCCGGTCAATCTCTCGGATATTTCGCGGCCGTCATTTGGCAAAGCTTCTTCATCAAAACTCAGGGTCTAACACATTTTCAAGGGAAGGGCGGTTAAAATTGAGCTATGGAGCAAAGGTCTGAAAATCTAGACCCCCCCCCCAATCAAAATGCTGAAATTATTCCCATGAATATTACTATCCTGTTATGTTGCCTAGCTCATATCCGGTTCTGCAAGCTCTATTAGCTTATCGGGTAAAAATATAGCCTAAATGAGGTGTCAGTTACTGTATTTCCTTTTTGATTGGTCAAAGTTAATTTTTGTTCTAGCTGCAGGTTGTATTTTTCCGGTCCTCACACAAAAATTTGTCAAAATTTGTTTCCATTTTTGACTGATACAGCCTGAATACTATTATTATTTTCTTCTCTACTCCTTTTTTCTCTTCAGACCCCTTCCCCCTACCCACACTTTGAGGACTTTGCAGCAACAAAGCGGCGCTGTGCGCAAACGTAGCTGGCCTGCAGTCGACTATGTTTTATCCAATCCAGCTGTCTGCTATTTAAGTGCTGAAATTACGTTGTTTATGTTTCACGTACAATCAGGATATCAATTGATTAATTTTTTTTTATTCTTGGTCAAAGTTTATTGAGTACCTAACTACGTTAATTCCTGGATTCTAAAGAAATAATTTTAGCGAATTTCCCCTATAGGGAAGTTAGCGAATTTCCCCTATAGGGAAGTTAGCGAATTTCCCCTATAGGCAAGAAGCTATTACCGTAGGTCTCATGGTAAGACCTAAGCCCAAGACCATGATAACTTTTCGTTTTGGGGCCCCCAGAAGCAAAAAACACTATTCGTTTGAATTTTTAGATATATATATATATATATATATATATATATATATATATATATATCTATGTGTCTGTTAGCACGATAGCGCAAGTAAAAATGGTCCGATCTTTATGAAATTTGGTACAGACATGCAAAGTGCTAATCGATTGGACGAGTTCGTAAACCAGCCCGATCGAACCACCGGAAGAGGGGGTAAAGGGGGATAAACCCCTCCAAAAATAGGTTTTTTGAGTTTTTTACATGCAAAAATAAAAATAATCTAATTTTCGTTGACATTATTGAATTCAGCTCAAAAAAAAAAAAAAATTTGTATTTTGAATCATTGCTCTATGTATATTGGTTACCGACACAGAGAAGAAATAAGACAGAGGTCGCATCTAATGTTGCACTAAATATGGTGTCGAGCAGTGCCGTGAGTGGGCGCGGGGGGTAGGGGGGCGCCCGGAAGTTTATTGTCTCCCTATTGTTTTACTTCCTGGTGTTAGGCAGTTACCCGCAACACTACTGCCATATGAATGCGACCTCTGCTTGTTTCTTCTCTGTGTTACCGAGATATTTAAAGTGGTAATCACAGTACGTTGTCCCAATGTTAACCTTATGGTGAATAAGTAAAATTCTATATATCTCTTATTTCTCAACATATCGTGATAAAACTTGGTAAATGGCTTCTTCTAGTTCAGATCTACTAAATATTTAATTAAAATCAACCAGATTTAACATACCCGTTGCAGCAAACCTGCATACTCATTCCCCATGATATTCTTATAGAGCTTAGAAAAACATGTCAAATCTCGCCGTGTTGGGTTGAAATATGTTCTTTTGCACTTGAAATTCGCTGAGTATGCAGGTCTGCTGCAACGGGGGTATTATTTATATATTTTTGTGTGGTGCGGGCCCTCTTGTGGTGCGGGCCCCTAGGCGCGCGCCTATGGCGCCTATGCTTAAATCCGGCCCTGATGGTGTGGTAAAGTTTGGTCCGATTTGATACTTGGGGTCTCAGCAGATGGGGTACTTTGCTGCCGTTGTTGCGTGGCATTATCGTTTCTTGAATACTGATTGGCTAAAAAAAACTTCTTAAGGCCTTATGACCGAGCAGTAGACGTGCAACGAATCAGCCCAATGCCGGCCGAGACCCTTTTGTGTGATACCTGGTGAAACCATAAAATATCCCTTTGTTTCATTTAAAATTTCTTTTATTTTGTATATACTTTCTTAAAAACTGCTCAAAACTAATTACCGATTCATTTATTTCAAGCGGTTTCCTCTCTTTTGTACGCAGGCTGACTAAATCCCCAAACAAAATTCAACCCCGGACGTTTCCCCGAACGCCAGCATGAAACCCAGACTGTCCGGGGAAATCCCTGACGTCTTGTAAGCCTACACTTAAAGAAAGAAAATCTACAATGGAATAAAATAAATTTTCAACTATCCCACAAATACATACCAAATTTTATCGAAATCACTTGTATATATATCATTGTAAACATACCATATATTATGCTAAATTTTCAGGCAGTTTAGACCAAGGCACCCCCCCCCCCCTCCAAATGCTCATAATTTCTTTATTAAATTTAAAAATAATTTGTATTTTTTGATATAGTATAAATTTTCTGCAAAATCTTGATCAATGAACTCTAACTATTCAAAATAAACACAAATAAAATATTCATCACCTGAAAATTTAATCATATGTTCAGAATTGTATTTTTTTATATCTTAAATCAGGGTGACTATACTTTTTGGAGGAAAAAATTAAACATAATATTGGACAACGTACTGTGTTTACCACATCCAATATTATCCAATATCTAAGCAACGGATTGACGTAGAATAATAACTCAAAATGCTAAATTGTTTGTTTTTTTAAGCTGAATTCAATTTTGACAATGAAATTTAAAAATAATTCGTAAAAAGGTGCTAAATCTTGAAAATAAATTTTATTTCGTCAAAAAAAAACCTTCTTAGAGTAAACCAATCTTGCTGGTTTTCGAACTCGAACTCATGAATGACACTTTACACGTTTGTTCCAAATTTCATCAAGATCGGACCTTTTTTACCAAAGTTATCGCGCCTGCGGACTGATATATATCACTCTATATATACATATGAAAATGAACGAACGGTGTTTTTGGGGTCTAGGGACCTCAAAATAAAAAGTTACGATGGTCTCGTGCTTAAGTCTCACCGTGCCGTCTACGGTAATAGCTACTTCCCTATAGAGGGAAATTCGCTAAAATGAAACTTATTTTTAGTTCATGATGAAATTCAATTAAAATTGTTTACGAGTGTCCAGAATTAAGCGATGCATGATCCATTTTAATGTAATTGAATATATACCAGATTAACGTTTTTTTGGGGGGGGAGGGAGCAGAAGGAGTAGTGTAGGGATCGGCGGACAAGCCGGGCCCAGCGCGGTAACGGCCTCACATTCCTCAGTACCCAAAGAGATAATCCAAAAACTTTTAAGAGTTGGGAAATTTGGCATTCCAAAATTGCCACGAGTAATTACTGGATGTTTAAAGTGTCATGAGCTGTGCGTCTGTGCGTGATCTTCATGCTTTGGAATTGAAGCTTAACCAAAAATTTAATAGTAGGACACAATATTAGGCTATATCATTTGAAAGTCATTTATTTACGCTAAAATTATATTTACTTTGACCAGTTGTACTACAGGTTTATTTACCACAAAGATAAAGAGGAATTCAAGAGCTAAGATTAGTGAGAGTACAGAAATTTGTTGTTGAAGTAGGATTATAATATTACAGTAATTTAAATTTGGTAACAGTATTAGTCTTCCCAGATAAATTGTCAAGTTATGTTTTTATGGACTTTCAAATGAAAGTAATGTTTTAATGTTTTCTATTGGATTGCGAGTGACCAAAGCAATTAAAATATTCAGGAATGAAAAACTGACTCTGAGTGTTTTATGTTACGGTACTAAATATAAAAACTTTCTTTAAACAAATTTGATGTTTTATAATATTTAATTGGAACCAGGTAAAGCAGATCTATGGGAGAACCAACTCAATTATCTACATACAAATACTTAATACAATCAATATACTACTCCTAATACTATTAATATTATTGAATCGATATTTCCATGGATACTTTCACAGTAACATTTAGCTAATGCAGACCTAAGTACCAATCTATTTACTTTGATACTTTAAACATAGCGAATCGATATTTCCATGGACACTCTCGCAATAACATTCACGCTTGTTTTATCGTTGGTCAGTGTGAGCACAATGATGATTTTGGGAAGTCTCACATCCCCAGGTAACATGATGTTCCTGTTGGCAGGGGTTATTTTACCTGTGCCAAAAAGACAATCCGCTACTGGCAAACTGCTACCACTACTGTATCCGATATTAGCCATTGCTTTGATGGGCATTTTGATTATTCGACCGATGAATACTACAGTTAATGAACTCCGAGAAGGTAGCGTAGAATCAGTGCACTGTGGTCTGATCTCTCAAGTTGTAAAAAGAACAACCCACCTCTTCATGTACATCTGGCTCCTGAGGGATCAGAAAAAAATTGAGGATGCGCTGAACAAAATGGATCGCTTAAATCATCAATTACAAAGTTGCCCATGCGACTTTAACTGCGGTCCGATCGTAGGAACATATGTATTTTCAGTTGTGCTATGGCTCCTCTTCATTATTATTGAAACACTGTCATATGTGAGATATAACGTTTTTCTTATCGAAAGAACTTTTACCTTCATCGCAGGAATGATATTCCGCCTTTTTATAGAGATTTTAATGTACGCTGTGTATTTAAACATGATACAGACACATGCAATGGAATTCAAATTGACAAACTTCATGAGGCAAATTTTTGTCAAATCACCATTGTCAAAGATTTTGCTAAACGGAGAACTGCTTGGCAACCCTTCAAGCCCCCTAGGACAGTTGAGAAGGCTAAGGTGGCAGTCCCATCTCCAACACTGGCGAAGAGAGGCTCATCTTCTCAGTTTACGAGCTAGGAGTTTGACGCTAGTTCAGAACCAGTACCTGCACCTGCCTCTGTCGCTGTACATGGTAATGCAGTCGTTCCTGTTGTCAATTACGCTGTTCACTTTTCGGGGTTGGCTGGGTACAGTTAACGTTTTCATAGTTAACGGATTGAGAATTGGATTCGTCATACAATCGGCGGTTCGTTTAGTAACACCGGTCACCCTTCACTGCTGGAAGCGCTACAGAAAGTACCGGCTCAGAGGGGAATTGACCAAGGTGATACTAGCCACAAAGGACTCAAGAACTAGCACTCTACTCGAAAGGTACATTGACTGTGCTAGCGACCCCTACCCGGACACTCCATGTGTGTTATTTGACTTTGATGTGTCTCTCTTCAATGTTCTTGTGGATTGCTTTGTTTTAGTTGCCACATCATTGACTTGCCGATAAGATCATTGGTTACAATCCATCTGCATTTCTAAACTCATAAGAATGTTGTTTACTATGGACTATGGACTATACATATATTATAAATCAATTTGTAAATAAAATTCTTTTTATTAAGGAAAAACTATCTGTACGTCCATACTTTTCTCGAATAGGAATTTCAACAGTATATGATTTGTTTTTGAAACTGTTTTGTATATTAGAAAAAATAATATTTTGATTAAAACCCAAACCCACACATTTACAACACTAGAAATAACAAATATGTTGAGCAACTAAAATTAAAATGTTTTGAAAAGAAAAGTAACTACCTTGGGACCAAATTTTTATTTAATCTGACAAATAATATTTTAAATTACCAAAATTTTAAAAGTTTTAAAAAGTTAATAAAAAATTATCTTTTAACTTTGAGTCTGTATTCATTTGATGAGTTTCTTAATTTAAAAATTCTGAATTAATGATACTTTAATTCTGCTACGACATATGAATTTAATTAACTATTTCAGCATGAACTCTAACCATGTCATGTACAGGGTGTTTTTTTAAAAACACAACCAAAAACTTAGTTTTATCAGTGAAGGATTATCTCCCCCCCCCCCCCCCAAGATCCCTGGATTTGTCCCCACTATATAACTTTCTTTGGGGATTCATAAAAAGTAAGGCCTACGAAAACAATTCACAGGATATTCAGCACCTCAAAACAAACATAACAAATTTAATACAAGAAATTCAAATAGGTACTTTGCAAAATGTGTTCAAGAATTTAATGGAGAGAGCGTGACTTTGTATAAATGTGAATAGCGGATTGTTTGAACACTTAATGTAAGCTAAATGTGATGAATCTTAAATAATAGGTTGTATAAAATGTAAAGATAATCAAAACAATACTCATTTCATATTTGTATGTGCATTATTCAATCTGAAAAATGGGTTGTGTTTAAAAAAAAAAACACCCTGTACCTAAACTTTATATTGTATTACTTTTAGTTAGACGCTATTCTTGTATTATACTGTACAAATAATGAATAAAGATTTTATGAATTTGAATTTTTAATTCGAATATTTCGAATTTCCTTTTTTTAGTTTGCTGAAGGACATCACAGCAACTAAGCTTTCGTATAACCCACTTGACACTTATATTCCATTAAATTCGCCTTAAAACACCTCCATCTTACGAAACAGACATAATATACCTAATCTATATACTTAATACAATAAGGGTTTTTTCTGTTAGATCCCTTTTTCAGCCGTCCTACTTAACCGATTTTTACGATTTAGGAGTCATTTTAAAGCTTATAATGTAGCGCACATGCGACTGATAATTAAAATGGACATATCTTTTACGGCTTCGACCCCCAAGGCTTTGATTTATTTTTAGAGGGTGCTTTCAACGCTCCAGTGCTGATCAACTTGCGTGATAAGGGTTTTAAAATGTGTTTGTAATTTAACAGCTGATTACCTTCTGATGGATTTTTAACCTATATAAGTTAGATTGTAAACAAAAATAAATAGTCTGCAACTAACTTTAAACAAGATTTGATACATTTGATGGAAAACAATTCTTAAATAAACAATTTGTTTTGGAAATTGGAACCTAATTGAGGAGAGAGTCGCAAAGAGAAAACCGTTCAATGAGATTAGGGAAAACATATACCTTCGTCGAGAACCGAGAACTGCCGAGAGACGAGGGCATTGCATGACCTATCTACTTGCAGCGACTTGCGATAACTTTAGGGTACGCATACGCGAAGGAAAACTTCCAGTATACTACTGTTGTGCCAGAAGACTAATTAAAATACATAGTGTGATGAACAATGTGTGTGTTTTGATCAGCTAAGCTTTTATTTATTTTGGTGAGACCTAAATTTCTTTTGAAAGGTTAACTTGATTAATAACGGCAAGTTTAAACCCATACAATTCTTTTAATCGTAGGTGAGCTTCCCACAAACAGAATTAATATTAAAATGTGCAATTTGCGCATGGGCCCCCTAGTAACATCTTACTTTTATTTTTTTTATTCATGGTTTGCCTCCTGGATTGATATTCGACTATAAAATATACTAGGTTACTAACCTTCACGTCGTCAATCCAATTTGTTTTTATGAGCTACTAGTTTCGAGACATTTGTCTCATTATCAAGTCCTTTTTGTCAAATGAATCACCTTACACATATCTTCATTTTCGTCACAAATTTAAAAGACATTACACAAAACACAAACTACACGGACGTTAAAAACAAAACAAAAAATACAACATATAGGACACGCGTGGCCGGCCGACTCCAGACTATTTTGTTTGTTACTAACGTCTGTTAGACTGTTTGTTTTTAACGTCCGTGTAGTTTGTGTTTTGTGTAATGTCTTTTAAATTTGTGACGTAAATGAAGATATATGTAAGGTGATTCATTTGACAAAAAGGACTTGATAATGAGACAAATGTCTCGAAACTAGTAGCTCATAAAAACAAATTGGATTGACGACGTGAAGGTTAGTTACTTTTATTGGTTACTAGCAGTTGCCCATGGCTTGCATTGAACTTGAACTGACATTTATGTTTAGATTGACATAATAGTTCTTTATTCAGATTGTGTTCGAACATTGTGTGAAAAAATTTTGGGGGCTTACACATTACATCATGCTGAAAGGGATAGAAGTCTTGTACTATCTGTCAAGTGAAATAACACCACGTAGTGTTGAAAATCTAGAAATATGTTGTATTACTCTTGTATGTAATACAACATACAACATACTAATTACTTTATAACTGTGTCAATGTTGATTTCCAAACAATAGTCCTTGATCAGAGAATAATTTAACCTAGTATACTGTTTAGTATATATGTTTAGTCTTAGTCACTCAGCCATTATAATGATGCTATGTGAAGGAGGCCTCGAAACTGGCATTTCATGCCTAGGAGCTCCCTAGATTTATCCATCACTTTGATATTGTGGTTATTAACAAGTGTCATCTCAACTTGTATAACATGTACTGTACATTCATATATTGTATCATTGTATTATGTAATTTGATGGATAAATAAACGTTTCATTCATTCATTCATTCATTCATTTGACATTAATTGAAACCACCCGAAAATGGAGCACATATTGTATGTAACCTGAGGCAAGACATGATAAAGGGTTGTAATCTAAAGCGGCTAAAAATGGTTTGACTACAAACATCAGGACGTAACAAAACCTCTGGTTCTACATGGGTTAGAACACAAAGAAAATTTTGAAAACACATATAAGGTAAAACCAATACGGCAATTGAACAAGAATTTTAGTGCCATCTTTAAGATGTCTAGAACAAGCGCATCAAATGATAATACGATCAAAAACTCCACATGGCTTCAACCTTCGATAAGATAAATCTTCACATCAATTTCATTCATATAAAAAAAATCTCCATCCAACTTTACAAAATCAACACTTGACACCAAGATTAAATACACATATGATCTCATCAAATATTTATTTACAACACAACATAGGTTATCTAACAGTTTTTGTTTTGTTTTAAGTCAACATGTAGTAGAATAGTAGTCTGAAGAAGGAATTTTTTTCCAAAATATTACTAATTATTAATGTGAGTTGGTATTTTTATTTAATTTATATATATATATATATATATATATATATATATATATATATATATATAAATTAAATACTAGAGACTAGAGATACTTATAAGACCTTTCTTCCCCGTAACAGCTGTTAATGAAAGAGCTAATTTAAACCATTTATTTTATCTACATCATTAGAAAAAAATACTTTGCCTTTGTCTTTTAGAAAATTTCATTGATGGAATTATTACCATAGGTCTCACGGCAAGACCTAAGCGCGAGACCATGATAACTTTTCATTTTGGAGCTCCCAGAAGCAAAAAACACTATTCAAACTATATTTAAAGCTAAAAACACAGTACATTGTCCCTATAGAAACATTATATATCTCGGTTATTACTCAACATATCTTGATAAAACTTGGTATGTGGTCTTTTTGGTTCAGATTCACCTGATATTGTTTTAAAACCACCAAATTTTTGAATGACAGTTGCAATAGACCTGCATACTCATTCCCCATTTTATTCTTATGGAAGAAATGAAATAAGGTCCTGCACGTAGTCTGGAGGTCTGCTGCAACGGGGGTATTTTTATGTTCAAGATAGACCCTAAAAACCTTAGAATTTTTTTGACATTAAATCAAGGCAATTTCTACGTTTTACGTGCATAAACTTTCATGAAACAGAAAACTGCTTTAGGATTCTCTAAGTACGCAAGGTCTGCTGCGACGGAGATTTTATATTCCTGGTTAAGGGCCACTATACAGTATACCATGCATGCGAGCAGATTCAACGATATTGGGCAAAAGCCTTCCCAGGGCAATTGCACCCTTGAGGCCTTTATCGGTGGGGCGCTGAATCTGCTCATATGTGTAGTACAGGAAGGCCAAATAGAAATACTTCCTGCGGGGGGCAGCAATAGAATAACTCCAGTCGCAGCAGACCTGCGGACTTTGAGGATTCCTGAAAACATCTTTCTGGATAATGAAAGTCCATCTTCTTTATATTTGTCCAATACCACTTACCTATCATTGCTCAGCCCAAACTACAAGACTTAGAACCTTGGACCTTTGCATGGACGATCTTAAGGGCGTAAGCATCCCCTAAGAACGGGGTTTTTAATTCAAAGTTTTAAGGGTTTTGGTGGGGTTGAAGTTTATAAATTTTCCTACGCAAGTGGAATGGATGATCTTTTGTTTAATTTTCAATGTTCATTTAACAAGCAGGTGGTTCAGCTTCACATATGGATACGATTCTACAGCTGATTTATAATTTGGTTACTTTCATAATGGTAGCTGTTTTGTTGATTTTTTAGGTGATATGTACTATGTTAAATATATAAAAGTTAAATTTAGTTTAGTTAGTTAACTTAAAGTCGTCATTCGTTTTTGTACCTCATCTGTTTAATCATAAACTCAGTATGGGGCCCTATCTTCATTTAGGCAGCGGGAGTTACAGTTTTTATCGTGAGCAAAGCCACGGGTAACTGCTAGTATATATATATATAAAGAGAGTTGTGTGTTGGTATATTTCGGGCTACAACCAAAACTACATGTAATAAAATCTTGATCTTGGTGTCAAATTAAAGCTTGGAATCTCCTGATGTGCACTATGGTGGTTCGGTTTTGATATCTTTAAGGACTTAGGAACAAAATCGTCTGAAAGAGACCCACGTCAAGGATTTTGGAAGTTCTTTGAATAGTTGCTATGGTTATCATTTTAAATAGCTACTATGGTTACTATCAGAATGCAGCACTAAGAAACTTATTTTGTTTCATTTCTAAATTTCCTCCATGTGAGCTTTTAAGCTCTTGGAGTTATAACTGTAAAGCATGTTATGTTCTGAAAATAGTTTGTCTATTGTCTATTCTTATTCCGATTCTCACCCAGGGTCTGAGCACAGGTCTCTATCCCGTTCGAAGGGACATGTCAGCCTTAGTCAGAAACAAGACTTCAAGATAGCGCGCCACAGTCATCCTACACTCATCCCTCATTCATACTTGGCTTAAAATCCCTTCCTGGGTGGGTCGCCATTTCAAGTAACAGTATAAAGTATGAGTATAAAGCCGGACACTTAACTGGTTTTCTTTTGTCTATTTAATTAATTAGGTTACAGCTTGTAAAAGTAGTTGCTGTATCAATCTCGTCTATTCTGTTGAGTTCTCTATGCTTAGCTAGTTGTTAACCTCTTAAAGTCCAAGTGATTTGATAGCCCTGTAAACCCCCAGGTCAGGTATTTTTTTTCAAGTCACCAGTAAATTTGTGACTTCTCTGTTTTGAATGTAACGTGAATATACAAACCAAAACAACTAGTATAATTATTTCTGCAGTTTATTAGTTTTAAAATAAATTTATCATAAATATTTATTTTTTTGTATAATAGGTACAAAGGATACAAAAATAGGAAAAAACTAAATGATAATGGCTGTCACAAAATTTAAATGTCAAAACAAAAAAATGTATAAGTTATAAAATAGGCTGAAAAAAGTTACATTGTCAAATTTTCATTTAAAAACTCGTTTACACTGTAATAAGTCCAACTGAGTAAGAGATTTGCAAGGCTGCTTTTAAATGAATTGGTATTTATTAATTTTTTTAATTTAGGATCCACTTTGTTGAACAATTTTTCCCCATGTAGGAAGGTGTTTTTTCTACCAGTTTGAGATGGTGTCCATGATATTGAAAATCGCTCTTGAATCTAGTGTTATATGAATGCTCAAAATTTCCACTGAAAAAATGTTGATAGTTTGATTGTAAAGCTAGTAAGGTTTTAAAAATTATTAAATCTGGAACCGTCATTATTTTTAATTCTTTAAAAATCGGTTTGCATGAAGCTTTCCACGGAGAAAATGTAATGATTCGTAAAAACTTTTTTTGAACTTTGAAAATTCTATTAATATTAGAGGAGAAGCCCCAGAATTCGATTCCATACTGGAGTATAGAGAAAAAGTAAGCATAATACATCATTAATGAAGTTTTTAAATCTATTGTATCTTTTAAACATAAAATTTGGAAACAAGCTAAATTTAGTTTACCAAGCACAGATTCAATACACTTATCCCATGTTAAGTGTTTGTCGATGTAAAGCCCTAGAAATTTAACATTTTCTTCAATTGAAAGAGTTGTAGAGTTGTTAAAGTTTCCATTCTGAATAGTAAAAAACCTGAGCAATTGAGTTTAATCTTGATTCATTTTCAATCCATTAATATCAAACCAAATCCCTTGCTCAGCACTCCTTGACTTTTTTCATTAATTGTTCATCATTTTTTGATTTGACAACAGCAGTTGTGTCATCTGCATACAAAATAAGGCTATTAGAAACATTTTAGGTAAGTCATTTACATTATATGAGAAAAAGAACTGGCCCCAAATAGATCCTTGAGGCACCCCGACATTAATTTTTTCCCAATTTGATTTTGTTTTCTGATTATTTTTAGAAATTACCGTTCTTTGGTAGCAATTATTTAGGTAGGATCTAAGCACATCTATTTTACACATGTGTGGCCACAAACGAACAACAAAAACAGTTCACGGCGCTGATAAGAACTATGAGATGGAAATGATGACAGCGGTGAGCGGTGAGCGGCGACAGTCTTGACTTGTGACAAAACATAAGCATACCCATTGCGCTGTGAACTGTTCTCCTTTTTTGTTTTTGGCCACACGTGTTGTGTAAAATTACGTTTTCAAGTGTGAGGATCTTTGATGTTTCGTTGCAGTTTTTAAGACACCAGACGACCTCTTCGGAATGATTTTATGTCTTTCAACGCCCTGAGGATGACCCCATTGTAGGGTCGAAACCGGTCGCCGGCTCTTCGGTTGACAGTCGACCACTGACGGAATAAGGTATTTTAACCTCGAGAATAAATTCAAATAGTGAGGAGGCAAAAAACCACAAATATGAAAAAAAAATATATTCTTATTCAATTCTCACCGAGGGTCTGAGCGCAGGTCTCCCGCACCGGCGCCACCACCTGGTCGGACACAAAGTCGCCGAACCTGTCCAGCGCCAGGACGCAGAGCAGCCGCAGCGAGATATCCTCCAGGTGGAGCTGGTGGTACTCCTCCATCTGTCGGCAGAAAACACTTTTTTGTCATACTGCTGCGAAAACGACTGTTTTCAATACATGCATTGCGAGGCGACAGTAGCTCTTTTCCACCCTAGGGAGGAAAAGAGTCAGAAGATGTTGAGGGCATCAGGTTCGTTATTACAATGTAGAACATATGCGCAACTACATGCATGTCAATGATAAGTTGTCGACCATATCAAAAGTGGCAATCGATTATTACTATCGATTAGTTCATTGTTGCGTTGCTACATTGTTGTAAGTTGCAGTTGCATTCGTTTCGTTCCTGCGCTTTAATCGGACAAGATGAACGAGAAAACAAGTGAATATATATTGAAAAAAGCGCACTGAGATAAAAAATTATCAATCAGAAATAATTAATACTCAAGAGTCAAGAGGCTGAATAAATATTCAATTTTGCCTTAGTGAGAAAATAAGCTGAGCGATAATGATGTGAGCGGTAAGTCTGATTCATAATACGAAACAGTAGATTAAAACATTCATTGTTGCAATCGATACTACACGGCTTTCAATATATCAATCTTTATCACCAGCTGACATAACATAAAAAAATTTACAGATAATCAGCTGATTTTAAAATGCAGGAACAAAATGGAAACAACTCTTTCGTCTCTAAAACCTTTGTTTTTTAAGTAGTTAGCTCAATATTTTATGCAGTATGATGAAAAATATAGTTCATAACACGGGTTTAAAGTGGCTTTTCATTACTTCTCACATTAACTTTGAGCTCGTACGAAAAGCATCACTTTTGTCCTTTGTAATGAAATATACTGTAGAGCAAGAGCCCATGACTGCCAGACCGTTATTTTATAAAAGCTGAAAGTTCCTCTAAGCAATGTTTCGAAAGTGTCCGCCAAAAAACCAAGGGAATCTTGCAAATCTTTCTTTATTGCAGCAGGTCTTCTGACGTTTCCATCTATTTATATTTTTAACACTCTTAATTTTCTGAAGCAGAGCCCCAAGCATTTTCAAGATCTGTTGCCTCGTTTACAGCATAAAACAAGGAATAGAAACAAATTCAACACTCCCCACCACAACACCTCATTTTTTCAAAAACCAGATGTAGTACAATGCTGTGGTATTTTTTACTGCCCTCCCTGACTTGACAGCCATAATACCACTGAGAGATTTGTTGGGAGCGGTATTAACAACTGAATTTCTAGAAGCGATAACTGAAAAATTAAACTGCTGTGATTCGATCAAGAAATTTACCGCCCGAGACAAATATAAAAACAAAGAGAACGGCTATTTTGTATAGTTTTATAGCCAAATTTTAATTTCCCGACCAAAGGTTGAAATTCATTACTTCTTCCCGACCATACAGAGTCCCTGACGTTTTCCCGGTTTTCCTGAATTCCTGACTGGTAGACACCCTCTTACCAACATAATTCACCCAAACAACTTTTTATCTTTTTTTCAAATGAGGGCCAGGCTTAGAAGTTTCCATGGACATGCACTGCAGCTTAGTTAGTTTACTGTACGCCCTCAAGGTTACGGCATTACCACATGGCAAATTGCCATTGGTGATTGGCACAATTCTGACCCGGGACCCTGAGAACCGAACAGGGTCCCTTGTTCTATCCCTACACCCGGCCGCTCCACTGCAAACAACTTGACCTGCATACAGTTTTTGTACAATTTATTGTTCTTAAGTTGAAACACTGGAGTACACAAAGTTAATTAAAAAGGTTTATATTTGTTTGCTTTGACTAGTCTACTGCCCAAGCAGACACTGCATGTAAGGGCGTTTTTAGACATTGTTAATAAATAAATAAATAAATAATCGAGCGAGGGCAAAGTAAATCGGGAAATTAACACAAAAAAAAACACCTGCTTTGCAAAGTATATCAAATGTGAAAACTGAGATCAACAAACTGAGAAGAATACAAACCTGGCTGGCGGGGACGTCTTGACTCCTGCCGGCGCCGCGCCCGTGGAGCCGCAACAGTTCGCGCAGAGCCGTCGCCGCGCCATGCCGCGTCTCCCACCGCGCGGCGAACACCTCCGCGCAGAGCGAGTCGCACAGCGGCTCCAGCGGCCAGTCCACAGCCTGCGGACGACGCACATCAGAAGGCGATACCGACAAGGTTAAGAATAAGAATTACAACTTTATTTTTCCATAAATGTACGTATATAACTGGTACCAAATTTTAAGGCCCAGACCGTCCGTAAGACTAATGTTAATTTTAGCATTGGGCTTATGGAAGGCGTGGGCCTCAAGATTTGGCACCAACAACAAACAATGAATAAATACCAAAGAAGGTGATAAATAACCAATAAACACATGGTAAACAGCAAAAACTGTTATTCTGTGATACCAAATTGTGGGGTCGTTATTGGCTAATCCGCTAGATAACTGTTACATGAAAGCGACAGAATAAAGAATGGTCACGCATGGAATATCATTACAATGTTATCTCACAACTTAAACTAACTTAGAACCACTGTTTAAAAAATCATTCAGATATAAAATGCTTTGTCATATAAATATTTTTTAACTTTTTTTAAGTACAACTTGTTCCATAAACATTTTTAAGGTTTTTTATGGTTTTTTAAAAATTAACTATTAAAAGATAATGTTATTTTAATAGTTATGGATCCGGTATTTTATTTGCTTAGTATAAAATATGTATATATTTTGTGTATCAAGTGTGACTCCATTCTTGTAAACTTGTGCTTTACAAATAAAGATGTGTGAAATGAAATGAAAAGAAATTAAAACTTTCAGAAATCGAACCGTCTTTCTGAAATACTCACGTCAGGTCCCCAGGCGCCGGTGTTGTCTGGCGTCGGCTCCCCGGCTTCCGTCGTTCCCTCCTCCATCTTGATTCTCTTGGCAGCCGAACCCTCCCTGCGTCAGGAACAAATCAATCACCTACCTCACCGGTTTAAAACAGGATTTCGTTACCACTTATCGTAACGTTTTTGTCAATAACATGACAGTGACAACTCCCATTTTCTTTAGGTTATGGGATTTTGTTGTACGGGCTAAATATCCGCCATATTAGACCATTCGAAAGTCTCACTAGTTGATACGACAGCTCTTCACACAAAGGCTTTGTTCTATGGACAATTTAATTTTTCCAAAAAATTTAAAATTTTAACCTTTCACGATCAGTATATTTTAGAAATCGTTTTTTGGGTTTACAACAACTTGTCTGCTTTCAGGGAGAGTTGGATGAATCATGTATATAACACTAGACAAGAATTTAAATGAGCCCACTAGACATAGATAAACTTTGTATGAGACTTCACCACAGTACCAGAATTGTTCAATCTGATTCCAACTAATTTAAAAAATATTGGTGTTCCTAAAAAATTTAAAAGTAAACTTAAAGATTGGTTGTTGACCAAGTCCTCTTATTCCTTAGATGAATATTTTAGTGGAAATTGGGTAGAATAATTGTGTATTTTTGTTTATTCAAAAAGAATCATTCTCTAATTTTAAGAATTATAATATTGACAAATATCCTGTCATTGTAATGATGCATTGACATACTGTGAATAAATAAATAATTTAATTAAATATAGACAGTGAACATGGGATAATAATCATTAAAAATAGTCTATAAAAAATGGTCCTATAAAGTGTCAAGAATTATCATTTATTAGACTTTTTTTATTTCCTGCTGCACTAATATTTTCTAGATCCTGCAATTTTTTACAATGAATATAATTTAAATTATAAGTATATTAGCAGGCCAATGAGTTTTTACTTTTGATTGTTAGTTTGGCTTTTTAATGCAAAATTACAACACTACATGTAAGAAACATTTGCTTTAGCTACTATTCTACAAGTTTAAGAATTTACAACTGATTCCAATTTTTTTTTAATTTTCAGTCAACAGGTGATTAATACCAATGGTAATCAGTATTACACGAGTAAAAGCTCATAACAAATAACAGGAAACTAATAACAAGTGACCAGTAACAGAAAATATGGTATCAATGAATTAATACCAAATAACAGGTAACAAATAACCAATAACACGTGATAAATAGCAAAAACTGTTATTCTGTGATTCCGAATTGTGGTGACGTTATTGGTTAATCTGGTAGATAACTGTTACATGAAAGCGACAGTTACAACAATTGGGATTTTTTCTAAAGTATCTGTTACTAAATAACAGTTTAGTGGTTCATTTTTGTCTGCAGTTATTGATGAAGAAAGCAAGTAGGTATTTTGTTGTGATTATTTTCTGCTTGACAGTGCTAAAAATTACACTCGTTATTAATTTTAGCCACAATATCAAGTTTTATTAATCAATTTAATGTAAATTTTTCACCCCTTATTTCAAAGTAAAAAATGAACTATCCGGCATTATTACTAATTTTTATGTGCAAGTGGTATAATATACCCTTAATGTAAGAATAACTGTTATTAAGTAACAGTTTCAATAATAGGTTACTTTTAGGTAACCGTTACTGTTAAAACCGTTATCCAAAAGTAACGGTTTAGCTGATCACCAATACCGACCCCTCCTCCTCGGCCTGTTGCTGTTGAGCCTTGTCCCGGGTCGACGCCTGGCGAGCTTTTCGCCGCGCGCGGTTCCGCTCTCGGCAGCTCAGCCCTTCCGACACCACCTCTGTCAGGCTCATCTGGTGACAGACGAACGGTTCGTTTAGTAATTTACAGGGCTTGTAACAGTTCTTGAGGTTGAAAAAAAAATAAATAAAATAAGAAAAAAACAAAAAATAACCTTTTGTAAACAAAAAATGTTGCTAAAAATTAGAAAACCGGCGTTACATAGAGGATAAAACATTCTTAACCTTGGTAAAAGAGAAAACCTCGACAAACTAATCACTAATCTGCCTAGATTTGACGGCGAGACTTGGTTTTCACGCAACGAGACTTGGTTTTCACGCAACGAGACTTGGTTTTCGCGTAATGTAGGCTGACGAGATTAGTCTGTCGCGATGCTGCTACGAGATCGTCTGACAGACGTATAATGTGAACAGGGCTTGTAGCAGTTCTTGAGGTTGAAAAAAATATAAAAAATAACCAAAATTCCAAAAAAGTAACAAAAATAACGGAATTCCAAAAAGAATAACAATAAATAACCATGAGCAGAAAAAACAAAAAATAAAAAATAACCCGTTACAAGCCCTGAATTTAACTAGTTGCTGCTAGTCGAATGAATGGCCTGATGGACATACAACTCGTTAGAAATTAAATTAATTTTTGCATCAGGGTGTCTACTGACATCTGATTTTAAAATTCCAGTATATTTCCAGTATTTCAAGTACAATTTTTTTCAAAATCCCAGTATCACTCGCCAATTATTTATCTAACTATGGAGCATCATTATACATTTTTTATTAATATGAATAGTTTTTATTGTTAAAATTAAGTAGCTGATTTACAGCTTTGCCAAATAAGATAAATAATATAATAAAAACTCATCAAAGAAAAAACATATTTGTTTTATTTTTATCAGGGCATCCAAATTCCCCTAACGTTCCTCCCACTTTATTATCCAAATAATCAATTCAACGTTACAATCACAAATTAAAAAGTTCTAATTTACTAAGAATTTGTCACAGTAACATCATTTTTTTATGAAAAATAATATAAAAAATGTGAATATATGATTGTAGGAAATGTTGAGAATATCTCCAATCTTAAAAAAAAACTATAACATATAAAATTGTAAATCTGATTCAGGATTTTTAGTAACTGAACTGTATAACAAGTGGTTTAATTTAGGTTTGCAAACACACATTGCTAAAAAAATGTTGTTGTGCTTTTTATGTCTGAATGTATTGGACAAAACTATTTTTAACGGATTTCATCACTAGTATTTCAACACAATTCCAGAACAAAATTGGAAATCCCAGTATAATTCCAGTATTTACAGTATCAAAATAAAATTCTAGAAAATTCCAGCATTTCCAGGTTTTCCAGTACCAGTAGACACCCTGACGGCAGCTCGGCCCTTCCGACACCACCTCCATCAAACTCATCTGGGACATACACAGGGCTCGTTCAGTAATTTAACACGTTTATTCAGCTCTTATTGAGAAATGTTGTGAACTTCCCTGGAACTTCAGCAGCCTTCTACAAGACCCTTCAACATGTGAAGAACTAAAAAACTTTGTGAGGGAAGTGAATGAACATAGAGGAAGATGAAAAAAAGGTACAAACAAGAACATGGACATGGAAGACTCAAGGGAACAAAGAACACGGCAAAGGAAAAGAAAAACAAAAGATGAAAATAAGACAAAAATAACAAGGCCTCAAGCAAAGAAAGATTTAAAAATTTGACCCGGCGGGGGTTTTTTGTTTTAGTGGGTATACTCAGAATAAAGAAAATAGAGAGGAGTCCCACACACCGGGGGGCTCGTGTACTTCCTGAACGTGCTTAAAGCATTTTAATTTTTCCGCCAGAAGATAAGACACACTACCAATCTAGACACTTTACTAATCTCCCAGTGGTCCCTCCCCTAAAGGGCCCCCGGCACCAGATGCTGGCTCTGGTAACAAAATAGGGATAGGTTAGGTTAGGTTAAGTTAGGCATTGGTTAGAATGAAAATGAAGAAAAATTAAAGGAAGATTTCCAAAAATTTTTTTATGGGAGCCCACGTATACCTCTTGTTAGGAATTGAGAAATACAAACAGGAAATTAGAAAAAAAATCTAACACGTTAGCAGTCATGCATATTTTTGTGCTGATTACCGTAGTACCGCACACATTTTTTGTTGAAGTTCTAGTTATGTGATGTTTTTCTACTATTTGAGGTTAGTTATGATAGCTTTTAATGAAATAAATAACATTGCATGTAAAAAAACTGGTGACCAATCGGGTCGGCATTAAATTTTTAAGGAATACTAGCAGCCTGCGTCACTTTGTGACTTATAAAAATGACTTGGTAAAGTAGGCTTTAGTTTAATGTTATGGAGTTTTGCAGCGTAAAATACTTTTCAATGATGAACTTAGTGAATTTTTGTGATTTTTTTAGTTTCCTATTATGTCATAGCACTGGAATAAAATTGCCAGTAATTAAACTTCTCATATGGGCAAACTTCTAAAAATAACTTATTACTTTATACTCAAAACTTCAATATGGGTAAGAAATTCCTCACGGAATTTGAGTAGTCCAATTATTTCACCTGCTTTAGTCCATGTTTACACTTTTGTACGTTCTACACTTTGAAATGTTGACAGTGTGTCAGCACTCATTTCACATTAAATGGGGGTTAGTTTATATGGATCTTCATTGCTTAGCACATCTTCATGTCAATGTTTTAGAGTAAATTCTACGCAACATCTACGCGTCAGTTAGGACTTAACAATATTCATCTTTGTTAGGACTTAACAACAATCGGTAAGAAGATGGATAAACCACTGATTTACTGATGAACTTTAATCTCTAAATAACATTTATAAAATCGCCTCCAAAATAGCCATTCCCCGTAAAAACCAATTTTTCAACACACATAATGGCCAAAGAATTAAATTTTCAAACAGACTCACTTTTTGTTTCACATATTTAATACATATTTGGCAAATTTTTACCTAAGCAAATAACATAACTTCCTTTAAAAAGCCTTCATTAATTTAGGCATATTGTTACTGGTACATTTCAAAATCGAGTAAAATAGATAGGATAACTGTTAACACTTTAATATCCCATTCCAAGTGCATTTACAAAATCCAGGTTTTTAATTTATAATGTGTTTTTAAACTTGAATTTTTTAGGTTAACATTCAACTAATATTGATATTTTAAAGCTCAAAACGTTGAAACATGCATACATGTGTTGAAACATGTATCAATCTGTCTTCACTGTCAATAATTTCTTATAAAATCCCATCTCCAGAGCACCTCCTATTTACTTATGTTCCTTTTTAAGTTTGCTTTTTAAGAAAAGAAATACTGTAAATTAATATGATTACAGACTGTTGGTCTTAGTTTCAATATGGCAAATACTCTCTTCCTCATTTTCTGTTGTCTTAAAAAAAACTTCAGTATTTAAAAAAATCAAAATCATAATGACATTTGCTTGTCCTGCGTTCTGTGGCATATCTCTGGAACTATTTCAAATCTTGATCATCTGTTTTGTTACTACAAATGTAAATTTGAAAAAGTTCACAGGTTCTCCCACAGATAGTAGCACTTTCACTGAAATTTCAAAAGTCTCCTGTGTGAAGGCTTTTCATGGGATATTTTCGAAACCGGCAAAAGGCATATCTAGAGAGTAATAGCTTTAATTTAATATCAAATATGTGTAGAGAAATTAATTTCTAGGGATCGATTTGCTCTGGACAAAATCCCAGAAATTCTTTTAATAATATAGATTTGATAATATACGACCCGATCAGGCCAACAAAGCAAAATTAGAACCTAAGAAAACAATGTTAAATACCAGTAAATTGCTTTGTAAACCATTTTTTTAGCACACAACAGATAAGATCAACTGAAGAACAATGATATATTAGGTTTATTCAACGATATTAAATAATTTTTAATAATGAGAAATGTTGCTAGGAAACGATGCCGACCTGATCAGGTCAGAGAAATTGACAAAAATGCTTGAGACACTTCCAGTAGGTTTAGAAAACTGCCGTAACGCTATCTAGAAGGCTTAGAATGTACTACATCATGTTAGTTCCCTAGAGTGCCACTAGGCCTACCAGAGATATCTATCGGTGAATCGGTCAAACGCTGCACTACTCCGGTTGCCGACCCGATCGGACCAGCGAGGCAGTTAACGTGTTGACTACTTGTTGCTAGTCGAATGAATGGATTGATGGACATACAACTCGTTAGAAATTAGATTTATTTTTGCAAATCGAGCGAGTGGATTGACAGACACACGAATAGTTAGCAATTTAACTGTTGCTAGTCAAGTAAGTAGAGTGACGGACACAGAGCTTGTCAGTTGTTGCTAGTACGGTAAAACCTCACTAACCAGACTATTTTTGAACCCAGAGGTTGTCGAGTTTGAGGATTGTCGAGTTCCAGAACACTGAAATTTTTAATGGGTTTTAATTGAATTTAGGGTTCGCTAAACACGTTAGTGGATTTCAAACAAGAAAGTCTGGATTTCATTTGAAGAGATTATTTACTTACAATGAAGATACACTAAAACAACAACACTTTCTTGACTTGTTTTTTTTAAGTACCTTTTTTAATCCATGATACAGAATTTAAAAATATAAATGCCATTTCCTTTCAATGTACCAACAGTCTTTCCGAAACGTTACAAAACCTAATTGAATTCCATGAGGAGTATAAATCAAATATCGGTATGGGATGTAGTGGCGAAGAGGACATCAAATCTTTGATCGAGAAATTTTTGTTACATGTGATAATTTCAGACACTTCATCAGACTTATTATCTTAGTATTTATTAAGAGTGCAACTCTAATACTCATGAAACCAAAACAAGTATAATTTTCCCTCAGGAATAAAGTAGAAAAAGGACTTCAAGGCTAGAGGCTTGTGTGCTCTTGGGCTTAAATCTTACCATGGCAGATCTACAAAAATAGTTTCTTGCCCACAGGAAAAATCTGCTAAAAACGATTCAATTAAAGAAATATTTAATCAAATATATGTGTTTCTGGTTTTAAAATGGCTAGGCATAAAAAAATAAAATCCATGGGCTAGGACTGTGCATAGAATAAAATATTTAAAACAGGAAATGTAGTTGGAGGAATAGACGATGGGTTTGTTTTGAAATGTTAAGTTTTCTCTTTAAATAAACATTTTGTCAACTGAGGACTTTTTTCACTCTTTTGGAATTTCCCCACTGTATAACATCCACATAACACATTTTTAATTCACCATAGACATGTTCTTTTGCTATTTGAGATTGCATCAGTTATTAATAATGATGTGAGGAAATGAAACTTGCATGCGCAACTCGGTCATCACTGATATCAGAGAGTAATGATCCTTTCCACTGGTTACAAATTTGTTCATATGAAGCCCTATTTGCAAACATGATGTTACAACTGACGATTCTTGTTCTTCTCTCTTCTCCCTCATCCCAGCAATTCCTGACACCTTGGGCATTGGTAAGAAATAAAATTAAAATGTCAATTTTCATAACATTTCTTATATTCTTTTATTTTTTTATTTTTTATGTATTAATACGAAGAAAAGGACATCTCAGCACTTAGAACTAGTTTGGAGGAGGCAGAGGACAGGGAAATTCGGAGAGAGCGTGTTGGTGAGGCCAAATCCCTTCTTGGGCATCGATGGCCATAGGAGTAACAGTAAGTAAGTAAATACAAAGAAAAAGTCAATAACGTGAAACCATATCAAGTCGAAGCTTAATATAACAAGTCTAATTAAATTTGTGTCTCGAAGTCTCGTGGGAAAGACCAAGTGCAGAGTGCAGATGTCGAGTTTTATTGCAGTTCTCCATCTTTGGAGCAAAAACGCTTGTCGCACACAACACCAACTTGTAATGTTGGAGCAGTCCAAGGCCTGCCTTGGCGATCTTTACTCTTTTACTAGAATTTGAGACAATACTGGTTGACATCCCTTTCTATGGGGGTCAACCCTCGTGACACGTGACCATTTCCTCCCATAAAAAAGGACGTGTGGTTGGAGTGCCTAGTAATAGAATAAACACTGAGGTGTATTTAAATTAATAACTGTAATAATCAGTCAATAATGTCATTTAACTGTACTGCAATTACAATGGTACCCATTTTTTCCCCACTTACAGTCGAACCTCGCTAATCTGACACTTACGGGACCGGGGGCATGGACGGAAAAGTAATAAACGGTATCAGGAAACTGAAACATACTTTCTCCCTTAGTCATTTAAAATTATAAAACTTATATAATGAAATAAAACAGGGACTGGGGGCATGGTCGGAAAAGTAATAAACGAAAGCAGGAAACTGACACATACTTTCTCCCTTAAATTCATTTAAAACCACAAAATTTATATAATGAAATAAAACAAATTAACAATTAATTATCACACAAAAACATACCAAATTTATCAAAATCAGTTGGTAAATAAGGGAAATATCGGTTTTCTTAGTATTTGCTATCCTATACTCGTAAATGTTATCGTCCGTGCGTGTTTGTTTGCACAATTATTTCTAAAACGGCTCCGAGCATTTCCTTCAAAGCCTTGAAGTAAGTAATTTATGACTCAAAAACGTTTTCTATGCAGGCTATTTGGCCAGAGAAAATCTAATAACATAATAAAAGGAATTTTTAAGTTGTAAAATTTAACATTGGTCTTATGAGTTGTCAAGATAGCAACAAAATAAACAAGGAAAGTATAAACAAATGAAGTAATCATTACAGCTGTTTGGAAACAACAGCCATCTAGGACAAATTCAGCATGTGGGATAAAAAAGTGCATGGAGTAATAAAAAGGTTTTTATTTATCAATTTTATGACACTGAAATATTTTATAGTAATTGGATGAACTGGTAATCATGAAAAAATACCGAGCAAGGCTCAGTCCACCAGGTACTAAGAATAACATTGGACAACATACTGCATTTACTGCCAAACTAAAATATCAATTATCTCCGCAACCAGTTGACGTAGACTAATGATTCAGGATACTGGATTATTTAGTTTTTCAAGCCAAATTTAATGGTTGCATGTATATTTTCTTTAGATGTTACAGATTTTGTGAAATTTAAAAAATTTGAATTTGTAATACTTAAACTTTCATAACTTCTGAATCTGAATTTTTACAGACATGCTGGTGGTGACATTTTGTTTGTCATCTTAAGCACTAAAAGCCATGAAATTTTTATCAAAATCGTTAGAGCTGTTTTTGAGAAATTTATATTTTTGTCGGTTTATTATGGGGTGAATACAATTTAAAAAAATATTTTTTTTTATTAAATAAACACCTGGAGATAGTTTTATACAAATTTCATGAAAATCGGACCACAGGTGTTGTCTCTAGCTTTGTTTACATACACACACACATACACACATCCACACAGACGGACAGACACCACTCCGAAAACCACTTCTTTGGATTCAGGGAGCACTAAAACAAATATAACCACTAACGACTCAACTTTGAAAATTTTGATGAAAACAATACTTTCTCCATATACTATTTTTATGGGGGAGAAAGTAAAAATGTCGGATTATCAGAGGAACACGTTTATTGACATAAAAACATAGTAAAACTGTATGTAAAACAGAAGACATTGCAGTAAGAACCTTATTTAACAATCTAGAAAAATAAAAAAGGGCTTCAATAATTAAAAAATACTGTAACAATAATTTAACGTAAACTCCTACTTTGTACCACACCAAGGTTCAACGATCTACTGACCGAAATAAGCACTGACAATGAATTATTCGTCACTGACAGGAACCAACCTGAACGGAGTGATTCCCATGAAATGTAAATAGAGATAAATTTCTGCTAGCGTGGTCGGACCAAGCGAGGAGTCGGACCATCCGAAGTCGGATTAGCGAGGTTCAACCATACCCTTTAATTAGTGAAAGAGAAATTAGAGCAATTGGGTTAGATGCACTAATTTAAAGCTTATTTAACTGAGAACATTTTTATAATAACTGACACATGCATAGTAATAATGATAATGATGATTGTGTATGTTCCAATGTAAGATAGAACTTTTACCATAAACATATTGTTTTTATTTTATTCAAAACACAAATTCAAAGTTGATTCACAGAACAAAAATTAATTAGCATGTATGATCTTGATAGTTCTTTCATATTCTACGAAGAAAAGTTCTACGAGGATTCTGAAAATGATAAATGATACTCTATATAAAACTGAGTTTCAATGCAGTTGTTGACATTTTATTTAAGCAAGTACATGTACATGTAAGGGAAATGCAACCTCAGGCTTACCCTGTTTTTTCATTCAAACTCTTAGATTGAAGAATGTTGAGTGTTTAATTCACAAAATCCCTGTAAATAAACCAAGGAGGCTAAAGCCCTCCCAGACCCCTGATGATAATTTTTTCCTACCCAAAATTAGCTCCTGTTTTTGTTTATTTTACCCAAAACTGATTCTCTCCTCCCTTTTTGATACATTTTAATCAATAACTGCCAGAAATCACATTGCTTGGATGGAAAATTAGGTTAGGAAAATTTTGAAATCAAATACAAATTGTTTTGATTGGTTCAGTATTGTTATTTTTACTCAAAACAAGGATTCCTTCCTTCCTTTTAGATACATTTTAATAAATAACTGCCAGAAATCACATTGCTTAAATGGAAAATTAGGTTAGGAAAATTTTTAAATCAATTATAAATTGTTTTTTTGGTTGAGTTTTGTTTTAGCGAATTTCCCCTATAGGGAAGTAGCTATTACCGTAGGCGGCACGGTGAGACTTAAGCCCGGGACCATGTTATTTTTTCATTTTAGGTCTCTAGACCCCAAAAACACTGTTCGTTCATTTTCATATCTATGTATATATATATATATATATATATATATATATATATATATATATATATGTATATATATATATCATATATTTAATTTCGTAAGGCGATTCTTTGCTTCAAAATTGAGAGCGTCTGGCAAGTCGTAGAAAGATGGGAGCGGGCTCAAATTAAAGGTCTCTATCCCGTGATGGCGGGAAAAATAAAGAAATTTCTTGAAATTAACCAGAAAACGAGAAATAACGTAAAATATCTGCCATTTAAAAAGCATTGGGAGCTAAAAACTTCTGCATTGTTTACATAAAACATGTGATGCTGATACTTGATTGAAACCCATACGGTAGGCTAGATTATATCAATATAAGATAGAATAATTTTGCTATGAAGGTATTTTGTACTATAATAAATAAGGGTTGTTTGAATTTTCACTCATTAGGGGCTTTTAGCCCCTTCAAGCCACTAGTATATATATATATATATATATATATATATATATATATACCTGTCCTTAGGCACGATAACTTTTGTAAAAAAGATCCGATCTTGATGAAATTTGGAACGAACGTGTAAAGCGTCATTCATGACTTTGAGTTCGAAAACCAGCAAGATTGGTTAAATCTAAGAAGGTTTTTGTGACAAAATAAAATTTATTTTCAAGATTTAACACCTTTTTAGTAATTATTTTTAAATTTAATTGTCAAAATTGAATTCAGCTTAAAAAAATCAAACAATTTAGGATTTTGAATTATTATGCTACGTCAATCCGTTGCTTAGATATTGGATAGTATTGGATGTGCTAAACACAGTACGTTGTCCAATATTATTTTTAATTTTTCCCTCCAAAAAGTATAGTCACCCTGATTTGAGATGTTTTATAAAAATACAATTCTGAACATATGATTAAATTTTCAGGTGAAGAATATTTTATTTGTATTTATTTTGAATAGTTAAGAGTTCATTGATCAAGATTTTGCAGAAAATATATACTATATCAAAAAATACAAATTATTTTTAAATTTAATAAAGAATGTGTGAGCATTTGGAGGGGGGGATGTCTTGGTCTAAACTGCCTAAAAATATAGCACAATATATGGTATGTTTACAATGATGAGGATTGATAATATGTTTTATTGAAATTGGCTGGGGATGAAGGTGTGTTGCAACAGGGATGTTTTGATTAATGTAAAACTTACCATATGATTGAATTTAATTTTTTCATGAGATTAAGTTATTTGTTTGATTTGAGTGTTTTGAGTTCATTGATTATATGTTTGTTGACATTTATATACTATAGCAAGATTATAGTTATTAAAAATTAAAAGACTAAGAATTATATAAAATACAAAACTGAATGTATTACTAATAAAAACCAATGTGGTCTCTTTGTTATTTTCCTCATGTTTAAAGCTCATGAGTGATTTCCTTCATTATACATTCCTTCAAATAAGTTGAATGCTCACATATACAAAATAAATCCTATGGAAATTTGCTGAGTGTGCAGGTCTGCTGCGACGGGGGTATTTTTACTCAAAACAGATTCTCTCCTTCCTTTTTGATACATTTTAATCAATAACTGCCACAAATCACAATGCTTAAATGGAAAATTAGGTTAGGAAAAATTTGAAATCAATTACGAATTGTTTTTATTGGTTCAGTTTTGTTTTTTTGACTCAAAACAAGAATTCTCTTCTTCCTTTTTGATACATTTTAATCAATAACTGCCAGAAATCACATTGCAGAAATCACATTAGAACTCAAGTTTAAAAATTCAACAATATCTCTAAAACTTGCACTTAAGAATAATTTACCGTCACATTTCTTTATTTTGGATTGTATTACAAGCAACATTTAATATTAGTATCTATCATATTATAACTTTGAAGTTTTCTGCAATAGTGCTGCAATAGGAGTGTAAAGCCCCACCTCCTGCACCAGCAAATAATGTTGGCAAGCAGTGTCACATGAGTACAAATACAAATACAAATACAAATAATACAAATACAAATATTCTTTATTGTCGTACAAATTCATACAAATCATTGACAGCGTCATCTCAAAGCATATTTTCATAGCTGAGTCAATATATTCATTTTTTTTCTCAGTTACTGTACTATGTTAAACAATATTTTAGTAAAAAAAAAAAATTACAATTTGTCATTTTACAAAAATATAAAATTATTCTAAAATAAACAGTACCTGTTGTTATTGTTACAGAGCTCCAAAGAGCTTAAGGCCCGTTTTCACGATGTCAACTGAAGAGCCAACCAGCACAGGACAGTCCAATAGAAAAAAATCTATTTGCAGCTAGTGCACATTTCAGCCGTGACGATACAATGCCAAAAATGACTATAAATAATTATTAGATTAATTTATAGTTAATTTTTAAATTTCATTAATAAATATTTGGTAAGAAGTGTACACACGCTGAAAATAAGTTGTTGGTATTTTGGACTGTTCTTATGCCGATTGGCTCTTCAGTTTGCATTGTGAAAACGGGCCTTTAAGTATAAACTGGAGCTGGAACAGGATGTCTGTTAACGAAGCCAATTATGGTTATCTTTGTTTGCAGTGAACTTAAAATGCACGTGAGCTTTACAAAAAGTCAGTAAATAATTCATAAGACGAATAAATGCATTGATCCATGCTTTGTTTATTGTTCATATTATATGGTTTGTATTTTTCGTTTCAATCACCAAGTGGAATGCTGTGAACCATCCTTGGGAACATATGGACTGTCTCTTCCCTGATTGGTTCTTTTCTATACAAATGTCATTTAGGGGGAGGGGCTTTTACATACTCACTGAGAAAACTATAAGCATACAACATACTAATTAACTATTCACAACTTCACTTTTTATTTTCAGTCTACCAGATACTGAAATCACCAATTTGATTCATTTATGTCACACAATATAACAGGAGATATATCTAAAAACTTGCTACTTGAAAGCACTCCTACCTACAGCACTCACAATGGGTATAACCTATATTTGTTTCAAGATGTATCGCTTAGCTTTTTTAAAATGAAACTGAAAGTATGGATATTATAAGTTGTAAAGTATCGATTCCACGTTAAAATGTAGGTCCCTTGGTTGCCATCGGCTGATGGGCTAATAATTAACAGTCCTGTCTATGGAACATTTCAGCCCTTAGTCAGTAAAAAGACTAACAGATCACGCCACAATCATCCTTCACTCATCTGTCATTCATATTTGGCTTAAAATACCTACCTGGGTAGGTCGTCATTTCAAGTAATGTACCTAATGTATAATTTTAAAAATGTGTAAATCTCTATGTTATACTAGAACCAGAGAGTGAACATCGTTGACTCGTTTGGGCAGTGCGCAGATCAGGGAACTAAAGCCGTACTTTGGAACCTCAAGCTGAACCGTCTCTCAAAGCAGAAAGTAGTTGCTGAAGGGAACATGACCAATAATGTCCCCCTCGATGACAAAGTGGCGGTAAGTAAAGTTTTTTGTTTTTTTGTTTGTAGGGGGGACTAGATCGTCTGGGTTTCCCCACCCCACAGGAAAATCCTGCGAAGTTACTTCAGCCATTATTTTATCTTTTTATTCGGCTACCGGAAAGGAAAGGAAGCTTCCCTTCGATCATCCCTTAGACTCACAGCCTTTAGTAGATTAATAGAAGGGAAGTAAAAGGAAAAAGGAATAGGTAGATGGAATAGGTTCGGCCAAGCTTAGACTGGGTGGGCAAAGGTGTACCTTTTTCACATTGGCCCTCATCTTGGTCGTCAATACACCCCCGTCCACCCTGCCGTCAAGCCCAGCCTCCCCTGGTGGGGAACTGAAGTTGTTCAATGAAAGACAGCTACAACACTGCCCCCAATTGTGACAACTTCTGTTACTGTACCCAGTAATGGTACCTAAACTAGCAAAAGCCAGTTGGGATCCCACTAGGGAGGTGGGTAAAGTTACTCAGTGCCAAACACCTCAACAATTTACCTTAACAAATTTTGTCAGACAAATTTTTACTATATCAGAATATACAGTAAACCTCAAGGGTCTTTCCTATTATATCCCCGCATTTACAAAGTTAGGGTAGTTAGCTTTAAAACAAAAAGAAGTCGCCATTTTGAAATGGTACAAAGTAGACATTTTATACTTCTTACAAAAATAGTTCTTAATACAGTAGAGTCCCACAAACCCGGAATTCGATAACCCGGAATTCTGGATGACTCGGAAAGCCTACCAGAGCAATAAAGTGCACTGAGATTCAAGGCCAGAGCATGGTGAGACACATATAAAACAGTTTTGGTTTTACTTTAAATTTGTTTGTAAATGATAATGTAGTTTTTGTATTTTTTACTATGCAATAAATAAATGATTTCTTATAGAAATAATAGAAACTATTCTTATTTTTTCTTATTTTTACTCATTTCCCGATAACTCGGAAATTTCACAAACCCGGACACCGTTCGGTCCACATTAGTCCGGGTTTGTGGGACTCTACTGTAGTGGTCATCCTTATACCAAGTTTGAAGTTTTTACTTTAAGAGGTTCATGAGATATGATTAAATATGTAAAAATCACAAACAGACACACAAACGGAAAACAATCACTTAAGGACATACGTTTATATGAACTTTTTTTTCACTTTGATCCTAAGAATCACTACGTAAATTATTGCCCCATATTTTTTGAACACCATGTATAAGTTTCAAGACTTTGTTTCAGGGAGCTTTGGTAATCTCAGAAAAAAAAAATGGAGGTTGGGTCGAACAAGGGTTTGTGTTCAAATTGAATCACTTCTGTCGAGATATGTTATTAGCACAACGTAAGCCATGGACCAATCTCTGGGAGAAAGCTGGAATATCCCCTCCCATCACTTGCCCTATCGCTAAGGTAAGATTTGCATGCATGTTGAAGTTCAGGTTCAGGGTGTTTACCACGTCAAAGGCGGTAAAGGAGGACTTATGGAGGACCTATGCAGGACCCTACAGAATTTTGGAGGACCCAGCGACTATTTTTGGCGTGGGGTTGATGATGAAAAATATCATTGTAACTGTAACTCAATATAAAAACAATTATCTAAAGAAATGTAGTCATAATTCGATTTACCGACAATTATCTAAAGCAATTTAGTCATAATCCAATTTACTAATAGATATCCCTCAAGATTTCTCGAAAACTAGTTAAGGTAACAGCGTGTGTCACCAAAATTTGTGTTTTAAACTTTTAAATCAACTTGCCACATGGCAGGAACTCATTCCCAACTTCCCAAACACATATTTATAATCCATTCGGGGAATTAATTCCATGTAATAATTGTAGTATAGTAATTTAAATTGACTTTATGGAATTAACTTGCAGTTGCCCGTGGTTTCGCTCACGATAAAAATTTCAGCTGATCTTACTTCTGCTCCTTGAAATGTCAAATTATAGAATTCACAGCTGTTTACATTTAGGTATTTGAATGTTTACATCCTTATAAAATGTAAACATTGAAGCTAAGGACGTTCACGGGGCGTAGCCCGAAGGGATTTTAAGGAAGTGAATAGGCCTATATGTTTCCCAGGTTCAAGATCTACCTCTGTGTGAAATTTCAACCCAGTCGGTTCAGTATTTTTTGAGTTTACTTATCCCATACATACCCACATACAGAAACCACCTCTTTTTTATAATAATATAGATAGATAGATGGATAGATGTATTTAGTTTTTGATTTACATTAAATGTTTCAGTATAAGATAAAAGATGTGGTGATCCTCAAGTGAGCTGAGCTGCTTCTTTTTATTTTGTCCTAATAAGGCATCAAGATGTAACAAAAACTTTTTGATGGTTTAAAATTTTATTTTGTTAATTACTTAAATAGTTTTTAACTTTTCAGATTAGTAAGTTATCAGCGTCAAAAGAATCCATTAATATTAAACTTGTTTTAGAACCCACATCTAGGCTATAAATTATAAAGACAATTTTCACACTCATAAATTAACAAACAAAAAAACTTGTTATTGTTCTTGTTGATTATTTAATACCAAATGACATGATTAATAAATTAATAATTTTTAGATCAGCTAATGTTATGAACAAAAAAATAACGATGAAAATTGAAATTAATTTTTGAGCCTTGGTCAAAAATATAAAAACAATTAATTCTTAGTTATTTTGCATACAAGAACAAAAGTAACAACTTCAGATTTTCATTAGGTATATGAAACAAAATGGTCTTCCTTGAAGCAGTATCACAGAAAATGTTTCATTTGCAAAACAAGCCCGCAGGACTTATGGAGCCGTCATTTTATTTTCTAGGGAAAATACATCTTGAAAGACTTGGAAGTATCAGAAATGATGAAGCAAATGCCAGGCTTTATTAAGGATGGAACATATAAAGTAGAATTGCAGTTCCTTTCTCAAGACAAGACACGGCTAGGATGCATTGAAGTTTTTTTTCACACCGCAGCAAGACCAAATTAATTTTCAGTTGGACATTTGTAAAACAACATCATAAAATATTCTTCAATATTATAATAATATTATAAACAATAATAATGGTTACATTTAAAGGTTGTAACCATTATTATAATAATTGTATAATTATTTACCCGTTGTTAATTTCTACAGCCCTGTGTTCATTATACACATAATGTGTTCACAGATTTAGTTTACAACATTAGAATAGTTTCATAATGTTGCTAATTTATTTTTTGAATCTTGAATTTTCAAAATGCTATATAACAGGACATGCTATATTACTATGCAGCATTAATTGCAATACAAAATAATTTACAACATGTAATCAGTGGCAGGGCCGCCGAAAGGGGGAGGAGGCAATGGGGGCAGACTGCCCCGGGCCATAAAAGGAAGGGGGCTCCATTTTGATCTGAGGATATTTTTGTGGATTATTTAATATTGGAATATTTAATTGAAGAAGACCAAAATGAAATGAAATATTAACAGATACATCAAAACTTATTCTTTAAAATGTGTATCAATTAAAATGGCCTGTATTTGTCTTATTTTGATACAGTTTCATTTGGTTTTCTGACATCTTGTCTCGGGTCTCCTGAGGGTAGGCCTGCGCCAGACCTCATATTAACGACATCCGTATCAAGCGAGGCCCCTGTCCTGTACCAATCGTCTGCCCCCGAAAATTCCTCACAAAACTTTGTTTGAAAATCAGGCCTTTGATGGGCCAAGGAAAATAATTCCTAGCTGTAACTAAACAGTGTATACTACATTTTACAAAAGAGTTGCAGTAATAACATTTACGACACAAGACGAGACATGACTTGTTTCACAGCGACGAATAGGCTAACTTCGGCTTTGTTTCTCCTCTTAGTTTGAGTCGACTACGTATGAACCAAGATCCAAACAAATACAGGTTTCCTCAAACAAAATGAAAGTAAATCGTGACGTCATCAGGAGGCTAGAAGAATGCAGCTCGTCTGAAGCCGGAAGCTGGAAGCTGGCACAATAAAATATCTTGGCCGATAAGAGAGTACTACAGGCATCCATCAGCAAATGTAGGAATGCTATCATTAACGAAAATAAAACTGAATGACACAATTTTGTTGATATAAAAGAACAAACATGTAACGTTGTTATATATTGTGTTACGTCATATTGCTAAACGCTATCAAAATGTGGTGCTTGAAACGTTATTTTAGTCATCTCTTTTTGCAGCAATTTTCCAGACGTGGACTTCTCAATTTTTGAAATAAAGGGTAATCCAGAGTTTGTATATTCCTTCCTAGTCTTGTCCTTTCATTTTCCAATATTTACTTTCGGTCTTTTATTTTTATTTACGCGATTTTAGTTGCTGGGCGACAACGCAATGAATGGCGGGGAGTCCACGGTTCCCTGAACAGAACGTTATTCCCCAGAAAGTCTGTGCAGTCCCAGGAACCGCATCAGCTTTGACAGACAAAATCAAGGCTGCCAACCCAAATATCTTCAAAACAATCTATACCATGGTGTAGTTTGTGTCCTTTAGAACCTTTTTCAGTAAATATCTCAGATTTTGAAATTTCGTCACTTAAAACTTTTTTCGGGCAACCCCTTCAATTGAAAATCTTTTAAATAAAATTAAAACTCTGTGACAGTCACCTTCTGCGGGCCCGTGTTGTTGTGCGTGGGGCCGGGGGGCTCGGAGGGGCACAGATCGTCGGCGGAGATGACGTCGCAATCCACCCTCCCCGGTAGACAGCCCATCTCCTGCATCAGCCGCGAGTGCATATGCTCTGCCCCTGCACCGATGTAAATGTAAGAATAACTGTTATTAAATAACAGTGTAAATAATAGGTTACTTTTGAGTAACAGTTACTCCTGAAATAGTTATCCAAACATAACGGTTTTGCTCATCCCTAATACTGACCTTCCTCCTCGGCCTGTTGCTGTTGAGTCTGTCCCAGGTCGATGCCTGTCGAGCTTTCCGCCGTGCGCATCACTTTACTGTCCACTCATTCTTACAGAGCTAGCAAGGATTAGCACAAAACATAGACATTGTCAAGAGCTTAAAATAAGAAATCAATAACCTTACACTAAGTTAACTTTTATTAAAAACCTTACAACTAATAGTACAGAAAAAAGCTCCTACAAATATAGCAAAAGTAAAATTTCATTTAAAACTAATTAAAAAATTCCTCAATCGAATAAAACATTTTATCTATCAAAACAACTTTAATTCTTTTTAAAACTTATGTTTCCTAACCATCGATTTTAAATTACTAGGCAAATGGTTAAATAGTTATTTGTGCATCTACGGACTAAAGTGTAACTTTTTCTCCGAGAGGAAAAATTTTGTCGCCTGATGGCGGAGCTGAGGGCGACAAATTTCCCGAGGGGGAAAATGCACTTTAGTCCATTGATGTCCATTAATTGTTCCTCCACCCCACCTACACCATTAACAATAACTGCAACAATATAACGTTACCTTCATATGATCCTTTTCCCTTTTAAACTAGGCTTGATTAGAATCACAAAAAATATATAATATAAGGTACTTAGGCAATTTAAGCGACCATTTATTCACACTTTCACACTATTTTTTCTAAAGAAGTAAAATTCCTCCAAAATCTGTAGGTAAGAAACGATCATGTTTATAAAACGTTCAACCATTCGGTATATTGGTAACAACAAATTCTAAATCAGGTGTTTTTATATTCAGTGTTGCCAACTTAATTCATACAAAAAAATTATTACCTGGCTATTAAATGCATACGGTTTTGTTTTCTTAAATTGAATCACTGAAGTTCTTTAATTAAATTTAGAGTAAGCAAATGTAAATCGACAGTGTTGCCACATTTTCTCACTGTCCATCGCGGAGTTGCCGGATTTCTCCCCATGTATTTCTTATGAGATTACTTTAAGTCCCATGGGAGAAAAAGTTGATAGTTTTAGTCCCGTGGGAGAAAAAGTAAGTAAGTAAATCCCATGGAGTATAAGCTAGTACTTTAGTATTCTATTCCAGGGACTAAAAGTCGACATTAGTAGTAGGTGGAGGACAAAGTTTTCTTCCCATATACTGTGGACACTTTTTATAAAAAGTATCAATCGGTGTCTTGGATATTGGAAAATCGTGATTGGAAAACCGTGTATTATAGACATATTCATGTTGAAAATTTTGTAAGCTGTCCAAATTTTTTTTACGAACTCTAAACATTTAAAAATATAAAGTGAGGGAACAGCTAATCTTTAAAGAATGATTTACATGATTTCCTTTTTGAAGAAAATGTCATTATGGTACTATTACAATTTTTTTTGCATTTTGAAAATTATCTCAATGAGAAGATGCTCCCCAAAATTCAATACCATAGCTTTGACAGGGAAAAAGCCCATAATAAACCAATAACTTAATTTGAATATCAATTACTTCAAGCAAAATAATCATTTGAAAACAAATAGAATTTAACCTTTTGACATTTTACTAATGCAGGGTTTCCAGCTTAAATTTGGATCAATCTCTACTCCTAAAAAGTTTACTGAATTATTATTCAGGAAAGAACTACCTTGAACAATTAAATTCTGAGCTTACCCTATTTTGTATACAATTTAAAACATTTTCAACTTTCAAGCCGGTGGCGAGATACTCAAAAAAACCGTGCTGCCGGGAGTGTGTTAAGGAGTAAATATTGTTTTCCCCTCACCGCTATGTTTAGGCGCTTTTTACTCCTTGTAAAGCATGAGTAAAATAATAATTTGTCTCCCATAAGGAGTAAAGTTAACTTTGTCTTCCAGCGGGAGACAAAGTAAACCAATAACTCTGAAACCAATAATTCAAAAATTAGAGCGCCTTTAAATTTTTACACATACCTGCAAATATATTGCAGTTCAATGAATGTAGGTGCTACTAACAGCTGATTTAGTGGCAGGAATAATCAAATAAGTAAAAACAACAATCAGCTATGAGAATGCAAAACAATTAAGCATGCAAGAATGTTGCAACAATTAGCTAATTGTTGGTGCAGGCATGGTTGCATCTACCTGTCAGCTAATAGCAGGCAGTAATAACAGAACGAAATAAAATTGTTATATTTTATTTAGGCCAATTACTAAGTTAATAACATAAATGTTTATGGTCAGGATATTTATTATTGCAGTTGAGGGAAAATGTGTATTTTGAGAGTAAAACACATTGTCTCCCTCGTGAAAATTGTGAGACGATGTTCTACTTTATTAACCCAACACACAAATCATAAATAAATATATTATATAAAAAAAGAGGTGGTTTGTTTTTGATATCTTTAACCCTCGAGCGGGCGCATGCAGAGATTCCCTCCGCACATGTTTTTTATGTTAAAATAAACAGACATAATGGGTGTTGGCGGTCGTGTCTGGCTCCATAGTTTACGCCCCACATTCCAGGAATCCCCTAAAGTTATTTATACCCCCCCACCCCCACCCTTGGTACCTTGTTATTTGCAATTCAGAGATGCCGTGTCAGTTTGCAGAGCGCCCTCTCCCGTAACATAGATAGTGATACCTATTTTTCAAATTCATAATAGCGAAGGATTTGTAATTGTTGGTTGATTTTTTGGTCTTTTCCTATTGCTTTTGAAAAAAAGCAAAAGGAAAAGTCCAAAAAATTAAATATTAATTAATACCTATTTTATACTGGAAAATTACTTACTATGTTCAATTGAAATATTACACCTTTTAAGTTAAACAATTAATTGTATCGACGATGAAATGTGATTCCTAATGAGGTTTGTCGACCTTAAAATACAATATTTCGTTATAAAACAAGTAAAATGGGTTAAATTTGTGAGATTTGATGTTGCGGAGTTCCGCATGCGCCCGCTGCGGTTTGACCCGCTCAAGGGTTATGGACTTTAGTCGTCCGAAAGGGACCCAGTCAGGGGTTTTGGAATTTTTTTTAATAGTTACTATGGTTACCATTTGAAATAGCTACTAAGGTTGCCAATAAAAATCAGCACTAAGAAACAACAAGAAGAAAATAATCTCCTGGGCAAACCCGGGGTTATCAGCTAGTAACTAATAACTGAGGGAAGTAATCCACCGACTCACCGACGACAGTGTCTTCCTCTGTGTCGTATTCTTTGCCTTCCGACCCCATCAGGCAGGCGCTGTTGGCGACCACGTTCTTTAGGTCAAAGGTCGCATAGGTCAGTCGCCCCGACTGCACCACAGCTTGCACCGGGTCAACGGCATTCTCTGAAACACAAAGAGAAATTAGGGGCCGAATTTATATTACGTCATTGCTTTTTGACAACTTTTTTACCCCCCTACTCCCAACAATCTTCCACCATCATAATCCTCCTGACCCCCCCCCCCCCACCATTGAAAAATTACATCATAGGGGACAAACTCCAGAAATAATGCCAAACTTTTGGAAAGACCTACTAAAGGGTTCTTCTATTGGGTTCTTAAAACTATGAAATTTAATTTTAAACCCTTTTTGGGCTAGCCTAATTTGATGTTCAACGATTCAAACAAGAACGTTTTAAACTTTGTAGTACTACAGTATTTACTGTAGTGATTAATGCTGACGCTGCCTGCAAATCTAAAAACATATTGACCTTGGGCATTTTTTACTGTAGCTTTGTTTGATCTGAAGCTAAAATTACCATTCAAATGGGTATTGCAAAAATCGAGTACAAGCTGTTTCTAAGCTATTTAGCTTTAATTTAACGAATTTACATAAAATGTTTACATTCCTCCTACCTAAATTAGTTTTTTTTTTTTTGAAAAATTACTTCATCTCAGCGTTTACCCCCCATCCCCAACATGGATTATTGACTTTTCCAGCCCTTTATATTCTAGAACTACTAGTTTTCATAAAAAAGAATGAATATGCTTTTCTGGATCAAAATTTCAAACATAACCATAACACATGTCATAAAAATAAATTTCAATTTTTTTGTCACCACCTCACAATGCTTGAGCGAGGACCTTTTTACAGTGGTATAAAGATTTTTAACATTTTGCCAAATGAAATAACTTGCATAAACAGCGTCAAAGGATTTAAAACCAAACTTAAAAATATCTTACTTCAAATTTGTCCTTATAACATAGAGGAATTTATTCAAAGCTTTAATTAGGTTTTTCATTGGTCTAAATACTGGTGTCATCGGGTTACTGGTGTGTTGTTTTAATACTGGGGTCTGGGTTTTTGTTGGTTTCAGGAACTGCAATTTTTATTCTTAACAATATTTTTCGTTCTATTCTAAAATTTTTGTTTAGCTTTTAGGATTATTGTATTTTTATCTATTTTAGATGATTGACGTGTTATATATTTACGTATGCTATGCATGTGAAATGTAAATGATGTAACAAATAATGAATAAATAAAAAAAATATATAAACATGCACATCATCCTGTCATCATTTCCATTCTCGACCACTGCCCCCTATTTTCACATGATGTAATTTATGGCTTCTTATTACACAGCTGACTCTCGGTAACTCGAACCTCAATGGCAAGAAGTTGTCGATAATTCGAGTTATTTTCGATACTCCAAAGGAAAACCTTTCTGAGTCAAAATGAAAACTGTGCATAACTCGAAATAATTTTACAGTAATATTTAATCTCTGTAACAGACAGTGGACAGACTCCGTCCACTACCGCTAGCGAGTTAGGATCATGGTATCATTAGTACAACAGGCCTGTTTGTGTGTTAGAATGTTAATTTACATTAGTGATTTTAATTTAATCTGTGTTCGGTGTTTTTAATTCAATGACGAAACCGTTTGGTGTAAACTTCACTTCTTGTGCCCAGCTGAGGATGGTGCTTTCGCGTTGAAACATGTACTGAGCATATTAAATCACATTTTGAGCTGTTGACAAATTTACAGTAAGTAATATAGTCTTACATTGATTGCACATCTCAGGGGCTAAAAACATTGATACACCATTAACATTTTTTTTATAATTTGGAATACTTTCAAGGTATTTTTAGCTAACGGTTACTTCAAACTAAAAGCTACTTTAACGTAATATATTCTTTAAAGTTACTTTAGAATGTTACTTTCAAATCAGTGACTTTAATATAATAATTACTTTAAATAATGGTTTATCTTGAATAACAGTTACTTAAAATTGTGTTTACTTTAATTTAATGTTTACAATCGATAATAATTACATTAAAAACTGTTTCTTTAAAATAATAGTTACTTAATAATAATTAGGGGTGTGCGGTGCAGCAAATTTTTTCGATTCGATGCATCGATGGGATTCATAGAATTTTGATTCAAATCGATGCAGTGTGGTGTTATTTGCTGTCAGTTATTTACAGCTTGCATTACTGTAATGGGTCAATAACTTAAAGAGGATTAAAGTAAAAAATTCCACAAAACGTTTGAATGAGTCTGAACCAAAGCATTTGTAACAGGAACAGGCATTATAAATAGGAATTTGGAAGTATAAATAAATAAATAATTATGTCTTAATTCCTTTCACAATCTCAAGAAATAGTTATTATTACTAGGCCTAAAGATTTTCTTAAAAAAACACAAGCAGTCCAAGTCAAAATGAATCAGTTTAAAGTTTGTTAAATCATCTAATAATTATAACAATTAGCCTAAGTAATACAAACAAAGAAAACAAAAAAACCCGCCTATTATTGCAGATATTTTTGCTTTGCAATATTTGCATATTCCTGCATCTTTCCCTTCACTGAGGAAATAATCAAGAATCGGGTATCTCTTCTCGGATAAAACTGAAGTATCCCTAACATGTTGGTATTGTCATTCGTATCTGTTTCAACAAAGCTTCGGCGACTTTAGCCCGGATCGTCTACGATCTCTTCGTCACGGTCTTCAAACATCATTATTTATTTGTCATTCCACTACTCCAAAACAAAACATTCAATTGCATTTGCGCGACAGTAAAAATAAAACAGACATGAATTAATGCGCAGTGCTGAGCTTTAAGACAACGGCAACAGCAGACAGCTCAACAGCTGAGCATCACCAAACAGTGTTACCAGTTGTTTACCGTGTTTACCCACAAAAATACCCATCTCTGCTAGAATAAACTATTGAAAACTATTACGAAATCCCCACACGGGCTTGGAAATACCCAAGAGTCGGGTAATTTCTCTAACAGCAGTATTTGTTTTTGTTCCATTGCTCGGTCAGCCTGTATCACCATCACGATCGCGGTTACACTGCAGCTGCCGTCGACTGTCGTAGTGCTCGTTTTATTCTCGTCATTGAAATTTGTGTATGGAATTATACAGCCATACATTAAAAGGTTTTTTGCAATAATTTAAAACTCATTATAAAATAAAGAAATAATCTATTGCAAGAGTTGTTTAACTTGGCGAAAATATAACAATGCACTACTTTGTCACAGCCTTTATCGCATTCTTTATTGTCGTCTAGAGTCTGGAAGTATTACTACGCACTTAGCTTTTCATAGCTTCATTATGATTCAATAAACTGCTTTGAACATTAATATTAAGAATTTATATATTTTAAACGTTTATTTAATTTCTTTCAGCATCATTAAATAGGGTCTAGAGTATCGAAGAATACCGATGCATCGGCATTTCAATGCATGCCGAATCGAATCGAGTCGTAATTTCGATGCATTTTCGATGCATCGCACACCCCTCGTAAAAATAATAGCTACCTTCCAATAACGTTTACAATGAATGATGATTACATTAAAAACTGCACCTTTAAAATCCTGTTACTTCATAATAACAGTTTGATTAAAATAACGGTTACATTAAAGTAACAGTTACATTAAAATAACAGTTTCATTAAAATAACAGTTACATCAAAACAGTCACTTAAAAATAACACCTACTTTAACAAAATAACAGTTACTTAAAAATAAATGTTATTTTAAACAAAACAGCGGTTACCGGAGTCGGGGGCGCCGGGGGGGTCCCAGGGTGGCACGTGGGCCAGCACGGCGGCGACGGCGGCGGCGGCGGCCACTCTCGTGTCCCAGGCGGCCGAGCGCAGCAGCCCCACGGTCCGGCCCAGCAGGTGGTGCAGCTCCTGGGGGTGCAGCCGCTGCACCTGTGCAGACGACATTCCGTACCGTTCAATCGGACTTGTCAAAAGAGATGGACTAGGTGTAAGTCACATCAATGCTTTTGGCAAGGAATTAATTCGTGGTTGAGTTCTCTTTCTTCAATGCTTGCTGTAACGGAACGCTGAAATCTGCATTTGCTGCAGTTCAGTTACAGCTGAAATCTGCTGTCTGTATCTGATGAGACGAAACATGTTGAAACAGCGAGTCAGAATCCACCAAGGCTCGGAGCGTCTGCTCCTTCTGCCATCAGCGCTTTCGCGCGAGGCAGCAACCTAGCAGCGCAGGTGGTGTCTACACTACCTCAGCGATGCTGAGGGACACTATTGCTTTTGTCAAAGCAGAGCAACCCCTGTTGGTAATTGGTCGGGCCAACATTTTTTCAGCCTCCATGAGCAGTTTTCCTCTGCGGTTGCTCTACTTTAACAAAAGCAATAGCGTCCCTCAGCATCGCTGAGGTCGTGTGGGCACCACCTGCACTGCTAGGTTGCTGCCTCGCGCGAAAGTGCTGATGGCAGAAGGAGCAGACGCTCCGAGCCTTGGTGGATTCTAACTCGCTGTTTCGACGTGTTTCGTCTCATCAGGAACCGTACAGACAGACAGCAGTTCAGCTGTCACTGTACTACAGCAAATGCAGATTTCAACGTTCCATTACAGCAAGCGTAGGAGAAAGAAAACTCAACTACAATTGGATTTGTCAAACATGCTCACATTACTTTGTGATGTATCACTGACTGCGGATTACTAAGTAGGCTAATGTATTGATATTGATAAAATAGGCTAAATGTCTTTGACAACCTTGATGTTTAGCGAGTTTCCTTAAAGGAATAAGCTATTATCTTAGGTCTCATGGCAAGACTTTAGCCCGAGACCAAGTTAACTATTCATTTTGGGGCCCCCCAGAAGCAAAAAACACTATTCATTCGAATTTTTTTATATATACAGGGTATCCAGTAAGTAAGCACAAAAATTTTGGGAATAGGCTCTATTGGTCAACATAAAAAGGAAATAAAGAATACATTTTTTTTCTAAAAATGCATTGTTACTGAGATAGTAGCCATTTTGTATTTTTTCAATAAAAATTTATATCTCAAAAACCATTAATGATAACTTACGAAAACTTGATATAGTGTTTAAGGCATAAATGTAATAGTTTCCAAAAAATTTCCTTACAAAATATTTTTCCGTTTCAAAATGGCGGTCATTTTAAATTTTCAAACTAAAATTACAAAAAAACTGCCGATTTTATAAAAAAATACATGACCACTTTTTTAATTTTTTTATTTTCTATCAAACGACACAAGTTCAGAAGGATCGGACGATAAATAGCTGAGAAATAACGATTTTTAGTTGTACAGGCCAGGCGCACCCTGACAGCTTCTTCTCATTGTCTGCGACAATCAGCTGATTAACCTGCATACATGGCTCAATTGTTGGTAACATTATGTTTTGCTATTTTATTGACATTTTCTGTTACTTTAGAAACAAAGTAAGTGATTGAACTCTTGCTCGGTCCGGCCCAGCAAACATCGAACATTTTCACATCGTCGCTTAAGATGTGACACCTCATACCTCCAAAAACACAACTTTAAAGGAGGACCGAAAACTGCAGGAAAAATACTGCTGTGATACCTCGTATGTCAATAACGGTGGCCGTGTGATATCACATATGTCGTTTTGTGTGGGTTGTAGGTTGAGTACTCGAAGTTTACTTAGTTATATTAACACACATACCTATTATTATGTTTGCAAACAATACCGAAGGTACGGTCCTACTGGTTAAATGTATAATTTTACCAATGGAATAACGAGACATACCGTACTGGGTCTCACCAGAAAGAAACCACTGCCATCATATACCATACTTAAGAGGTCCCACTTCAAATTAATATTGTATCAAATTCAATTTTTTCTTAAATACATGCTCTCACAAGAAAAATGGGTTATTTTTCTGAATTTGGCAATACCATAATCTCAAAACCCCAAAAATCGGAGATACGAGGAATCACATCTTGAGCAATGACATTAATATCGGTCCATAAATTATGTAAAGCCCCTAAGGGGAGGAGGGAGGGTTTTCGGCAGCATTATAAACCATTACGGGGGAGGGTGGGGGATTAGACGCAGCATTATGTAAGTGCTAATTCCAAGAATAATGTCTTATTTTATTCAAAATTAGTTTTTCTCTAGTTAAAATTGGTTTATAAAAATTGTTTAGTGTTAATATTATATTTTATCATAAGAATGCATACAAAACTAAGTTTGAATGTTTAGTTATATAAAAATTGGAAAAAGAATGACTTTTGAATAAAGTTGGTTGGATCAGATTGAATGCCCAGTTCAAACATAACTGCCTCATTAACAAAAAAAACCCAGACTGGAGCCATCCACTGTGCCAATCGTGACAGTGTCTGACCACATTACCACGGGAGGACGAGTGAAGATAATATTTATTTTTTCCATTTATTTCCTTTTACTGTGTGCAATAAGATGTGATTTAACATTAAGATTTGATCAAATATTTGTATTTGTTACATCAATTAATTATTTGTTTCTTTTGAGTTTAAATTTGTCTTTTATTATATACTACGATTTTTAGAATAAGATAAATTGGGGGAGGGGAGTAATGGTACTGAATTACATAATTTTTAGAGGGGGTTTAGTGTTGCCGTTACAGTTCCGTTACAAGGGGGGGAGGGGGGTCTAAAAATGCAGATTTTAGCGTTACGTAATTTATGGGCGGCCCCTTTGTGATGTATCACTGATGGCGGATTACTAAATAGGCTAATATATTTAAGTAGAGCGCCGATTATCCGAACTAATTGGGGACAAGGGGTGTTTGGATAACTGAATATTCGGATAATCAAACATGAAAAGACAACATTTTAAAATTATATATGTAACATAATTCTTAATAGTAAAAAGTCTAAAAAATTATCAAACAAAAATTATTCACTTGATTTTATTATGAAATCTATCAGAATACAATGATATCCCGGCGCAACGGGAATTTTGGTTGGCGCACGAATTTGAATTGCTTGAGAATCATGTTCAAAATATGAATTATTACGGCATTCGGTTAAACTATGGTTCAGATGATCGACGTTCGGATAATCAGCGCTCTACTGTACTTGTGTCTTTTGCAACTTTGATTTTTCTCATGGAGTACATGTTCCAGCACTAGGACATCTTCAAAGTCTCGTTCAAGTTTGCCGGCTGCCGTGCCTGATAACACGGGTAAATCAAACCGAGTGGACAAATTCGTATTAGTTGTGTTTTTCATGTTTATGTGAATGTGTGTGAATCGTCTATGTGTGAAGTCATGTGTTTCTTGTGTGGAAATTAACGCAAAAAAAACACATTCGAGATGGCATAACCTCATTTACAGGAAAATGTGGTGCTGTAGATGGTCTAATGCGGAAATATGAACACCATAAGAAAAATTAAAATTGCAAAAGATGTAAGGAAATACATTATCAAACATTCTTGTTTGATCTGACTCAATTCAATTTGTAAAAGCAGTTTGTTTTCATTTTACCCAAATCAATTCAGTTTGTTAAATGTGTAAAACCAGTGGTGTGATTAAAAATGATTTTTGGAGGAATCCCCATCCCAACAAGAGAACCTTTTTTTAGGTTATTGGGAAGGGGAGTCTTTGTAGGACTGACATAATTTTCAGAACAAAAATAAGGGACAGGGAGGATTGGCAGAAAGAGGGGATCTGGGGAATTTTGTTCAACTCTTGAAGCAAAATGATAAGTATGAGCGGTCTTTGAAAGGTTGACATAATTCTTAGCACAAAAATATTGCCACTGGTGAGAGCCAGGAGGTTTTGGGTATGGGGGGGAAGGGGAGAATTTTTTTAGCTTTTGAAGCAAAATGGTCCGATTTATACTATTTTAGTAGGCCTAACCAAGATTTTACTTCAAGCAGATGTGTATTTTGCTCATTATGTTTTTTTCAAATGAAAAAGTTTTTAACATGTACCATTAAATTTGTCAGTTTCCAAATCAACCACTTTTGAAGAAAATGGTAGGTTTAACATTTCAACCAATTTCGTTCTGGTTTTATTTGAACTCCAACGTTTGACACCTGAAAATATTTAAAGCAGGATTGTACAGCATAAACCCAACCTAAATTCAACAACCACAATGTGTACTTGATGACTCCAAACAACATATTGTTCATGACACTAAAAGTTTTTGTAATTGGCACTATGAGTCACTGTCTGTGAACAGAGAATAGTCGAGAGACAGCAAGCAAATGTGCACAATTGCCACTAGTAATTTTCTCAACAGGTAACAAAAAAGCAATGGTGAAAAACGATGGTGATAGCAATGAAAAATAGTCATACAGTAGACTCTCGATAGTTTGACACTCAATTGTTCGACACTCTGTACAGTTCGACACCTGCTGACACTCAATAAACATTCTAAGACTCCCAAGTATTTTGTCCAATGATATTTACTGGGACCTATATTATGATAACAGTTAGTAAAATAGCATGCAATAGTTTAGGTTTATTTAAGTATTTAATAAATTCAGGAGATGTACATGTACAACCTGTATTTATAACACTTTTATTAATGTAAAATCCCATATATTCCCTATATTTCGACATTTTGATACTTCCCTCAAAGTCCGTTAAGTGTCGAACTATCGTGAGTCTATTGTAGTAGCAGATTCATGCAAAAGGTCCAAGGACTTATTTCTACACAGGCCAATAGCAGGCCTATCTCTTTCTCAGTAAGATTACATTTCTTCTTTCAGAAGTAAAACTCACCTCTCCGAGTTGAGCTGCCGCCGCCTTCCTCGTGACTCCAGACGACCCCGTCTCCAACAGCACAAACAGACGATCCAGCCTGCAGATGTGACGGATTAGCTAGTTTGTGGTATCATTTACTTTCGAAATGAGTTACAAAAAAGTATCAGTGACGAATACCCCCATTGCAGCAGACCTGCATACTCAACGAATTTTAAATGCTTAAATAAATAATTTACAAGAAGCCTCAAATAAAGTAAATCAAATCCTGAAATGAACATACAAAAATGTTCTCTATAACAATAACAAGGGAAATGAGTATGCAGGTTTGCTGCCATAGAAGTGTGACATTTATACATTATTTGCAATAATCCAGTATATATCAACTAGATGAAGCCATATACCAAGTTTTATTCAGATATGTTGAGAAATCAGCGACATAGAGAATTTTATTTATTTCCCATAAGGTTAACATTGACTAGAGTAGGTTAACATACCTCAACGTCCAACAGTTCAAATAGTAGAATAATTACGGAGTAGAGTTATTACTCCGAAACATGTAATGGATTATTCTACTATTTGAACTGTTGGACGTTGAGGTATGTTAACCTATTCTAGTCAATTTCACAGTTCAGGGCCTACTACAATGGATTTTAGTTAACATTGGGACAACGTACTGTGTTTACCAATAGCGATATCTCGGTAACCAATGGACATAGAGCGACAATTCAAAATACTAAGTTATTTGATTTTTTAAGCTGATTTCAATGGTCCAAACAAGAATTGTATAATTTTTATTTTTATATGTAAAAAACTCAAAAACCCATTTTTGGAGAAGTTTATCCCTCTTTAACCCCCTTCCAGTAGCCTGATCAGGCCGGTTTTAAAACTCGTCCATATGATTACTACTTTTCCTGTCTGTGCCAAATTTCATTCAGATCGGATCATTTTCAAGTGAGTTATCGTGCTCAACGACACATATATAAATAGATAGATATATGTAAATATTTATGAAAATGAACGAATGGTGTTTTTGGCATCTGGGGACTTCAAAACAAAAATTTATGATTGTCTCGGGCTTAGGTCTTACCATGAGACTTACGGTAACAGCTTCTTCCCTATAGGGTAAATTCGCTAAAACCTAATATGTGTATTAGGTTTCATTTTTCTATTTACCGGTACTATAGATGTAGATAGGTGCAGATATTCTGTGGTATTACTTCCGTATTAGTTACAAAAAATATCACAAACAAAACCTAATATCTGGAATAATTGGTTTAACATAAAGTTATCTGTTAATCAGGGATGAGCTGAATCAAATATTCTGCGATTTCACATCTGTATTAGTTAAAAAAATCCCTGGTATCTGTAAAGGGTTAAAGGGTTATTAGGATTTATGTTTACTAGGGTTGTGCCATATCAGATATTCTGTGTTAATACTTCCAAATTCATTACACAGCAATATTAGTTACAAAAACCTAATTTCTGTAATAGGTTTCATGTTTTTTTTTACTATAGTTTATTCAGTGAGCGTGTATAGGAAAGCCCCTCCCCTTAAATAACACTTGTATAGAAAAGAACCAATCAGGGAAGAGACGGTTCACAGCCATTCCACTTAGTGATTTGAAATAAAAAATTCAAAACATATGATATGAACAATAAACAAAGCATTGATCAATGCATTTGTTTGTCTTATTAACTACAGTATAACCTCGATAAGAAGACACTCGATAACTCAAAAACCTTGATAAAAAGTGCACTTTTCAAGTCTCATTGATACTGTAATGGCAATGTCTTGTTAACACGAACCTCAATAAGAAGACTCCCTTGATAACGAGACTCTTTCTATAATCACCTCGAGAGTCTTCTTATCAAGGTTCTACTTTTACTGTCTTTTTGTAAAGCTCATGTGCATTTTTAAGTTCATTGAAAACAAATATAACCATGATTGGCTTTGTCAACAGTCAACCAGTTCCATCTCCAGTTTATACTTAAGCTCTTCGGAGTTCTTTAGCAATAAAAATACATACTCATGTGACACAGCCTGTCAACATTACAGCTGGTGCAGAGGGTGGGGCTTTATAGCTCTGGACACCCTTATTGGCAGGTGAGTGAGTGCGCTGTTGTCGTAATTAGTGTTTAATATCTGCAATGTTTTGGTAATAAATCACACGGTCATTTGTTTATGTAAAGGTACTTTACACAAGAAAATATGTTGCTGCAACCGCAAGTGCAACTAATGTTAAATGCTTGCAAGCTCAACACAGTTCATGAAGTACAACGACAAAAGTGTGGAAACACATTCTTAAATGTATACAAATCATTTAAGATGAAAGGTTGCCAAAACAAAAAGACCAGCTGATGCATTGCGCAAATATTTTCCAGAAATTTTAACTGCGGAAGAAATCTCTTGGTGAAATATACAGGGCATTCTTTTGTAGTGTAAATGAGTTGAAACGTAATCAAAGTTTTGACAGTTCTACCAAATCATGTGTTTATTTAGCAGACATTTTGGGAGATTACAATTTTCGCCACCCGCTAGTAAGGCTGACCAGAGCTAAACTTTCCACTCTCACTGAATGAAGAAGATGGTCATAATCGGCATAAAAATACTTAATCTACTAACTTCAATTTTATCACATATTCCCCCATATTTCTGTTATTTCTTTATTTTTTTACGTGCTTGTATTTTTCTATAGGAGCATTAAAGCCTTTTAACCATCTTGTGCTGGCTATATAGAATACTAGGTGTAACAAAAACTGTGTGCTGGCTATATGTAAACCCAAGAAGCACATTAACATTATGGTAACTGTAAACAGAAAGTAGAGGAAATGTTATATTAATGTTGCTCTATTAAGTGGCAGTTTGACAGTATGTAAGCCTTTAGGGGCCATACACATATTACGTAGCACATTTTTTCGTCATTTCAAACCCCCCCTCACCCATGTAACTCACCGTAATGCTTAAGTAAACCCCTCCACCCCCATGCGTTACGTAACTCGATCGTAGTAGGAATGAATACAGCTTAAACATAATTTTACTAGTGGAATATGGATTTTAATAAAATAAATAAACTTGTGATGACTTTTGTTTATTAATAACATTTTTATAGGCCTAATCAAAACAAAATTGGTACAAACAAACAAACAAAATTATTACTATAATATAAACAGCAAAAAACATCTTGGTTAAAACGTATTTATTTAGTTTTACTGTTATTAAAAGTACTATGACAAATGTTTTTTTATAGCTAACTGTAACTTTGATTTAGATATCAATTTGATTATTTTTGTATTTTTAAAGAGGGACAAAATTTAAGAGTTACGTAACGTTGAGTCAAACCCCCCCCCCCTCCCCCATATAACGCAGCATAACGCTACGCCATACCCCCTCCCCCCCTTAAGTGTGTTACGTAATATGAGTATGGCCCCTTAGTTTAATATAACTTTCAAACCACTCAGTAACTTAAGATTTCAACTTTAACCTTTTTGCGTGAATTTCATGATATTTTTTCTCAGCATTATATTGGAGGAAAAATTGAATTACACCATTAGGGAGGCATTTTTCTGTAAAAGTTCGAAAACCCAATAAAATCCATATTAGCCTTTGAGGCTTGGAGAAAAATTAATTTAAATTTAACTTTATTGACCATATGGGTTGCCATGTTCATTACAAAATAGGAACAAAATATAAGCAAACAAATTGTCACATGTTTTATTGCAGTTGAGAGTAAGAAAACCCTTGATTTCTTTTTAAATTTCGACATTTAGACAATCTCTAGAACAAAAAATAAAAGTCTTTCAATCAACTGATATAGCAAACTCTGCCCCAGAATTCAGTAGGGTAACATTTACTGCCCCAAAACCAGTGTGTAAGGCACAAAGTTGATACACATGTCTTTGATCACTATTAAAAAAAAATTATTCAAATCCCCCCACTTGACTTTGCTTACTTCTGTGAGAAATAACAAATCTAAACATACCTCGAAGACATTTTTGATTTTCAATCTCACTCTGTTAAACTTATTCCACAATTGACTTTTTTTGATGATCAGTTTTCGATTGCTCCATGCTTTTGTGCAGTCACTGAAACAATGAATAAATAGATAAGTTTGATTACCAAAGTCACATAAAAATACCACAGATTATACATCAAAGATATTAAATTAGTTTGTAGTTACACTTTCTACAACGCCACTACTGAAGGCAAATATTACACTCTAAGCTTAATTAAACTACTTACTTTGAAAGGCTTTAAGTGTTAGTCAATTAATTTTTATGAACGTCAGCTGATAACTCTTTAACTTACACGATTAAAAATATATCACCACTTCAACACATGAAATTATATTTACATCAAATAAGAAGGCAGTGGCTACCAAAACGGACCTACTCTCGTCCCAATTGTGAAACAATGAAAGTTATTCTGTATTTACACAGGTGTAAAAAGCATCACTTAAAACAACATGTTGTGTGACAACCGAACAATTGTTTTCCTATTTTGTTGGAGATCCAACGCACAAGCAGCTGACAGATACGAGGGAACTATTAACTTTTAAGGCTTAAATTGTCCATTTAAGGCCCATAGACCCTAAAATTTGGGCTTCATATTTTCCAAATAGGGTGTTCAGATGAACTGTAGATGATGGGTGTGAAATGAAACTGTAGTTTCCTTGGTACCAAGCTTAAAATTCGGACTGTCGTCTCACAACCAACCATTTGGTCGTATTAAAACACTGACTCATATTTTATCCATCAGGCTATTTTTACATGACTGGCAGCCAACTTGTATGTAATATGGCTGAGCTATATTAATGTTTTCAAATTAATCTACACATAAAATTCTCTTTTGCAGCAAGAGGCCCCTTTTCACTTCCTGCATCACATATGCAAGTAATTTATTTCAGGTTATCTTGTTTTTGACAGCAAGCACATAGCATAGGCCTATTGATAAACATGTATGGTGCAAACATTTAGGTTTGAACCTGTTCCATCACTCTAATCTCTAAATTATGATTAAATACAGAAATATTGATTAAAATTTCTTGAGAGTTACAATTGACCTATTTTTTAACAAAAGAACCGTAAATCACTTTCATAACATTATTGGTAAATACCCCCAATGCAGCAGACCTGCATACTCAGCAAATTTAATATGCTAAAGAGTACATTTCAATCCAACATAGCGAGATTTGACATGTTTTTGTGAGCTCCATAACAATAACACGGAATGAGTATGCATGTTTGCTGCAACAGGTATGATAAAACTGTGTGGTTTTAATTCAATACTTAGTAGATCTTAACTAGAAGAAGCGATATACCAAGTTTTATTGATATACGTAGAGAAATAAGCGAGATGTAGAATTTTACTTATTTCCCATAAGGATAACAATGGGACAACGTACTTTGTTCACCACTTTCAATATTTCGGTAACCAGTGGACATAGAGCAGTAATTCAAAGTACCACATTGTTTGTTTTTTTTTTTAGTTGAAATCAATGGTGCTAACAAAAGTTGGACCATTTTTATTTTTCTATGTAAAAATATCGAGCCCCCATTTTTGGGGAGGTTCAACCACCTTTACCTGAATCATCCAGTCCAAATGGGCCCCAATGGGGCCAGTGGTCCGAATGGGCTGGTTTAAGAACTCGTCCGAATAATTACTACTTTGCACACATAGTGCTCAAAGACAAATAAATATGTATGAAAATAATCAAATAACGTTTTTGCTTCTGAGGGCCCTCAGCATATTTATTTAAAAAATAAAAGAAAAGTTATCATGTGGCTTATGTCTCAGCTGAACCATGAGTGCTATGGTAACAGCTTCTTCCCTATTGGGGAAATTCGCAAAAAGGCAAAAGAAACTGATAGGACTGAAAGGTATTCAAATATTCATTACGCTGCGTCCTCATGCAAACTATGTAGGCCTAAAAGACAAAATCAAATCTATTCTTAGACACACAATGTAATCGCAAGACAGGGAAAACGTTTAAAGAAATCTTGACGTATATTTTCCTCCACGTTTTGCTCATTAACACCAAACTGCCAATCAGAGAGCGCTTTAATTGTAAGGGGCTCTGTAATTGTTTTGATTCTTGGAACTGCTTCCTCTGACGCCTATATTCTTCATCTTATTTCCTACACTCTACTAACTTTTCAGTGTTTAAAATGTAATCAATTTTCTATTTTGTGCAACATTTTAGAAATGTAATTTATTTTTTCCCAGAAGTTTCGATCTTGTCCGAATTAATCTACATACTAAAATTTATAATTGAGTATATAACCCTGTTTTTCACCCCAAAGTGAAAAAATCAATTACGCCCTTTATGTTAGACCTGATAAATTGATTTTTCACATATAACACTGATCATGATTGCTTCGCTGATATTCAATAAATTTATCAATTAATTACAGAATGTTAAGGTTGTAGATTTTTAAGTAAACGGTTCGATTGATTCTTAGCCCAAATAATTGATAAGTAAAATCAAATCAAATCAATTTTATTTCCAAAGAAAATGATAAATATACTAATAAAGGCCTAGTGTACATTAAAATAAACGGTATCAGGAAAATGACACATACTTTCTCCCTTCAAGTCATTTAAAACCAGAAAACATATATAGTGAATTAAAACAAATTAACAATTAACTATCACACAAATATATACCAAATTTTATCAAAATTGGTTAGTAAATAACGGAGATATCGGTTTTTAAATATATGCCATAAGAATAACATTGGACAACGTACTGTGTTTACCGCCGAACTAAAATATCAATTATCTCCGCAACCAGTTGACGTAAACTAATGATTCAAGATACTGGATTATTTAGTTTTTCACGTCGAATTTCATGGTTGCAAGTATATTTTCCTTAGAGGTTACATATTTTGTGAAATTTGAAAAATATGAATTTTTTAACACTTAAACCCCCATAACTTCTGAACCTGAATTTTTACAGACATGCGGGTGGTGTCATTTTGTTTGTGATCTTAAGCACTAAAAACCGTGAAATTGTTATCAAAATCGTTAGAGCCGTTTTTGAGAAATTTGGATTTTTGTCATTTTTCATGGGTTTTTATGGGGTAAATACCCTTAAAAATCAAAAATTCAAAAAAATAAAAATATGCCTGGAGATACCGCGGCTTTTTACCTACATGCCAAATTTCATGAAAAATCAGACCACTGGTGTCGTCTCTAGCTTTGTTTACATGCACACACACACACACACACACACACACACACACACACACACACACACACACAGACAGACAGACACCACGCCAAAAACCACTTTTTTAGATTCAGGGAGCACTAAAACGAATATACCGGGTGTTCCATAATAGTCCCCCCCTAACTTTTTCCTATATTTTTTCAAATATCAGTTCCACACCACCCCCAAACATTATTGGGTAGCTAATACTTCATTTTGAGGGGGTACCCAATTTTGGCCGCCATCTTGGATCCGCCATATTGGATCAAAAATTTTTTTTTATGTTAAAGTGGTGTTGTGACCCATCATTTCGAATTAGATTTTTTCACTGATTACAATGCCGCAATCCGTTTTTTAATATCTCAATTGGTCCTCAAGATATGGGTACTTTTAATTAATTTATTTTCAACCAATTTAAACATTACAAATTGATAAAACAGGCTTATAACCACAAAATAATGCTAGATAGTGACGAATAACCACCATCAGTCAATGTTGAGCGATTTACACTTAACTTTTACCAGTGTAAATTTTTCGGCCACCATCTTGGATCCGCCATTTTGAAATGAGGTAAGTTATTTCAAATATGAAGTTGGTATTGTGACCCATCAATTCAAACTAGCTTTTTATGCCGAATTCAATGCCGCAACCCGTTTTTAATTATAGTGTTTAGTTTTCAAGATATTGACATGTTTCTAATAAAAATCGTTAAAAATATGAATTTTTCAAAAACTAAGTTTTACAGCTTCATATTTCCTTCAAATTCAGGAAATAACAGATTTCTGATTCAAAAAGTGTTATGTGCAGGATACTTGGCCAAAGAAAATCAAATAACATAATCAAATGAATTCTATAAAAGAAAAAATTAACATTGGGCTTATGGGTTGTCATGATAGCAACAAAATAAACAAGGAAAATGTAAACAAATAATGTATTCAGAGCAGCTGCTTGCAAACTACAGCCATTGACACCGAACAATTTAAAATACCTTGACTCTTGTCTAAACTTTGTATCATCCATTTCCAATCTTAGATAATATATTTTTGCAAATTAGTCTTACATTGTAACATTTCCAAGAGGCACTGTGTGAAACTTTTTATGTTTACAACTTTCTTTTAGCATTATTCTCCATTAAGCACCCTCTTCGGCCAAATCAATATTTTCTAATAAATCTACGTTAAAATCGCAAAAAATAACAGAAACCCTATAACTGAAAGTGAGGGGGAGGAAAGGGGGTAAATAACATCTAAAATGATATATTGATATACTTCTTAATTAAAACAAACTGTGACTAACTGCAAGTTAAAACCGCATCTAACTGAGGCCCTTTACTTGCCGCTTACTTTATTGCGTGCACTTTATGACTTTTATCATCAAAGGTGATAATTGTGTGACGGCAAATAAAACTAAACACCTAAATGAAGACAAGAACTAGTTAATTATCTCTGAATTAATTAAAACCTACACTACTTCAATTAAGAAATTAATCATCTAAATACACTTGCATGTCAAAGTTATCTTTGGGCTTGAAAAAAACTCATGGAAATATTAAATGGTTAATATAAAGTATATACTTTCACCCTAAGATAGGTCAATAATAATAATAAAAACAAAGAAAAAATGCAAAACGGACTTGAAAAATCATTAAACCTTGGTTCAGGCCAGACTTCAGAAATTCTTCATCCTCAACTGCGACCGGGTTTTTAAAATAATTGCTGTCTTTGGTTAGAGGAGGCGGGATAAAGATGTGTTTTACACTTCGCACACGCTCATCCCGACCATTTTAAAGAACGTGTGCAGACAGACAGACGATTCCTAAATATGCATGTGCCATTGGCTGGAGCAAAGTAGTTTTTTGTACCTATTTGGTTTCCTATTGGACGATCATTTTGTTTATTTTTTCTTATTCTTGAAGTGTTTTTATTATCCGTTAGATAGTGACACTAAAACCTGGACCGAGTTGACAGCTGTCATCAATCGAAGAAAATAAACTATATTTGTTTACTTTTGGGAGAATGATTTTTTATTAAAACTTATGGAAACACAACTACTTCAAGATTAAACTCTTATTTAATAACAAGTTCATACAAATTCGGAGAATAAAATGCATATTTCCAATTTTATATGTGAAATGACAAAGATGAAACTTACACAAACAAAACCTCAAACCATAACCTTAAATATATTTTGACAACCAAGAATTTTGCTTTTGTTTTGAATATTAGTTCACTTATTTACAGCTCGTAGCAGTGGTAAAGGGGCTGGGCTTGAGTAGGGGAGTGACTTCCCCTACTCTCCCACACCCCGATGCGTCAAAATCTCGCGCTGGTAGGGATGACCGTGCGTGAACTGTAGTACCTTATCTGCTTAATCACAACATGTGGCGCAATCTTTTATTTAGGCATCATGAGTTACTGAGGCGGTAGCTCAGAGGTAAAGCACTTGCCTTGAGTTTAAAACGTCGCTGGTTCGATCCCAGCGGCTGGTGACTCCTGATCCAACATGAGCAATCACCTCTGGCTGGCCTTTGTGACTATTACCGCTACGGTACCTCGCTGTCTTTAGATCGCCGCACAGGCTTATTGGCCCATGGCGTCGGGCAGTTGAGGTTTAAAATTAAAAAAGGAAAAACAGTTATTTTTCCCCTTAGTGCATCAGTGTATTACAATCATGACCTACAATAGTTTTGCGAATTCCTTTTTCATATCATTTGACGGTGTCTCAGCTTTGCACAAAAAAAGTGCTGCAAACTGTGTACCATTAAAACTATTAATAGTCGCTCATATGTTAAGTTGTAAACTAAGTGAATTGAGTTTGAAACACTGTCGACGCATAGCGCCACTGTTACGAACATTCAGCCCTTTAAAATTACATAGAAATACCTGCATAGAACTATCTCAAAATTAACATATTTAATATCAAAATCGGTCAGGCCGTTTTCAAGTTATGACTGAAAAGAAAACCTACACTATCTACTGGGATATATCTGTTGTTTAAACCTACACAACACCATAACATAAACAGACTTACATTACTAATGTCTTGATATAACCTTTTTTTAATCAGTTCATTCAGATTATTCGTCAAATCAGGGTTGGATTGTATTTTTTATTTTTTATCTTTTATCATGAGCGAAGCCCCGGGTATAACTGCTAGTTGGATATAAACTTTTCTTCAACCCATTCTAAAAAAACCTTATTTTTTCTTAAGTCTACAAAAAAGGTGAAATGTTTATTTTTGAAAATCATTTTTAAAAGGAAAAATTTTAACATATAGGCCCTAAGTTACAGAAATGTTTGAAATGTATTAAAACAGAACTCAATTCAAAAATAACTTTTCGTGCAGTTATCAGACACAAACTATGAAAGTCACAAAGTATTTCTAAGAAGTTATGCAATCACTATGCCCCGTCTATTGAAAGTCCAAAAATATTTTTACAAGTTACTTAAATACAACCCGCACCTCGGACATTGACATTATAAAAGAAAAAAACACAAACATTATGCAATATGTTTGCATTCCAATATGGCACTTAAACTGTATGTCTGCTTGCAACAAAACATTAACCACACAAAGTTCAAAACTCAACCGAAACCTAGGAGTGCAGGTGTGCGACCAAAAGCGAAGTATTGACAATATTCAAGAGATGTTGACATGAGTAATCAAGGGTTAAAATGTCAAAATATAGTATTCAGAAAAAGATAAATTGATAAATTACCGCATATTACTTAGAGAAAAGACATTCACATTTTTAACAATAATAATGTTATCTTAAACATCACATGTACATCATGTACATATATGTGTTGTATTGGCAAAGTCTAAGATATGTTGGCATTAATTAGTACTTAATTGTTAAGATGTACAGTACTATAGAATTACTATTAATGTACTATTAATTGTTACATTGTCTGTAGAACAAAAAAAACTATAAAATACCTAATATTTTTAAAAATCTAGTTGTTTTACATTAAGTTATGTAATGTGATCTGATCTTAAGGCATATGTAACTATGTAAAAGACTACATTAGAAGTATGTACAAGGAGATTATAATTAGTAAATCATGGTAACTTACTTTTCAATAAAAGTTTTTTAAGATATCAATCCACTCAACGCACTAGTATGACACAGCAATTTTAAAATGCATCAATGGGTTATATAAATGATGTGCGACACCATTTCGCACGTCTGTTCATTTAATTCAATCGAAAAATAAAAACGTCTAAATGATAATTGATTTTAATCATGCAAGTTAAGTGATTTAGCTCGTCAGTAATGGACATGATTTTGCATATAAATAAGGTGACTTTTAAGTTGCAAAAAAATTCTTTATGCAACAAAATTTCAATGAAGACCTTTCTGGGAGAAACAGATCAATTTTAATTTGTTCAGCTGAAGACTACAATCATATCTACCTGAGGAAATGGAAAACCTGAATAATCGATTCAACCAAATTTGGGAAGAAACTCAAGAAATGCTCAATCGAAATGCATTTTATTACAAAATCAGAGTATTATGATAAATCGAGGACATATAAATAATATTAGTTCTTAATATTGAAATAAAAGCCTACAATTACCTACAATTTTAACAATTATTCAGCTTAGTAAAATGAATTTTACTATTGTTATTATTAGTTTTGAATGCTCGATCCTCTTATACATCAGTAGTAACAACTAGTTTATATTAACATATTTTTTACATGTCCCATCACAAATTCACAAAGCATCCAAATTCTAACTTTAACCTTCTTTTAAAGTTGCATATACGCTTCTATTTTCTGAAACATAAATCCACCCTAAATTTTGTTATTTCTAAGGATAAAAACCATGACAAAATCACTTCAAACTCAGAAATGTATCTTACAAACTGAGAAATACAATACAATTTAATTAGAAACAGGATATAAATTTAAATTTCCCTTGACAGTATTATAGTAATTTTGTAAATAAAACCATTACCAAGTTGTAAGTCCTCTTACAGTTGGTTCTTGAGAATTATGGAGCCAAATCGCTTCTAAATAAAATGGACTTAAGTTATATGGGGGAGGTTTAATGGGGAAATTGAACAATAGGATATCTTATTCCCCCAATATTTAGAAGCAGAAATGCATCATGTACTTCTGGCAGTTAAATCTATTTTGACCCTTGATTTAAGAAGAATAACCAACTAAGTTTTTCACTGTTCGCTATTAGCTGAGCTTTACTAAGGCACAGTAAATAAAAAACAAATTTAATAGAGTAACTTAATTTCGGAAATATAAGCAAAATTAATATTCAAAAGACAGAACTAGGCTACACTTTATACTAAACAAATTCTCCACATACACAGGTACAAAATATTGTGATATTTTACCTTTGTAATTGCAGGATCAACTTACATCTAAAGTGAAATTGAAATGATTTTTGGTAAATGATCCATAATTCTCTTTGGAGGTATTTCACAAAACAGCTGGTTGAGAAATTTCCATCTATCAATTTAAAAATGTATATATGAAAAATGTTGATAAGGATTCTTAATTTCTCTTACTTTAAACATTTTATGTACGGTGTGTACACTCCAAATATTTTGATTTGAATTTAGGTTTAGATTTAATTTGTCAGTAATGTTAATTGTTGCAATTGAAAAAAATTACCGGCGGAGCAAAAAAACTTGATACAGTAGCCTACAATAGCAACAGGTCAACACATTATGGACTCCGGGGGTACCTTATCAAGGAGCCGAATATCAATTTAGTGGAGTATATGGAATTTTAAAAATTCAGTATTTTTCAAATTGCAAGTTGTATACAGAAACTGTCTAGATGTATTCAAAATTATAAAGCTAAACAATCGTGAAGGTGATTTGTAACTTCATTTGCCCATTTTTTCATTTTTAAAGGGATTGTGCATATCTACAGGAAAATACGATTCTATCGGTGTGCTTAGATTTGTCCTATAGTGCCCATAAGCTGAGAAAAAGGGATTACAAAAATCAAATTACAAAAATGCTTATCTATTAATATATAGATTTACCGTCTAATATAATATAAGTACAGTATAAGTGTATATTTTATAAATGTTGTAATTCGGAATTTATTTACATTGAGTTTCAGACTTTGTCTCAGTCCAAGACAAAGAATAAGAACTGAGGAAGTTAGTTAAAAATTGTCAAACAGTCAAGAGAAAGATATAGGCTTAATAAAAGTTAATTTTTACATAATAGGAGCCCAACAGAAGAGTATATTTCTCTGGAATAGGTCTTCAACCAAATTTGTCCAAGCCTTAGTTATTTTTCCAATAAAATACTGAAATAGCCTAGGCCTAACTTACATAGCTTAAGCCTATTCAAAAAACATAAACTTGTTGTATACGTTGAAATAAGGTAAGCAGGCCTACGGATTATAGACTTCTGGCTCTCCCGTTTAAGGGAGTTTTTTTTGTATACCGCTAAATTTAACCCTCGAGCGGGCGCTTGCGGAGTTTTCCTCCGCATATGTTTTTTAATTTAAAATAAACAGTCATAACGGGTGTCGGCAGTCGTGTCCGGCTCCATACTTTACGCCCCTCATTTCAGGTATCACCTAAGGCTATTTATACCCCCCCCCCTTAGTACCTCGTTACTTGTAATTCAGAGATGCCGTGTCAGTTTGCGGAGCGCCCTCTCCCACAACATAGACAGTGATACCTTTTTTTAAAATTCATAATAGCGAAGTATTTGCAATTGTTATTTAATTTTTTGGATTTTTCCTATTGCTTTTGAAAAAAATAAGTGAAAGGAAAAGCTCAAAAAATTAAATAATAATGAATATTTATTTTATACAAAAAAACTTACAATGTTCAATTGAAATATTATATCTAATAAATTGAACAATTAATTGTATCGATGATGAAATGTGATTTCTAATGCAGTTTGTCAACATTCAAATACAATAGTTTGTTATAAAACAAGTAAAATGGGTTAAATTTGTGCAATTTAGTGTTGCGGAGTAAAACTCTGCATGCGCCCGCTGCCGTTTTACCGGTGCAGCGCCCGCTCAAGGGTTAATTTCTAAAAAAACATCAGCTACCGGTAAGCATATAATTAGAGTCAAACACCTATCTTGGGTTAGGTAAATTCAATCTTTTTATAGTTTGTTCAAAAGGAACACTGTTTGCCATTGCCTTGAGCCAAGAGCCAACCGCCACATAAGTTTAGGGGGCAGTTGTTGAGGGTCCGGTTGTTTCAAATGTGCGCATTCACAAATCTTGAACCTAGGTAGGTTCTGACCGATTTACAAGAATGATTTTTCAAACGTTATTTTAAAAAACTTGCTAGGTTTGCGCCTTGAACTACGAGACAAGAAATGACAGGTTTGATTGCCAGCAAGTCCAGGGGTGGATTTACATATGGGCTTAAAGGGCTATAGCCCAGGGCGGCAGAATTTGGGGGGACGGCAAATTAGAGAGAACCCGGGCTGAAATCGTAGAAATAGCCTAGGTAAGGACCCGGAACAGGTAAAAACGGTCCAAAAAGGACCATAACGGGGTCAAAAAGCACACGGGGCAGCAAATTCCCAAATCCGCCTCTGAGCAAGTCTACAACAATTTTAAGGATTTGGGCAGCTTCTGTTGCCCAAACAGCGCCACCAAGCGTTGGGACGTAAAAATACCTGTTACCAGCCATGTACATGAAAGTCAAAACTTTCATTGGAAGGGATAGCATTCTGCATGGTTATAAGTGAATGAACACTTAAAACTTGGCCACCAATCTTATGTCAGCAATAATATCAGTAAAACCTATCCAAAATAAGTTGTAAGTTACTTGGGATTTTTAATTTCAGATTTTAAATCAAAGTGAGTAACTTTGATCAGTATTGCCAGAAACCTGGTATTTATATGGTTTTCAGACATTTTTGAGGACGTCCAGTGATTCTGCAGGGATTTTTTTTTAAATGAGTGAACACAGACATTTTGGCCATGGGCAGTGGAAATATTTATCCCAAAACCTGAATAATTTTAAAAATTGATAAAACCAGGTATTTTAAATCAACTGAAAAGATTTTGAAATTGCACATAAACTATTTAAATTTTGGATGAAAGTGATTAGTAGGCTTTTATATACTTGTTTTAAATGACATTATTTTCCTTTTTAGGTGAGGCAAATATTCCTAATTCCTACTATTTCTTGGGCTACTCTCACCTTTTTATTTTAAGTTGCGTAGACCCCTCAGTCAATCCTTTTGTTGAAATCCAAATTTCAAACACGTCAACTATTTTAAAAAAACACTAACACACAGACACATTCTTTAACACAATTACATACATAGTCTACGCACTCCCGATATTTCGCGGAACCTCAAAAACGTCCCGCGTCTTCAGGGGGATTTTCCCTAACTTGCCGTTGTCGGTCACGTATCCGCCGCGAGCGCCGAATTTGAACTGGCGGCGGTGACGCATCCTGTTGGGGTGGGGGAAGTGGTTTGTTTACCTTCCTTACAGATAAGACCGAGCCTTTGTCATCTGCCCTAGCTAGTAATTGTTTTATTTCCTCACTCACCACTTCTACAAATATTGCATTGACTTCAACCGACGGTCTGGATATGGGATTATTTTCAATGCTCATAAAAAGAGACTCGGCTAAGTTTCGTTTTTTCCAATCCTGTTCCTTATATAAAATCCGACTAGAATCCCACAGAACATTATGTCCAGTACTAAGCACATGTTCGCTTAACTTTGAACCATATGATTCTTTATTAATAACCTTTTTATGATGTTCCTCAATCCTCACCTGAACCGGTCTTGAAGTTTGGCCTATATAATTCCTATTGCACGAGCACGGTACCCTATATACAACGTTCTTATTTTTTTGTCCACAATTGATTGGCTTTACCTTTGTAAGCTGGCTACGTAAGGAATTTTCAGACCTGAAAACTGTTCTGATGTTATATTTTTTATTTATCCGGCGAATTTTTTCAGAGATATTCCTATAGTAAGGTATGGACACTGTAGACACTGGCTGTTCGATATCAATATTTTCGTCCGGTTTTTGTTCATTTGCTCTTAGCACAGCTTTGTTTATGACTTTTTCATTATACCCACTGTTCCTTAAATCATTTTTTATCCTCCCAATTTCATTATCGTAAGACTCCTCATCACTACAAATTGTCATGGCCCTCTTAACCAGTCCTATAGCTAAACCTAATTTTACATGCTCAGGATGGTTCGATGCGTAATTAAGGTATACACCCGAGGCGGTAGGCTTACGATACACACAAGTTCTCCAAGTGTTGGGGAGTTTTTCCACCAGAACGTCAAGAAAAGGCAGTTTATTGTCATTTTCAAATTCAATTGTAAATTTTATTGAATCGTATTGGCTGTTCAGCAAATCTTTAAATTCAAACAGCTTATCAACAGGCTTCTCCCAGATACAAAAAACGTCATCAACATATCTCAACCACAGACGGGGCTTCACTGGAGCCAACCTCAACACATCGTCCTCAAATTTATCCATAAATAAATTACTAAGTATCGGGCTCAAAATTCCACCCATTGGTGTCCCATTAATCTGTTCATAGAATGCGTCATTTATTTGAAAATAATTTGAACTCACGCAGACCGTTAAAAGTTCCATAACCGATCCTACTGTTAGACTAGTTCTTTCACTTAACGTAGGGTCACTACCAAGCTTCTCATTAACAATAGAAAGACAGGTCGCCATTGGGACACTTGGAAACAGATTACATACATCAAAACTGACTATTTTTGTGTTCTCAGTAGGAGGAAAATCAGCCAATTTTTTAACAAAATCTCCAGAATTACGAATGAAACTTTCAGATCCACCAAATAGTGGATTTAGAATCGGTAACAAAAACCTAGACAGGTCATAACAAGGAGAGCCAATAGAGCTGACAATCGGTCTCAATGGAATCCCCTCCTTGTGCAATTTTGGCAAACCATAAAGATGTGGTGGTTTAGAAAACTGAGGACTTAACCTGAAAAATGTGCTGTCCGGAATCTTAGATTTGATGAGTTTTAGAGCAGCCTTAATCTTATTCTGTATTGATGAAGTAGGATCCTTATTTAGTTTTTTATACTGTCCTCCATTTATTAAGTCATCAACCTTCGTATTATAGTCAGTTTTATCCATGATAACCACAGTCCCACCCTTGTCAGATGGTAAAATAATAATCGATTCGTCCTTCTTTAGTTCATTTATTGAGTGTTTCTCAGCATTAGTTAGGTTGCATTTTATATTCACAGGAGCTTTTAATGTATTTACAATTTTACATCTATAGTCATTTCTCACTTTTTCATTCAGTAAGTTCGCAGTCGGCTCAAGTGATGTTATCAAATCAAGGTTAGACACCTTGCCCGGGGCGATACAGTAGTTCAAACCTTTGGCCAGTACCCGGCATTCCTCCGACCGTAGTTCCCGCTTGGATAAGTTGACTACAAGCTTATCAACGTCTAGGTTCACAGCGGGCTTGTCCTGACCTGACATGCTACTGTTCGACCGCACTGTTACCTCCTGGACTAGCGCTCGGAATTTAATCTTTTGGCTTTCAGTTTTAGAATATACAATTCTTCTAAACTTAGCAGTAAGAAACGACATGATGGGATCGAAATCAGATTTGTCCAAAATAGTACATATTTTTTCTTTGAAACTTTCCACCTTTTCTCCAATTAAAAGTTTGGCAAGCCTGACCTGATTAATCCTGTTCTTAAGTAACCTCATGCTCGTTTCAAACATAATTGACTTTGATCGTACATCTCCCAGGGGGGATTTTAATTTTAGGCCATTCGGGATGACATTAAAATCTCTACATTTCATTAAAAAAGTCAGATGGCAGGTATTTAAGGCAAGTTTCATTAGGGATTTTTCCATTTGTTTTATAATGTCAAGAACTCCGGGCCCATACCGGGTGTTAATTCTTGTTTTAAATGACATTATTTTCCTTTTTAGGTGAGGCAAATATTCCTAATTCCTACTATTTCTTGGGCTACTCTCACCTTTTTATTTTAAGTTGCGTAGACCCCTCAGTCAATCCTTTTGTTGAAATCCAAATTTCAAACACGTCAACTATTTTAAAAAAACACTAACACACAGACACATTCTTTAACACAATTACATACATAGTCTACGCACTCCCGATATTTCGCGGAACCTCAAAAACGTCCCGCGTCTTCAGGGGGATTTTCCCTAACTTGCCGTTGTCGGTCACGTATCCGCCGCGAGCGCCGAATTTGAACTGGCGGCGGTGACGCATCCTGTTGGGGTGGGGGAAGTGGTTTGTTTACCTTCCTTACAGATAAGACCGAGCCTTTGTCATCTGCCCTAGCTAGTAATTGTTTTATTTCCTCACTCACCACTTCTACAAATATTGCATTGACTTCAACCGACGGTCTGGATATGGGATTATTTTCAATGCTCATAAAAAGAGACTCGGCTAAGTTTCGTTTTTTCCAATCCTGTTCCTTATATAAAATCCGACTAGAATCCCACAGAACATTATGTCCAGTACTAAGCACATGTTCGCTTAACTTTGAACCATATGATTCTTTATTAATAACCTTTTTATGATGTTCCTCAATCCTCACCTGAACCGGTCTTGAAGTTTGGCCTATATAATTCCTATTGCACGAGCACGGTACCCTATATACAACGTTCTTATTTTTTTGTCCACAATTGATTGGCTTTACCTTTGTAAGCTGGCTACGTAAGGAATTTTCAGACCTGAAAACTGTTCTGATGTTATATTTTTTATTTATCCGGCGAATTTTTTCCGGCGAACAATTACTAGCTAGGGCAGATGACAAAGGCTCGGTCTTATCTGTAAGGAAGGTAAACAAACCACTTCCCCCACCCCAACAGGATGCGTCACCGCCGCCAGTTCAAATTCGGCGCTCGCGGCGGATACGTGACCGACAACGGCAAGTTAGGGAAAATCCCCCTGAAGACGCGGGACGTTTTTGAGGTTCCGCGAAATATCGGGAGTGCGTAGACTATGTATGTAATTGTGTTAAAGAATGTGTCTGTGTGTTAGTGTTTTTTTAAAATAGTTGACGTGTTTGAAATTTGGATTTCAACAAAAGGATTGACTGAGGGGTCTACGCAACTTAAAATAAAAAGGTGAGAGTAGCCCAAGAAATAGTAGGAATTAGGCTTTTATATACTTGTTAGGCCTATTGGTATTTGTTGCAGTATTGCCAGAAAATGGGTGTTTTCCCTTTGGTTATTTTTTAAGGTTCTTCGAGAATTTGCAGGAAAGAAAAAACCAAGTAAAAGTAAGGATTTTCAATGGAAGTTGCAGGTAAAATGCCAAATCCTATGTCTGGCAACACTGACTTTGAAAAGAGATAACTTACACTTTGTAAAGAGAACAAGAAAACTAAAAAAAAAAAATGGGTGCGTTCAGACACCCAGTGAGTAATCTACCAACCAGTAAAAGTCAACGGTATTGGTGGATCCACCATGTACCGACCATTGTTATTCATCTACCAAAAAATGTTTAAGGTGGATTCGGTAAGTAAGCGGACATTGTTGATTGTCAAGATGCGGTGGATTAGCCAATTAAACCCCTTATCTGCTGCGCACAAGTTAGCTCATGGTAGAATTCTATACCCACAGCTGCTGCGCACGAGATATCTCGGGCAACACCCTCGCTTCGTCAACTGTGACGCCCGAGTTTACTCGGATTTGACGTTCTCCGCTAATTTATTTTGTTATTTTGTTGGTAACTTAAAACTGTTCTGCTAGGTTTTTTCATTCTACGACTATACAGTTGACCCTGACGAGTTGTAGACCGTTTGGTGCTGCACTCTAGAGGATTTTCCTCGAACTACGTCCACAACACGAGTTCTGCAGTATCACATTCGTCACGTTGAGACGAAAACCCCACAATGTGGTATTGATCGTGTAGTTAAACTGCGCACTCGGCCTACTGATCACATAAAAAACCGTGGGGGGCAAATTACTCCGCAATTAAGGGGTTAAGTACTATGAAAACCGGCTGCATTTCCGTAAGCGGCCTACATTTTAACGATTGAACATATGGAACTGAAGCCCCAATACATGAATAACCAAAACGAAGATTATTCGATTGCATCAAGAACAAAACAAAACACAACAAAACATCAGCATCTAATAACTTAAATATGATAGCCTAAAACAATAACTAGAACAGAATGTTAGAATACTAGACTTTAGAATAAAACAAATCAAAAATATTTTACACTCTAGTTTTTAAACTAAAACATTATCAACAACACACACCTTATTTCACATCATACACCATTTTGAATTAGTTTTGGTTTTTGGTTTTCGATTGACATGGCACTGACAGAAAAATTACGAGCTCTGTGAAATTTGGTTGTGGTAAAGTTAGTTATCATAGTATTTGAAGTTAAATTATTACCAAACTAAATAATTACTAAAATAGTTTTCAGTTACGATAAGCTATACATTTTCATGAAAAACTTAACTAAACCAAACATTAAACAGTAGGCTAAACACCGAATAACTTATCATCATTCTAAATTTATTGAAATGGAGCTAAGACCCGATTATTTCACTGATACTAAAACTTAGGCAATTTGATATAATATAAACAGAGATGATTAGTTCGATATATTGGTTTCAGTACGATATTTTCAATCGTTAAAATGTAGACCGCTTACGCAAGTGCAGCCCGATAACCGGTTAGTTACCAGTGTCTGACTAAAGATAGTTTCATAATAATATGAAAGGAAAATGACACATTTTAGGAGTGTATTATTATTATTCAAATCAAACTCCACCTAGGCAAAGTCTTGGTTATATCAAGGAATATCAATCACCTACTCGTTTCATAACTGTCATTTTAAAATTAACATGTAGGCCTAATTTTATAGAAGTTGTCTTAAAATTCTGAAATTTACTTTGAGCTGGTTGTCACTGTATTTTAACAAATAAAAAAGTAATTCAAACTGATATTGATAGACATAGGCTAGAGGCTTCGTCACTCTAATAGCAACGATCAAAACATAACCAATGAAAGTAAACAACCATGGCAAATGCAAGTCATCTTACCCTAGCTCATACCACGCGAAGAACCACTCATATTCCGCATAGACATTAATGCCAAAGCAAAAATTTCTTATTTTAAACGTTTTTGACACAAACCAATCGTGTAAACAATGAAATCCACGGAGAGACAGTCTCCCCATGACATCCTCCTTTATACTGACAGCCATATTGCTGATGAGTCCAAATTTTATGCAACACTTGGATCCTGATTGGTCCATTTCAGAAGTTCTGAGAAAGATTTCGTCCAATCAGATTTGAGTGAAAATATCTCACTTTTCTGTATTAAATAAATATTTATACTATATAAAGGCGTTTTACTTGTTCGTATGTTATTTCTAACTGTATGATTGAATTATTTTTAAAAGGGGGCCACCCATAAATTACGTCTTCGCTTTATGGCCACTTTTGAAACCCCCCTGCCTAAAGCTTAGACTAGGGACAATACAATAGACACGGCGCCTTATGGGCTCTACCGTAGCACTTTTTCTGGCTTTCTGACTGTAGTTGAGAAAGCCGACATCGGAGCGCTGTCGCTTGGTGGTAATGTAGATCGCTTCAACACCACTACAAGAATAATATGTTTATAGAAGCCTACTGTTAACTGGTTTATTGTTAATATTCACGAAGAATTATAGATTATAGATAGCTTCAAACCACGACAAGAATAATATGTTTGTGAAGGCATACTGTTCACTGGTTTATTGTTAATATTCACGAAGAATAACTCATTATAGATAGCTTCAAACTACAACAAGAATAATATGTTTATGAAGGCGTACACTGTTATACTGGTTTATTGTTAATATTCACATCCATTGTAGAATAATTCGTTTGACATGACTTATTAAGTTTTTATTCATCGGTTTTAGTTTTACTTTGCGAATTAAACATGTTATATTTTAAATTACTTCTTGCTATAAAATCGTTCCAAGTATAGTCAGGTTCATTTAGCTATGGCAGCTTTTACGATTTTTTCCAACAATGTTTGTAAATCACACACAGAATATGCAGGGCCGCCGAGAGGCCATGTCAGCCAAGTCTGAAAATTGGGGCCCGGGATGAGCGTATTTCTTTTTATTGAGGAAATATTGGTATCGACTTCTTGGAAATAAAATTAGGCCTACATGTTTAAAGTACAAAATATCTAGCTATATCTCGTAGATTACTTTTGTAATATAGAATTTAAAACATCAAACTTCGGTGATGTAACTGGAAAATTTGCAAATAAAAACAGTAGTTATAAGTAATGCCATAATCATTTTCTGTGAAAATATGCTAGAAGATAAAAGCAGCAGGAAAGTAGCTTTGTAAAGTTCTTTAAAATAGTTACATAAAAATAGAGATCGATTTAAATTCTTTTGAATAAATTTAAATAAAAATGATAACACATTTTTTTATCCTCATCAAGATTCTGCAAAAACTAATTAAATGAATATACAATTTTATAAAGCTTAACGAATACAAATATTTTAATTTTTAATAATTTTATTTGCATTAAAATACATTGACAACTTAAATACGTTATGATGAAATTATCCAAGATAGTAAACATTTAATAGTAGGACAACATATTTTGCAATTAATTCGGAAGGCCAGACAAAACAATCGAGCGCATTGATCGTGAAAAAACGGAAGAGTAACTTCACATTGCACTATACACTGCACACTACACTGTACACTGCACTGTACACTGCACTGCACACTGTAGGCCCACTACACAATTGTAAATTGTTAGTTAATGTGCAGCCCAGTATTAAACCATAGTGTGTTATCATAATTTTAATGTGTCTGCTGCCTCCGCGCCGGCCGCCCGCCGGGTTCAATGTCTCCTACTTCAGGTGGCCGCAGTAGGGCACGGGCTGTCTATAAACAGACAAGTGTGCCATAAAACATTTCACACCATCCCACAATAGGACCCGAGTTTAGAAACGCCCTTAATTTGTCCGTCGTGTGCGAGTTGCCCTCTTCTCGTCAGTCGGGACTTTTTTTACCTTTTTGTTTAATCTCAGCCAACATTTTATAAAGTTTGTCAGTCTCGCACAAGGGCCTTCATCACACCCCATCCCTCAATGACGGGGGGTGCAGTTAATACACCTTTTATGTCTTTATTGTTGCGACTTAAAAAACAACCGGTTTATTATTCGTCCTTATTAGATAATTTTTTGTATTAGATTGCATTACTTTCCAACTTAGTCCTAATATGAAAAACAATGCATACATAAATAATATTGCTCCAAATTAGAAAAGAAAATTTATTTCACGAACCCCACATTTTTAATGTTTTGAAAACTTGAAAATTAATACTTTTTTACTAAGAAGGACTCTCTTTCCATTGAATCGAATATGAGAATAAGACTAAGCCGTGTATAAGAACGTTAATGAGGGAGGAATTTTACCGCCATCGCCAGTCGAATCAAACTTTTGCCCGAATAAGTCAAACTCTGACGTGTGATTCAAGGCCAATCCATGCCATTTCATTTGTTTTTGAAGATCGGTTTGCCTTTAAATCTTTATTTTCCTAAATTTGTTAAGTAATTTTTTGGTGTTTCAACCACTTTAACCGTGGACGGAACGCCTAACCTGAACTTTCGGGGGATACAAGTAGTTAGAAAATTCTGAGGAAGCAGGACTATTATGCTTATAAGACTATTAGGGTCTACCGCTCCCGCGGGACGTCGGTCGTTGATAGGAACAAATTTGGGTTTTGTTTAAAGTCATCTGTGTATTGAATATTGACTATTCCCAGAAGAAACTCTTAAGTTTAGAGATCAAGTTCACGCTCAAAAAAATGCAATCTAGAAACAAGACCTAAAGACGCGTCATTCAAGAATCAAAAAAACAGTTTTTTTCTAACAATGTGTAATATTTCAAAAGAATAATTATTCAAATTTAGCTTCGTCTTGTGGAAAGTAGTATATTTGTACTTTCAGTCAACTTTTTTAGTAAGAGAGCCGAAAGTGATAAAACAATAAATTTCTACCAAAAGACGGTAAAAAAGGCAAACAGAGTAATTGATTTGATGCTTTTATTTCAAGAAGTGCTTTTGTAACTATCTTGCACGAAGTTATGAAAGTAGTTTATGTAAGGAGAAAACCAACGTTCTTTTGGATAGATACAGTGCGAAGTGAATCTCTGTTAATGATTCTTCTTACTTGATTTATTTTCAATACTGATATAAATAATCTGCAGTGGAAAATATTGAAATTATTTTCCTTTGGGATTGATTCTTTAGTTACACGTAACGTAAAAAAACAGCTTAGGTACGTGATATTACAGTAAAACCCACGGCAACAGAAACAAACAACTTTTTTCTGTAAGTCTGTTTCAAGGTACGAAACAGTAGATTAAAATATTAATTGTTGCAATCGATAGTACAAAGCTTTCGATATATCAATCGTTATCATCAGCTGACACACAGTAACTTGAACATCTATACGGTAAGTATCATAAACAATATGCGCAGTACACCAGCCAATCAGAAAGCGTTCTGCTGGTTACAGATCTGTTCAGCGCAGAAGTCCTGTGGGATGCGCATGCGCAGTGAAGATTTCCCCTGTCGCGAGTCTCAGTACAGTCAAATTTCGAAATAACTCATCTGTCAAAACATATGATTCTTTGTTTGCAACAATATTTGTAATGTTGTCATAGGCCATGTGGGATTTTAAGTTGACTGTACACAACCGATTAATGAAAAACAGTGATGGGGGTATTCTCTATCTCTCTCGCACTTCCACCCCTACAAGACTTCCTGGCTGAATAGATCTGTAACAGATAATCAACTGATTTTAAAATGCAAGAACAAAATGGAAACAACTCTATCGTTTTTAAAACCTTTGTTTTTTAAGTAGTTAGCTCAATATTTTATGCAGTATGACCTTGAGCTCGTACGAAAACGGTCACTTTCGCCCCTTAAGAGGAGGCTAAAGGCAATTCGGTGTGTCGCCCTCGTGGTCGAGATACGTACTAAAATTAATAAGTCTCTTAGTTTTAAGAAAGGTTATGAACTTAAGTAGGGCTGATTACTATTAGCGAATTTCCTTAAAGGAAATAAGCTATTACCGTAGGTCTCATGGTAAGACCTAAGCCCGAGACCATGTTAACTTTTCATTTTGGGGCCCCCAGGAGAAAAAAACACTATTCGTTCAAATTTTTATATATATATCTATATATATATATATATATATATATATATATATATATATATATGTCTGTTAACACGATAGCGGCCGTAAATATGGTCCGATCCGAATGACCGAATGTACTTGTCTAAATGCTCAATAAAGTGACTATGACTATGACTATGACTATGACTATGAAATTTGGTACAGACGTGTAAAGTGGTAATCACTCGGACGAGTTCGTGAACCAGCCCGATCGGACCACCGGAAGGGGGGGGTAAAGGGGGGTAAACCCCCCAAAAATGGGTTTTTTGAGTTTTTTACATAGAAAATTAAAAATTATCCAATTTTTGCCTGCATTATTGAATTCAGCTCAAAAAAACAAACAATTTAGTATCTTGAATCACTGCTTTATGTCTATTGGTTTCCGAGATATTGGAAGTGGTAAACACAGTACGTTGTCCCAATGTTAAACCTTATGGGAAATAAAGAAAATTCTATATCTCGCTTATTTCTCAACATATATTGATAAAACCTGGTAAATGGCTTCTTCTCGTTCAGATCAACTAAATATTGAATTAAAACCACCCAGTTTTAATATAGCCGTAGCAGCAAACCTGCATGCTCATTCCCCATGTTATTCTTAACGAGCTTATAAAAACATGTTGAATCTCGCTATGTTGGATTGAAATTACCATTACTTGCACATATACAGAGGGAGGAACGGTACATTCCATCAGGTCCACTTAAGAATTCTGAGGGCATTTGAAAATATTTGTTGAACACCTGCCTCCCGGGAAACCCCTACACGGCGTGAAAACTGTTATGTGCGTTGAAATTCATTAACTATTACGAAGAGCATGTGTCAATCAAAGGAAGTAAACTGTTTCCAGTAAAAACGTCCAAAACCCATAAATTGCACTTACAGAGGGAGGAGCGGTACATTCCATCAGGTCCACTTAGGAATGCCGAGGCATGCCGAGGGCATTAAAAAATGTTTGTTGACCTCCTGCCTCCCGGGAAACCCTCATACGGCAAGAAAACTGTTATGTACTTCCGCCCTTCTACGTAGAGTTCAATTACATTCCAGATTGATCGTTAAACACCTGAGGTTGAACTTCTTTTCCAATTCATCTGTTAAAAATGTTAATTGTATTTACAATATTCTAAAAACTAAACTAAAAAGCGACGTTTTTTACTTGGCTTTCGTTAAATGTTTAATTCATTGCAAAAATACTTGAATAAAAATCATACATCACCCATGCAACGTACGATTTTCGTAGAATAAGACATATTCGTAGAAAAATATTAGGTAATAATTTTACGAACAGAGTTGATTTACGACAGCTAATTAAAAAAGTCAACAACATCAATGAATATTGACCAAGTATATTTCCATGGTCGGTCAAAATGGATTTGAGCACGGGGGTACAAATCCGGGGGGTACAATTCCGGGGTCAGACTTAAGAATTTGACCACGGGGGGTATAAATCCGGGGGGTACAAATCCGGGGTCAGACTTAAGAATCTGACCACGGGGGGTACAAATCCGGGGGGTACAATTCCGGGGTCAGTCTTAAGGAAAATAATTTTATTTCAAACCAATTACGTGTTGATGATTTAATAATGTAATGGGGGGTACATTTCCAGTCGCGGGCTGTTTCTCGAGCGATTTAGGCCCCGCCTCCTGTGACGTCAAAATGACGTAGCATTTTTTGTGGGGGGTACAAATCCGCTATCCCCAACGCACAGCTCAGCTGTGTTGGCTCGGAAATCACTACACGAGCCTTACGGGGAGCGAGTTATCATACATTAGATACATTAGTTGAAATGGCGACCTACCCAGGTAGGTATTTTAAGCCAAGTATGAATGACAGATGAGTGAAGGATGATTGTGGCGCGATCTTGTAGTGTTGTTACTGACTAAGGCCGACATATTCCTTAGACAGGACTGTTAATTAATAGCCCAACAGCCAATGGCAACTAAGCAGGGACCTACATTTTTACGTGGGATCCGAACCACGATTTCGCCTCGGTTAACAATTTACGAACTGGTCTAATTATGAGGATGGTCCCATGAACGAGTACTCAATAGTGCGGACGTTAATTGGAGCTATCCAGTTGTATTTATTTACATCGATGAACTCGAGATCTTACTCAAAATAGGCCAAACATTTTATACCCCATGTTACTGTCTTAAGTGATTTTGATTTCAGTTTTTGGAAAATTTAGTGGAGTAAAATTTAGTGGAGGATTTTCTGTTTTATTATAAAACGTCAATATTTTAAGAAATCAAAATCATAATGTGGATGAATGTTGACTGTCTTTTGCTATAGCTTTGAATTCTGTGGTATGTCTATGGCTCTATTTCAAATCGTGATCATCTCTTTTGTTACAAACACATGTGAATTGGAAAAAGTTCCCATACATCACAGAAATAATTAAAATGCTATACATACATTACTTATTTCTCAACAAATCTGAATAAAACTTGGTATATAAGAAAGTGAATGGTATAAGGAGAGGCCACACTTTTACTTTGATCTTGTATACGGTTTCATCTAATTGATATCTATATTCGATTATTGCAAAAAATATCTCAATTTTAATCTTCAATGGCAGCAAACCTGCATAACATTTTCCATGTTATTCTTTTGGACAAAACTGCTGTATTCTCATTTTAGGATTCAAGTTCATGTTACTTGATTTGAGGCTCCGTCTAAATAATTTATTAAAAACTTGAAATTCACTGAGTATGCAGGTCCGCTGCAACGGGGTATTTTTTATATCTTTTCAACTGTTAAAACGGTGACACACTATCACACATTTCCCCGAACAAGACATCACACCACACATCAGACAGGACAAAAGGGAGGATGTGTGGTGGTGTGTCAGGAGTCCGCGCATCACACAAGACATTACACCACACATCGTCGCGAGCGCTCTAGAGGCGGTTTTTTGGCGAAAGATCAAAGAAATGTCTGGTACGGTGTCTTGTATGATGTGTGATAGTGTGTCAGGGTCTACTCTGCCCCGAATGTCTTTCCGTACGCCATCGCGTTACCGCGCTCGGAGGAATGTGTGAACCGATGTGTGATCCGATGTCTTGTTCGGGGGAATGTGTGGAGCGAAAAATTTATCTCCCTGCGCGGTCTGAAGTGTGGTGTGATGTCTTGTTCGGGCAAATGTGTGATAGTGTGTCGCCGCCTTTATCCTTTTACCAACCTCTTGTTATATTCTACATTCCTCTGGTTATATTCGGCATCTGTTCTCCACCTACTAGTTTCGTTTTCATTTTTCTGCAACACTAACTCTGTAAAACTGTTGCTCCAAGAGAGCGCGTTAAATTTGTGCACTTTTCGCCGCGCAAGGATAAACGCGGTGACATTTAGAGTCTCCAACTATCAAAATAAAATCTATTTTGACTCATCATTATGAAGATTAATAGTTGTAGAGTGTATATTGTGATTTTAGAATCGGTTTAAATTTTACTCGTTAGTAGATACATGTGTTAAAGTTAGTAAACTTCTGTATAACTTTGCAATATACCTTTAGTGCATTGACATAAACGATCATGTAATTGCAATAACACCTCTATCTTTACAATGGTACTGTATATTAAATTTAAATAGATTTTGACAACTTGAGGCGCTAATTAATGTACCGCATATACGGAGCAAGTTTTAGGCATGTTTTGCAAAGGTTTGGAACTCTCTTTTTGTAATCGCCTCTCCTCCAAAGTTTTTATTTATTTATTTGAAATGCTACAAAACAGACGGATCTAGTTATATTGTAGTTCAATGGTCCTCATTCCTCAATTAATCAATTATATTGGAGGTCCATTTGCAACCCCCAAAAGCCTGTCGCAGGCTGCAAACAACCGGTGGGCCGGGGGAATACCTCAATACTCTATATAGAATTTTACTTGTTTCCCATAAGGATGACATGGGGACAACATGCTGTGCTAACCGCTTTCAATATCCCACGAGGTGGCTGAGAATGTTTTGAACAAGCGAGCGGCGATCGTGCACGGCGGAGGCAAGAGGTTTCTATACTGTCCTGTGGGGCGCGACCTTCCTCATTCAAGGAGGGTAATAAATCTTCATTCAACCCCCACCGAATGACTGCTTCGACCCTTGGAGATCAACAAACCGTTCTGTATTTGGCCGCCTTCACCAGACTGTTTGACACTCCAACATAAAGACTCCTCAAATTACCGCATTGTATTTTGAAATTTACAAAATCAACAAATTATTGAATTTATAATACTAACTTCGCAATATCTGTCTACTAATACTGTTAGAAAAATATTTTTATGTTCATAATTAACAATTAAATTTAAGTAGACCTCAAACTTTTCTGCCTCAACTCTTCTTTTATTAATGTTTGTTATTTAGCCTTTTCGTAATTTTCCTATATAAAACAAATTGTAAAAGTGAGCAAGCTTTGACATATAATAATGTTAGTTAAATATTTATTTTCATTCGCGTATTTGTGAAAAACATTGCTGTTATGTCACAAACTAACCGCCCAGTGGCAAACTAAATGAAGTCTATTGCAATGACAAATAATTACCTCTATAAATCTTACATTTTTTGCTTACATTTCGCGTAAACAATTACTTGGTTCATATTGCAGTAATACTATGTCGGATTTTAACAGAATAATGTTTTTATTTCTCTTACAAATGGCTCAAGATAAAAATATATATTATTACATCGATAGTCGATGAACACTTATTTTGAAATAGCATATTGATTATTTTCATCATACTGTCCCGAAAACAGCCGTTTTTAGTTCTCAAAATCGTACGCAAAATGATCGTTTTTGGATCACTTCGAATAGGAGTACTGAAAAAACATATGGTAAATTTTGCCGTACTCTAATGTCAAAATTTGTTTATGTTACGTTTGAAAGGTTGAACGATTTCTTAACTTGTGTTTGTATACTACTAACAGATGTGTAAATGACGATGACTATTTTGAATAACCTCAAAATTATGTAGTCTAATTTTTTCAACGATTAAATGGTTATTTATTCATAATGATGAAAATAGTTGTTCATCACACGGAGCAAAAGTGTCTCCTTGGTACTCGATCGCATTTCCAAGCTCGGCTGCGCCTCGCCTGTAAATTACAATCTCGTACCAAAAAGAGCCACTTTCGTTCCTAGTAATGAAAACTACTATTGTAATGGGAATTGGAGTAGGAGTAGAAAGAGTTGTAAGAAATCTGTTAATCTACCACTGTGTGAAAATACTTTCCCTTGGATAAAAAACAAATATTTCAATGCGGAAAGTTAACTTACTTAACGCCAATCAAGACATTATCTTGGAAATGTAATTGTAAAAACCTACGCACAATTCAGAATATGTTAAGGAAAATAGAACAGCTGCCCTTAGGTTTTATTAGGATAGTCAACATCAGTTTTATCCTCCTTTTGCCGACCGCAGTTTGCCGACTTAGTTCCAATTCCGCCCACCGCAGCACTGCTCCGCCGGTCAAACACTGCTACGGCCAAAAGCACAGGCGCGCCGGGTCTATTCTCTGTTCCTAGTCTAAGCCTAAAGTCATACTACCATCATAGTCCGCCTGACCTGTTATTCTAAGAGGCACATAAGAGGTGAATGAATATGAATGAATGAATGAATGAATGAAAAGTTTATTCCATACAAATATAAGCTACTACATACACTTACTTGTATACTGTCTTCTTCATCTTTGACCGACACATGTCGGATTGATTGCGTCTAAATTTAAAATTTTGATAAAAAATGCTAACAAAGTAATAAAAATTGTAATAAACATAGAGCGTTTTTCAAATGATGAAATAAAACTAAAAGACATCCTTAGCCTTTAATTAAAAATAAAAGTCCAGGAAATCAGCAGACATGGGCAGGTACTGCCTGTGCATGCGCTGGGTTGCTTTGCAAATAATAAAAATAAGAGTTGGTAAGAAAGTTTGAGGTTGAAGTCGCAAATTGAAGTTGCTATATTTCTGTATTTAGGAAAAAAATCTTTACTAAAAACGTAGAATTAAAAATTAAAAAAAGATATTTCTGCAAACAGAGCGTCAATCGGGTATCGAATACACTTCCCAAACCCCATTTTTAAGACAGTTTTTTGTACTACATTTAAAGGTTCTAAAATACTTTTATAACACCCCGCCCGTAAAAACTAATCACTGTGATTTATATATAACTAATCACAATTTCTGTGTTTATAATTTGACTGTATAGGTTTAGCTATGAATTAAGCTTAATTTTCTTCTCAAAAATTTAATAAAACTGAGTTTTTTGCTTTTTTGTTTGATTTTGATCAAGTTACCCATGTGGCCCAGGTGGGTGTGGATTTGTTGGTGTGGATCAAGTCTGGCCCAGTACTGGTCCAGTACTGGCCCAGAAAACTTTTCTGGCCGAGTACTTGCTCAGTACTGGCCCAGTAACGGCCTTTACTGGGCCATAACTGGCCAGTGCTTTGAAATATCCTCTGGTCCAGACAAAAATAAAAACCCTTATTGTTATAATCTAGTTTCTTTTATAGATTGGCAAATTTAGTGTCACTTTGATGGTCAAACAGAGTAGCACCCACTCAAGAATGTGATTTTGACCAAATTTTGTTGTAAGGTTTAAATAAAAAATAACAATAAAATGAGTTTTTAAGTAGATTTATAAAATTAAAATTAAAGAAAGAATATAAAACTCATATTCTTTAATTACATCCATATTACATAATTTAGTTGATAGATGGATTTTAACTCCATATTTTACAAATAGGTAATGGAAATTGTACGATAAAAAAATAGATAATAGAGAGCCATTGATGGCACTATTACTCATCAGAATAATGCAGTAAGACTATAATATATATAGCATTAGTGAATACATTAATGCTTGTAAACATATCAAGAAAATTATTAAAGTAGTAATGGGCCAGAATTTTTTTCATATTAATGTTGCTATTCCCTTAAAAAAGACAATATAACACCATAATCGGCAGGACACGCATAATTATCAGTGACTAACATCATTTATTTGTTGTGAGTGGGAACAACAAGAGTAGACCAGTGCTCGTAAAAATATAAATACAGTACTCCATTTTTAACACTTAATAAAATTGCAAGATAATTGATAAACAATTGATAATCGAGAGCTCTATGGCACCATGATAACCTAGATTTATGCTGTAAGATAAGAGTGGAGATAACTATTCGGAATATCAAAAGTTTTTTGTTATCTTGCGACAATCAAAACTAAAAAATTAAAGCAACACTTTTAAGGAATTGGAGAAGCAAAGTACATAATAAATTAAGTTATTTGCATATTTGATTAGGCTACTATTTATAAAAAATACATATATTTATGACACATCACAATTTTCACAATTGATTTTTTAGCAACAAAGCAGAGGCCAAACTCCTTACATTACCACTGATTATCAACTATCAGAGCGGCTAAGTGGTCTAAAGCAATAGGACATTGGTCCTGAGGTTTCAGGTTCAAATCCTTAATCTGATCAAAAATTTTCTTACTGAAATTTTTTTCAAAAATCATTTATCTTAATTAATTAAGTCTGTATTTATTTGGGGTTTTTATTGAAAATGCTTTTTTACATATTTTAGCGACATTTTCTAAGTAGTTCTGGCCCAGTACTGGGAATTTCTTGCCAATTCTGGAAGAATCCCAGAATTCTGGACCAGTACTGGGCCAGAAAATATTTTTTCCTCCACCTACTATCTTTAGTCGTCTTTTAGTCCCTGGAATATAATACTAAAGTACTAGTTTATACTCCATGGGATTTAGTTACTTTTAGTCCCAAGGGACTAAAAGTAATCTCATAAGAAATACATGGGAAGAAATCCGGCAACGCCGCGGTGGACAGTGAGAAAATATGGCAACACTGTCGATTCCAATTTGTTTCTCTATGTTGAAGAGAGTGTCACAGCATCTGAGCGTCCGTTTCCGTCGTCTACAGGACAGCGTATTAGCGTATCCATTTTGAGTTTGCTGTAGTTAAGGCTATATTCCTGCATATTTGTGGACTAATAAGTTAGGCCTAGGGTATTTTTAAAGAAGAGTGTGAATAAAATGGTTAGAATTAAAGCCTAAATACCTTGCATTATTTATTTATATAGGCTATGTGATTGTAATGCAGTTTGTTGAAGCAAAGGATCATCTGAAGGTAAAATTACAGTGTTATACCTAGTTATTGTTAATGGTGTAGGTGGAGGAAAAATTTTGTGTGCATCACGGGACTAAAGTAATTTTTCTCCCTCGGAAAAATGTCGCCCTAGGCTCCGCCATCGGGCGACAACAGTTTCCCTCGGGGAGAAAAAGTTGCACTTTAGTCCCTAGATGCACAAATAACTATTTCACATGGGTATATCGTCAAAACTATATTGAATGATACAACAAAGTAATGAATTGCTTTGTCCACCCAAAAAATCACATTTGCTCTAGGAAAGATATGATAGAGTTCTTGCAATAAACTAAGAGTTTTACATTTTGAATTGTAAAAAACATATTGAAATTGGCAACAATATGTATAAAAAAATCACCGATTTTCAGTATTTTTCAGTGATTTCAGTATTTTTAGTATACTCAGTATTTTTCAGTGATTTTTTCACTCAGCAGCTGAACAAGTAAGCTATACTGAGATCATTTAGGGCTTTACAAGATAAATATTAAATTTGAGTGAGGACATGAGATCAAAGATTCTAGACATCATTTACCAACTATTGACAAATCACATTGAGCCCCTCCCCTCCCCCCCCCCCCCCCCCGGGTGCCACCAACTCTCCAGCTGATTCAACTCACTGGAAGGCAGTTGCTGAGCGACCACTCAACAAGAACTCTGTTCACCCCTTGACCTGATGTATGTTTTCCCGATTGGTCGCTTCCACTTAATTCATCCTTCAAAAGACATTTCATTGTGTTCTTAATATTTTCTAGTCTATAGTACTTTGCTGATACAAGTATTTCAGTGTAAAAGGTGGGTAGGGTAGAGAGATAAAAAAGTTGGCACACAAGAGTATCATATTTTTACTGTTATTCATGACTGGTGTGATTTTATCTTTTTCGACTTGTCAGGATTGTTTCTTTTATGAATTTAGTGATTTACTAGTAAAGTAGTAAACCTGTTGCTCGGAATCGAGCAATTATCATTGTATTGATTTCTAAATAAAAATAATTTTATATAACAAATATTTCCCTTTCATAAATACACTGCACTACCAAAAAAACATTATATGGCAAAAGTTTAGGGCTAAGGGTAAACATTTTCTAGAATATATTTTAAAACCCATCAAAATCTATAAAAGGATTATTTTAAGTGTAGGAAAATATAATTGATTTTTAAAGCTGACACTCAAATTAGGCAAGGAACCTAAAGCTGACACTTAAGGAACCTGACACTTATTTATTTCTACAATAAATTATGTTGGTGAGATATTTTATGGTGGTTTATCCTTTAAAATAATAAATGGAATTGTTATTAATTGTTAATTAATGAATTTATTTATTTAATATAATTAAAATTAATATCCTCAATATGGAGGAGGCTTCTACTGTGTTAATCTTATGGGAAATAAATAAAATTTTATGCTTCACATATTTCCTAACATATCTGAATAAAACTTGGTGAGGGGCTTTTTTCAAACAAAGTGAGTTATACTCGACTTGAAAATCACTCTTTGTGAACTAACTCCTCTTTTATTATTGAATGAAAAGTCATGAAATTTTAACTACATCATAATTTTTCCCCCAAAGATTGTTTTAATCTATAAATGAGTAGTTAATTGTATGTTTAAATATTTATTTTTTAGTTAATAACCTTCATTTCATTTACCGCGCTTCGTTCGACCTATACGCGACATAGGAGCGTACTCCTAGTTCTGCAGGAGATCAAATAGGTTGTGAGTGAAAATAAGCAACTTCTGAACTCCTGTGACAAAAATCATTCACAATTTATTTTCATTTAAGATTTTTTTAAATCGGAATTATAGGGCCTGTAATTGGCCATATGTATGTGCTCATTTATTAACTTATCACAAAATTCAACCAAAGACATAAAATTAGTTTTTCAAAACGCACTTGAAGAACTTCAAAATTGGTTTTCAGTTAATGGTTTGTTGCTTGACGAAGCCACAAAGAGTCAAATTTCAAACTCAAAATAATAAAAATTCTGATGAGAATAATAGCTTTATTTTTCAAGTTAATTCAGTGGAGATAAATAACAGTTAACTTTTTAGGTGATTAATTATTGGAAAACATTTGTAAATAAAATATGTAAGAAGTTAAACTCTGTTTGTTTTCAAATAATTGAGGGGGTTAGAATCAAAGTGCACATGATCCAAAATCTTCAATTTTGGCAAATTGGGAAAAACTAGCCTAATATATTTCCAACAGCATACTAATTACAAAGAGGAGTGGATTCAATGGAAAACTATACCAGAAATTCATTAAAGCAGTCAAAAATATCAAATTTTCACGTTATCATGGTGAAAAATTGATAAATATTTTGGAACATGTGAGTTTTGGAACTGTCTTGAGGAATTATGAGGATCATGTGAGTTTTGAAAATCACTGGATTGGAACATGTAAGTTTAGGAATGACTTTTATAGGTTATAGGTTATAGCTCAGTTGGTTGTTTACATCTCAGCTGTGTTTTTATTGGTCGAAAGGAGTCACGTGACGGCTGATTTCTTAGTCTGCCAAAACTCACATGTTCCAGTGGAACATGTGAGATGTGTTGCCAACCTCACTTTTCAACACTAAATTATTATTGGATCATGATTTTTTTGGAACAAACTATTAGCACAGCTGTGTGCATGGCAACGAGACGAAAAAAATGACACTGCTATCTCAATTTCGAATTTTTTGGAACATGTGCACTTTGATTCTATACCTCTCAATTATCTTTGTGAAGTTGTTGATTCAAAAACTAGACTTATATTACGGTCTTTTTTTATCAGCTATAACTTATGGTATTGAATTCTGGGGAAGTTCAACTCACGTGAATAGAATTTTCAAAGTGCAGAAAAAGTTTATTCGTCTAATGACATTTTCTTCCAAAATAAAATCATGGTAACAGTTTTTTAAAGAATTTTGTATTTTAACAGTCCCTATACTCTATGTATGGAGAAGTCTGATATTAGTAAAAAATAATTTCGAATAATTTAATAAAACTCAATTTAATCACCTTTCTGAAAGAGATTCAATACAAATTTCCAGTATCCAAGACACTGTTTGACGCTAGTTCAGAAGACTCGGCAATATATGGGGAGGAAACTTTTTAATAAACTACCCAACAGGTTAAAAAATATAATTAAAGAAAACTGTTTCAAAAATAAGTTAAAAGATTACCTGGTTGAAAAATGTACTATTCAGTGGACATGTATTTGAATGAATAAGGCTAGGATTGTAGTAAAAAATAAACAATTTTAAATCCATGGAAATGTCTGTCTGTTCTCTGGCTAGTTATTTTATTTATTTTTATTATATTATTTTGGGTTAAGGAAATATTGACAATGTCATCTGTTCTGTGCTACCTTTGCTAGTTCTGAAGGAATTTAATTTATGACAATAAAGTGATTGATTCAGATTCAGATTCTTAAAAATGATTGTCAGGTTAGGGTCAACAAAAATACAGGTGCTCCACGTAGGTGTCAGGTTTAGGGGCTGAGCTACAGGACTGGAACCTAAACCTGACATCCCTTGTGTACCGGTAGCATATAATTTCAGGACATAGTTAGTATCCAAATGTCAAATTAGTAATTGACTTACACTGAAATTTAAAAGATAATATGAAGTTTACTTAACCCTTTCATAAAATACGTAGCTATGACCTTATGAAAAATGAAGTTACCCTCTTAACGTTTTGTTCAGGCTGAGAGTATATTCAGAAAGGTCTTAAGACATACCCAGAGAAAATTTCCCTCCAAAAGAAAAATAACAACAACAGGTTGCTGGACAGCAACAAAACTGTTCAGCATGACCTTATAAAGAAATGTGAGCAGCCTATGGTTTCTAATATATTAGACCTATTTATTTTCAATGAATTAAATTTTAAGTGTCAGCTTTAGGTGCTGTGTCAGGCTTAGGCGCACTAACCCAGCGAGCACAGAACTTCTGTGCTCGCTGCACTAACCTTATATACCTTATAGTTCAATAACCCTCATAAAAATACAATGAATAGAAAAAAACTTAAAAATTAATTCAAACATAGATTTGTCAGGATTTACTTTTTAACTTGTCATTTGTCAGGTTTTGCATCTGCATGACAATTGTTTATATATCAGCATTTGCTACTGAACAGTAGGAATCTGCACAATGAGACAAAAGTAGTCACTTTTATGAATTTCATTATCTGCTCATAATTTTATTTTTCCTTTATTATTAAAATTGTATTTTTCTTATCCTTCCATCTTGCAAGGAAGGTCTCGCTGGTTCTTACATAAATGAGCTTGGTTAACAGTATTCAATTAATTAAATCCGAAAATAAACAAATATATATCCTTGCTGCTCCAAGCAGAAACAGCACAGACATCACTTGTGTCACATCACCAAACAGCAAGCTCCCATTGGTCACTTGTAAATGTTGGCTTTTGCGTCTCATTCCCCAAGTCATATGTCGGGTTTCGCTTCTAGACTCGATTTTTAACATTGACAATACATACTAAATGCTTGGTTTTGCTTCAAACTGAGCACACCACCTGTGCAGCTCTAGATCACGCAGAGAATGGCATATCAAATTCAAAAACTTAAAAAAAAAATTATTTGTCGAGTTTTTCTTCTAGACCCCTCAATTAATTAATTGTAATTGTTTTTCGGACCTAAACCGACAAAGTTTGGTTCCTTGTAGCAAATTAAATATGTTGCAGGTTATCACAACGCTTTTTTAATGTCAGCGAGCAAAGAGAAAGATATGGAAGTCGAAGAATCAAAGATGAAAACGACAGAGGAAGAAGAAAAAGATAATGATGGGATTACACCGAAGTTTACTCAGAATGCTGTCGGAAAGCTTGAAGAAGAAAAATTGGAATCAAAAGAATTTCACGAGAAGTTACAAAGACAAGAAAATATAAATCAAGAATGCACTGACCTAACAAAAGAAAATGAGAAAAATATGGACGATGACGGACAGAAAAGCACCACTTCCAAAGAGGAATCTCCTGAGAAAGACATAAGTTCTTCACCGACCTCCGAGGACAAAGAAGAGTTCGGAATTCTCGGACAGTCGAGAGTAGTAAACACGGGTGCCCAGAACACACCCAACCAAGAGGTAGTGACTGTCAAGTTCATTCTTGAAAATTCCGAAACGTTCGCCTGCGCTTTCAAAATCTCTTCCAACATACAAGAGGTGAAAGAGCGACTCTCAGACGTTTTAAATTTGAATTTTGATTCAATCAAATTGGAGAAAGACGGGTTTGATGTGGACGACTGGCTACCATTGCAGGTGAATACATGGGTTACAATTAGGGAATCCAATGCCAGGATCCTGCATGATCTCGGGCATTTTCAATCCCGGGATTCTCATGCTCAATCCCAGGATTTTCAGAGTTATAAAATTTATGTGTAAAATCGATGTTGATTAGGTTCCCATCAGTTTTAACTACTTTTATAACCAAGAGAACCTTGTCAAATGACGTTTTCAATAAAGTAAACAATGGTTTGATGTGTTATTGCCGTCTTTACATCTTACCAAGTGAAGTTTTACTTTTAGTTCTAATATTACTTGACCAAGTAAATAAACCTATTCATATTTTGCATACGACTTTCTCTAACTTATGTTTAAAAAAATATTTCTGTAATTATTTTGCATAATTTTATTGTTATAATAGGTGATAATGTGTTCTGTTTTGACCTGACATCTTTAATATCCTTTGTTCCATGATGAAGTCGACCATATTTTAATTTCTTACATTTTGTAATTTTTGTTATGACGAAAATTTAAAACGTTTATAACTTTAAAATAAAAGTAAAACTGGTTCATGTATTGTACCTATAAATATGATACCATGGTGTATGTGAAACTATAATATTTTTTTTAATATTGGTAAATATCCTATGTAGGTTCAGAATCCCCAGGATTAAAATTTTCATCCTGTAATCCTGGGATTGAAAATGTTGGCCGGGATGGATCCACAAGTTAAAATTTGTGCTTTTTAAGTAGTTCTATTTTATAACGATCTGATACCTACAAACGCGGGCATCGAATACAGCAGATGAGTGAGTGCGCTGTTGACGAAACTATGATTTATTATTTGTTTGTGTAATTAATCAGCTTTATGATCTATGTTAAAGCAAACACAAGTTTACATGTAAAAGGCCCTGAAGCACGTAAACAAAGCTTTGACAGTTCAACAAAAACATTTCATATAGTCATTTCAGTTGAGGTTTAACAGACAATTTGATGAGTTTACAGTTTTTGCTGCCTGCCTTATTTCGTTCAATCTACTTTAACTATAACTTAAATTTAAATTGTTAGCATTTTATTTTTTAATTAACCAAGTCAGACTGACTATATTTTTGAACTGTAAAACAACAGAAACATCATCTATGACTATTGACCTATTAGACCTCTCTTTTCTCTTTAGCACATAATATATAAATTAAAAATTGAATCTCAGGCTTTTTGGAATTTCTGTAGTTTTATGTAACCTTGAATATGTAAAAGCTGTGCTAATTGTTTTGGGAATATACGTTTGTTTCTTACTTTTCTTTTCACCAGTGTCAAGATACCGATTGACACTTTTTCAAAAAACTCCACTGTATATGGGAAGAAAACTTTTTAATTATTTGCCAAGTAATTTAAAATCAATGGTTAGGAAAAACAAGTTTAAAAAATAATTTAAATGTTTTTTGATGAATTAAATGTTTTAATATTCAATGAAGGAATTTTTTATTTAGTTTTTATGCAATTTAACTTTTCTTATTTTTGAAGGAGTTTTTTTTCTGCACTGTCAGTTGTAAGGTACATAATAAAAGTAGAGTAAGGTTATTGATTTCTTATTTAAGCTCTTGACAATGTCTATTCCTCTGCTAGCCTTACTAGCTTTGTAAGAATGAGTGGACAATAAAGTCCACCGAAGCGGTAGCTCAGAGGTAAAGCGCTTGCCTTGAGTTTCAAACATCGCTGGTTCGATCCCAGCGGCAGGTGACTCCTGCTCCATCATGAGCAGTCACCTTTGGCTGGTCTACGTGACTATTGCCTCTTTGTCTTTAGATCGCCGCACAGGTTTATTGGCCCATGGTGACATGCAGTTGAGTTTTTTTTTTACCAAAAAAAGAAGAGATTATTATTATTATTTTCCGCAGGGTCTGGGAGTGGAGCCGTTTGTCTGGCGGGACGGGGCGTCATTCATTCATTCATTTGGAAGGGCGGACAGAGGTCCCAAGGCACTTCAGCCACGAGGGCTTGTTGCGCACTCTTTTAGTGAAGATTTTATGATTCAGCAACTGTCCAGGTTCATGTTCCTGATGAATAGCTGCAGCATGCCAACAAGCTCCTCTTGAGGAAGGTGTCTGCCCCTCTCCATGGTGCCGAGAGTTGCCAACCTTACCTCAGCAAGCCTGTCGCAGTCGAACAGCAGTGTCCTTTGACTTCCCATTTCCTAAAAGAGGAGTCACCATTGTACACCCCGATTCAGTGCAAATGCTCCCTCAGGTGCTTGTGTCCAGTGACGAGTCCTGTGATTTGTCTTACCTCACGACCATGTTCGTTTGGATAGGAACTTTTCTCAGCTCTTTCTCACTAGATAGCGACACTTCTTTACCTTCTATGATAAGAATCTCTAAGTACTATGTCCTCAGGTTTCCATGTCCAGTGACGAGTCCTGTGATTTGCCTTACCTCCTGCCAGCCCAGTCGCAGAAGATCTGATGCCACCTGCCGAGATGGAGAATGCAGAATGAGCTTACTTACTCTCAGGAATGGGAGTTCAGCCCACCTCTTGTGTTCACCACGGGCCCAGGCCGTGAAGGAGTGATTCACACTTCTGCGAGAGATTTTTTTTGCAATTTTTATAGTTTTATGTAATCTTGAATATGTAAAAGCTGTGCTAATTGTTTCGGGAAAATACATTTGTTGCTTACTTTTCTCACTGTAATCCAGCTACTTGGAGGTCATGAATTGTGTATAGTTATGAGCGATAGCTTGTGGACGCGGTGATCCTTAGTGGGGATTAACGTCCGCACTATTGAATACTATGTTCATAGGACCATCCTCATAATTAGACCAGTTTGTAAAACTGAGGAAATTGTGGTTCGGGTTCCACGTTAAAATGTAGGTCCCTTAGTTGCCATTGGCTGTTGGGCTAATAATTAACAGTCCTGTCTAAGGAATATGTCGGCCTTAGTCAGTAACACGACTACAAGATCGCGCCACAATCATCCTTCACTCATCTGTCATTCATACTTGGCTTAAAATACCTACCTGGGTAGGTCGCCATTTCAATTAATGTATCTAGGGTACCTAATGTATCTGGGAATAGAGCTGTGCTAATTGTTTTGGGAATATACTTTTGTTTCTCACTCTCCTCTCCCGCAGGGTCTGGGAGTGGAGCCGTTTGGCTCGCTGGAGCTGCGACTCACGTCGACCGCGGGGAAGCGGATCACAGCCGGGAGCGTCAGCGGCTACATTCCCACGGTGGACGTCATCACGGTGCACGTCTGGCGGGACGGGGCCTTCACAGACCTCGTCGTGGAGATCGAGAACCAGTGCGGCCCGAAGGAGTGGCTGGGCGGCTACAGGAACCGGCTGACCGGGCTGGAGTACCACCACGCCCGGACGCAGACGGCGCCGAGGAGACGCAAGGTACCAATTCAATCTTAAAACATCTTCTGGTCTGTTTGCTTTGAGGCGCTTATCCCAGGTTTGCGACTACCATGTCCCGAGGCTTCTACTCTGCCTTGATCCAGTCCCACACATACTATGGTGTTTCCATCTATGGGGTCACAACAATTAAAAATCTAAAAACATTCTAACTGAGCAAAAGAAAGCTCCAAGGATCATGGCTGGTCTCAGGGCCTGGGAATCAGTGAGGTAGAAATTTTTTGATTTTGGTATGATCACAGTTTTTAATTCATACATATTTGAAACAGTTAAGTTAGTGGTTAAAAATTAATTTAGTAGAAAACCATTAAAAATCCATAACACTCGTACAAATATTGTTGTTGAGCCTCACGGACTAGAATTTTTTAAGAAAAAGCCATCTTACATAGGTGTTAAGTTTCTTAATTTTATTCCTTTAGAAATAAAAAAAATTGTATATCACAGAAAGTTTACTAGGTTTTTTAAAAATGTTTAATAACAACCCATTTTATTTATTTGATGAATTTTTTACATTTAGGAAAGCTTAATGAGAATTTTACTGTTTGTCTTAAGCAAGTTTGTTACTTTTGTTTCTTAGTTTGTATGATTTTTTGACACTATTCTCTCTGTAACCTGTAATCGAGTGAGGAACATGTTGAAGCTTGAGTGTTTATAGCTAAAAGTAGTTTTTAAGCAGATTAGTGGGTAGGGGAAGAATGAAAGATATTAATTTGTTTAATGAATAAAACTTAATTGATTAATGACGTTTGTTGTCTTTCCAAACCGAAAATCCAGTTCAAACCACTCTTGTTTGTCAAACTTCCAAGCTTCAATATGTTCCTCACTAAGTATATCAACTGTGAATGAAGATATATCTGATTCTGATTCTGATTGTAAAGGTGTTTGACTACACGGACGGAGAGGCCGTCCCGCTCCTGTACCACCGCGACACCCAGACGCCCTTCCCTATGCGGGAGGCCAAGGTGGACACGGTTGTCGACAAGAGCACGCAGGTTAGAGATGGCTTATTTATGACGTATTAGGACTAATAACAGTGTTATCAGTCGATAGCCTAATACTCACCAGAGAGCAGCAGGCGATCCCCATCAGGTGGGAATCAGCTGCTGCTGCTCTCTGGTGGGTTTCTTGTGTACAATTTAGTAAAAGACATAGGGTTTCCTCAGGCTTTTTTGTTTGTGAATTTTAGGTTTTCAACCAGTAATGATCATGAAACTTTTTTCAAAGAAATTGAAGAAGCGTTAAACGCACAGCAAGTGACGTGCCTTTTACGGAAAATATATTTGCCGCATATTTCATTCCTAGTTTCTTTTGTATTTCAAATTATCTTAATATGCATCCCACTGTTTAGTAAACACAATTTTTTGCCAATGCTAATTTAATGGAATTTTTGATAATACTTAAAATCAAACTGCTAATAAATGGTTCCAGGGATTTGCTTCAGAATTTAATGGCACCTTTTCAATGAGCAATTAAACATTTGTGCAAAATTTGAAAATGATCAGTGTAACCGTCTTTGAGCTATCACATTACGCACACAATCACATATACACTCATAGTGACGGACAACAAATCTTTGACTCTGCTAATACATATATTCTCTTCACTTTGTTCGTTCATCAATAATACCAGACAACCCTGTTATTGCGTTACTATTGTTACCCTGTTATATTACGTTACTGCAAAATAACGGTATTTTCCATCTCTAACAGGTGCTGGGCAGCGACCTCTCTGTCCCCAGGGTGGAGGATCGGATCGTCTCGGCCGGACCGTACCAGTCGTACGCCGAGTGGCTGGCGGCCAACCACGTCGAGGAGAAGGTCATATTTGCTGTTGACACAAACTTGGTCATATCTGGGAAAAGCATGGAAGCAGTTAAAATTTCATCATTCATTGATTTATCATATAAATCCATATAAATAATAATATGATAAATTCATATAAATCAAACTTCCTACCCTTCTCCACTTAACAATCAAGAACAAAATTTGATCCAATTATTAAAAGAGATAACAGTGAAATATAACAAGAAAACAGTACAAAATTTTTGGGTATGGTAATAAACAACCATTTTTGAGCTGGGATAGCCACATTGAGAACATTTTTAATAAACTCTCATCTGGAATATATGCACTTCGTAAAATGTCAAAATTTTGTAATTTGGAAACCTTAAAAATTTTGTATTTTGCATTTATAGACTCACATGTTCCTTATGAAGTTAGTATTTATGGGGCACTTTATTCAATAAAAAATTTAAAATCCATTTTGAAAATGCAAAAGAAGCTATCAGAAATATTCTCAGATTGAGACAAAAAGACTCAGTCAAAGTCGTCTGGTTGCAGTTGAAAATACCCCCGTTGCAGCAGACCTGCATACTCAGCGAATTTCAAATACAAAAACTATATTTCAATCCAACATAGCGAGATATGACATGTTTTTGAAAGCTCCATAAGAATAACATGGGAAAGAGTATGCAGGTTTGCTGCTACGGGTATATTAAAACTGGGTGGTTTTAATTCATTCTTTAGTAGATCTGAACTAGAAGAAGCCATTTACCAAGTTTTATCAAGATATGTTGAGAAATAAGCGAGATATAGAATTTTACTTTTTCCCCATAAGGTTAACATTGGGACAACGTACTGTGTTTACCACTTTTAATATCTCGGTAACCAATGGACATAGAGCAGTGATTCAAAATACTAAATTGTTTGTTTTTTGAGCTGAATTCAATGGTGCCATCAAAAATTTGATAAATTTTGTTTATCTATGTAAAACCTCAAAAAACCCATTTTTAGGGGGGTTTTCCCCCCTTTACCCCCCCTTCCGGTAGTCCGATCGGGCTGGTTTACGAACTCGTCCGAATAATTACTACTTTACAGGTCTGAGCCAAATTTCATTCCGATCGGGCCATTTTTACGGCCGCTATCGTGCTTAAAGACACATAGATATATATATATATAGATATATATATATATGTATATATATAGATATATATATATATGTATGAAAATGAACGAATAGTGTTTTTTGCTTCTGGGGGCCCCAAAATGAAAAGTTATCATGGTCGCGGGCTTAGGTCTTACCATGAGTACTACGGTAACAGCTTCTTCCCTATAGGGGAAATTCGCTAAAACCTGGGAGTGAGTCCACCTAATGTTTTATAGTGGGTTTAGTTTCTTCAATACCTACGTAATAAAAATCTGCAGGGTGCCATTTTGTCACCCTTGAGCAAATTCAAATAATATCCAATTTGGCTTAAAACCGTATAATTTTTGAAAAAGTTACCTCACTGGATTTTGTTGTGCATTTTTTGAGATATTGACAAACGCTTATCATTGTTGGGTGGCTATTCCTATATTTTGACAGGATAATATTTTTTGGCAGCCATCTTGGATCCGCCATATTGGATATCGACTTAATTTTATTAAATGTAAAGATGTTGTTGTGACACATCATTATGAATTAGATTTTTACGCTGATTACAATGCTGAAATCAGATTATTGAAAATATGCATTCGTTTAAAAGATACGCTCAAATAAAAATTTTTATCCCTATACATTTTTTATGTACTTTTCGAATTTAAAAATATTTTTTGGATTATTTTTCATCCATCTATAATTATAATTAAGATTTGTAGTTTGTTTTGATCTTAAAATACTCAGTGAAATACTGGCTTTCATTTGAGATATTAATCATCAACATCGGACAAGTGATAGATGAGCCATAAAGCTCAATGTAAAGTAAAAATCAATTTTTTGGAAATTTGTTTTTAACTCTTAACGGTATGATTTTTTGGTGATGGTTTTATTATTATTTGATTTTTCGCTACTCATCACTAAAATTATACAAAAAACAATAGTTTTTCAGAACGATATGTTTCGGTCTTGTTTCAAAGTTTTTTGTATAATTTTAGTGATGAGTAGTGAAAAATCAAATAATAATTTGTTTTTAGTCAAGTATGTATATCTCCGGTTTTAAATAAGGTATTTAGTTCATTTTGGTATTAAAATACGCAGTGATATGTCGGCTTTTATTTAAAATATTGATACGTTAAATCGTTTAAGCTGTAGAAAAATGTTAAGGCTCATTACGACATAAAGATTAGTTATTTTTAAATTTTACGCTTAATAGTGGATTATAACTCACCCTGAACTTGTTTGAATTAAATGTACAGTTTTATGAATAAAAATATTTTTGATTGAATGATCGATCGAAGGTGGTGAAGCTACAGAGAGCCGTGCGCCGCTGGCTGCACCGGTGCCGAGTGGACAGACTGCTGGCACTACAGCGCTATCTGCTGGACGATGTCAAGCGACAGCGGGTCCGGATGATGAAGGTGCTGATGACTCTAAACAACATATCCAACAATATCCCAACAATATCCCTCGAGCGGGCGCATGCAAAGTTTTCCTCCGCACGTGTTTTTTAATTGAAAATAAACAGACGTAACGGGTGTTGGCGGTCGTGTCCAGCTCCATACTTTCGTCCCTTATTTCAGGAATCGCCTAAACCTATTTATACCCCTCACCCAAGGCCACACTACACTACAGGCCGGAGTCCTTTTGTGGTGACGTCACATTATCAGACGGAATCGAAGACGATTTTATAATGTACTCTTATGACGATTCACTGTCGCACTCTTAAAACTATCGCGCCCTAAGTAATTCGTTCAAGTTTTCGTTTAGAAACCATTATTTTTTTTGAATCTGCATTAATCAATGAATAATTAAATGCGGTCGAAAATGATTTTTAAGAAAACAAGACTTAATTTCATAAACTTAAAAACCGGTAAACATTATTGGCAAGTAATTTGTTTACTTTTCATCAGATGATTTATTGGAAATTTGACAGTTTTGTTTCTAATTGTTTTCATTTTGATGTTCTAATGTCATAATTTTTAGTAAATGTTTACGATTTTCATATGATTTTAGTTGCTATTTCCAACACAGCGCTAGGAGTTCGGCCAGTGTTGTGACGTCGCATCAGAGAGGAGGGGGGGAGACTCCAACCTGTAGTGTAGTGTGGCCTTGCCTCACCTCCCCCCCTTAGTACCGTTATTTGCAATTCAGAGATGCCGTGTTAGTCTCCCGTAACACAGACAGTGATACCTATTTTTAAAATTCATAATATCGAAATATTTGTAATGGTTATTTTATTTTTTGGACTTTTTCTATCGCTTTTGAAAAAAAGAAGCAAAAGGAAAAGTCGAGGATGATTAAATAATTTAAAGGAAACATACTATTAAAAGTAAACATTAAAAGGAAACATACTTTTAAAAGGAAACATTAAATAATAATTAATACCTATTTTACACAACAAAATTACTTACTATATTTAATTGAAATATTACACCTAATAAGTTGAACAATAATTATATCGATGATGAAATGTGATTCCTATGCAGTTTGTCAACATTAAAATACAATATTTTGTTATAAAACAAGTTAAATGGGTTAAATTTGTACGATTTAGTGTAGCGGAGTAAAACTCTGCATGCGCCCGCTACCGTTTTACCAGTGAAGCGCCACTCAGGGATAAAGACGATTTAGAAAAACATAGCCAAACTCAAATCTCAACAATTCAAAAATACTTTAAAAATTACGACTTCTTCAAAAAACTTAGATAAAACAAATTTTATTGGTTTTGAAACAGAGCAAAATAGAAGCACAGTTTTACCAAGTATTGTTGGTGAAAGCATTAATAATAATCAAATTCAAAATACAACATTTTTAGAATTAGAAGTTGATAGTAACTTAAGTAGGGACCTACATATTAAAAACATTATTTAAAAAATTCGCTCTGGAATATATATGTTGAAAAGAATGTCTCAGCTTTGTAGTGTTTCTGTTTTAAAAACTATCTACCACGCTTATGTACATAGTTATATTGCTTTTGGGCTTTGTGTTTATGGGGGAACCAGTAATTACAACCTCAATAAAATTTTACTTCTTCAAAAACAGGCTATAAGGATAATCTCAAAGCTAAAGTGGGATGATCATCTAAGAAACCGACTTAAAAATTTAGAAATTTTGACAGTATGTGATCAATATATTCTTGATTGTGTTTTATACATAAAAAACATTCAAAATTTTGATTTCTGTTCAGAATGACATTCTTATGACACAAGATACAAAAACAAAATTAATATTAAAAAACACAGACTTTCTTTTTTTACTAAGAACATGGGTACAACATTTTGAATTTGTTACCATTAGAAATAAGGGATATACAAAACCAGCTTAAATTTAAGGGAAAATTAAAATATTTTTCGATAAACAATCCACATTACTCATTTGAAGAGTTTTATACTATGAAACACTGAAGGAATTTCCATTTTTTTAAGTAAAATTGTACATTAGTAATTAAGGCTAAAATAAATATTGACTATTTTATGTACTTTGTGTACTATGTAAATAAAAATATTTGAATTTGAATTTGAAGGAGCAGGCGGAGAAAGAGGAGAAGATCCTGAACGATCCTTTCCCGTCGAAACGAGACGACTTCTACATGATGTACCTGATGGTTGGTAAATGGTGGCAGAAGGAGTGGCAGAGGATAGTCGACATGAAGACCGAAGAGCCAAAGAAAGCGGAGTTTGTCGCGCTTTTGGAAAAAGAGATCAAACTCCTTTCCGCCATCGAGAAACACCGGATCGAGGTGAAACAGGAGGCGATGAAAAGGCGGCAGTTGAGATTTCTCGAGATGTCTTCGCGTCCTCTGACTTTCCGGAATGCCAGGGGTCAGTTGACAACGATAGACGATCCGGCCACTCAGCGGGCGAGAGAGTTCAAGGAAGTCTACACCGAGCTGGTGAGGAAAGACGTCTCACCGAAAGACAGAATCGACTGCTTGATCGCTCTGAAACAGCTCATGTCGAATTATACCGCCTACGAGTACACCAAGGACATTATAAAACTCATCGATCGTGAAATCAACTTGTTGGCGATGGGCACGAAAGACGCTGACCTGGTCGTGTTGAGGAAGAGGATTGAACAACTGTACATGGATTTCCTCCACCACCCGCAGTTCAATCCGAAGGTTGCGTCCTACAAGAGACCAAACTGGTCCAAGAAACACGACACCCTCTACAAGTGCACGAGGTGCATGAAACTACTTCCCGCCTCCAGGTATGCAAAGATTCAAAAAACATTAGATAATGATACAGTAGAACCTCACTTATTCGAAATTCAGGGGATAGCCACTTTAGTTCGAATTATAGGAAGTTTCAAATATCGAGGGTTTGAATTATAGAGGTTATTGTGAATGAAATTCCCACAATAACCTCTGGAGGCACAAGTTTATTTATAATAAATGCTAGTTTTTCCTATAAAATTAGCAACAGGATACGCAGTTGTTTATGTTTCAGCAGGCTTGTTTTTGGCGCACAATTCAAATTTCAGAAGCTTACGGTGGTCTCAGTTTGAATAGTGGAGGTTGACTTCGAATTTTAGAGACTACATTTCGAATTGCAGCAACAAAATTCAAATTCTAGAGGTTTGAGTAGGCAATAATTAAAGTTTTAGAGGCTAGATTATGCGCCAAAAATATTTTGAATAGATTATGCGCCAAAAATATTTTGAATTATCGGTGTATTTTTTACGAATGTTAGAGGTTTTTTTCAAGGGAAAAGACAAAACATACAAATTATAGATGTTTTCAAATCATCGAGGTTCGAATAGTGAGATTCTACTGTATTTCTTTTTATTTCCATAAAATAAAAATTGTCAACAAAACACTAGATACATTGTTAAATGGAAAAAGTCCCATATACCTGTGTGTGGGCCCGAGTTCTTATTTAAAATAAAATAATGTTCCAAAAATCACACACTTCATAAAACACAACATACACTTCTTATGGTGGAAAAAAACAGAATTGGCAGGTAATGTAAATGCTGAGTTCTAATGGCAAATAAAGGAAAAAAATACAGCTAAGTTTTTTATTCTGATATTGGTAGGTGGGTGACCTACTAAACCCCCCACCCACCCCCTCACACACTCACGCTCAGCCAATAAATCACTCATATACTGCATCCACCCTCAGTCATGTACTCTCATAAACAGACAACACAAGTACAGTCCTCAAGAACACTAGTACACATAAACTGAGGCAATCAAATTTTGTATTCACTCCCTACCTATACTCTTAGCCATTTATTAACTTTCAAACCGTCGTAGTTATAATTATAACTACACGGTATTGAACTTCTGAGTTCAGGTGGAAGTTTTTGATAAACGATATAAGCAATGTAATAGGAGTTTGATCTATTTATGGATTCTGTTACCTTTGGAGATATAACACCTATATTGGACGATGCTCTTGTGTTTTACAAATGTGAAATTTGAGGTAAAATCTGTGACTTATTTTTAAAAACATAAAGAATTATATCTCTTGTGTTAATTGAAAAATTTCAAAAACCTGGAAATCATCAAATAACTATCCAGAAGGATACCTATTATTCTTTTTCAGTGTGGCTTTTATTATAGTTTTTTTTGTTACTCATTATGGTATAACTATGTATAGATAGATTAGTGACAAACAGACTTAAAACTGAAAATCTAAAAAATTAAAGTATAACATAAAAAAGTGAAATACCCCCGTTGTAGCATACCTGCATACTCAGCGAATTTCAAGTGCAAAACAACATATTTCAATCCAACATAGCGAGATTTGACATGTTTTTGTAAGCTCCATAAGAATAACATGGGGAATGAGTATGCAGGTTTGCTGCTACAGGTATGTTTAAACTGGTTGGTTTTAATTCAATATTTAGTTGATCTGAACTAGAAGAAGCCATTTACCAAGTTTTACCAAGATATGTTGAGAAATAAACAAAATATAGAATTTCACTTATTTCCCATAAGGTTAACATTGAGACAACGTACTGTGTTTACCACTTTCAATATCTCGGTAACCAGTGGACATAGAGCAGTAATTCAAAATACTAAATTGTTTGTTTTTTTTTAGCTGAATTCAATGGTGCCAACAAAAATTTGATAAATTTTATTTTTCTATGTGAAAACTCAAAAAATCCATTTTTGGGGGGTTTATCCCCCTTTACCCCCCCATCCGGTGGTCCGATAGGGCTGGTTCACGAACTCGTCCGAGTGATTACCACTTTACACGTCTGTACCAAATTTCATTAAGATCGGACCATATTTACGGCCGCTATCGTGTTAACAGACATATATATAGATATATAGATATATATATTTATATATATATCTATATATACATAGATATAGATATATATATATATATATATATATAAATTCGAACGAATGGTGTTTTTTGCTTCTGGGGACCCCAAAATGAAAAGTTAACATGGTCTTGGACTTAGGTCTTACCATGAGTACTACCGTAACAGCTTATTCCTTTAAGGAAATTCGCTAACATCTCAATGATATTAATGTAAGACTATATTACTTACTGGGGACGTCAGACAGCTCAAAATCGACTTAGTTCTGTTCAGACCATGTTTCGGTGTAATAACACCATCATCAGCTGAGTACAGATGTGAGATCGGAAATAATTATCCATCGGTGGATGGCTTCGTCATAGTTGATTAAAGTCCACATAATACATAACACTGAATTACGACACGGACACAATTAAACAATATTAAAAATTTTTTAATAAACTGCTGTCGCGTTTACACACTCCTCTATCGTTGTAAAAATATATATTTCAAATAAAACTGAATTGCAAATAACAAGGTAGCAAGGGGAGGGTGGGGGTATAAATAGCTTTAGGGGATTCCTGGAATGAGGAGGTGAGGTACAGAGCTGGACACGACTGCCTGTTTACCTCCCCCATCATGCCTGTTTATTTTTATAAAAAAAACACACAAATGGAGAAAAAATCCGCAGCTTGCTCAAGGTTTACTATAGTATATTAGGTTACTAGGCCAGAAAGTACTGTTTTGCCGGACGAGCATGAAAGTTCCCGCGCAAGTGAAAGCGAGTGCGGAATTGTCATGCGAATACGGTAAAACTTTCTGGTTGTGTAATGTACGATACTTTTCATCATACAATTAAAAAAAAAAACTTTCAATAATAATGTGTAGTCGTTGTCCTTGAATAAACCAATACGTTTCTCAATCCTTCAAACCTAACCTATAACAAACGGAACAAACATTTGCTTCTGCTGCCAGTGCTGCCACTAGTGTTCGGCATCGAACATCGATGTTTTCAAAACATCGATGTTCGGAGGTCGATGTTCGATGTTTCTTCCATCGATGTTAGAAAGTCGATGTTTTTCTACCATCGATGTTTTGGTATCGATGTGTTTTTAATGGAATTTTAAGATAAATTTTGTCTTTTTCGATCTCAGATTATGGATATTAAATAGGCCTAATGTTAAATTTCAAATATGATTTCAGATACGACGATGCATTTTTTTTTTGGAAATGAATAATGGTATATCGAGATTATTAGAAACTTAGATATGATTTAGTCAAAAACGTCGATGTTTTCGCTTAAAAACATCGATGTTTTTGAACCGATGTTTTTGCAACATCGATGGTATTAGATCGATGTTAATATCGATGGTAACATCGATGGTGAACTATCGGTGTCCGAACACTAGCTGCCACTACATTCCTCTCAAAAGTAGTGATGGGAACTATCCGATAGAAACAAACGATTCATCCGGTTGTTGCGCGCCAACCGATTCATCCGATGGTTACTCTAATTTTCAAACGGATGAACTATCCATTCATTCGTAAGCAAATCATCTGAACGGCATTATTATCCATCTATCTAAAAACCATCCTTCCATGTTTTCATTCTATTATAAAACAATTCGTCCCGTATTTTCATTCGTTTAAAAATTACGAGTCAGTTATTTAATTTCTGAATCTGTTCTTTGGTGAAAAATGCGAGTATTAGGGCCTAGCGCCAAAGATAAAACATCCTAGGTTTGAACCAAGAGGTTAAAAGTTTACCTTATTTAATTACCTAAACCTAAATACAAAATGTTTCAAGGTATGAATAATTATTTATTCATCCATGTCAGGTGAATCATCTGCTCAGCGACTCGTCAGTATCTATTTTTATCCGAATAGATACGCCACAAAACCAATGAAAACTATCCATCTGAATCATGCTCGCAAACAGATGGGTTTTCATCCATCCACTTGTCGGATAGTTCCTCCTATCTCCGCAGACAGCGAGGGGCCAATCTGCTCCCCACCCCACTACACAGGAAAAACATCGGATGAATCATCCATCTGAAAACTATCAGATGAAAGAAAAACCATCGGATGGTTGAAATCAGTCGTTTGTCCCATCACTGCTCAAAAGTAACCAATAAACAAGCATTAATCGTCGTTTTGCTGCAAATCAGCTGATTGTTTACTTCCATTTTTTTTTACTTCCATTTTTTCCGGCCTAGGACGGCGATGGGTAACTTTCAAGCCAACAAAACAGAACTGAAAACGGATGTTTCTGTGTTAGTAAGATGAAAAAGAACATTTCCAGGTACCCGGTGCACTCGCGGATGAAGGCGTACACGGTGTGCAAGTCGTGTGATTGGCTGCAGAACGTCGGCCACCAGCGGATCGACATGACGCCGTACACTCGGCTCCTCAAGCAGGTTCAGACGTCCGAGATGCAGCGAAACTCATACTCCTCCGTCTGCTTCGTCTTCCAGCAGGTTGTCTCAAAACTTTCAGTTCAATTCAAAATTCTTTATTTTTCAAAATTTATACAGTAATTTATTACATTTCCGCGAGTGCAAGACGCAATCATGGGGCTAGAAAACTTACATAATAGTTATTATTTATATTGATTGTACAGTACTTTGAGGCCAGTCCTAATGTTTATAGAAACAAATATATACAGATAGATACTTGTGTATGACAATAGAAAAATTAACAATTAACGTTTGATTGACAATAAATAACAAATATTAAAATTAAATAGCTCCTCAATATTTATTTTGTACATTAAAATAGCTATGATTTAAGCTTTTTTAAGTAAATTTTCATATTTAAAGATTCCTTTATGGTGTTTGCTTATATATTGTAAATTGTTGGTGATAAAAAATTTTAGGTTTTAGCAAAATATGTATTGGCTTGTCTCGGCACAACAATATTCTATTTTGTTCTATTCTACTCCAGATCGGGATGTTCTTCCTGACCAGCGTGATCTGGCACGGCCACTCGGCCATCAGCGAGTGTCGCGACCTGGCCCGCCTGACCCACGCGCGGTGGCGGCGCGACCGCGAGTGGTCCCCCTGGAACACCATACTACTCACAGAGGAAGAGGCCGAGTGTCATCGGAATATTGAGAACGTCGACGCGTTCTACGACAAGGTATTTCCAAGAATTTTTAATTCTATAAATTTAACTAATGCGTTTTACATAGCTACAGTCGACTCTCGCTAACACGAACCTTGATATCACAAATTATTTTTAATCCCCTTGGAAAAACCTGTCGAACATGGGGAAATCCTATACTCTTATATGAGTAATGTTATCATGCTTGTATTGTGCTTGTATGGATGCTTGCGTGCTTGCACAATTAGCTCTAAAACGGCTCCGAGGATTTCCTTCAAAGTCTGTAAATAAGTAATTTATGACTCAAAAAGTCTTTAATGCAGATAACTTGGCCTGAGAAAATCTAATAACGTAATAAATCGAATTCTAAAGTTGTAAAATTTTAACATTGGCCTTATGGGTTGCCGTGATAGCAACAAAAATAAACAAGGAAAGTGTAAACAAATGAAGTAATCGTAACAGCTGTTTGGAATCTACAGCTATCTAGGGAAAATACAGCAGGTGGGATGAAGAGTCCATGGAGCAATAAAAAAGGTTTCTATTTATCAATTTTATGACATTGGAATATCTTATAGTAACTGGATGTACTGGTAAACATGAAATAACACCGAGCAAGGCTCGGTCCACCAGGTACTTACTAACACAAATTAATTTTCCACAAATTATTTTACCTCTATAACTCGAAGGGACACAAAAATTTTTTTTATAACATGAAGTTCAATAGATAAGACGAATTTGATTTGTGCTTTACCTCCATAACTCAAAGTTTACCTCCTTACCACGAAGTTTTCAGAATGGACCTTTGTAATACGAAATCGCAGCAGTCAGGATGCAAACTGTCGGTGAATCATATCCATGGTCAAGCGCCTTTAGTCTGTCTGCAGACTCGGGTCTGTTTACCTTGTACTGGGCTTTTTGAGAGTGTGACGACTGTGCAAATATTCGAGAATGAGTGCAAAAAGACAGGGAGATGTAGGGAATAAACTACATTTTCCTTTACCTCTGTATCAGCAGTTTTCATTTGGTTTCTATAACTCGAACTATGCCTACGACAAACGTAACATGAAGAAAAATCACAGTCCCGTGGCATTTCGAGTTAGTGAGAGTCAACACTAATGTTTGTTGTGTAATATTTTACAAGAAATTAGGGACCTGCTAGTGTCGCTGAGTGTATTTAAGAGGGTTGTCGCTGCCTGGCTGGTGGAGATATGTCTTGATAATACCGAGACGCTTATCGGCCCAAAATATGACTGATGCATAACTGGACCACTCAGAAAATCTATCATTTATATAGTTTTAGATCTTTTAATGCGGTATTTTACTTTTCTATTTTACAAATGAAATTCTTTACATTGTTAACAAAAATGCTTTCCAAATCCTTTTTTATTCTATTTAGTTCATTTTTTATTTTGTCTTTCTTTAACTGTAATTATTTTTATTTTTTCTCTATGAGAAAAAGTGCTCCTATTTAATTTTTTCGTTTTATAACTACAACGCAGCCAAATAAGGACTCAGATCACGCACAGGTCATTCGAGCCATATGATTTTTGTTCTTTGTATTATTGGAATTAGCTGTAAATTAATAATTAATAAAAATTTGTTTGATTTGATTTGAAGGTGTTCGTGGAGCAGGTGCGCCAGAAGCACATCCTGGCGAGGATTCACTTCACACCGCTGCTAAAGACGGATCGCCACCTGAGGAACACTGGTGTGTGGGAGAGGATAACGGACATTGTGCCACCTCTGCCAAAACCCGCGGCGCCACTCAAGCCGCAAATAGTTTTTAAAGAGTAGTTTTAAGTTTTAGAAAATAACCAAAATTCCAAAAAATCCAAATTAAAAAAATAACAAAAAATAACCAAGAGCAAAAAATAACAAAAAAACCACTACAAGCCATGCATTGGTCTCAAGGATGATTTTTATGACCTAATGTAAAATCTTTAGGTCCCAAAGATCAGGTATAGCCAATGATAACTTTTATACCAGAGCAATTTGGGTGGAAAAAGAGGCCAACAAACTCAACGCCGCTAGAAAAAACGGGCACGAAAAAATACTTTAGGTTGCTAATCTGTATAGTTCTTCAGAAGACTCAGGTTGTTGGTTGTAACTGGTTGTAACTCAGTAAAAGGTTGTAACTGAGGTTGACTCAGTTACTGAATTTGGGGGGGGGGATAAGAAAGGGAGCTGGGAAGAATTGATGTAAAACGTAGTAGCTTAAGGGTAGGAAAGAACAAAAAGGGAAGATTGGGTTGAAAGGTGTGTGAATTATTCATATAAAACATAGTACACTCTCGACTATCCAAGCCCCTGTTTCCTGAGACTCCGGGATATTCGAGGTAGTTCAATGCTTAAAATACTTGTTTAACTTCAAATATTTATTGGTTAAAAGTATGACTTGTTATTGCATTGTACTATTACGCAGTGGTCTTGTTACCCTCAAATTACAAGTGACCTTCGTATTATCCAAGGTTCTTGGTCGCCGAGGAAGCCCGATGTATGACCTCAAATAGTCGTGATTGTACTATAGCAACAATGAATGAAGGTAGCAACATAGCCAATTTCATTCGTACCTATATTTGACAAAGTCGTTGAATCTATTATAAAAATCAAACTTTTCATTATTTTAATGGCTACAACATGTTTAGTTCATCTCAGTTTGGATTTTTTCCAGAAAGATCTACTTTTCAAGTGGTAGAAACAATTGAAAACAAAGTACTTCTTGCTTTTGAGAGTAAGAAGGGTTGTGTGTTCTGTTCTAGTAGACCTCAGTAAGGCTTTTGACAGTATGTCTAACAATATTACCAAACAGAAGTTAGAATGATATGGAATAAAAAATACTGAACCTAAACTATTCAAATCCTAATAAGCTAAACTAAAAACCACCTTTTTAAAATCAAGTCCAACTTTTTGGTTTGAGTCTAATAATCTGAAAATTAATTTGGAAAAAACTGAAGAAATCATTTTTAGCCTTAAAAATATTCCTTTGGAAAATAAATCAGCTTAACTTTTGAGATTACATCTTGATAATAAACTTACTTCTAATACCCTACATACAGCTTTCACACTTAATTTAAACTTCAATGTGAAAATCCTACTTTAGAGAGTATGGCACTTCTCTTGTGCTGTCAACTTAGTTTTAAAAATATTTATATACATTTTACTTTTTTCACTGACAATAATTCATTTCACTGGTGTAATTTAATGTGTTATGTTATGACACAATGAAAGAGCTAATGAACATATTATTCTGTTACCGTACAGACTGAGAATAAATTGAGTATTGAGTGTTAATATTTAGTCACCATGGCTGCAGCTGCTAGTTTGTAAAACGTTAGTTTTTTTCCAGTTTGGTTGGCAAGTAAGTAGGCTCCCGTGATTTATAGCATCAACCAACTAAAACTTGTGTAGTTTAGATTTTGTGTAAATATGTCCTTGTGTTAAGTCACTAATAAAGACTTTTAGTCTGGTTGCCAAAGTGCATTTTATACCTAAACCCGGAAATATGGTCCACACAATGTTTTTTATTGATTTCTGTTTCTTCAAGACCTAAATAATCGAAATCTGCCGGGTGCCACTTTGTCACCCTTGAGCAAATTGAAATATCCAAGATGGCGGCCAAGATGGCTTAAAACCGTATAATTTTTAATAAAAGATTCCTCACTGTATTTCTTACGTGCATTTTTTGAGATATTGGCAAACGCCTATCATCGTTGGGTGGCTAATCCTATATTTTGACAGGATAATATTTTTCGGCCGCCATCTTGGATCCGCCATATTGGTTATAAACTTTATTTTTTTAAATGTAAAGATGGTGTTGTGATGCATTATTATGAACTAGATTTTTATGCTGATTACAATGCTGAAATCCGTTTTTGAAAATATGCATCCGTTAAAAAGATATACTCAAATAAAATTTTATCCCTATACATTTCTTATGGACGTTTCGTATTTTCAATATTTTTTGGGATTATTTTCCTGCTATCTCTCATTATAATAAAGATATTTAGTTCGTTTTAGTCTTAAAATACTCAGTGAAATACCGGCTTTCATTTGAGATAACAATCATCAACATCGGACGAGTGACAGATGAGCTATAAGGCTCAATTTAAGTTAAAAATCAATTTTTCAGAAATTCTTTTTTAGTCAAGTATTAATACCTCCGGTTCTAAATGAGGTATTAAATTCATTTTGGTCTTAAAATACGCAGTGATATGTCAGCTATTATTTAAAATATTGATACTTAAAATTGTTTAAGCTGTAAACTAATGTTAAGGCTCATTACGACATAAAGATTAGTTATTTTAAATTTTACGCTTAATAGTGGATTTTAACTCAACCCGAACTTGTTCGAATTGAATTATCACGGTCTCAAATGAAAGCTGATATTTCACTGAATCTTTTAAAAATATCCAGAAATCCAGACCTTTCCTGGAACTGGAGACATAAGTCTTTATATAAACGAAAATGTCTGAAAATTTTAATTTTTAATGGGTTTTAGGACCACAACTCTCCTGAAACTCAATCTATTAAAATAATTTATGACTCAAATGAAAGCCAATAATCTACTAAGTCAATTAAGACCTTTACGATTTTTGAGTCTTCTTTGAAACTAGAGAAATCCTTAAAGAAATGTAAAATTATGCAAGTAAAACAAATTTATGTTGAGTGAAAGCTCATAAAGTCACATATCTTTAGTCCGATCTTATTGAGAGTCAGCTTACTTGAGAGCTGATAGTTTACTGAGTTATTTAAGACCAAAATGGATTTAATACCTCATTTAGAACCGGAGGTATTAATACTTGACTAAAAAAGAATTTATAAAAAATTGATTTTTAACTTAAATTGAGCCTTATAGCTCATCTGTCACTCGTCCGATGTTGATGATTGTTATCTCAGATGAAAGCCGGTATTTCACTCAGTATTTTAAGACCAAAATGTACTACATATCTTTATTATAATGAGAGATAGCAGGAAAATAACCCCAAAAAATATTGAAAATACGAAAGGATAAAATTATTAGGGATAAAATTTTATTTGAGTATATCTTTTTAACGAATGCATATTTTCAAAAACGGATTTCAGCATTGTAATCAGCGTAAAAATCTAGTTCATAATGATGCGTCACAACACCATCTTTACATTTAAAAAAATAAAGTTTATATCCAATATGGCGGATCCGAGATGGCGGCCGAAAAATATTATCCTGTCAAAATATAGGATTAGCCACCCAACGATGATAGGCGTTTGCCAATATCTCAAAAAATGCACGTAAGAAATACAGTGAGGAAACTTTTATTAAAAGTTATATGGTTTTAAGCCATCTTGGCTGCCATCTTGGATATTTCAATTTGCTCAAGGGTGACAAAGTGGCACCCAGCAGATCTGAATTATGTAGGTCTTGAAGAAACAGAAATCAACAAAAAACTTCATGTGGTTCCAGGTTTTTTCTACTGCAACCAGACTATTTAATCCAGCATGTATTTTATCATTAATTCATTGTTTGCCTTTTTGACACCATTTCAATGTTTTGGCTAAAATCTGTAATAAAACAACATTCAGAGTGTAAGCAACCTGACCGTGCTGGCAGCCTCCCTTTGAAAGGCATTGTTACTTTTGAGCAATGTCAAGAGGCTGCGCAACTTTTGACTCCAGTAACAATATGAAATTTTTTTGATTCAATGTTGAATAGAAATAAGTTATATAAAACGTGAGAAAATAACTCAGGGAAGCCACGTTTTTCTTCATGGATTCTGTTAAGTTTTAAATAAAATTTGTTGGAAATTGGATAAATTTGACTGATGAAGTTAACGACACCCTGGATTTTCTTGGAGTATGACATGTTCTTCACAAATACCCAAAATAAAAAAATACCCCCGTTGCAGCAGACCTGCATACTCAGCAAATTTCAGATGCAACAAAACAAACGGTATTTCAATCCAACTTAGCGAGATTTTACATGTTTTGTAATCTCCATAAGAATAACATGGGGAATGATTATGCAGGTTTGCTGCAACAGGTATGTTAAAACTGGTTGGTTTTAACTCATTATTTAGTAGATCTTAACTAGAAGAAGCCATATACCAAGTTTTGTCAAGAAATGTTAAAAAATAAGTAAGATATAGAATGTTTTTATTTACCATAAGGATAACATGGGGAATGATTATGCAGGTTAGCTGCCACAAAAATTGAAATTTTGGGGATTTTAGACTAAAATACATTAGATCTAATCTAGATGAAGCCACAAACAAAGTTTTATCCATATATGTTGAGAAATAAGCAAGATATAGAATTTTACTTATTCCCCATAAAGTTAACATTGGGACAACGTACTGTGTTTACCACTTTCAATATCTCGGTAACCAATGGACATAGAGCAGTGATTCAAAATACTTAATTGTTTGTTTTTTTGAGCTGAATTCAATGGTGCCAACAAAAATTTGATAAATTTAATTTTCCTATATAAAAAACTCAAAAAACCCATTTTTGGGGGTGTTTATCCCCCTTTACCCCCCCCCTTCCGGTGGTCCGAACGGGCTGGTTCACGAACTCGTCCATTCGATTACCACTTTACATGTCTGTTCCAAATTTCATTAAGATCGGACCATATTTACGGCCGCTATCGTGCTGACAGACACATATATATATATAGATAGATAGATATATATATATATATATATATATATAAAAATTCGAACGAATGGTGTTTTTTGCTTCTGGTGGCCCTAAAACGAAAAGTTATCATGGTCTCGGGCTTAGGTCTTACCATGAGACCTACGGTAATGGCTTCTTCCCTATAGGGGAAATTCGCTAAAAAAATTGTATAAATTTTAAGCTGTCTGGTGGCTGGGCTGAGACATTGGTCCCTCTCTTACAATCTAGCTGTCATAAAACCCGCTATTCGGAGCTTTGGCACTCAGTCCTTGGAAGAGGAAGAAGCTCGAACTTGTTGAAAAAGTAGGAGGCCCCCTGCCTACATCAATGACATCTAACTGTGAAAAGAAATACAATTCTGTCACATCACCATTATCGCCATTTATTGCATTCTCAGAAAAAACAAATGGTGCGATAATACAGTACTAGGGTAGGATAGGAGAACCAGCAGACTTACATTGTAGTTTAAACTACTGAAGGGCACACAAAAGGAACAACACATATATATGAACACAAAATATGAATTTTCAAAGACAATGGCTTCTCAGGCAGGAGCAAAATGAGAAAAAATACCTCCTTTCTGAAGAAGGAGCCAAGGTGATTATCACCAAATGTAAATATTAACTTTCTCTGGAAATAGTTAAAGTAAAAAAATAATTAAAAATAACGGAATATTTATTATTTCAAGCCAATTTTAAATTAAATAAATATTACCATTAATACAAAATTTGGATTTAAATTAAGGACATTCCTTTGAAGGCAACCAGAACTTTAGGTTCTTTAAATGCTTAAGAGTCAGACACACTTCGAATTGTGTCAAGAGTTGTTTTGGAAAGTAAAAGTTATACAAATTACTTCCCTCTACTACTAGATATACTTGGATCAAAACCAGCTCTGAAAATCCATCAAGTAGGCCTAGTTATTGATGATCAAAACAATTCAGCTGTTAGCTGAAATATAATATATTAGCCTTAAATATAAATACCAAAATAATAATGTTTGCAGATGACACTACGGCACTTATAAAAGAAAAAAGTCTAGAAGGACTGAGAAGTACAATAGAGACTACTATGAGGGAATTAGAATATTGGTTTGAAGTTAATGGACTTTTAATGAATGCTACAAAAACAAACTTGGTACACTTCAAAAATAGACAATACAGAGGTGGTGAACTGAAGGTACAAGTAAACAATAAAGATATAGAAAGCCAAAATCAGTTAAACTTCTAGGGGTTGTGTGCGATGAAAAATTAAGATGGGATGAACATATAGCACAGCTATGTAAAAGATTAAATAGTATATGTTTTAATATGAGCTGCTTAACCCAGTGTACAAACATGGAAACAAAATTAATATTGTACTATGGCTATTTTTATTCATTTGTTAAATATGGAATACGCTATGGGGTGCAACTGAACTTGTAAAAGAAATGTTAAAAACACAAAAGAAAATTCTGAGAATCATGACAATTACACCGCCAAGACACTCATGCAAAAGACTATTCAAGAGTTTAAAATTCTCACAGTGCCAAGTATTTATATTTTTGAAGTTTTATGCCACGTAAGAAATAACCTAAAATGGTACTCACAAGAAAAAACAAGCCATATAATACTAGAAACAAACATCTTTTATATCCCCAACACACCATCACTGCTTTAGAAAGAATTGTTTATTACGTGGGGATTAAATTATACAACAAATTGCCTGATGATATGAAAAACCCCTCATTGTCTCAAACAAAGTTTAAGGAAGAGATCAAATGCTTATTGATTGGAAAGGCCTATTACAAAATTATAGAGTTTTTAAATGATAATAATATTTAAGTCGATAGGTCGAGTCATTCAATTTCACTTGCTTTCAAGTATTTATGCTTGTTTTGCTATCATGTTGCATATTTTATATAATTTTATTGTTATTGTTTTATAATTATTTTAACTGTTTTATCTTATGTTATTTTTATTCTCTGTTAAGTTCTAAATTTTATCATTGTTTACTTTTTTATATCATGCAGTGTTGTTCTCTTTTTTATGATACATGGTATTAATAAAGTATCATTAGTAATAATTTGTGTTATCCTCAAAACCTAAGAACTGTATTAAAAAGAAAACTTAACAAAATTGATGAAGTGCCTGTAAACATATTATGTTAAATTGTACGTTTTGTGCCAATAAAAAATGTCTATGTCTATGTAGCCTAGCCCCCAAAATGTCAGAAGTCTGCATTTCTGTAGGAAAAAAATGCTCATGAAAATAAATACATTTATTGCCGCATATAAACATACAAAATAGAAATATATACAAAATACTGAAGTAATAAATATTTGTATTTACATCACCAACTCTATTTTTCTCCTTCCACTGTTGAAAGCAGTGAAAACAGCAACGGTCTGAAAAAAAATGAATAAATGAATTTATTTCCTTCTTATAAAACATAAATACAATTTTAAATTGGTTTGGAAATTAACTGACCACTTTTGCCAGTAAGTGTGGCCAGTGTACACTTATCAAGTTGATCAGAATTGTTATTGAGAGGACCATTACGTTTACGTTACGTGAGAGAACGTGCATCCTTTGCACGTTTTGCAGGCTGGGTTGCCTGTTCCTTTCAATTTATCACATTTATTTTGTAACAATTCTTAACATTGTAACAATTCTAGTTTGTCTGTGAAAATCTGTGCTAAGTGAAGGTTAACGGAATAAGTAATCTTTATTCTAGCAAAGACATTAGATTCTTAATTCATATTGTACTTTTCACATTTTTAAAGTATCAGTTGTAAATATTTCATTTAAATTGTATATTTGTTTTTATTTTAACTTCACGCCAATCTTTGTTTGTATATTTTACACATAGTTCAATTAATAAAGTTATTCTGATTCTGATACTGTTACAAAGATTGATTATTAAATATTTGAAATAAATATTAGGTTCAGAATATAACTCATAAAAGCTATTCAAAATCGTAAAAGAAAGATATTGTTTAATTTGATAGCCCCTTAAGGTTGTGGGGGCGCTGTTAGGGACAAACTATTCAGCCAGGCAGCATGACAGTCTAATGATTTTTTTACTTTATTTTTCTGAACTTTTTGTCAATGCATGTGATTAGGATGTGTCATAAGAATGTTCTGGTAGCATTCTTTTGTTGAATGCGGGTTGCCTAACCAAATTATGCAGGTGTTAAGTTCAGTTTGTTTGTGCAACATTCCTGGAGAGTTTTTACTATAAAAATATTATTTTTTGGGATATAGTACGGAATTATTTGGCCAACAAAATGTCATAATTTTAAAAGATTTGACACTTATAAAACCGGAAGAAAAAATTATTTTCCAACAACATTGAAAATTTTTTTATTTATTTTTTAATTTCCTTGATGTTAGGTTTAAGACGTTCATTAATCGTAAATAATTCCCAAATATAGGCCCTGTAGGTTAAACCGTGTCTTCGTGAATGATGCAAGAAAGATGGGAATTTTCGCCCCATTATTACACTTTTGACAACTGTAGCTCACAAATTTTACATCCGAAAAAATTTGTTTTAATTCCTCGGAACTTTCTTATCATGAGTAACATAAAAATAGAAGAAAACGTATCATGAAAATTTTCGACTGCACCACCTTAAAGGCTGGTTTACAGTGGTGGAGTAGGTAGATGAGTAAAAAGACAAGTTATTACTCGACTGTTAACTAGCCCAGTGTAAACAGATGAACAAGTCGAATGGGGAGCGAGTTGACAGTTCTATGTAAGTTGACTCGGCAGATTTACCCAGTTTAATAGTTACTAAACCGCAGGGTTTAAGCTGGGGAAAAAATTCTTTGAGCAAAAATGCTACAAGCTCTTTGAGACTTGTAGCAAAATTATTTTCCTTTTAGAATTTTTATTGCATGTCATTAAGTTATAGCACATGTCATCAAACCAAAACAACTTAATCGAACAACATAACCTCAAACTATATTTCGCATCACCGTTTTTGAAACGTCTGTTTTTGCCAGTGTTGCCAGACTGGCCATGAGATTTTACCCTCCGTGAGTTTCGAAAATCCCCGCTTTTACACGGCAGTTTCTTTAAAAATCCCCGCATAATCCATGGCACCGTTTCTTGCCCCTTAAATATGATATTCATGACTTGAAACTGTAATTATTGAATGACTATATTGATTATTCAACTCCATATGATTCCAAGCGGTGGCGAACTAGCCCCCCACATTCTTGCATTCGCCACCGCTCGGCTAGATTTGGTGTCTCAGCCACTACAGAGTGCACCCCAACTTGCTCTTAAGCACAGAAAACGTATTGAACGTCTACACATTCTCTGTGTCTATTTATAGTCTACTTTTTGACTGTGGATCATAATGACGCGGCATCTGATCGAGGGTTACGTTGACGATTACATTCTATAATTAACTCTTATTTTATTTTAAAGTCATACAAATTAATTTGTGGAAGTAAATGGACTTTTATTGAGATTTGTATTGGTTAACTTTGTTATTGGTTAACTTTATCTTCTGCAATAAAGTTAAATAATTTCCACTCTTTACTTTGTAGCAAAAAGGCGACAGCCTGTCCGAATATTATCGCATTTTCGTGGAGCAAGTCGCATTTTGCGACAAATGCGACCGCAGCTTAAACCCTGCTAAACCGGCTTATAAACTTCTTACATAATTATAAAATTGAGTAGTTACCTGACTCAACCTGACTCAGGTGTCAGGATCATCTGTTCACTATATGGCTTTCATCTCCAACCATCCAACCCACACTCATCCTGCTTAATTTAATAAGCACCTTAAAATATGTCAAGTTTGTGTCAGCATGCTATTTGGTAAATATATACTGTTTTGCAATATGGTACATTGATGATCAAAATAAAGTACGCAGTACTTTCATGCCACCAACAATTTGCCACAAAAACGCAATTTTTGCACTTGAAAGGCTTTTTATAGCCTATTGAAAGTTATTATTACTGCGGATTTTCTTGTACAATTTGGACAATGTACTAACTGTCCACTTTAGGATTAGTAAAACTAGGATTCATACATGGTGAGTTTTGTAACAATTCTAGTTTGTCTGTAAAAGATTAAAACTTACAATCCGTTTGTGCTGTCAGAGTCCTTCACGTTTAAAAGTTGTTTCAGCTCTTCTCTCGATGTGGTGGTGGTAGTTACAGAGGCCTCTAGAAAAATTAATCGGATTTAGAGATCTTTTCTATAGGCCTAATTCATGTCATGGAAGCCTAGCAAAAGCATTTCTGCACAGTAAATCAACTTCATTTAGACACCCTCTTTTATCAGCTTTTCGTTTTATTTCCCTTTCAGATTAACAGCTCTCTCCTAAACTATTATGCTGGGCAACCAGTACTCCCAAAGTTCCACCAGAAACCAAAAAATAGGTTGGAAAATACAATTTTCTTCCTTAATCGATAAATGTTAATTAAGCTATATTTTCAAGATTTTGATTAGAGAGTAAGTGAACGGTGGCACACCCCGTAATCGTTTTTGGAGGGGACCATGATCCTGGGGTCTGTACGAGGGTTGTCTAAGGGCCCTCCCCCAGGAGACGTTTCAAAATTGGATCTTTTAACTCACGTTTTTGAGGCAGTCCAGATGAATGAAAAAATTCTATATGACTCCCCTCCAGAAATTTGAACTAATTAAGGCTGGTGGTAGAGTTTCGGAAAATTTGAATTTCCCCAGATGAATTTGTAAAATGCCTTTCAAATAACATTAGAAGTGGGATATTCATTTTAACAAATTTACTCATCCTTTGCCCGCTATCGCTAAATAGATCTTCAAGCAATAACTATACTGTCGTTCACGTCTTTTGCATTTTATTGTCATTTGCCCATTTGTGTTTTTAGCATTTCTAGCGTTGACCCTGTTTCCTAATATGCCTAATTTTTTTACCACCATAACAAAAATCTATACAAGTGTGGAACAACAAAAGAAGACCTAATGGTGGATAGTAAGACGTCAATCATAGTTTCAAATGTCGAATAATGAAGAACACGACAGAAAATGAAGTAGGCCCTACTTAGTTGAAGTAGAAAGTCTACTTAGTGGAAGCTTGTGAAACTGTGCCCAATTAAAAAAATATTGAACTATGTTCGAATACAACTGATTATTTGACAAACAAGCCCGGGACTGAAAGTTTTCTGATTGTAATAACTATTATGATTATGATAGTCTACTGTCCACCCTCACAATTCACTCACACGGCATGCATTGCTTAGGTAGCTGGTAGTATCTTCTACCATACATAGGCTACCTATCCAGGTAGCCTATATATTTTCACAAATAAATATAAATTTCCCCCTGCACCACTGTACACTAGGTCTACCTGACGCAAACATGGTCTCGGAGAACTTGTACCCGGCCCAGCCCAAGTACTCCAGCACCAGCTGATTGACCCTGGCCACGCTGACGGGCGGCGGCGGCCGCTGAGCCTCAGTCAGCTGTTTGTCCATCCCCAGCGCCCGCATCAGCTGATTCATCAGGTCTGCTTTAATCCTCGAGTACTGCCCGTTGTCCTGTAGCGTCGTCTTCAGGACTGAAAAAAAGAGAGGTGTTCTGTTTTAGGGATTAGTAAACTTAGGTCTATGTAATACTGTGCAAAAACAAAATAATTTACAAACTAATAACAAAATAATGAGATAATTTTAAAACTTGGCCCTATAGAATTAAATATTCTCAACTAAACTTAGGCAAAAATTGTACAATAAATTGATATTTTATACTAATTTAGAGGCAACTGTGTTCTCTAGCTTAATAAAGTCTTATGGTAGAAACGGTTTTTTTGGTAGCCTATATTGAAGAAATATATTTTAAAAATTAAATTGGTTATAGTACAGGCTAACACCCGCAAAAAAATCTTTATCGGTAGGCCTAAATCACTTTTCTTCATTTAGCCAAGTCAAAAATATATAAATAGGCCTAACTAATTGTTAGGCACAGTTTAGCCTTTTTGTACGATACAAAACTCATTTAAGAATGACACATGCTATAGATTTTAACCCTTTGACTGCCGGCGGCTGATTAGACCGGCTTTGTATTACATGGCAAGCGCTGCCCAGTGCCGAACTCATTGGCTTTGGTTGTCGTCACAAGAACTACCAACGGCCAACCAGATCGGCTCATAGCTGTTGAGATAATTGAATCAATTATGTGAACCACTACTATAACAGTTTTTTAACTACAAAACCTGAAAGATAATCTTTCAATTTAAAACATTAATTGCTGAAGTAGGCTATTCAATTTTTCGGTGTTTTAACGGATTTTGGTACGAATTCCACAGAAGGTCTTCGTACAAATTCCGCACACTCAGTCTATCTTGGGGCCATGGTGGGAACCAGGGTTGTCGGGTGTGGGATTAACTATCAAAAGCCCGAAATCGAAGTGGTTCGAAATAGGCCTAAAAATAGTTCTAGATCAATAGTACATACAGTAGAGCCCCTCGTAAATGGCCTCGGTTTTACCGGTCCTCGGTTAATCCAGCCGCTTCTCAGAAGCCTACATTAAAACATTTCCCAAGCTTTCAGACGCATAGTCCATCTGATCCTCTCTTAGATACTTAGATACCTGTCTGTTGTTTACGTTGTATCATCTCTCTAATTGTTTATGGCTCCAGTTTATTACCGACAATCAGGATGATCCAGGCAAAAACTACTTTTTGGCAGCCAAAGGGATAATGTGAATGAATGATGATTGCAAAAGAAATTTTTTATGGCCTATAAATCTTTTGAGAGTTTAAACAGCACTTAACCCTAGAGAGCCCGCGCCTACCGCCGTAACGTGAGAGCTCGCGCGGGGTAAATATTTACCCCATTATGTTTTATTGTATTTATTTAATGAAACAACAAACAATTAATTCGAAACATATTACAAACTTTAATGTCAACTATATTTAACTTATATACACTCCATCATGTAGAAAGTCTTAACAGAAAAGCATACTGTTCACAGATAAAACTGTCAACAGAAGTTTCTACGGTATGGTCCTTGCAGATGCTTTTCCCGCAATTATCATAGAACTTGGTAGTTTTTCGGTCCAAATTTCTAAATTTCTTGATCAGAAATCACATCTGGCATTTTTTCTGAGTTAGTTGTTGTATTGGTTCTCGTTGCGGTATTCCTAAAGCCAGCTTTATGCACGTTTTTAGGTCTCTTGGTAATGTCACAATTTCAGTACAACGTGGACTTAACAAGAGATTTGCCATTACAAATTTGGCGTTACATCATCCTAGACTTACTGGTCTGCCACTAGACGAGTTGACTGGAAGGTACTGAGGGGGAGAAAGCATTCGGGTGCGTCTTCGCATAGTTTTTATTGTGTTAAAAACGTGCCTGGAGAAAAATTACCCAGCGCGAGCTCTCTAGGGTTAAGTTACACAAGCTTTGGAAGTCTATATCACTTTCTAGGAGTTTACTGGCTGTAATAGCTAGATTTTAATTTAAAAACTAGAATATTCTGAGACCTCTATGAAAGAGTAAGGAAACACATTGGGTTGAGAGGTTTTGAAAATAAATAACTACAAGGAAGTTTTTTAGTTTTCAATTCTAATTTTATCAACTGTCATGATTGAAACTTACCGTTTAATAACTCATCCTCAGATACCATCATTTAGTTAGATCAATATCAATAAATATTGGAAAAATTCAAAATCTCTTCAGCTTAATGTTTAAAACAATTTGTTTTGTCGACAGATTTTTGTTTATATTAAGAAAAAGAAGATATTCGATTTGAGTGGGACAGCTTCAATACAATCAGCTGGCATGTGAAGGTCTGCAGGTTTGCAACAGCAACCGGTAAAGAAAAATTAGTACAGTTTAATAGCATGCAATCTTACCACCTAGGAATTAGCAAAATAAAACAGAAAAATATTTATACCGAATGTCTTGAAGTTAAAAATTTCATTTATTACTCATTTCAACCCTAAATTGATCTATATTTCAGTGGTAAAATAAAAAAAATCGTATCCCACTCCTGAGTGTTTACCGTGTTTTTTTAAGTAAAATATTTTTGACTTGTGTGGTTGGTAGTCAGTTCGATTGTTGTTAAGTCAGCATTACAACACTGGATTGGATTGGATTTTGATGTCTGCTAAGGCTAGGGCAAACTTAAACTTTCTCAATTTAAAAATAGTTCGTAGCGGTATTTGGTTTTAAAGTTATTGTAATTTGGTCTGACAGTGTTACACCTTTTGATTCCTAAACATGTATTATTTGGTTTGCTTTGTTGCGATCTTGTATATTTTATTTGATGTTAACTACTTCCTCAGAATAGTATTCACAGTTCTAATAGGAAGGTTTTTTGAGAAGAAAGTGAAAATCACTGATCCAACAACAATTTATGGTAAGGCACTTGCTTATTTAGTTTGGCTGTGTTTGAGATTTTTATTTTTGGAAACAGTTTATGCAAAACCCCTAAGCTAACAAGACATCAAAACCTGGAGTTTTATCAGGATTTCATGAATTTTCTTGCTTTGGTGTCCCCTTCTCGATATTTTGGATTGAGAAATTCGATTTCGCTCCAAAGACAAACATGACACTTTTTAAATTTTGTGTCTTCCAAGCCCAGCACAGTAACAATTACTTAAAGAGTCGACTTTTGTTCAAGAGGTCAGGATTAGGCTGTACAATTCGGGCTGTAGTTGTTTCATTATAACTCCCCTGCAAAACGACCAAATGAAAATATCTAACCATAAACACTATATATCGATTTTATAGTTGATTTTAACAGACAACGCTTAATGTGAGTGCAAAAATGTATGGTTTTTAATGTTAATTTTTTTTAGTTTTTAATATAAACTTAACTAACACCACATTTTTTAACTTTACCATTCTCGGGACTTATCATGGTATATTATAACGTCATGCTTCCTCATGTGCCCTGTCATAAAATAAATGTTATCGATTGTAGGCTAGTAAAAAGTTTGTCAGCCTAGGCCTAGGCTAAATACTTCGGTGGTCCTAGGCCTAGTTTGATATTTTTATGTTATTGTTTCGTGCATTCCATATATCTGAGCTATGGAACTGCAGCTGAAATTCGACATCCAACTCCATTGTAGGCTTATTTATAAATATTTTCAATTGTCCTTCTCTGTCAAATCATCAATAACTTAGTGAACAATTAATTATAACCTCTGGAACAATATTAAACCATCTACATGGTATATAAGTGTTATCAATTGATCATGTTATGTAAGCTACACAATACTGTTTATCATCAGTTTCAATTTAATTAACAAAATATTTTGGCTAGGGCCTGCATTGAAATGAGGTAATATATCGAGAAGTCCATTAGGTATTAGGTATGGCTCTGGGAATGTGGGAATCGATCATAAATAATTGGTAAAAATACGATGGAAATTGATATCCTACAGGGGCGGATTAAAGGGGGGGGGCGGGGGGGGCGACCGCCCCCCCCGTCCGCTACAGAGGTCGAGATTTTCGCTGAACAATTTATCAAAAACTAATTTGTATAGGGTTATAGTTTCAGTAGTTTCAATATTAGTAGAGTAGAGATACATTAGTATTATTTTTTAATAAAAATTAGGATTAAACTGGTTATAAAAACGAACATAAAAAATTGCTTCCGCTCACCGCGGGACACCTCACCGCGATCTTATCGAGTACGCCTGCTACTGAGGCACTGCAACTCGCAACTCAACCTTAGGGCGGAGCTAGGGGAGCCCACGAGCTTCGCGTTTCCTCCGCTGCGTCGCGCCACCCGCCACGCCGATCAAGACTACTGTATTGTGCCAATATTACAGGCAGGCATTACTAGTGTTGGGTTGTGCTTTACCTTGGTGACAAATGATCTCTTAAAATGTAACAGATATGGTAAGTAAAACATCTTATTTAGTTATTTGAGTTATTTAGCAGTACAGCTGAGGCCTGTTCCATAATAACCACTATAGTATAGTTGAAAGTTTAACTTAATAATTTACTAAGACAACGACAACACTTCAGATGGCAATCATGTTAGTTCGTTTTACTTTTTGTTATTCTAATTAATATAGGCTGTCTGATTTTAATGTGTGGTCAAAATATGATTTCCCAAGGCGGGTAAAAACCGTACAAATTTCCCTGACTTTGATTTTCATTCCCTTCAACTATCTATCAGATGTTATGAATTGCAGACAGTTTTTGAGTGTTTGCAGAACCTCATAAATAGCACTTATTCTGAGATGTAAATAAAGATAACTGACACGGAGTAATAAACATTGAACAGCTTGTTTTGGAATCCACTGATTCTGATTGGTTATCTATGGGGAAAATGGGAGAAACTCCGCGAATGTGAGGAGTTGAAATTTGGTTTTCGACTGCACATTAAAATCAGACACATTTAGGCCTAATTTTGTCTTCGATAGTTAACTAAAGTTCAAATCAATAGAAACTTCAAGGTCACTGTCTAAATCTCTACAAGTAAAAACTACAGTCATTTGAACTTTTGTTACTTGTAGCAAGATGCACTTATAGGCCTATTGTTTAAGCATGATACAGTACACCTCGGATTATCCGGACCCCACATTATCCGGATCCCGGATTATCCGGACCGGCCTAACCATGAAAAAAATTAAAATCACGGTAAAAACGTGATTTTTGTGAGTTTTAAGCATGATCGTCGCCTTCTCAAAGTAATATGAAACAGCAATTCATTAACAATACAATACACTAACGTGTTATACAGTCTTGATACACTGTTTCCAGCATCAGTATAGCAGTACAGTAACTACGTTCGCGGTCGCTATTTAGGCAATATTATTATGACCTCGGATTATCCGGATTTTTTGTCATCCGGATTGGTGTTTCGCCACATTAATCCGGATAATCGGATAATCCGAGGTGTACTGTACCTGTATGATTCATGATTCTTATCATACTTTGATTTTTCAGGCATCTTCGTCTTCGTCTACAAAACCTGTCGGGAAACGGAAAGGTAGCATCGCCTCTTCTGATTTACGGAGTTTTTTCGTCCCCGTCCAAAAGCAAAAGACTGCTGCATCAGTAGAGACGAAAGTCGATCAAGTAGCTTCGTCTTCGTCACAGGCTACTCAACCACTCAGTGCTACAACTGTGCTGCATGATGTTTCAACAATTTATGATGCCCCATCGACCAGTGCTAAATCCTTAGACCTTCCAGAACTCGCGCCCCCTTCAGTTGAGTTTTCAGATGAAGAATTTAATGTTGATATTGGAATTTTCATCGGTCCTGGAAAGAAAAGACCTAATGACAGCAAAATAGTAGAACTTTTGGAGAGGCCTTGGAAACCTCCAAGTGACTACAAATTTCCTTTTTCCACACATAAAAAAGGCGGCACAGAAGAACGTCGTTTTGTGAAGAGGGAACACCTAGAAAAATATCCTTGGCTTGTTATCTCCCCCTCATGCAAAGGCCTTTTCTGCAAATTCTGCCCCTTTTTTGCTAAATCATCAGCAGTTACTGGTAAAAAGTACAGTATGAAGTCATTGGTAACAGAGCCCCTAACCAAATTTGCGAAGCTATTAGGGAGAGAAGGTGACCTAGAGCACCACCAAAATACTGCTTACCATAAAGAAGCAGTCCTGTTAGCTGCTGACTTTTTAGAAAAGCAAAAAAATAGGGAGGACCAAATAGCCAATAAATTGGACAACTACCGACTGGAGAAAATTAGGGAAAATCGTGAGAACCTTAAACTGATTCTTCAAAATGTAATTTTTTTAGGTCGGCAAAACATTGCTTTCCGTGGCCATAGAGATGACGGCCTAATGTCCCTTGAGGAACCACCTTTGAGAAACGAAGGTAATTTTCGAGCTCTTCTTCATTTCCGGTGTGAAGTAGGAGACTCTGCACTGAAGACTCATTTAGAGACTGCTAGTTGTCGAAGTAAGCTGACCAGCAAGACGATCCAGAATGCGCTCATTGAATGTTGTGGACAAGATATATTAGGCACAATTGTAAAACGCATAAAAGAATCTGAATACTTCAGTGTTGTTTTCGATGAAACAACTGACGTCAGCCATATATCCCAATTGTCTATGGTTATTAGGTACGTCTTCGGCAACGAAGTTAGAGAGGACTTTATTGGATTTTTAAATGTAAGACAGGCGGCCGTAAATCTAACCCTTGAAACGGAAGATGATTTCGAAACCAACGGAGAAGAACCGGAGGAGGAGAGGGATGGAACAAATGACGCCATCGAACCTTCAGTAACTGGAATAAAACTAGGCCAAATAGTTTTAGATGAAATTGGCCATTTGGGGCTCGACTTGGAGAAATGTGTTGGGATTGGGACGGATGGGTGCTCCACAAACGTGTCGCTTGCCATGGGAGCCGTTCAAGAAATCCAGAAAGTCGCGAAAATGCTGTGAGATGTCCTTGCTACAACCACAACCTGAACCTCATCATATCAAAAACCACACAGGTGCAGGCTGTCCGAAACGCATATGGAATTTTGTCGGAAGTTATTGGGTTTTTTCGGGCCTCTTCCAAACGTAATTTAGTTCTCAAGAATGTTTTAGGTCGGCAACTGAAACAACTGTGCGAAACGCGATGGGTTGAACGCCACGACTCAGTGTTGCAATTCGTTGTAAATATTGAAAAGATTTCATCGGCTCTCGAAGAAATATCGGGTTGGGAAAATGAAGATTCGTCAGCTCAGAAAGCCCACAGCTATGTATGCAGTCTTCGAGACGGTTCATTTCTTGTTTCTCTCTACAGTCTTTCTGAAATCCTGGGTGTCACTTGCAACCTCAGTAAATTGCTCCAAACCGAAAATTTAGACATTCAAAGTGCGTCCGATGCAGTTTTTACTGTAAAATCAGTGCTTGAAGGAAAACGACGAAACGTTGACCAAGACTTTGATAACATTTTTTCCAAAGCCTCGTCTACGGTAGAAATTTTAGGGGGTGAAATCAAAATTCCGAGGACAGCTCAACGACAGACATGTCGATCTAATGTCCCTTTTAAATCGCCCAACGACTATTTTCGTCGAAGTGTCTACATCCCTCTTTTGGACTGGGTGTTAGATGACTTTTCATCTCGATTTTCGGACGAGGTTTTAGACATTTATAGAGTTAATCTATTTCTACCACAATCTATTGTAGCAAAGAGTGCCGTTTCAATAAACTCCGAAGATGCTGAAACTAACATAGATGATGACATTGGTGTGATTTGTAAAAAGTACTGTGATCTTTTTGCAGTCCAAAACCAAATGTTCGCCTTACAACTGAAAGCTGAGTATGAACAGTGGCAGATAAAGTGGAACAGAGACATCGACAACGGAAAAAACATCCCTTCAACGACATTAGATGTTTACAATCAGTGTCACCCTGTAATGTTTCCACTGATAAAACGGCTATTACACGTAATGCTAACTTTGCCCGTCAGCATAGCAAGTTCTGAAAGATCGTTCTCAACCCTTCGGACCCTGAAAACATATTTACGGTCCAAATGTGGTGAAAGTCGGCTGAATGGACTGGCGATGCTGTACATCCATCGGGACATTAACGTGGACCAGGAAAGTGTTATTAATAAATTTGCCATGATGAAGGAAACAAGAAAGCATAATTTGTTACTGTAATAATGCTTCTCCATTCAAGATGTGTTCATTTGAATTAATCGGTTATTTTTGTTCGTCTTTTCTTTCTTCTTATTTTTAATGTGTTTTATCATACTTAACAATACTTATTGTTAAAGGCACAATTTAGTTGATTTAAAAAACGAAATATATGAGTTTTATTTTAACATCCTTAGCATTAGCAATATCTATTGTTTAGGATATAGTTAGGAATGATTTAAAATACCAACAATTAAACAAGTTTATGAATAAAACTTTGTTTTTTCATTGTAGCCTATTCATAATAAGAGTTTTGTTAAGAACCGCCGTTTAATTAATGATCTGATAATTTTGTTTCATTCTTTCCATTCCATTAGTGTGCGTGTATTTTAAAATTTGCTAATTTCTTAATAACTTGAATTTTTGTTGTGATTTCCATTAGAAAAATACATAATTTTATAAAAAAATGCATAATTTGGGTTTTTTGTCTAAGAAAAATATTACAGTTTTAGAGCCTAGATTTTCACTTTTTGACTCCTAATTTTTAAAAATTTTCCCGGGGGAGGCCCCCCGGACCCCCCGCTGTGCTGGGGGGTATTCCATACCCCCCAGACCCCCCGGAAGTAACCCCTCCTAAACTCGTCCACCGCCCCCCCCAAAACACAGACTTTAATCCGCCCCTGATATCCTACCTACCTACCTACCTACCTACCTGATACCTGATGTCTTCATCTTTTACCCACAGTGTGGGATTGATGGCGTCAAGAAAATAAACATACTTCAATTTAAATTGAACAAAACACTGAACACACTAAAATTTCAAGACTAAAACTTAACTTAAAATACTTTGACTTCTGGTTGGCGGGGGCTGACTACAACACTGAGAGGTCATCCTCAAGAAATTCGTTGATACTATAGTGAGCCCTATTCTTGAGGAAGTTTGAGAGGACCCCATCAAAAGTGTCTAAATCCAGCTGCCTTGTTCTGAAGGGCAGTTTATTGAACAGGTTCACAGACAACATACTATAACTGCTCTGGGACCTGGCCAGGCTCACTCTTGGGATATCCAGCTGGGCTCGGTGTCTAGTAAAGTGGGAATGCACATCCTGTCGAGTGGCAAGGTCGTCAATGTTCCTCCTGACGTGCAGCAAGCAGAGCAGGATGTAATGGCCGACAACCGTAAGAAGTCCAAGCCGTGCGAACAGAGGCACGGCTTTGTTCAAAGATCAAAGATTTGTACACAGCTTCTTTTTAGGATGCCGAAAACTTACTGGTTCACACTTGAACACGGGCCCTCTAACCTGTTGTCCTTCATTTTAATAGGCCTTCAATAAAATTCTCTATTTTAAAATAATATCTCAACGGAAAAAACTGAAGAGCTTATTTTTCAGTTGCTTTAACAACGATATTTAAGAGTGTATTCTAAATTATAATCATCCCGGTTGATAACAACACAAATCTTATGACGCTCCATGTTGCTTTTTATTTTTTATTTTCCCCTGTATATATATATATATATATATATATATATATATATATATATATATATATTATTTTTTTGGTTAGAATGGAAATAACCTATCTATTTAGTTTTTGTTTTACATTCGGGCTGCCAATCATTGGAAGGAAAAGGTTTTCATTGATGAAAATAGTTTTAAAATCTGTTATATATATCTCTTAAAACTATTTTTACAGGTATAAATATAATTTACTTTCCGGCTTATTTTAACTGAGTTACATTTTAGCGAATTTCCCCAATAGGGAAAAAGCTATTACCGTATGTCTCATGGTAAGACCTAAGCCCAAGACCATGATAACTTTTCGTTTTGGGGCCCCCAGAAGCAAAAAACACTATTCGTTTGAATTTTTAGATATATATATATATCCATATATCTATATATATATCTATGTGTCTGTTAGCACGATAGCGGCCGTAAAAATGGCCCGATATTTATGAAATTTGGTACAGACATGCAAAGTGCTAATCAATTGGACGAGTTCGTAAAAACCAGCCCGATCGGACCACCGAAAGGGAGGGTAAAGGTGGATAAACCCCTCCAAAAATGGGATTTTTGAGTTTTTTACATGCAAAAATAAAAATAATTTAATTTTCGTTGACATTATTGAATTCAGCTCAAAAAAACAAACAATTTAGTACTTTGAATCATTGCTCTATGTCCATTGGTTACCGAGATATTTAAAGTGGTAAACACAGTAGGCCCTACGTTGTCCCAATGTTAACCTTATGGGGAATAAGTAAAATTCTACATATTTCTTATTTCTGAATATACCGTGAAAAAACTTGGTAAATGGCTTCTTCTATTTCAGATCTACTAAATATTGAATTAAAACCAACCAGTTTTAACATACCCGTTGCAGCAAACCTGCATACTCATTCCCTATGTTATTCTTATATAGAGCTTAGAAAAACATGTCAAATCTCACCGTGTTGGGGTGAAATATGTTCTTTTGCACTTGAAATTCGCTGAGTATGCATGTCTGCTGCAACGGGGGTATTATATATTTTTTAGCTCCGTAACAACTAAAATTAAACAACTTTCACACAGTGGCAGAAAAAGGCTTTAAGTTTATGTGAGATGTATATTTCATAATTAACTATAACTTAGTCATTTTATTTTTTTAATTGTATTGACAGTTATTCGTAATAATAATTGTTTTTAATTGGCTAATTTATGAGCTGTATGTACATGTTTTGAAATAAAGCTGATATTAATTTATTGATTGATTGACCTTATTTTGAACATTTTTGGTATCTATGATCTCTTTCCCACACTCTGACCTTTGGTCTTGTAGGGAATAGCTTCCGATTGGCTGCATACAAATTCGCCAACATTTTTGGGACTGTTTCTAATATACAAACTCGCCAACTTTTAATTAGGTGTAAAAACTAGGGTCAGGAATGCGGCCGGCCACGTTCAAACTCGCCAACTTTTGACCGCGGGCAGGTACCTCTCCCCCGGCTCGGTGCCAATTGTTTACCGGGACCCCTGCGTACAGACCTCCGCTACTGCACCTGCATTCAAGACTACTTTCCTTAAGAATTACACTTAAAATTGCTATCTAAAAACGACTGTATTTTATAGTATTAAAATTACCTGTAGTTCAAGCAATTCAAATAAAAATTTTAGTAAAATTAATTATAATTAAATTAATATTAAGCATTTGGAACCATTTGTTTATTAAGGTTTTAAAACTTCATGGTTATAAACGGTTAAAACCATATAAAAGAATTATAAAGTACATCATATTTACTATGAATTACCACATGTTAAGACGCCGATGAAACTGTAACAGGTGACTAATCGTCGATTTTTGTTGATTTTGCAGCAGTAATCTTCACTTTCATTTTGCGCTGAGACTCCATATCCACTCATACATTGCTAGAATGATCTGATAAATATACAAATCAAATCTAGCAATAAAATGAGCGAAATTTATTTATTTTCACATTTTCCCCATGGAAGAAGGTACGTCTAATTACATTTTGCATACAAAGAGATGAATCATTATAGTGTGCGATGAAATGGACCTGCGAACGAAGATATTACGTTACGGATGAAAGGCATATTGTATTACTAAAGGTATGTCCTATTTATTGTTTCATTTACTTACCAAACTGTGCCAGTTATTTGATGGGTATAGCCACCACCATTAAAAATTTTTCTCGGCCAAAAATGAAAATTTACCGACTTAATTTTTGCCTGACTAATTTATCGAGTTGATTGGGGGATTGATTGGGGGATTCTTACTTCTCAGAATCATAGGTGTTGATGTTATATTCCCAATCCTTTAAAAATCCTGTTAAACGTCCACCCTATAGTAAAAAATCATATCGCTCATGCACAAAAAAAGTCACAAGTCACAAATATCAAATTTTACAAGAGAGCGTTTCAAAGTTTTTAAAATGTATAGTAGCTCGCAGGATGCTTATTATTTAGTCAAACACGTTTAATTCTCGGTAACCATTTGTTTATACCCAGGGTTGTAATTAAAACTCTAGTTGGTTGTAATTAAAACTCATCAAAAATTATAGGTAGTATTAATTATCATAGGACATACCTTTAGTAATACAACATGCCTCGCATTCGTAATATCTTAGTTCGCAGGTCCATTTCATCCATATTTCATCGCATACTATAATGATTAAGTTTAATGATGTGTATGTATAATGATAATGCAGGTACAGTAGTGGAGGTGTGTACGCAGGGTTCCCGGCAAACAATTGACACCGAGCCGGGGGAGGGGGAGAGGTACCTTCCTGCGGTCAAAAGTTGGCGAGTTTGAATGTGGCCGGCCGGATTCCCGACCCTAGTTTTTGTACCTAATTAACAGTTGGAATTTGTACATTAGAAACAGTCCCAAAAATGTTGGCGAGTTTGAACGTACCCCTTCCGATTACTAATGTACTAACCAAATGCTTAACATGACCTGGAAATAAATCATTTTAAATTTTAATTTTTTTGTAGGATGTATGAAGTGATTAATTTGCGATGATTACATTTTAATTGCTAATGTCATGAAACCACAAGTCATGATCTCAGAGCACTGTAGGCAAGCATGGTGAAAGTGCAATGAACTCTCTCATTTCTTGAATACTCACTTTCATAATGTTTTACTTTCCTGAATAAATAAATGATTAATAATGCTAATAATGGTGTAAATACCTGCTTTACTGGTATCCAATGGTCAGTTAGTTGATGAGCAACTAGTTTCGACTTTTTTTAATAAGTCATCTTCAGGCTCAAGGATGTCTTCAAGATGACATCCTGAAGAAGAAGGAGCCTGAAGATGACTTATTAAAAAAAGTCGAAACTAGTTGCTCATCAACTAACTGACCATTGGATACCAGTAAAGCAGGTATTTACACCATTATTAGTATTTATCGGTATCCGGAGGCTATCAATTCGAAAATGAGATTAATAATGCTTAATCTTTTATCTTGTAAGTTAACTGAAAAGTTTGTAAATTTTGATGTTTTGAAATTAAGTACCTATCTAGTTTTCGTTATAAATTTAGGCATGGATGTTTTATTTTATTCTCTTCATGTGGATTTATACCAATCCAAAAAAAAAAAATTAAAATATGCGTCATTGTGTGATTTTAATGCAAAACATAACTTAAGCTTACATATAGTTAATTGACAGTCTGTTAATAAAGTAGTGAACATCATGTTAAAATAATACAAAAACAACAGAAAAATTAGGCCCATTATAAAAATTAACTTTCCTCCAGTTAGTCTCTTAGGTCTTCTCCCTTAAACTACAGAATCCCATAATTTGACCTCAAAACAATAGGATCCTGTAATTTGAAATCTATTTTGTTTGCCCTTTGGACTTTAATGATCTTAAGAAATTCCATTTGGCCTTAAACTTTCCATTTGGAAACAAAGCTGTCAGAAAGTCTTATTTTTAAGTTAATATCTGATAAAATTGTTGCGATTTACATCCACTTCAAATGAAGCGCCTTAATAGTATATTATGGTATATATAATGTGTATTTCAGGTTGTAATGTACTATTTAGAACAATATAATTCTTTAAAATAAAAATCTATTTCAAAAAAATCGTTTGTCCGCAGGCTTCTGTTTCACCCAAGACCTGGACATTGCCGGCCGACACATGAACAACGCGAGGTTCGTCCGCGACCTGGACTTCTCACGTTTCCACTTCTATGACCGGACGGGGCTGTACGCACAGATGCAGCGACTCAGGACCGACGCGGTGCAGGCGGCAACCAGCATACGCTACCGTCGGGTGATGCCGATCTTCACGTTCTACAAGATTGTGTCACAGGTAGGTAGGGTTCGGACATCGATAGTTCACCATCGATGATAGCAACATCGAACTATTATCGATGGTAGGAAAACATCGAACATTGACCTCCAAACATCTATGTTTTAAAATATTGATATTTATTGTTTTTTTTATTTTATTTTTTAAAAATATTTTTCAGGCCAACCCAGGACAGTTTGAGGTGCAGTGAACAAATACACCTCCTGCGGGAAAACCCCAACAAATTAATAAACCTTTGGTCTTAAGCCTTGTTGTCCAATGAATAATGAAACTGGCCAATTTGTACAATTGCAATCAGTTATCAGTTAAAAAAGAACAGTTTGGTAGATAAAACCTGTTTCAATTGTCATATAGATATAACCTAACCTCACCTTTGTCATGTTACAGACGGTTAAGCGCCAGTTATTTTATGTTTTGAAGACAGCATGGTTAATACAACCTATCAATGTTAATACTGACATTACCTAACTTCGCCCTCGTGTTACAGTTGGTGTACTGGGAGGACAAGTCTTTCTACGTCGAGCAGCGTTTCATCACCCCCCATGACGGATTTGTCCGCGCCATCGTTCTCAGCAAGCAGACGATATTGAAGGTAAGCAATAAATAAATTGCAATAGAAAAGTGAAATCTGTGCTTTAACTTACAGGTTGACTAATTACTTAATTTTATATGACATGTTAATGATCTATAGTATCTAATCCAGTAGAAAAAAAATTTTATATGGCCTGTTAATGATCTCTACAGTACCTAATCTTGCAGAAAGATAAACCACTATAAAATGGCTTAAATTACCTGATTGCCCTGTGATCCTGTGTGTGAAAAACTGGAGCTGTGTTGTGCTGCAGGAGCACATCTTCAGGTTTTGTACTTGATTTATCTTATCGCTCGATAAGATAAATAATTAATAACAAGATGTTCAAGTACAAAACCTAAAAATGTCCTCCGCAGGACGAAACAGCTGCAGTTTTTCTAAAATACACCAGACCAATTGACAAGCAGGTAATTTTATTAAGCCATTTTATTGTTATTGAATTTATTGATCAGAGCTAATCCACCATAAAAAATATAAAAAAAATTTCCCAAGAGATTTTTACGTATTGCATGTACACTGCTTACTTTGGTATCGTACGAGACAACTATTCGGCTAAATATGGTTGCAAATGTTTAACTTAATGTTTTGAAGTCAAATTTAAATTTAGGGCCTATAGCCTATTAGTTTAAGTTAATATTATCATAGTCTGTAACTGTGGTTTAATTATTCTTTCACCAAATTTGAATTTGACCCCATTCCAAATTGGTATAACTTGTAATTCAAGGATTTGTATATATTTAAAGAATAAAGTTGATTTGAATTTGAATTTTTTAGAGCTAAGTTCCCAAAAAAGAAAACATTCAAATAGGACAAAAAATTCGCTAACAATATCATACTAGCAAGTAGCAACTAAAAGCTATCAAGCTAAAAAAAACAGTTGAACTCTGCAACAATTTTTACCAAGATTTTATAAAGTTGTAGTATCATTTTTCATGTTTTTTTCAAGTTTACGTATAATTTAATTTATTTATTGGAAGGCGACGGCGGATGAAATGATGCAGCATCTGATGGGCGGAGAGCCGATCGTCCGACCCGAGAAACCAGCAGACCTGGACCTGTGGATGAGAAGTATGGACGCATCCAGCGAGAAACTGCGTCCCCACAAGGACTAAGGAAGAGGCTTCTATTCTTAAAAACATGTTTCGGTGGGGTTTTTGTAATTATTTAACCTACAGTCGGGTGTCTATTGACTCGGGGTTGGTTCAGTGATGGTTTTTTGAAGCCTTTGTTGTAACACACTAAAAGCACACACAACTAATAGTAGGCTGTTCGAATCATATAAATCTTGAAATCATCGCTCAGTGTTTAAGGAAACCACAGTAACGCCCAGTTCTGCTCTTAACAGATTGGTTGCGATGATTTGTGATAATTCAAATAAGATAATTGATTTGTGTGATTTAGTGAGTTGGAGGCGCAGTCGGCCTCAGAACTGTGGCCCCGAAGCGTTGCAGGTTCGAGACTCGAGCTTATCGCATACTTTTAACAGTACTGTTCGCTTGTACTGTACTGGCTCACTCCTTGGCTTTGCTTGGTAACGTCCACGCACAGATCAATACTATGTGGGCGGGGCAAAGGCAAGGTGAAAAAGAGGCTGCTACCCTCTTTTTTAACCAAAAAAAAATGTATTTGTCATAAAACTCCCTAAAGCGGGAAATTTATTTGTTTTTTCCCTAAATGTTAAGCAGCATTTTTATGTTTCATGTGTCGTTATGTGTGTTTTTAATGTACGAGGATTTTTTAAAGCATCGCTGAATGGACTATCACCTATTATCAGGGGGGGACCAATTTTTGTCTCTTATGTCAATTTTCTTACCTAGATGAGGTTGTTAAAATTGTGTTTAGCCAACTTGACAGATGGATACATTTCATCCTATGAATTCCATTAAAATATAATTTTTGTACTTCTTAAGATCATTCCTAATGAAAGAAAGACTGTTAGAACTATCAGTTTAGCTAAGCCACTTTTTTGGTACATTTATGTCTCATGTTACAGTCAATAACGTAGGTAATCATATGTGGTACCTGTAACATTGGTGAGAAAGTTGGAAAACCTGCATTAATGGTTTACAGTTTAATTACTACAACATTCTTTAATTACTACAACATTAATTAGGTTTATCGCTCCTCTTTCAACCTCAGACAGCAAAAAACATTGTCAGATTGCTTTTGCATTTCGTTTTGGGATGTGATCCCACATGTTAATTTTTGGTCTAATCCAAATCCTCAAGTTGGAGGTCACAATTTTTTTATTACCTTGTTTTTTTATTTAAGAGTACGCTCTCGATTAATCACAGAACTGAGTCTGTCTCGGATACCGCGAACCTCGGATAATACATAGGTCAACTGTATTTTGAGGTTTAGATGTAACAAGACCACTATGTTATGGCATTTCATACAATAGCAAGTCTTACTCGTTATAATAAACAAAGTGTACTGGAGTCAAAGTAATTTCAAGTTGCAAAATAATTTATCATGTGACTACACAATATCATTTTTTTAGCTGTTACTGTCTAAACTAGAGATTTTGAGATTTAAATATGTAAGCCTAGAACTCAGATAACCGAGACTTGGATAATCGGGAACGAGTATATTGTATTTACAAACCTTTTTATTTCAACCCGTTGATACAACATAGTATAATGTATGACAATATAGTAAAATGTGACAAGTGCCTTTGGTAGTTAGGGGAGATTGTTTCAAATCAGTTTCTTGGTTGTGATAGTCAAGGTTTTTAAGGTTTTGCTTACAGTTATCCTCATGATCGTCTTCTGTTTAGGTGTTAGGTGGAATGGTTTAAGTATTACTTAGTGGTGAATATGATTAGTTGATGTAGAGATTTCATAGACTGATATAAATCTTCACAGTATTTTGTTTAATCCTAGAAAAAAATTAATGAATTTATCTTAAATGTCTTTATTTGCAAATGTCTTTATTATGTCTCTCAGTATAACTGGCGCCAATTCTTGAGGCCCAGTCCGCGCATGGGACGGGGAATGGGTAGGCTGGGAGGAGAGGGGAGTAGGAGCGGCAGCGGCGGCCGACGGTGTACTAGCCTGGCTGCGTACATTCGGCTGCTCACACGTAGTTACTGCTTCTCTGTAAATTGTTGTTCAGAGTATCAAGACGCTTTACTAAATACTAATGAAACATTATTCTTAAATCTTATGCTATATTTTACTTTAATCTTAAATGAGAGTCAATTTTCCGTCGGTCAGTGTTTTTAGGACGACATGTAGTGACACGCGATTGTTGACGGCTGAGAGCAGAATGACAGTGCTGCGCTCTGGTGCGCGTTGGTGCGCACAAGCGGTTTTTGCTACCGCACATCTACCACTGGGCCTCAAGAATTGGCGTCAGTTATACTGATATGTTGTTTTCAAAGTACTTACACTAAAAAGACATTTTTCTTCCAGGATTATGTTATTTGTAAACTAATTTTAACATCCATACCTCGATTTTTAAGAAATATGCCTCTGAATAGTGTTTTCTAGGTACTATCGAGGAATATTTTTTGTTTACTTGCTCACTATTTGTTAACTTTTACAAACCTTTATAATGTTGTTATTCTTGTATACTATTTAATAATGTACAAATTTTATACAATGCAAAATGTATTTTTGTTCTTTCACGAAAAATTTATTTTTACATCTTCCCTGAATCTTAGCATGTATGACTTTGGTTTTGTAGAAGCACCCTTTTCTTCTATAAAAGCCAGATACAAAGTAATTAAATTTGATTCATCTTTTAAAATAACACTGTATTACATTATTTTACCACTAACTCGTTACTTAAAATCAGTTAGTTCTAAGAATATGTTTTAACAGTGTGGACATCTTGTGCAAAAAATGGCGTTTCCAGTTCCAACACAGCAGACTTTCTTTACTGTAAATAAAAATTTAAGAATTCATTGTCAGTGCTCCTATTTAATTAATATTATAAGGTCTTACCTTAGCAATCCTAATGTTGAAAACCCAATATCGATTTCAAGCTCGTAAGCTCATCATCAGTTGGGATTTAGGTCGACCAAACTTCAAACATTGAATCCGTAGGGTTTCGTTGATTATAAAATGTCACTAACATTAAATCTATTACAAAAACACTGTACACACATTTGACACATGAAGGAATGACATTTTTGAAATTAAAAAAATTTCATTCTTTCATAAATTAATTTAAAAAAATTCATTCCTTCATGTGTCAAATGTGTGTACAGTGTTTTTGTAATAATTTAATGTTAGTGACATTTTATAATCAACGAAACCCTACGGGTGGATTCAATGTTTGAAGTTTGGTCGACCTAAATCACAACTGAAGATGAGCTTACGAGCTTGAAATCGATATAAAGTTTTCAACTTTAGGATTGCTAAGGTAAGACCTTATAATATTAATTGTGTGCAAGCACTCCAGAGGCTAATATGATTGGTAATCAAAAGTACAACGCTTCTATTTAAGTGTCACAAAACATTAAATGTCTAACATTTGAGGTATGGGGAGTGAAATATCTGCAAAAAGATGATCTAGAGTGAACCACATGTTTTTTTTCTGATTATTTGATTGGTTAGTATTAGTGGACAGGACAAAGAGTAAGCAAATAACTCACACAGTTAAAACAATTTGATATATTTTCTTTTCTTCTAAATATGTCATGGAAAAAACTTGTCTTCTCAATTTACCACCAAAACCAGTGGGTAGGTCTTAGCTTGAAAACTGAAACAGCATGCAAAGTGGACTCTGCCAAACCCAACACTGGTCACTATCCTAAACTTTACACTGCAAGTAACAAGTGATGGTGTAAATTTAAAACCAAAATCGACCTTATAATACATTAAAAAATTGTATTTATGTAAATATTGTAGTTAATAGGCGATTTCACATAGATGAAAAGCGTACATGACCAAATATTGAATGAACTTATTATCAACCCAAACAGTAGTTTGGCATCCATAGTACAGTGGAGCCCCGCTAATCCGAAATAATTGGGACTGGACCCATTTCGGATTAGCAAATATTTCGGATTAAGTGAACTATTATTAAAATAAAGATAATTATTAAATACAACATGCAATTGCATGAACTACGCGTCGAAACGCCGAATCACACCAATCACGGTACGAGAATTCGAGAAATGACCTTTGCAGCAATTTTCTGCATGACAACCAAGACGACAGTGCAGGTGAAGCAGACGACGACAGCGAGCAGAGGATAGCGTTGGGTTCACAACGATTTGGTAGGCATAGGCATTCGGTTAAAAATATCAATCGTCAAATTTTGCCTTAGGTAATATTAAATGTCAACCTGAAAATTTTAGGACTAATGGTTTTTTTATATATGCAAAAAACAAAAGATCTAAACGCACAAAGCACAAATACGAATTTATTTTTACCAGTCTCCAGGTCAAACTATGAAAAATCCCATTTCATCCCACGATCTCGTTTTATCCCTCGAGTAGTCGAAATATCCCATAAATGGGATAAAAATCCCTAGAGTGGAAACACTGCATTATGGACTTTGAAGTTTGAAATGAAAACAAAAACAGAGGGACGACACGACGACAGGGTGCAGACAGCCAAGCCGAAACTAAAAAGTTTATGTCTGTTATTCAGTAATAAATAAGGTCAATATTTAACCGAATGCCTACCTTATCGTTGTGAACCCAACACTATCCGCGAGCTCAGAGACTGGCAGAGAGTATCCCATTCCGAAGCCGCGGCTGCCTTTAATCTGCACAACAGTCCGCCGTGACTCCAGCCGATACCTTGTTCCTGAGATGCTGGTGCTATTACGCTTCAAAAGAGAGGTATTCTCTTCGACAAAAAAGTGTTACAAAAAAAAGTGTTTTTAAACCAATGTAGTTTTGTTCAATAATACTGTTCTGTTTTACTACATTTTTGATCTTTAACACGTACTGTAATTTTCAAAAATACACTTAATCATTGTTTTCCCTTGTTTTTATTTATTCCTTAATATTTCCTGATTTCAGTTCGGATTAAGCAGATTTTCGGATTACCGGATTTCGGATTAGCGGGGCTCTACTGTAGTAAATTTTCCTTTTCTGAATTTAAGGCCACTTTCTAAACAAATAACATTCCACTAATCTTTTGATAAAACAAGCCATTTTGAGCACTTATTCATTTTCTCATATCTATTCCATTGCAGGATTTGTAAAGAAATTCAATTTTCCAAATATAACAACTTTGAGAATTTGTATTAACACCAGTGACTTGTAGTTTATAAATGTTTATATTTGCAGACCTTTAATTTAAAACTGCATAAATTCAGAACAAACTGATAAGCTGGATCGTCATCTTTACACTGGCTTTAAGGATAGATTAGAATGTCCAATTAATTAACAGATAGAGTTTGTTTTGAAATTCTCCGCATGACTTGAGTATTAGATTTTATAAGTTACCATTGAAGGTTAGACAGCTTCCTAAGTTTGGATTTAAGAAATGCAATCAAACAATTGTTAATAGTAGAGCATATTACAATATATCAGAATTTATGAAGTACAATCTGAACTATGCATAATATTATATACTATCTTATGCCTTATGCCTAACAGAAAATAGTTTTAAATTTGTATTTTTTTTGGATATGTGGAATTAATGTATTGACAGGTATGTTCATTCAGTGTCTAACTTTATTGTAAAATTGTGAATGTTATGATGCAATAAAATTCTTGAATTTTCAATAAGAGTTCAAAAGTACAAGTCAAATAGATATTAAGATTGTGCTCAATAAGTGACTCGCCTAACACAATTGATTTTCTTCAAAACTTGACAAAACAATAACAGTAAAATACAATTACAGTAGAGCGCCAATTATCCGAACTAATTGGGGACAAGGGGTTTTCGGATTACTGAATATTCGGATAATCGAACATGAAAAGACAACATTTTAAAATTATATATGTAACGTAATTCTTAGTAGTAAAAAGGCTAAAAAATGTTCAACCAAAATTTATTAATGTAATTTTATTATGAAATCTATCAGAATACATTGATATCCCGGCGCAACAGGAGTTTCGGTTGGCGCGCGAATTTGAATTGCTTGAGAATCATGTTCAAAATATGAATTATTATGGCGTTCGGTTAACCAACGGTTCGGATGACCGACGTTCGGATAATTGGCGCTCTACTGTATTAGCTTAATAATATGTAAAATCAGAAAAAATAAGAATAAAAGAGGTAACAGAAACCGATCAAAAACTTGGACACTTAGGCTGTTGGAAAAAGGTCAAAGTTTGTGGAAAAGTGGACATGAAAGTAACAGACTTTTTACTTGGGCTGGCAGTAAAAAAGGTCCAAATTAGTGGAAAAGTGGACCAGTTGAAGTAACAGAGTTTTCACTTGGCTAGTTCTTTGACCTCTCATTTCACAGGTCCAAATTACAAGAATATCGTGACCCCAAGCTAAGTCATAGACATATTATTGGCTGCTTGGTCCCTCTGGTTACTGCTGGATCGGTTCACTTTGGCTACACTCCATGGTACAGAACATTGTACTCCAACTTGGCAGAGGGGAAATCATAATATAAATTTTTCTTAGTGATGTCTAAAATCAACTGATCATTCTCATAGCTGCCATTGTCTTTACTGTAATACAACTTGTGCTGTCCACTCAACTCCATCCTGACCCTGTACTTGGTATTTGGCTGCAGTGTGATGTTCCGTCCATCGACGGCCAGAGGAATGGCGAACTCTGCTCCACCCTCTACATCCACTCTGCAAGTCACTTGTATAGGAGGCTCACTGTCTGGGTCCTTGGTTATGGTCGTTGTGCACTCAAATCTGTGGGGCTTTTGGTCATGGTTTGTGCACATCAATGGTAACAACTCGATGCTGTTATGTTTTGTGTGCAGAGTGAAATTGTAATCATATTTGTTTTCAGTATATGTGGTTTTCAATCTACTCAATTCAATTTTTGTTTGAACTTTTTTGTATCTTCTTAGAACTGTTCTTGGTTTAGTTTCATTGGAAAAACCACAGAGATCTCGAGGCTTCTTTTTCTTTCCTATTGACTGGCAAACAACACCGATTTCTTCAATTGTGAGGACATCTGATGTTGCGACTTCTTCGCCAAACTCAATCATCGACATCGAGCAGTCTCAGGTGCTGGGTCAAGCCAGCAGGGAGTTGTTGGCGCAAGATCTGACCATCTTCCGAGTTGGCTAAAATAAAAGAGTGAAATTACAAATGGAAAAACTATGAATCACTGTATAACAAAAGTAACATTTTTTAAATTATTTTTTGTTGTTTTTTTGCCAGCTATATCAATGCAGCAAACAGCACATCAAGTATGTAAAACACTTTAGTTTAACACCCACTCATTTCAAACATATTATCAGATCATACAAATCTTTCACAGCTATAAACACAACAAGAGACAGTAACAAACTAACCCGTGAAAATGCCTTAGGTTACGCATATGTTGATTACTGCTAGCACTCATAGAGGTAAACCAAAACACTCGTACAAAAATGTTGTGATACAAGGTAATGCGGCGACTTAAATTTCGTGATAACAAGAGTGCCAGACTTACCACTAGGCCCGGGCCTAGGCCCGCAGGGTGATTAGAGGGTGTTGCACGGGCGAGAATATGCCAGATTAGAGGGGCCAATTGGGGATGAAAACGTTGTTAGGGACTAAAATACCCCCGTCGCAGCAAACCTGCGTACTCAGCGAATTTCTAAAGAATTATTTTTTATATGGGAGCTTATTTAATTTATGTAAGAGAAAATTTTTCAGACACCTCATGTAATTATTGCAAAAAGTATATTATATAATAATTGAAGAGCTTACGACATAAAGTAAATAATCATGGGAATCACTTCGGTATCCACTCCAATAATACGCTTTTTGTTATTCTTATAATTATTAGTCTAATATTTTTTTTATAAGTGTATTCTTGTTATAGTATAAAAATGTAAGCAAACATACAATCAATATCTGAAATCAGTCAAAATCAAAACAAATAAAATAATCATATAAACAAATTAAATACAAACATATGATTCATCTTAAAATTTAAAAAAGCTTGTTGCAGCAAATTTGCATACTCAGTTAATTTTTAAAGGATTTATTTTTCATATGTGGGCATATTCTACATTAGTTAGGGAAGTTGTTGTTTTGAATATTTAATTTTGTTTAAATATTAATTTAAATAAGTAAATTTCATCATTCATGTCCTTATTTCTCAACAATTATTCATATTCTAATAATTTTTAATAAATGTATACTTGTTATAGTACATAAAAGTTAGGAAACATGTTATCAATCTACTCAGATCCAAGGAATAAAAACAAATCAATCATCACATGAACAAATTAAATTCAATCATATGGTTTGTAATATAATTTTTTTAATCCCATTTTTGGGGAATTCAATGAAAAATGTAGGTATTTATACCAGAATTTGGATAGTTCTTGTCCCTTCAGGGGACAATGTACTGCATTTAGCAGATCCAATATCTCAGTAACCGATTGATGTAGAGTAATCATTCAAAATGCTATATTGTTTATTTTTTTAAGCTGAATTCAATTTTGACACTTAAATTTACAAAAAATTAATATAAAGATATTAAATCCTAAAAATAGATTTTATTTTGTCAAAAAACCCTCCTTAGAGTTAACTTATCGCGCTGGTTTTCGAACTCGAAGTAATAAATGTCACTCTCGACGTATGTACCAAATTTCATCGTGATCGGACCTTTTTAACAAAAGTTATCGCGCCTACGGACAGGTATATATATATATGAAAATGAACGAACGGTGTTTTTGAGGTCTGGGGACATCAAAATGAAAAGTTACGGTGGTCCCGTGCTTAAGTCTTACCATGCCGCATACGGTAATAGCTACTTCCCTATAGGGGGAAATTCGCTAAAAAAGATCACCACTTATTGCGGTCTTAGGGGGCCGCATACAGATAGGCCATGCCGACCGTAAATCCTGCACTGGATAACAAATGTGTGTGTGTAATTTATTGCAGTTTCACTTTACTTTTAGAAGGCACTCTTCACTCGCTAAAATCATGTGTTTAATGTATTTCGAAACTTTTCAAAAAAAGCAATCCCAATAATGTGAGGTCTAGGTAATCTGAGGTCTGGTGTATTCATTTTATTGAGTAAATTTCGAAATAAACAATACTTTTTACTCCATAGATATGCAGGGCCGTAGAGAGGGTACGGCAGGTAAGAATGGATCCGGAGGCCAGGCTGCCCAAGGGGCCCGTGCCCGGGCCCGGGGCTGGGAAAAAATAGTGGAAGATTTGTATTATTGTTTTCAAGTTTTAAATAAATGGGAATTTCATAACTCTAGATTACATAATAATCTGTAGAGATATTAACCATTGAAAATATTAAATAAAAACGCAATCTAATAAATCAGGGAAGCATCGTCGACAATGTGTCTGCCGTAAGCTGCAAGAATCCAAGGTAGCCCTCACCTCCCCACCACGTCATTCAATCACTTAGCCGCCACACTCCATCCCCTGCGTGTTGTGGTCGAGTAGGAGTTGCTGTCAGTTGTTATGTCGTCTGTGGCTACTTAAACCTAAGCAACGTCTGTGACAGGTGACAGTTTAATGTGGTTTATTTAATACAATGGAGAAAGAAAATATTCCTAATTGTGCTTATGTTTGTTATTATCAGTATTGAGTTACTATAATCACATAATGGTTCTAGTTTAGGCGCGGTTTCGACTCGTGTAAAATGGGCCCTAAGACATGAGGGCCCATGCAGCTAGCCGGGGCCCATGGTCTAGCCAGGGGGCCCGCCACAGATCTCTACTTCCCTGTAAATATGAAGCAAAGAAACTTAAATAGGTGAAACAAAGTAAAAAGGGTCTTGAAGTGGAAGTTTTGCTTTTTGCTTGACTAATTGGTCAAGTGACTATTTGGTGTAGTGACATAATTTTGAGAAGTTAAGATGCCAGATAGCCTGACAATGCATTTTAGAGCCATCAAATTCTCCTACCTTCCAGGGGAGGACTCCCCGGAACACCCATACCCTCGAGGGGTAAAGACCCCCGACCAAAGTTCAACCTAGAGCTGACTCTAACCAGGTCTTCCTCTAAGAGAAAATAATAACACTCTCAATAATGAAACAATGTTTTGTTTTTAAGTTTAGCTAATATTTACCACCACTGATGACTATAACTTAGCTGATTAGTGAAACTTTTGTTTGGCAAATGTCTGCAAAAAAAATCATTCATCTCATTTAAAACGAAATGAGGAATTGGTGTGAAATACTTTCGAGACAGGTGGTCTTTGTAAAATTTTATGTGACTACTGCCTTTATTTTTACATTATTCAGACTAGCTGATAATATGCTATTAGGGGCTGTCCATAATTATAGAGGTTCAATACAGTTTTGATTTTTGTTTTTCTTTTTACTTGTTTAATGTTTTTGAAGATTTTGATTAGGATTTTTGCGGACATTTGCCATCACTGATTAGTAAAAAACACAATCAGTTTTTTACTAATCAGTGATGGCAAATGTCCGCAAAAATCCTAATCAAAATATAAAATCACCATCACCAACAATGAATTTCAAACAAAGAAGTTTTTGAAGAGTTTCAAAGGAAAAATTGGAGCAAAGTAGTTAAGCTTATAAAACTAGAAAATATAAATGAATGTTTGAGTAACAAATTTTTAGGATCACTTGGTTTTATTCCAACTAGCAGTGGCCCATGGCTTCGCTTACGATAAAAATTACAGCTGATGTTACTTCTGCTCTTTGAACTGTTAATTTTAGTATTCACAGCTGTTTACAATTCAGTATTTGAATGTTTACATCCTTATAAAATTTAAACTTTGAATCTAAGGACGTTCACGGAGCGTGGCCCGAGGGGATTTTAGGGAAATGAATAGGCCTATGTCATTTTCTGATATTTATTTTATTTTTTAATTTATTTTATTTATCAACAATGTCTAAAAACGCTCGTACATGCAGTGTCTGCTTGGGCAGTAGACTAGTCAAAACAACAAATATAAACCTTTTTAATCATACAAATTACCTTAAAACTACTGTACAGGTCATAGGATAAAACTTAAAACTACCATCTGGGAAAACCAGAAAAAAGGCTGAAAACCAGCACAACTCATCCATGCCCCTGAGTGTTGTGACCCAGGTACTCAGAGAGGCTATAAAAACAGTTACCAAACAAGAACCCAGTGACCAGTTTTTTGAACCTTTTGAAAGACTGCTCCTCTTTGAAACAACTTGGGCACTATCACACTAAACGATATAGTGGCTCTATCCCTGAAAAATTTCAGCTCAGTTGGTCCAGTATTTTTCACGTGGTCAAATGGCAGATATTCACACAAACATTCATACTTTCACATTTATAATATTAGCAAGATTCATCACCTGAAGAATATTTCACACATAAATATTTTAGAGAATACAAAAAATTTAACTGTTTATGGACTGTATGTAATGGATTTACTCAAACTCTTTTTAAAAAATCAAAACAATTTCCACAGAACACAACTTCACAGCAAATATAACACAAGGAAAATTAATTATATCCAATACAAAATTCATCATACAATATGGTACTACAAAATGAGAAAATGCGACACTTCAATTAAATTATTAAATAAGTAAAAATAAAATAGACATATTTTTTGTAATTTGCACACATTTTTAAGAATTTCAAAGCAAATAATCAAACTTGAATTTATAACAAGGTAATTTATACCTGTTTCGTAAAGTGCTGAGTTGCTGCTTTACTGCAGAGCAAACGTTACTGATATAGAAAACTTATATATATAAAGAAAGTTTTTTTGAATGAACCTTAATGCCCCTTTTGTACCAATGAAAACAAACCTTTTAATAGCTCTTTCATATGTTAAGCTTGGTCTTAACATAAAACTAAATAAAAGCATACTTAAATTACATTAAAATGCAATAAAACACTGGTTTCTGCTTTTAATGATTTTATTTTTTTCAGCTCAATAAACATGAAATAAAAATTCTAGTTGACATAAACATTTATTTGACAACCGTTTATAACCTTAATACATTTTGACTATTTTAACTTTGATCATAATCAACATAATATTTATTTTAATAGTACTTATGATAATGATTATTCATAGCCAACTGAAGCTGTCATAAGCTTTTTCTTAGTCACCATCAAAATTGTCAATTAATTTAGACATTAAATTGTACATCTGAATCAAGATAAAAGTAAATAAATAAATAAATAAATTTTTATTGTAGAAACAATTGAGATCATCAATTATATTACATTAGTCATGTTACAGATACAATATTACAGATATTACACATATGCACATACAATGTTACAGATACTTAAAGTTACCAAAGTCAATATAAAAAAATTCCTCAGTACTGTAAATACAATGACTTGATAAAATTATATTAAGACATTTTTTTAAATTTAAGGACTGGTAGTTGTTTAACAGACAAGGGAAGTGCATTGTAAAACTTGACAGACTGATAATAAAAGCACTTTTGAGTTTTTGTATAATTACATTTAAAATATCCTATACTATCTCTATTTCTGGTGGTATAATTATGAGTAGAGCCTAATACTTCATATTGATTACAATTTTCTTTCATATACATTAAAGTATGAAAAATAAATATAGCAGGAACTGTCATTATACCTAACTGCTTAAAGCTTAATCTACAGTGAGCACGTTCAGGAAGACCACACATTAATCTTATACATTTTTTTTGCAATATAAAAAGCCTATTACTGGATGACTGATGTCCCCATAGAAGTGTACCATAGCTCAAATGACTGTGTATTTGTGCAAAATAAACGGTTTTTAGAACTTTTAAACTAACACATAACCTAAGTCTACGTAATAAGTACACACCTTTCCATACTTTTGATTCAATGCTTCTAATATGATCCTCCCACTTCCAATTGTTGTCTAAAATAAAACCTAAAAAGTTAACATTGCTCTGGTCTTCATTCGGAATGCATCTATAAGTAATATTCAAATTTTTTACTTTATCATTATTTATGCAAAGTAGGTTAGCCGTACACCAATCATTTATGATATCTGATGTAAATTTAACTGTTGAATCCAAAGCATTCATACTAGTAGAATTAAAACATACACTCAGATCATCTGCAAATAGATAACTATGTACAGTAGGTGAGGAGATATTTATTGGCAAGTCATTAATGTAGATAATGAAGAGAAGTGGTCCCAAAATGGACCCTTGGGGTACACCATGATCTACAGATAAAAATTCAGACTGATTTCCACCACAAGAATCAAGAATCAAGATCTTTATTGGCCATCAAATAACAAAATTGTTACATTAGGCTTCGTCATTAAAACTAAGTATATAAAAATATGCAGTACAAAAATATGACTAACAGTATAACAAAAACATACAACATAAATAAGTTAACAGAATATAGGCCTAACAGATTTCCAAAAACAAATTGGACATAACACAGCTCATGTACTCTTCAACCGAGTAAAATGCTTGAAGCTTTAACCATGAAGATATCTTCGGTTCTAAACTACTAAGTGGTAATTCTCTTATATCTAATGGTAACTTATTAAACAGTCTGATCTGCTGAAAACTAAAACTATTGTACGTCTTGGTCAATCTAATATTGGGCAGTACTAAATTATGCCTGAACCTGGTGTTATGGTCATGGACAGTATCATGAGATACATTAGCATTGATATTTTTTTAACGTAGATTAAATTTTTTAAAATATAAATACAAGCTAGAGGCATGATCTTAAAGCTACTAAATGACTGTCTGCAAGATTCCAGAGGTAAAAGATTGGCCATTACTCTAATTGCTTTTTTTTGCCAAAGGAAAGTTTTATTTGCTGCGCAAGAATTTCCCCATAAGCGGGCACCATAACTAAGATGTACAAGAAACAGACCAAAATATGTCATTCGCAAAACTTCAAAGTTTACACAGTGTTTCAGTTTTCGTAACAAAAAAATTACTCGAGAAAGTTTTTTACAAACACTATCAACATGAGCTTCCCAAGAAAGCTTATTATCTAAAAAAACTACCCAATAACTTAACAGGCTTAACAAAATCATCATTTATTTCAACATTTTTTCTGTTTGTAAAAATTATACTATCAGTCTTACTATTGTTGATAATGAGTTTGTTGGCAAAATACTACTCTTTAGCTTGCTGTAGAGAAGTGGTTAATTTTAAATCGAGGGCACAGTAATCGGAATCAGAACATAGGAGAGTTGTATCATCTGCATAAAGAAAAGACAAAGATGTTACATTATTACTAAAGTCATTAACAAAAACCAAAAAAAGAAACGGGCCAAGCACCGAGCCTTGAGGGACACCAGCTACAATATTCTTAAAACTAGAGGACACATCGTTAATACTGACCATATGCATTTTATTCGAGAGGTAACTTTCAATTAAATCTAATTCTTTCTTTCTTACGCCATAAAAATCAAGTTTTTTTAAAAGAATTGAGTGGTTAACTACATTAAAAGCCTTGGTAAGATCAATTAGACCTTTGACAAGCTTATTTTGTAGACCATTAAAATTTCATTTACAACACTTTCAACTGCCATTGAAGTAGAGTGTTTAGGCCTAAATCCAAACTGGTATTTATAAAATAAATTATTTACCTAAAAAAAATCATATAATTGCTTAAACATACAGCTCTCAGTTATTTTACTTAAAATAGGTATAATTGTTATTGGTCTATAATTTTCCGGCAATTCCTTTTGACCTTTTTTGAAAGTAGGAGTGACCTTACTAAACTTGAGAGAGTCAGGAAAAATTCCAACAGTTAACACGAGTTTATAAGACTGGTTAATGGCAGTATTATGCCATCCAAAACCTGTTTAAATACATAATTGGATAGACCATAAATATCCTCACTTCGTGAAGAACTAAGTTTTATTACAACATCTCTAACAAATTGTGGGTCCAAAACCCTCCATTTGAAGTCATTTTCAATAACATTTAGAGGTCTTGGGTACTCATGCAGCATTTTACAATAGTTACCATCATTACATTTAAAATAAGAAATAAGACTAACAGGCACAAAATGGTCATTCAATTCATCTGGACTTAAAGGACTTTTTTTTATTTGAACCTATAAAACCACCAGCCTTGTTTCTCACTATTTGCCAAGCTGTTTGACATTTATTTGTAGATTTTGTGAGCAGAGAATCATTGGCAGTTTTTTTTCGCTTCAGCAATAGCTTTATTGTATAACTTTTTAACCCTCATAAACCTATTTTTATCATCTAAACTTAAACTACTCTTCCATTTATCATAAAAAATCAGCATATAAGACTTTAAGAGCTCAATTTCAGGTGTGACCCAACTTAGTTTTGACTTTCTAGCTTCCTTCTTTTTGACACTAATCACTGGACAATACAAATTCAAATAATACGAGATAACATGGAGAAATGTGGAACAACTTTCATTAACATCAGAACTATTATTTAAAAATGACCAATCTACATTGTACATAAGGGTGGTTTTAAAATTACTTAGCCTATCTGGGGAAAGAAGCCTCTTAGTTTTATCCTCAGGAACTTTTTCATTGGACTTATCACAATTTGAAATCATATTTACATTTATAAAAATACCAGCATGATCAGAAATTACGTTTTGTTTCAATAAGGTACATGAGCATAGATCTTTATCAACGTTAGAAAATATAATGTCTAAACAGGCCTTATTTCTTGTCGGGAGGCAATGAATACTATACAAATTCATTGATCTAAGGGTGTTAACAAAATACCGTACCTCAGGATCACAGTCAAACTTTAAATGTCAACATTAAGTTCACCAGTTAGAGCAAAATATTTACACTTTTTAAGCATCAAAAAACATATTACTTTTCAAGAGTAATACACATATCACTTCTGGAATCTTTCTTTAAGGTAAGATTGCATAAGCAGAATCGCTTCATCACTAAAACCATAAAATCTTAATTAACCCGCGAGGACTGACTTACATGTCTAAAAGACCGGGTTAGTAGTTTTTTTGATAAAAATTATATTTTTGGGTGTTGGCAGGGCTGGCCGTCACCATACCTCTCGTATGTCTTTCCAGGAACATCATGACTCACTTCCCGCCATTCTCTAACCCTTACAGTCAGTTCAATGAAAGTTTCTTTAGAAGTCTGCTGTTTTCGACCGTGAGTCAGCTGAGGCTTCATGTTACATATAAATATTTTGTGTGTACATATTTCTTATATAAAATATTCAAAACACTAATGTACAATACTTTTGTGGGGTTTTTGTCAGTATAAACACATTGTTGTACAACATACGGACGTTTTTAACACAATAACAATAATTATTGAAGTACCTACTGCAATTCAAAATATATATTTTTTATGTTACATAAATATTTTGTATGCAGATATATCTTACATAAAGTAGTCACAAAACTAATGTAAAAGACTTTAGTGGAGTTTTTGTGCAAATAAACTATCATTTTTCAATATACTAACTTTTATATAAAACCTGGTCCAAAAGACCGTGAGTCAGTCATCGCGTTTTTAAATCAAAGTCAGTTCTGCCAGGTTAATCTAGGAGATGTTTTTGAGACACGGTATCAAATGCCCTAGACATATCATACAGTTTCACACTAACATTACTCTTATCTTCTAGCCTTATCATACATTCCTTGACAAAAGAAACAGCTGCCCTAACTGTACACAGACCAGATCTGTAACCAAACTGTGAACTGCTAAAAAGATTTTTTCTTCGAAATAGTTTAAAATTTGTTTATTAATTACGGCCTCAAACACCTTAGACACCACAGGAATTATAGATATTGGTCTATAACTGTCCAAAATAGATTTATTACCTTTTTTAAAAACCGGTAGGTATTACCTTTACATACTTAAAATCTCTAGGAAACGTACAGTCAACAATACATGAATTGATGAGTCAAAGCATCCTTCAAGTAATATGAACCACATTTGAGGATAACAGAACTTAAATAATTTATATTACAACATCTACTGTTCTCCAACCTCATTAACTTCTACCAGATTTAAATTAAAAATTGTCAGGTTTAGGTAACTTATTTAGATAAAATCCTGAGTTTCTTTGAGGCTGTACCCTAGAGACCTTAATGATAATCTCTTCTAGTTTGTCAATAAAAAAAAATTCAAATTCGTAGCACTAATACTATTCTTGGAAGAATTACTATTAAAAGACCTAGTACCATTCACTTTCTTTGCAATGTCCCACATTGCCTTAGACTTGTTCCTTGAGTTTTCAATAATACTATCATTATTTTTTATCCTAGTCTCTTCAACTAAAGCTAATAACCTTTTTTAACAATTTTTATAAATTTTCTTTATGTCATTTAAGCCAGTACTTAAATAAAAATCATAGAATAGTTCACATTCTGCCTAAAGTTCATCAATCTCCCTATTTCTAAGTAGATTACGTAGTGACCACAATTTGGTAAAAAAAAGAGAATTAGGAAATGAAAACATCTATACTGAGAGGTCCTCTTTAAACACCCTGTAAGTCACTTAAGTTTTTAGTTTATAAAAAATGTGCATGAGCAAATCCAAATGATTTTTTAAGTTCATATAATGGCAGATCTAATGGTAAACTTAAGGCTATTGAACAAACAACATAATACTATATACACTGCATGAGACATGAATATGTAGTTCCATCACGAATTCATTACTTTACAATTAATATTTTTTTATGCGAAAATATTCAAATTCAAAGACCTCAAAACCTTGCTTCAGAACTTGTCAAAATTGAGCATTTATATAAGTACAGTATGTAAACGCTCAATAATTTTAAAAAGTTCTGGAGCAGGGTTAAACAGTTTAGTAATTAACTTCACCCGATAAATTGTTTTCAAATCAAGGGAAAATATTGATAGTATATAAAATTATTATTTAAATGATAAGCAATCTGATAACGCCTGAATAAAAGAGGTAACACAAATTGGATAACAACTTTACACATTAGGCTACAAAAAAAGTCTCTTAAAAACTGAACAGGTTTAAATAACCAAAGTTTTAACAAGAACATTCACAGTCCCCTGAGCTACTTCATTTCACATGTCCAAAATACAAGACTGTGTATTCATTTCACTCGAGGCTAAGCTTCCAACGGCTAATCCACAGTAGTAACAACATTGAACTCCAACTTGGCAGATGGGAAATCGTAATAATATTCTTTCTTAGTGATTTTTAAAAACAAGTGATCGTTTTCATAGGTGCCGCTCCCAGTGAGATTGTTGTAATACATCATGTGCGCTCCACACGACGCAAAGGTGACCCTGTACTTGGTATTTGGCTGCAACGTGATGTTCCGTCCTTCGACGGCCAGAGGGATGACAAATTCCGTCCCACACTCGACGTCCACACAGGAAGTCACTGTCACATGGGGCTCGTTGTCTCGGGCTATCACGTTACTTATGATTGTTGTACAGTGCACTTTGTAGGTCTGGGGTTCAGGGTTTGTGTCGTCCCGATCTTTCGACTGGCAAACCAACGGTAGCAACTCGATGCTCTTCTCTTTTGTACGCAGAGTGAAACTGCAATGAACACTGTCAGTAGGAAATGGTCCATCAAGATTCGATAGCAAAATTTCGCCTCGTACTATTTCCTTTTTCAGTAGTTTCCTCGGTTCAGTTTCACTGGAAAAACCACCAAGATCTCGCGGCTTCTCTCTCCTCCCAATTGATCGGCAAATGACATCGATTTCATCAATGGTGAGGACGTCCGTGGCTGCGACTTCCTGACAAATCTCATCCACGGTCAACGTGCACAGCCGCAAGTGTCGGGTTAAGCTGGAGAGTTGTTGACGTAACTGCTGGCCATCTTCCGAGTCAGCTGGAAATGGTCGAAAGAAACTTATAAACATCCGAGTAGCTAATCTTCAACTGGGTATAAAATTTAGTATAACTTTAAATAACTAATATAACTTTTTATAACTTTAAAATTTAGAATTCAACAATTAAACTGCTAGTCTCACTCTAAAGAAAGGTATTAATGAAGTAGAAAAATTTATTTCTTTGTTGGTTTTATTAAAATTAACATACTATAAGCAGTTATAAGGCACCTTTAGAATGTGAGGGATAACATTATTTTGTTCCATTAATGAACGACACAAATTTAAAATGCTACTGGGGGTATTTAAAACCCTAAACGACATATGACAGAGCTAAATATATCATCCAATACGATCCAAAATGATAAGTATCCTCAGTGTCGGACTGGCTGCTCTGTGGGCCCTCGGCAAAAATTTGTCATAGGCCCTCCCCCCACTTGCGAATTTTTTACATCCAATGTAATATAAAAAACTTTTTTGAAACTTATTATTCTCTATACATTTAGCTTACATCTATTAATATTAACATAAGACCAATGAAATAAAGAAAATAAGTACCCGTTGACACTAGGACATTAGGTTATAAATATGGTAATGTGTGTATCATTTCATAGAAATAGTACACACATTACCACAGGGGGTATTAAAAACAATAAGTCTATGTTAATATATTAATAGACAACATTTAATGTGTGTCAATTTCTTAGAAACACATACATATAAGATTATATCTTAAAGATCATAGTTATTATGTACATTGTACACTACTTAGTTTCTTCAAAACATGAATATTTTCAAAAAACCTGTATACGATTATTTTGAAGTGCATAACATAACAATATGATTACATTATCAATATGTTGATTGTTGAATGTAGGCTATCTAACGGCAACATAAAGAGTCTCAAACCATGGTCATAACTAACTAAATCACACTATTAACATTTTCTTAAGCTCTTCACTTGAGCAAGCTATTTAGTTGATTATAGCCTCTCTATTTACGTTCTTAAACAAGTCCCTCTCGCAGTTCATCAGAATTAAATTACTTGGAAGTTCTTGGTCCAAAGAATTTCTTAACTTATTTTTTACAATTTTAAGTTTTGAAAAAACTCTTTCGTATGAAACCTGAGTGTATGGTATTGTAAGCAGGTATTTGTAAACAGAATACAAATTGTTAAACAGGCCTGATTGAGATGACAGATTGTACATATAGCAAAGGCACACAATAAACATTGGGCACACCGTAACTTCTCTTCGGTCTTACATAGAGGTTTCTCGAAATCATTAGTAAGCAATTGATCATCACTTGGCCTAGACTGTTTATTCATTGTAAGCAATCACACACAGCCCACTATTAATTTCACTATTGTATTGTTACTATTTCACCAAGCACTAAGAAATATTAACCTATAAACTCCTGATCGTGAAATAAAGAGAGCAAGCATCAGAAATCGTAAACCTGTAATAATCACCCTGCAGACGACAACCACGCGCCCACTGTTTGCGATCAACGCCACACAGTTGATCCTGGTGGCAGTGGTGTCTAAGCAGACAGCTCACGTGGTGATAACGAATAAAAAAAGACAAAATGTGTTGCCTATGTTGAACATAGACGAATGTGTGCTGTGCAGTAATCTTATAACGTTCATTAGTCAAATTTATCAGCTATCTTATAGATAAATAAAATCAAAAATCTTATTTTCAAATAAAAATATTGTGGATTTAACTTTCAATATTGAAAAAACGGTATTTAAATAATTTTGTATTTTTGAGGCCCGTGGGCCCCTTACGGCCATGGGCCCTCGGCATTTGCCGACCTGCTGACCTGGCCAGTCCGGCACTGAGTATCCTAAATTAACATATTTTTAACGAAAATTTATACATAGTGGAACTTTGATGATTCAAACCTACGGACTGATAGAACATCATACATTAATGTAAACTACATAGGTTTAGAAAAAACTGGGAAAAATCTAACTTAAATTTTTAATCAAAGGTCTTCATTAGAAACAATCATAATCGTTTATTGACTATTATAAACTCAATTTGAGAAGATTAGTGATTTAATATTAGGACAAGAACAAGAATTTTAGTATAACTTTAAATAACTTTAAAATTTAGTATTCAACAATTAAAGTGCTAGTCTCACTCTAAAGAAAGGTATTAATTAAGTACTATTAAGTACTGCTACTAAGGTACTGATTGTTTTTTACTAATCAGTGATGGCAAATGTCCGCAAAAATCCAAATCATCATATAAAATCACTATCACCAACAATGAATTTCAAACAAAGAAAAGAAAAAGAACTTACAAGATAAAATAGGTGCAAGATAATATAAAGCTAATAAAATAACATATTTATTGTTTAGTTTCTAATTAATTTTTGATTAATATTTTTTACAAAATATTTTTTACATTTTTACATAAAAGAATATTTTTAATATGATTTTTTTTTAGAACACCATTTCTAATTAATAGTTTAATTAGAAATGGCGTTCGTCTGTAGTGTTTGTAACCAACCTGTGGACAGTGACAAAGGTGACAGTGTTAGGTGTACCGGTAGCTGTGGAAACTTTTTTCACATTGGCTGTGTCAAAGATGAAATTTATACAAAGAAAACGCGTATCTACGTTTTTGGTGAGATTAAATCTCTTAAAAATGAGTTATCAGAACTTGCGTCTACCGTCCAGTTTGTTTCCGATAAGTTAGACTCCTCGACCAAACTAATGGAGGACATCTCCACTGAACTGTCAGCGCTGGAAAAAGAAAACAATGAGCTGCGCAACAACAACGTCAGACTGTCAACGGAGGTGGAAGATCTGAAGGAGAGGATGCGGACTATCGAGCAATACACACGCCGAAACAACCTGGAAATCAGCGGGATCCCCGTGACTGCCAACGTGGACATCGTGGCGATCGTTAAGGACGTCGGATTTGCACTGGGCATCGCAGTGGAGGACAGCGAGGTGTCGACCGCGCACAGGATTCCATTCTATCGTCAGGACCGGACACCCTCGATCGTCGTCCAGTTCCATAGCAGGTCAACCAGGGACAGTGTCATTGCTAAGTTCAGGGAAAAGTAAAGTTTATGTGCCAGCAAGGTAAACTCCTCATTTAATCAACGAAAAGTGTACGTGAACGAACACTTTATCACCTAACAACAAGCAGTTCTTGACTAAACTTAAGCAAAAATGTAGGGAAGTAAATTATTCCTTTGTTTGGTGCAGAGAAGGCAAATTTTTTGTCCGAAAATCTCCTGGAGAGAGAGCTCTTAAAATCAACAGCTTTGATGAATTGAATAAATTGAAGTAAAGAATGACTCGAGTTAGGACTAAATTGATGATTTTGTTTAAGTTTTCCTGTTATTGATATATTATGGTTCTTAGAGGTACAAGTAATTTAAACTAAGAAGCTGACCTAAATGACTTTTTTCTTCTCCAAAGAGAAAAAATTACTTATAGTTTACTGTACTCAAATATTCGGAACCTTAGAAATACCTTTAACAATTTTATTACTGAGATTAATGATTTATTGCCGATACCTGATTTTATAGTATTAAGCGAGATTTGGATTGATCAAGATGAAATAAATTTATTTAAATTTCCTGGTTATAATACTTATTTCAAATGCAACTCAAGCTATAGAGCAGGTGGTATATTGTGTTATGTAAAGGAGTCAATTTTGATTACACAATTAAATATTAAGATGAATACTGCTGATTCACTATTATTGGATGTTAAGATTAACAATTTTTTTTTAATTATTGTGTATGTATAGACTTCATTTTTTTGCTGAAACAGAATTTTTACTAGAATTGACAAATATTTTGGAAAATCTATCTAATAATGTATTATTACTTGGAGATATCAATTTAAATATATTGAATAATAATGCCAACGTACAAAACTATCTTAGTCTTCTTAGTAACAGTGGTTTTATATCTTTAGTTAATTCAGCACCAAGAATCACTGAAACAAGTAAGAGTTGTATAGATCATATTTGGGTAAGAAATAGATTAATTAATTGTTTTGAAACATCAGTATTCGACGTTGGGATAACTGATCACTGTTTATTAAGTCTGAAATTCATTAATAACAAATCTGTTTTAAGTAAACATGTTTTAACAAATAATGATGTACAAGAGAATGTTATGTTGGATTTTAAATTGTTTAAAAATAACTTAAGTAAGGTTAACTGGAATTCTTTATATGATATTGAAGACGTAAATATTTGTTATAATACTTGTTATAATTTATTAGCTGAAACTTTCCAAGACAGTCAAATGAAAAAGAACACAAACAGTAAATTATATAGAGCAAAAATAATTAGTCCTTGGATCACTCCTCAGATTTTATATAAAATAAAAAAGGAAAAGTCTTTATAGACTATTTAGAAGAAGACCGTATGACACTTTGTTAAAAAAATATTATCAAAACTTTTGTAAATCCCTTTCAGAAGAAATAGATTGTATTAAAGATGAATATTTTAAATTTAAAATTGAAAGTTGCAATGGTGACTCTGCGCAACAGTGGAAAATAATTAATAATTTAACCGGAGGAGGTAAAACTAAAAGTATTGAAAAGGTTGAATTAGATAATGGTGACATAATTACAGAGCCCCATGCGGTCGCCGAGCTTATCAATGACCACTTTATCTCTGTTCAGACAGACAGACCTGACCTTGACACTGAGCCAGCTCTCGACCATCAGTTCCGCTTTTGCACAGAAACCCCAATTCAATGTACCTCACCCCAACATTTGAGGGCGAGGTGATTGAAATTGTTAACAGTTTAAAAAACAAAAATTCCGCTGGTCTTAGTAATATTAATGTCAGTGTTCTAAAAAACAATATAGATGTTCTTGCTCCAGTTTTAGTTCATATCATTAATTTAAGTTTTATTAAAGGAGTATTTCCTGAAAAACTGAAACTTAGTTCTGTAGTTCCAATTTTTAAGAAAGAAAATTCTTCAAAACTAAGCAACCTAAGGCCAATTAGTCTGTTATCAGTATTCTCCAAAGTTTTTGAAAAAAATTATGTTAAAAAGACTGCTTAATTTTTTAAATAGTAATAATTTTTTCAGTGAAAGACAATACGGTTTTGCAAAAGGTAAATCAACTGAAGATGCTTTACTTTCATTAACTGAAGACATTTATGACAGCTTAAATAACAATTATAAAACTTCTGGGCTATTCATAGATTTTAAAAAGGCTTTCGACTTAGTAGACCACACAATTCTCATAAATAAACTTGATGCAGCTGGTGTGCATGGCGTTGCCCTCGAATGGTTCACCAGTTTCCTGACCGGCAGAAGACAACAGGTTAAAATAAAAACATGTTTGAGTTCTGCCAGAGTGGTTGAGGCGGGGGTGCCTCAAGGAAGTGTGACGTCAGCAACCCTTTTCCTTATTTTCATTAATGATTTATTAAGAATTAATTTCCATGGTAAAATATCAGCTTTTGCAGATGACATAGTTTTTTTCTACTCAAACAAAATTCAACCCTTTTAGCTAATATGATATCCGAAGATCTTCTGATGCTTAGAAATTGGTGTAAAATTAATAAAATGCAGGTTAATGTTTACAAGACCAAATTTATGAACTTTGGCTTTGTCGATTTTGATCTGCCTTTACCTATCAAATATCATTCATACACTTCTTCTTCACTCCAAAATCAATGTAATTGTCAAGAAATTCAGAGAGTAACCAATATAAATTATTTGGGCGTTGTTTTGGATTATAAGCTTTCATGGGAAAATCACATTTTAAGTTTGAATAATAAATTACGAAGATCAATAAGAACTTTTTATTTTTTACGCAATTTCTGCAGTACTTCTTTGCTCAGATCAATTTATTACTCCCTAATCAATTCCAAGATACAGTATGGTTTAGTTTTTTATGGTAGTACATTTAAAACACTGTTACATAAAATAAGAGTTTCACAAAATTATTTCTTACAAACTATTCTAAAGAAAAAAGTTAGGGATTCCTCTCATCCATTGTACCTTGAATTGAAAATTTTGCCAGTACAACACTTGTTTGTTTTTAAAGTTTTAAGAATATTTTTTATCAGAAGCGGCAATTGAGAGAATACTGTTTCATCGTATTTTACTAGAGATATTGCTCGCGGTAACATTAGAACTCCTAAAGTCAACAAAAACATTTTCAGGCAGGCTATTCAATACTTGGCACCTAAATATTTCAATACCTGACAATATTAGAGTCATACGGTCTCTTCCACTTATTTGTAAAAAATTAAAAGAATGGCTGATGAGGACATTTATTTCATTTCTTAGTAATGTGTTATCTTAGGTTCCTGTTATCAGTCTACTTATGTTCTTTCCTTTTTCCCCCTCATTATCTAAAATAATTTTGTTATTATTGTAATATTTTGCATTTAAATTGCCGATCCGTTTTAATTTATTTTATATATACTTATAATTTTACAAACATTACAGATGGCGTCTAAATGCTGTTTTCACACTGAAGCTAGACTCAATATTTATGTTGTTTTCACCTTATTTTTTTAGTTTTTTTAACTGGCCATGCAACTTGCTATTGTGGTCAGTAAATTTCCAAGTTTGTTTTATGTTATTTATGTATTTTTATTTGTGGAAATAAATTTCATTTATTCATTTAATCAATTTTGTTGTATTTTGTTGATATTCCATGCATCGCCATACCGGCTCACTCCTTGGCTTTGCTTGATAAAATACCAAAAGTGTGGCGATCTGTTGTGAGTGTAAAAACAATTTTCACAGGCTTTATGAGTAAAACGAGCGTTCGTCCAACTGTGGTCTTTGCGTGTTCCATTTTCGAGATGCCCCACAAGTATTTTGGGAAAAATACTGTATCTACGTATTTTAAACTATGATACAGAAACACCTATTACAGTTTAAATATTCAAATGCATTACCTAATTTGAGCTACTTTGCCCAGATATGAGCCATCTGTTTTCATTTTGGTGTTCGAATCCAAAACCGAAATTGTTTTCTGACTCGTCGTAGTGAAATCAACCAATTTGGAATTGCGGCACCCAAAACCGGTAGGGGTCATTCTCATATAAAGAGATAATTAAAGCAATAAAATAAAAAATAAATAAATTAAAAATATATAAAAGTACGGGCTGTAGTTTGTTTTCAAATACCTTTAAGAAACTATATTCAAAGTAGCAGTGCTGAATTTTTTTATTTTCTATTTTTTCTCAATTTTTTAATGCATCAAGACTCATCATGATCAATGGTTAAAAAATGTAAAAAATAAAAATAAATACTTCAATGAACCATATAAACGTATTTAAAATGTAATGAGGGTCTTAACTAATATAATGGATTCTTGATTTATAATGGTAAAATGACTTTAATTTCATAAATTTGGCTCAAACGTTAAAAATATAAGTCTTACAACTATCAAAAACTCAATTAGTCCTTGAAAAAATTACTTAAAGAGAACATTTTTCACGAAATTTTACAAGACGTCTTCAAGTGTTAAACTGGGTATTTTAATATTTTTTTATTTCATTATTAATTGGTATATTTTAACTAAATTCACGGCGACCGAAACGACGTGGCGGCGACCGAAATGACGCAGCCGCGATCAAAATGAACTTTAAAGGGTTTTATCGTTTAAGAAATATGTGGTCTCTATTAGAATTAAACAATTTGTGATTTGGCAGAACATTTATTTTCCAAACATTATAGGAATATGAAGTAATAACCTAAAAATAACAGATGGAAAGAACCAGTTAAAAAAAAGTGTGTTTTACAAAAATAAATTAAATGTCTGCTTTAGTTTTATTATAATTTTGTTAGTTAGTAATAATATTCTGTTAGAAATATTAAGGTAAATGTGGTAAAGCAACGTTATGACTGTTTTTCAATGTAAATTCGTCAACTCGGTCGCCAAAATCATATTCGGTAGGCCGACCGAAATGACGACTTCCGAATTGATGATTTCACTTTCTAGGCTCTGTCGTTTTCAGAACAAGCTACCTAGATTGTTTTCATTTCTAGGTTATGTTACACCATTCAATAGCTTTTGATTGATATTGGTAGTGTAATTGTTTCTATGATTATATAAAAGTAATACTGGAGACCGAATTGATCTACAATTAAGGTACTGCAAGTTTCTTAACTTGTTTTGGTGATATATCTATTTTAAAACTGGTTTTTAATTCACGAAATGATAAGGGAACTCACGTGGCACCTTTTTCAACACTACCTCAGTCGTCTGGGATCATGGAAGACGGGAGCTGGTCTTTGTGTGGGGGTTTTAAAACTCATGTTCGGACGCCGTGTATTTTTAGGACAGCTGATTCCATTCAATTATTTATATTGAAATGAAACTTTTTCTTTTGATACTGTTATTAATTAGTAAATTTATGTTAAAACAGACATATTGACCTAGAATATAAAATATATCTAGTTATTTTATTCATTTTTACAGGCATGTAAGTTTGATTGATATAGGTTGGGACGGCGACCGAATTGATGAACGGGATTAGGGAAGGCATTTTTTGGCAACAATTTGATATTCACAAACAAAGAATTATATGGGTTAAATAAATAAACATACACATATTTTGGGTAAATATTTCATTTCAACAACATTATTTTAAAAATGCATTTTTTAACCTAAGGACTTAAATTATCTCTTTATGTGGGAATGACCTGTAGGTTCTTTAGCTCGAAAAAACAAACAATTTGGCGGGCCCCCTGTGGCACTCTGGAGGGCCAACTGTTATGCATGGCCAGTATTGATGATACTGATACTAAATATGCCAGGGAAAAATTGCACTATTAAAATATAACACTCATCAAGCTTAGTTGAATTGAATTATAGTCCTCTCTTTGCAGCACTCTGCATTCTACCTATCGAAAATACTACAAATCATTTGCTATTCCTCTTCCTCTCTTTATAACACATGACGTCACAAAAATATATGACGCAGCAAGCTCGCAGATGCCGGAAAGGAATGGAAAAACCGGAAAGTTTTATTTAGATTTTTCACGACGAATATTATTTACATTGAATAACCAAAATTAAATACAAAATTCCTTATCAATCTTCCGTTAGGGATGTAAAGGGATTACGAATTTTCAATCAGAACTGTCCAGGGGTCATAAAAACACACACAAACTAAACAATTACTGGAAACGCATTGTTTTTATGGTCGACGTTTCACGGACACAAAAACAAATCCGCTTTATCAAGACCAGCCAGTAGATGGATTAAGGCCACGTAGTCGCTCGGAACGCCTTGACACGACTGAGTTGACTGGTACGTTATCGGTGTTATCATATGGAGTACGGTACTCAGTCGTGTCAAGGTGGATTACGGCAACTTCGTGGCCGTAATCCATCTACTGGCCGGTCTTGATAAAGCGGATTTGTTTTTGTGTCCGCGAAACGCAGACCATAAAAAACAGTGCGTTTCAAAGTCAAAGTCAAACAATCTTTACTCATATATATATATATATATATATATATATATATATATACACAAGCGTGTACAATTGAATAGTGTAACAATGCCCTTATTTCAGAACATAGTTCTAAAAATCTAAATCTTCACACTACATTACACAACCTCCACACCAAAATATTCATCTATAGAATAAATTATTTTATCAATTAGGTACTGTTTTAAATTTTTTCTAAACTTAGATAATGGCTCTATATTTTTTATATTTTGTGGCAATGCTCGAAAAAATTTGGAACCCATATAAGATGGTTTTTTTGTGAAAAACTCAAGCCTATGGTAAGTGGATATGATATCAGCTTTATTGCGCGTGTTGTATGAATGAGGTTCATGGTCAAATTTTGAATTATTCCAAAAATTGTTATCTTTATAAATCATGATAACATCATATATGTACTGCACAAAAACTGTTAAAATATTTAAAGATTTGAAATAAACTCCAGTAACTGTTTAGTTTGTGTGTGTTTTTATGACCCCTGGACACCAAGAAGTTTAACTGCACTGACTACTACGGTGAGTGAATGCCCCAAAAATATTTGAGAATAACAATCACCTCACCAAAAAGTCATGTCATTCAGAAAGAATGTAGATAATATTACCATGGAAAAACGTGTGTGTCGCGGTTAAGGGGTTAATCACCTACATTTTACCTATAGTCCCTCAACAAGTGATCTGATCTTTTATGATTTTGAGAATCACATGGGTTGAATTAAATTTTCAACACTTTTAGTCGTCGTATATTGAATGGGTTTACAGAATTCAGCTGGACTGATCTGAAATTACTCACCTCTGTGTTTGGCCCACGAGATCGCAGCTCTCCACAGCTCGAGCTCCGTCACAGCCAACGCGTCCTGCTCCAAAATCCGCAGAAACCCGTCAGCGTTCATCCACGGAAACTGCGGACTGGCCAGGACCTTGTCGGTCTCGTGTCGCAAAATCTGGAACAATCCAGACGCAGTGTACTTAGAGAAGTAACTCTAATAAAATTTACCATTTCACTGCAACATTTCACGAGGTACGTTTGGAAAGTAAGTTCCGTTTGCGAGTAAAAAAATTCTCGATGCATTTACAACATTATTATTATATACATCTTAAAGAGCGTACCTTAAACTACTTTTCCACATAGTTCCCACAAATATTTAGGCACTCGTCATATCTAGGAAGAAGCTTTTAAATTCGTATTGAAAAAAATTCTGCCACCTGTGCACGCAACCATCTGCTGACACCATCTTTAAGTTCATCATCGCACAAACCGACAAATGTTACAATGGTGTATAATAGAGTTTGTGAAATTTGTGGGAAACACTCAGAGAGAACAGTGATTTTGAATTTCCTGTTTTCCCGAACTGAATAGTCGATTTTGGCAACGAGATCGTCAAAAACGACAGATGGTTGGCCACTCCTCTCTTCATCGTGGACACCAGGGCCGGATTTAAGCATAGGCGCCATAGGCGCGCGCCTAGGGGCCAGCACCACAAGAGGGCCCGCGCCACACAAAAATATATAAATTTTTTTATATCCAGAAATTATCGTGGTTTGGTACACAATAAACCTCGACCAAGAATAAAAAGAGAATTAATAATTGTTATCCTCATTGAACGTGAAATATAAACAGCGTAATTTAAGTACTTAAGTACGAGTAGTAGACAGCTCAAAAGATATGACATCATGTCCACTGTAGGTCAGCAGTTGTGGACGGCGCCGCATTGTAGGCCGCAAAATTCTCTAAGTGGGGATGGGGGCAAGGTCTGTAGGGGTAAAGAGAAGAGAAGAGAATAATAATAGTGTTCAGGTTATCTCAGTCGAAAATTTAAACAAATTGTGACGTCTTTTGAGGACCGGGAAACATAACCTGCAGCTAGGACAAAAATGAATGTGAAAAATGAATGAGATTTACCGACAGCGACGATGCGACCGATGTTCGCAGGTTACGATACAGCCTAAGCCTAGCCTATCCAAGAGCTATTTGCTGTCCATAATGTGACCGAGAAATTTGCTAACCGCTGTAAACGTAAAGCAGAGTGTCCACCAGATTTCACATATTAAATTTCCCGACCAGTAAAATCGGTAATGTAGCTTTTAAATCAAACACTTTAGCACAATTTTTGATGTAAGATACAGACGGCCAAAACGCGACCGACAGATTTACCGGCCGCGATATGTCAAAAGGTTTACCGACCGCAATGTGACTGAGAAATTTGCTGGCCACGAAAAGACTGGACGATTTTCCGTCCGCAATATTTCCGAGAGATTTTCCAGCCGCGGTATTATGACTGTGGACCGCGATTTGACAGCTGCGGTTCGACCGACAGATTTGCCAGGTGTGGTATAAACAGGGTATAAACGGCCAGGTATAGATTTCTCGGCCACAGTGTGGTCAGTAGATATGACAAAAGAGAGAGAGACTTGACGGTCGCAAAACGACCGAGAAATATACCCGTTAGCTGCTGTATAAACGACAGATTTTCTGGCCACGATAAGGCCAAAATATGTGACGGCCACGAAAAGAACGAGAGGCTTGATATTTTTCGGCCGCAAATGCGACAGACAAGTCGTGAAGAACAATGGTTAAAAAAGGATGACATATCCTCCTAAAAACGGACGGTTGGGCACTAAGGCCCCGCACCACTGAGTGAGCCTAGGGGCCCGAAAGTCCTAAATCCGGCCCTGGTGGACACTAGTACGACCATCTTTACAATTCAGGAAAAAAGGAAATTCAAAATTGCTGATCTGTCTGTGTTTCCCACAAATTTCACAAACTCTTCTGAACACCATTGTAACCTTTGTCGATTTGTGAATAACAATGAACTTAAAGATAGCGTCAGCGGGTGGCTGCATGCACAGGCGGCAGATTCTTTTCAGCACAAATTGAAAAGCTTCTCCCTAGATACGACAAGCATAGGCGTCGTGTGAACCAAACTTTTGGGGGGCACAACTGACCGGGGGGCCTGGGGGGTATGGAATACCCCCAAATCAGCAGGAGGTCCGGGAAAATTTTGGTTTTTTCGTAATCAAAAGTGGGGTTTTCAGCCTTAAAATTTGCAAAATATACAGCACTATAAGCTTAGTTTTTTTTTTACAATTTTCAAAGTAAATTCTCGGGAAAAGTTCCACTACATATTACTTAGATTTTTATCAAGTGATTAATGAAGAATTTTTACCTAAAATCCATTGTAGTTATTGTTTTCTATGTTAAGAAAATAGGCGGTCGAAAAATAACTCTTATTCACGATTCTCCTACTTTCCTGGCCGTTTCATTGCCGTCACTCTCGTGGAATTCTCATCTGAAGCTTGCAGGTTAAACACCACTTGAATGTCAGAATGACAAGTGCTAGGCAGACAGCGCACAGAGTGACCAACCTTGCCCAGTCAAAGAACGGGCCTACTCAATGAATGTATATCTTTTCATCCAACCTCTTTGTTTAGCCAAAAAATTAAACTTATATCAACTGAATGTAATAACGATTAAATATAAAAATACAAGGGAATTAGAACAATTAATATGGTAAAACTAAACATCTAACTTAAAAACAACTGGTTTAAATTACTTATGAGTGGGTATAGAAAGGACTTTAGAGAATAGCAGACAATAATTTTTATTTGGATTTTTAATGTTGTTCGGCGGCTACAGAAATAAACTTTTTTATGTTGGGGGGCACGTTCCCCCCCGTACCCCCCCACGGCGCGACGCCTATGACGACAAGTGGCTAAATGTTGTGGGAACTATGAAGGAAAGTAGTTTAAGGTACGCTCTTTAAGATGTATATAATAATAATGTTGTAAATGCATTGAAACTTTTTTACTCCCAAACAGAACTTACTTTATAAACGTACCTCGTATGTTCAGACCTTGCTTTTCACAGTACTAGCATTCACATAGAGAACTTGTCGCTTGAATCTGCTCAGTATGCCTATACTTAAGAAGAATACTTCATATGAAACAAAGAGATTAAATTTAATCTGCCTGTTACTGATTAAATAAATTTTAACCGGTTAGTTTCCTGTAACCAAAAAAATACATTTTAGATTGACTGTAACTCTAATATTCTTCTTCTGAAAAAAAAACTTTATCGTATTCCCAACCTTTTTTTTTCTAGACGAGGACCAAGCTTATAGTCTAGGGGCCCCACTGATGGCGATTGATGCACGGAGGCGTATAGGGAGTTTCTCTTCAAAAATGGTTTCCTACTTGTCCAAGGACAGTTTTTAGCTTGGGTACGCATTTTTGGTACGGGGAGGTTTCTTCCAAAATGGCCGCCAAGATGGCCGCCCAGCCAATATGCAGCTTTCGAGAAAATAGCTTATATCTCGGAAACTATTGGTTATAGCTCAATATTGCAAAGAACAAAAAATACTCAAAACACATTTTTACATGAAATTAAAATGTTTTCGTACTATAGAAAGCTCGCACGTCATTAAAAATTTCGTTCAAAAAATCCAGCGCAGCCCATACAATTTATTTATTTTAATGTGTGGATCAAATGTATCCAACTTTTACTTCCGGAAGCCAAGCCCATGTTATTAGTTGACAAAATACGTATAAAAGAATGATAATTAGCTGGGGGGCAAGTATAAAAATGACTACGTCTCCGACAGTGACGTCATCAATAGGGCCACTCAGCCCGCAGATCTCGGAAAGACCAAACCGTGTTCAACATTCAAGTAAATTTTTAATTATATAATGCTTATCGGAGGTGTATAGGGGATTCCTCTTCAAAAATGGGTTTCTACTTGTTTAAAGACAGTTTTTAGCTTGTGTACGCGTTTTTTGTATGGAGAGGTTTCTTCCAATATAGCCACCAAGATGGCCGCCCAGCCAATATGCACCCTTTTCAAAAATAGCTTATAACTTGGATACTATTGGCTATAGCTCAATATTGCAAAGGACAAAATATGTTCACAACACATTTTCACATGCAATAACAATGTTTTGGTACCATAAAAGGCTTGAATATCGTTAACAATTTTGTTCAAAAAGTCCCGTGTAGCCCAACAAATTTATCTATTTTAAGATGCGGATCAAATGCAGCCATCGTTTACCTCCGGAAGCCAGTGCCATGTTATTAATTGACTAAATACCTATAAAACAATGAAAATTAGCTTAGGGGTAAGTATGAAAATAATTATGTCATGGACAGTTATGCTATCAATACGACCTCTCAGCTAATTGTAATAATGTCGCAGATCTCGGAAACACCAAACCTTAACATTCAAGTCTCATTTTAGTAATCTAATGCTTAACTATATTAAAGAATTACAGCTTTGTTGTGTTTTCCCTTTTAACGGTAGAAACATTATTTTTTCTGAGGTTGGTAATTATTAATTGTTTAATGAATATTTATAATTTTTTACGGACCAAAATTGATCAGGATATTTTTTAGATGTTTAATATTTTACGTAAAACCAAATTGTCGCCAATAATAAAGGTTAGTTAGAAAATAAACACTGAATTTGGTGTAATAATTTTAATACAGTGTTTAATGTTATAATATCACTAACTCTAAACATAAATTGGTAGATGAAAACGTTATACAGTGGAGTCCTAATAATCCGAAATAATTGGGACCCTGATCCAATTGGGACAAGCGAATATTATGGATTAAGCTGAATGATTACTAAATTAAAATAATCGATAAAAGACTGATTAGTTACATAAAATTATTACTGCAATTAACTCACCATCAACGAATATGTAAAATAAAATTTTATGTTAGTTTGTTTATTTTGAAAATGTAAAGTTACTTCCGTCGTTTTTCCGTCATCGATAAATACACGGATCATCGTTAGCTAAGATACTTTTGCCGCTGCTGCATCGAGTTCCCACATACAGTAGGTACGCACGGTAAAATTAAACAGCCTTAGTTAATTTTAAAAATTTGATCTTGTGACCAGCTAATACGAGCGATTGAATTCACGGTTGATTATTTCTTCTGCAAAGTTATTTCTACCGTGACCTGCAATACGATCGGTATTTTTTGTTTACCCACCCGTGGTCGGTAAATGAACACGATCGTCTTTCTCAAAACTTTTCCTGGTGTTTACGCGCAATCGAATTTAAGGCCAGTTAGGTCTTTAGTTTCACCCATTTATCCACGGTCAGGGAAAAATTCCCGTCCCGTTAGCATTTCAGACCAAGTCGACTTTCAAATTACTAAGTTCGGATTTTCAGTTCTCCACTGTATCGATTAAGGATAAAGTAGCCCTAAGAGATTGTAAAAGCTAATCCAATCATTATGGCACCTTGAAAGACCACAATTACAGAATCTGGAACAGGCTATCGCACTCTTCCTACATATACAGGTGTTCAGTTTTGCACAGTTCTTGCACTTACAAACTTGGGGGAAATCTATAGGAAGTTTTTCTGTAATGATTTGTGGAATCCACCTTGATTCAAGTTCAACGTAACCATAATCACTTAGATTCCGTCCTTGCTCTTGATCTTCTAGCAGACTATACCACTGGTTAGCCTGTAAATAAGCCCTCTTGATGTGCAGTACAATGCTGGATGAAGTTGGTGGACGTTTTGTGAAGTCTAAAGTCTTCATCTGGTGGTATTTATTGATCCTGAGGTCATCCATTCTTATAAACTCCTTAGATAACATTCTCGTCACAAACTCTTCGGCCTTTTCAACAGTTTCACTAGTCATTTTCTCTTTTCCAAAGTCTTTGATCAGGTAAGTTTGTTGCTCTGCTCCTTTGAGGGCGGCTTGTTTTGTGCCAAACCTGCTAGTAGTGTCACATCCGCTAAGGGAATGGATTGCAGGCAGTACTTTGATAACTTCACTTGAGATTGCCTGACAAACGTCGTGTATAGGAATGTATTTTATTGAATGTCCTTTACCAGAAAGGACCCAAAGTTCCTTTAAACCTTGCTCCTTGAATTCAGCATGAAAATAAAAAAACTGCACAAACGAACACATCTAAGTCGGAGGAGGATATTAACACGCTCTCTGCATGACTAAACTTAGCTGCATCATTTATATGCAGAAATATTCTTTCATCTGCTTCCTCATGGTTAGTGCTAATTTTATGGTTTAATTTTAATGGTTAGTAATAATTTTATGTAACTAATCAGTCTTTTATTGATTATTTTAATTTAGTAACCATTCAGATTAATCCATAATATTCGCTTGTCCCAATTGGATCAGGGTCCCAATTATTTCGGACTGTTAATACTCCACTGTATAACGTTTTCATCTACCAGTTCATGTTTAGAGTTAGTGATATTATAACATTAAACACTGTATTAAAATTATTACACCAAATTCAGTGTTTATTTTCTAACTAACCTTTATTATTGGCGACAATTTGGTTTTACGTAAAATATTAAACATCTAAAAAATATCCTGATCAATTTTGGTCCGTAAAAAATTATAAATATTCATTAAACAATTAATAATTACCAACCTCAGAAAAAATAATGTTTTTACCGTTAAAAGGGAAAACACAACAAAGCTGTAATTCTTTATTATAGTTAAGCATTAGATTACTAAAATGAGACTTGAATGTTAAGGTTTGGTGTTTCCGAGATCTGCGACATTATTACAATTAGCTGAGGGGTCGTATTGATAGCATAACTGTCCATGAAATAATTATTTTCATACTTACCCCTAAGCTAATTTTCATTGTTTTATAGGTATTTAGTCAATTAATAACATGGCACTGGCTTCCGGAGGTAAACGATGGCTACATTTGATCCACATCTTAAAATAGATAAATTTGCTGGGCTACACGGGACTTTTTGAACAAAATTGTTAACAATATTCAAGCCTTTTATGGTACCAAAACATTGTTATTGCATGTGAAAATGTGTTGTGAACATATTTTGTCCTTTGCAATATTGAGCTATAGCCAATAGTTTCCAAGTTATAAGCTATTTTTGAAAAGGGTACATATTGGCTGGGCGGCCATCTTGGCGGCTATATTGGAAGAAACCTCTCCATACAAAAAACGCGTACACAAGCTAAAAACTGTCTTTAAACAAGTAGAAACCCATTTTTGAAGAGGAATCCCCTATACACCTCCGATAAGCATTATATAATTAAAAATTTACTTGAATGTTGAACACGGTTTGGTCTTTCCGAGATCTGCGGGCTGAGTGGCCCTATTGATGACGTCACTGTCGGAGACGTAGTCATTTTTATACTTGCCCCCCAGCTAATTATCATTCTTTTATACGTATTTTGTCAACTAATAACATGGGCTTGGCTTCCGGAAGTAAAAGTTGGATACATTTGATCCACACATTAAAATAAATAAATTGTATGGGCTGCGCTGGATTTTTTGAACGAAATTTTTAATGACGTGCGAGCTTTCTATAGTACGAAAACATTTTAATTTTATGTAAAAATGTGTTTTGAGTATTTTTTGTTCTTTGCAATATTGAGCTATAACCAATAGTTTCCGAGATATAAGCTATTTTCTCGAAAGCTGCATATTGGCTGGGCGGCCATCTTGGCGGCCATTTTGGAAGAAACCTCCCCGTACCAAAAATGCGTACCCAAGCTAAAAACTGTCCTTGGACAAGTAGGAAACCATTTTTGAAGAGAAACTCCCTATACGCCTCCGTGCATCAATCGCCACCAGTGGGGCCCCTAGACTATTAGTAGTTTTCATGGACATGCACTACAGCTTATTTCAGTGGCGTATATAGAAATTATTTTCGGGGGGGGCCAGGGTGGGATTTAAGATTTTGCCGCCCATGGGCCCAAAGCATTTCGCCGTCCCTCCTCCCAAACGTGACAATTTTCCAGACCTAATCATAGGCATCATATAATTAGGAGGGAGGGTGGCACTTACTCCGCCAAATAATTTGGGATTATAATTTTATTAGCTCAACCTGATTTTTTAACATTAAAACACCGATATTTGTGTTTGTGTACATGTTTGCTGATGCCAGCTGGGCGAAAGGCCTCACAAAATTAAATTATACAAATATTGTGATGTTTTTCAATGTTAAAATTTTATAGGGGAAAGTCGTCTGATATCGGACAGCGGCCGGTATCGGACAGAACCAGTTTCAGGAAAATTACGCTAGGGGCAGCAGCTGTCAAGTCGTCAGTACAACCACCTAAATGAGCAAGTCGGGCCATCGCCATATTGGACAGTTACTGTACACGGCTTTTGTTGTGGTTAGAGTTTTTTGTTTTTTTGAGTTGGGACACGTGCACGGATATAGTTTTCCCAAGCTGCTGCATCGATTGAAGTAAATGATATTGGTCATAGTTGAGTTTAAAATACTTAGTATAGTTTATACTAAGTAAAAACGACGTCTAGGTCCAGTCGCATTGTGGACTGCGGCTTGACAGCCATTATAAACTGTGTTGTCTGGCGGCTGGTATCGGACAAGCTGCAATCGGGTTGTATCGGACAATGTAATGACCACTTAAATTCGCGAATTTTTTTGGACTTTGATTTTTTAGGGAACATGGGGAAAATAAGAGGGAATTATGATGTAGTGTCCATTAAATTGGCAATAGACTAGGTGTTGTCTAAGGAAATAATAATACGGACTGCAAGTGAGAGGTTTGGTGTGCTGAGGAGCAATCGTTTAGGAAATAAAGAAGTCATCGGAGAAAGATCATTTAGGAAATAAATACATTATAAATTTATTCAATTGTATAATTTAATATCCACCAAACCTAAATTAAGTACTATTTTAGGTCTGTCCGATACCACCCTCCAAAAATTGGAAGTCGCATTTTGTAAACAGGTAAACTTTTTCAAAAAACAGTATGTTGTTATTGTCATCATTATAAATAATTTAAACCAATTGCACATGAAATACTGAAGTATTATTTGACGCATAAGGTGGTTACTTATCGTAATCCTTAAACCGAGTAGTCAAAAAAAAGCTAAGGTGTCCGATACCTGCCGACCTTCCCCTAATATCCAATATTAACAATTCGTAAACAACAGTGAATGATTTATTTAATTTGTGGCCAAAAAATCTCTTGGTCGCATTGCCGCGGTCTGAAATTCTCTTGATTGTTTCGCCGCGATCATCTCTCGGCCATGCATTTCGTGGCTACCAAAGCTTCATTATCGCGCCTTCTTTTTATCTCGGCCGTTTCGTAGTCGAGAGTCGGCTGATGGTTGTATCGTGGTCGTCGATTCTCTGAAAATCCTTTGCAGGGTGTCTATCAATCGGCAATTCCAGAATACCCCCGTTGGAGTAGAATTGCACAATCAGCGAGTTTCAAATGCTTGAATAAAAATGTATACGTCATAAAAAACGAACGAATAAAGTCCACCACCACGACATAAATTTGAACGAATGGGGTCTTGGTGTCTGGGGTTCCATAATAAAATGTTATGATGTCTCGGGCTTAGGTCTTACTATATGAGCCCTTCGGTGATAGCCTCTTCCCTGGAGGAGAAATTCGCTGAAAGTCGGGAAAAAATAATGAATTTAATTAAACATGTGATCGGGAATTTTGATGCTCGAGATAAAACGAAACGGAATGTAGCCGCTTTCATCGTTGGAATCGGCAATGCAGCCGGCAACTCTCTCGATCGAATCGCAACAAACAAATTTTTCGGTAATATACTGGCCGGAAATCAGTCGTTTACATCGCAGCTGGAAAATCTCTCGACCATATTGTGACCGGAAGATCGCTCGCTCGCTTCGCGTCCAGCAGATCTCTCGGTAGCATCGCAGCCGAAAAATCTTGGAAATCCCTGTCGCATTATAGCCATCAAGCATGTCTCCCTGTGGCCGTCATATCTCTCGGTTGTATTTTGGCCAGAAAATCGCACGTACGTCCCACAGTCAAAAAATTACTCGCTCGTTTTGCGGCCGGCAAATTGCCTGCTCTACCGCCGCCGGCAGATCTCTCGGTCGCTTTGCGTGTCCGACAAGACTCTCGCTCTTTTCGCGGCCGATGTATGTACTGGCCATGTCATGGTCGAAAAATCGGTCTTTTTTCCAGCGGTTGGCACGCAAGTATCTCGGACGTTTCGAGGCCGACAAATACCTCGATTATTTGCAGCCAACAAATCTTGGTTGTGTTACAAAACAAATCTCCTAGAGTTGTATCGTAGCCGATAATCTCGGTTGTATCATAGTGGACGTACTTGGCGCTATTGCAGCCGCGAAACATCTCAGCTGTGAAACTGTCGGACATTTCGCGGCCGTCATTTCGCATATATTTAAACAAAACTCATAACGCCCTTCTCGCGCCTCCACCTTCTTATGATTCGATTCCACCATCAGCCCGAATAATGAACGACTCAGCACCAGCGCCCAGGCCAAAAAAATCAGATTTTGCACCCACTCGCTTAAGTACAACAACTGCCGCCCGTCCGCGCAGTGACGCACTACGCAAAATAATAGTGTAGTCTGATATAACAAAACTATATCAGGTGGAAGATACTGGATAAGGTCCTTCCACAACAAATCCTTATTGCTCTAAATTAATGAATTCTCAATTTTTTACTTGTTGCTGACAAAATCTTGCATATAATTTATCTAAATAAATCACGCTATTTAATTCCCTAATTTTTTTACCCTTTTAATTTCGGGGGGGGCCCGGGCCCCCTGGGCCCCCCCTTATATACGCCACTGGCTTATTTACTATGCTACCTCAAGGTCCCCACGATTTTCGGCCCTTAAAATCTGGCAACTTTTTTTTACGTCTGCTTTTGGGTCCCTTTATTGTCGTTTTGGCCCCTTAAGCCCCTTTTTTGACTGTTCCCGGACACCGATCCTGGTTCCTTTCAATTCGAGGCTATTTCAACTATTGGGGGGGGGGTTTGACCCCCTAATCCCCCCCATTGGCTACGGCCTTGGCATTATCACATAGCAAATTGGTGATTGGCGAGATTTGAACCCAGGACCCTGGGAACCGAAGTCCCGCATTCTACCTCTACACCCCTTTCCAAAACTTGAACTTAACTGTAATATTTTAAACAAATGTTGTTGTCAAAGTATATTGCTACTTACTATATATACTACTGATACGATGTGTGCTTGGTTATAATTTATAGATTTAAGTTTTATCAACCTGTAAGAATTTGATAGAAGTACATCATAAACTTACGTCAGTAATGGCCGAGTTGAGCTCCAGATGGGTGTAACAGGCCGGGTTGTTGAGCAGAGAACAGATGTTGTCATAGTTGAGCAACTTCATCAGCCTTGTAGCCAGTTTGTCCTTCAGTGACTTCATCAAATACTTCTCGGCTACGTAAAGTAGGTTATCTGCATCTTCAAAAATCATGTCTTGAGTTGTATCATAACCGTAGACGTACCTGTAACAATGCAATCATGGAAATTTTATTTTAACTCAACAGGAATAGTATATTTCCATTGCTAGAGCTAGAAAAGAATCATTGCTAGAGCTAAAAGATTTTTATAATCCTCAATAACTATTGATTTCCCTATGCAGTGATGCTGTATTGCTCAAATTACTGGAATTGACAAATTTTCCAGTGTGGAAATGCCTAATATATTCGTCGAATTCCCTTGCAAATCAATCAATTTAATTGATCAAATTTCAAATTGCACAAGGATTAAAAAAAAAATTAGAGGGGAATGCAGTTCTCACACGTTCCTGCCCCACTAATCCACTGCCCCTGAGCCACAGATGAAGAACTATACAGATTGACAACCCAATGCACTTTTGCGTGCCCGTTTTTTCGCGCAGCGTCATGTTTGTTATGTCGTTTTGCCACACATATTGCATTAGTATCAAGTATAATTTTGTCAATATCAAATCTTCAGGTCCCAAAGAACAAATATAGCCATTAATAACTTTGATACCAATCAGGGGCAGACTGGGAGAAAAAAACGGCCCTGGCATTCTTCAGGCAACCGGCCCCTGACGGGAGAGAAGGGGGCAAACTTTGGGGGGTCTGGGCAGTATGGAGCACCCCTCAGGGTACAGGGGGGACCGGGGGTCCACCCCCGGGAAGATTTGCATTTAGTGCACTAAATGTGAAAACTTAGAAATGCCTAAAAGGTCATCAAAAATTCTTCCAAATCTACTACCACCCTGAGATTTATAGGTTGCCATTATCAAGAAATTCTGTTGTTAGCAAATTTAATGCGAACATTTTTTTTTGAGAAGTCGATTGTCAGAGTCAAACATTTAGGCTGTAGGGAAATGCCAGAGGCATTCCCTTCCCTTGAAATGATCATGAAATGATCACCTGTTATGTTCCGTATGGGGAGAGTGGGGCAGTTTCATACAGTCTAAATTTCCCACCTTACAGAAGAACAGGAAACAATGCATACCACCTATAGGCCCCATCATGTTGTGAAGAAAAAAATTAAATACTATTAATATTTATTATAGCTCACTGCCTCTATAATCACAATTACAACTTACTCTTCACATAAATTATAATAGTTTCCCCCCACTTATATTTTATGATTTGCAGAGTGCATAACAGTGGAAAGATGCTGCCCTTGATTACGACCAAATTCCATTTAATTCACAAAATCATTTCTACCCAGAGGCTTACTTGTGGATCTTACTGTTTCATGAGAATTGAAATTTAATATTGCATAAAAATCAATTATACTCTAAAATATTAGGCCTATGTTAATCGCTGCATTTTTAAAATAGTGTACCAATAAACTGTAAAAGATGAAATTTGATTAATTAACTTATTTTGACCAGAACTTATTATATACCAAAAATACTGCAAAATACCAATATCACACCAGGATTAGAAATAATCAATCAAATGATTATAGTAATGACTGTATTTCCCTATATCAATACATTTCTAATTATATATTACTTTAATATGAATTTGCAAATACAAGTTCAAATCATGCGAGAACTGTTACTGAAAGATTGCTTGATACAGGCTTAATATGGTTTGATATACTTTTTTAATGGATCATATCTCTGCTTTTCACCACTTCCAAATTAATTAATATACACGGACCAGGCTGCAGCGCTAATGGCAAATTGTTTATGTCCTATTAAAAATACATTTTTGAGGCTCGGGTTGGCTTTGATACACAGTTCCGGCCAGAACCTTATTTGCAAAATTCCCTCTACCACTATTCCTCAGAGGCTTCGATTTTTGTTGTTATATAATAAATTACAGATAATAACTGTAATGCCTCTGTCCTAACTAATGGGAGTCATTATTAATTATTTGATTGCAAATTATAATTTATTTAAGGGTCTGAATTTACACAGTAGCGCAACCCAACAGTAGAAAATTAATTATAGAGCCTATTTAATAAATTGTTCTTAGTTTTGAAATCAGCCAAAAACACAGCTTTTATTTTATTTCACCAGGATCCGTCTACATTAAAAATGCATAGTGGTGCTTTATTTCATTTACTAAGATCCAAGAAAATTATTATAAGTTAAATATAAGCCAGTTAATTCGAAAGTATTTGAGTTTACTTCAATATTTATCACAGTCAGAAAGCAGTATATTATATATATTTTTGAATTTGAAACAGATAATTCGATTTATCAGAAAAAATCACATAAATTATATAAAAATACTAATTAATGGTGAACAACTCTAACTTATAAATAAATATCAAATACAGTAGCAACTCACCCTAATTCACAAGTAATAATAATACTCACAGGTTTCAACATACACTTAACGACACATGGCCAACATAAAATACATAAAATTTAACTAAAAACAATTACCGCGCCTAGCTGGAGTGCCTTGATGATTTTAATATACTGATTATTAACTTGCTCACTCAAAAAGACAAATAAATTCAGTACGGGACTTTAAAAATTGAATTTGTGGTCACCAGATTTCACGGTTCAACACGATCATTTTGCACGTTCTCTAATTTTTCTTACTTTTCGAAAATAAATTCCTATTCAATTACCCTTTGGGTATGAAAGGTTGATTATATTCCGTTATTTACGCGAGAAAGAGCGAACCACAAAATTTTCAAAATTTTTTCCCGAAAGGCACTCGCAGCGAAATTTGAAACAAGCTAATTTGACGAAGACGCGGGCGGGAGTGAGGGCGAGTCGACGGCGTGTCCTCCCCACCTGAACCGACTTTGGTGAACTTCAACCCCGCGGTCACGTGATTCGGTGTTTTACCTCATCACAAAGCCCCCTGTCTTGAAAAATTGATTCCGTTGGCTTTTGCCCTCAAATCGATCAAATTTCCCGGAATCAATTTCATTGGGTCCTAACAAGACAATCGTGACAAAAATACAACAATTTACACAAAAACACAAATAGTTACATTTTACATATTAATACAAATAAATAAATTTAAACTATTCATTATGATTTGTTTTAATAAGTTGGGGTAGGCCTAATGTTTGTGCTTTGACACCAATCACCGTTTATACCTTGCCATTTGCAACGACTGTGTTCACCCGCCGCAAAACTGCTCCCACAGAGCGGGCCAATCGCGCACAATTGCACCAGTATGAGTCCGTCCTGTAGACATCTCCAGCAACTCTATGCGAATGTTCAGCGACAGGTGTGAAGTCATCGCAGTGGATCGGTAATGATGTGGGGTGTCGAGGTGTGATCGGAGGTCAGGAGCCGTAGGTCAGTGCGGTCAGTCATTGGGTGGGCGGGGGGTGGGTGCGCCGCTGCCTCGACGATAAGCCTTATCAGCCGCTGGAATGCTGCAGTGGATAGGTGAACGAAGTCCGGCCTGCCGTGGTAGTAGCGAAGTTGGTAAAAACATTTGTCATCTAGATTGAACGGTTTAAATAGTTTATGGAGCTTTTATCACTTTCACAGCTGATGATGTGGCGAATGACTGAATAAAAATGTTTATGTCACGGACACTATCTTGAATTTGCAAGTTTTTGTGTAATGTGGGAGGCAAAGTTGAAATTAAAATATTGATGTGCTTCTTATTTAAATATTTAATAAATGAGGTAATATTGTCCTTGATTTTGCGTGTAGGAACCTTAGCTAAAATGTCATTTATTCCTATCAGCAAGAAACACATTTGATTGAATTCATGGTGATGTCTGGAAATTAATGTCTTTAAATGTTCTGTAGTACACCCACTAACCGCGCACACATCCACCGATGTAACATGCGGCGACCTCCTCCACACCTTATGCAGTCGTACCACCTGGCTGTCACCTAGCAATGTCATGTGCATTTTGGCGCCTGTCACTCACACCCAACCCTAGTACAAAACCATACTAATCTTACAATCTAATTTTTTTTAAACACCTTTTTAAAACACTTTTTTACTTTTTTGTTACATTTTATTTTTAATCTCTCCTATAAAATCTTTTCAATTGAGCTACATGAACAATTCTCAATACTTTACTGTTTTCATTTAACCTTATTTTGACATTTACGTTATTCAAGACCTCAACAACAGTCCACGGACCTTTCCATCCTTGAGACAATTTATTGCTAATTTTCTTAGCTTTGTCGCTGGGGATGTATACTCTGTACAAAACCTCGTCCCCCACTTTGAAAGGAGAGGGACGCCGGTTTTTGTCATAATTTTGTTTCATTTTTTGCTGAGCCACTTTCAAATTTTGCAAAATTTTGCCCACTCTTTCCTCAACATTTTGTTCAGGAGTGACGTCCTCAAGCAAATTCCAAGCCAACTGTAGGGGATTATTCAGCTCTCGGCCCATAAGTGCCATCGCCGGTGTCATGCGTATACTTTCGTGATGCGCTGAATTCACGCCTACCATAAGAAATTCAATGTCTTCGTCCCATCGATCCTGAGTCTTGCTGTGAAAAACTTTCAATGCGTACTTTAAATTCCGATTTTCCCTCTCTGATTGATTACCCTGCGGCCTAGCTACACTTGTCGTGATGTGTTTTACGCCCAGACCAAAAAGAAATGATCGGAATTTATTTGAAGTGAACTGGCTCCCGTTATCACTGATTATTATTTCCGGAATCCCATTTTGTGCAAAAATTCGCTCTTTCAGTCCCTTTATTACGGTATCCGTTGTCGCTTTTTTCAATGGGATAAACCAAGAAAACTTTGAGAAACTATCGATGCAGACCAAAAGAAACTGATTTTGTCCCTTCTTTGTCCTAACCATCGGACCAAAAAAATCGATATGCAACCGTTGCATACTTCTCTCCGGCAATGATGAACTCATTAAACCCACTTTCGTATTCTGCGACGTTTTATGCAACTGACAAAGATCACAAGATCGCACGTAGTTCCTAATATCATCAAACATTGATTTCCATGAAAAATCTTTCGCAATTTTAGCTGTTGTCTTTTTAATTCCCCAATGTGCTGATAAAGTTGTGTCATGATTAAATTTCATAACCATGTTTTTTAATGATTCTGGAACGCAAATTTTTGGAGAACACTTTGGATTTTTCTGATATTTTAAAACCCCATTTTTCATAACATAATTTTGAACCTTTTTACCCTTCTCTAACTCGTCGATTACCTTTCTTAAATTTTGATCCTCTCTTTGCTTTCTCCCTATATCATGAAATACCTCAGGAAAATTTTGCAAAAAATTTATTTTCGCCGGCTGTGCGTCTGCTTTATTTTCCTCGCGTTGCTCTGGCGGCTCAAATAATCTAGATAAAGTATCTGCGGGCAAATTTTGACTCGCTCGCGCGTGCTCAATTTCACACGGGAATTCCGAAAGTCGCAGTTTCCACCTAGCAAGCTGTCCGGTACTCTTATCTGATTTCCAAAGATACAAAATCGCTTGGTTGTCGGTTCGCAAGGTGAAAGGCTTATCTATTAAAAATTCTCGATACTTTTCACAGCCCCATAAACAAGCTAACAGTTCGCGTTTGTATATAGAATACGCCTGCTCATTTCTTTGCAAAGTACGGCTTGAATACGCTATGACCACTAATCCACCCTCGCGTTCTTGTTGGAGCACGCAACCTATCGAATAATCCGATGCGTCGCAACTGAGAACAAATTTCTTACTAAAATCGGGCAAATGGAGAACTGGGGGTGACGTCAGCGCCTCTATTAACCTATCAAAACTAACTTGCTCAGTCTTTGTCCATTTAAACTTAACACCTTTTCTCTTCAATCTATTCAAAGGGTAACAAATTTCAGAAAAGTTGGGAATAAATTTACTGTAAAAACTTGCTAAACCCACTAACCTTTGCACCTGCTTAACTGTTTTGGGAATGGGATAGTTCTTAATTGGTTCAATGCGTGATGGATCCATCATTAATTTACCATCCATTACATAATGTCCCAGAAACTGAACCCCTCTTTTAGCTAGCTTGATTTTTTCAGGATTTACGGTTAAGCCGTATTCCCTCAATCTTTGCAAAACTGCTTTAACGTCGTTATAATGAGTTTCCTCGTCTGGCCCATATACTAAGACATCATCGCAAAAACTAATAACACATTTGAACTTTAAATCACCCAGTACAGTATCTACTACCCTATTCAGTGCTTGGGAACCTATTTTTAATCCTTGAGGGACTCTTACCCATTGATAACTACCAAAACTTGTGTTGAAAGCAGTATATTTGCGACTTGATTTACTTAACTCTAATTGGAAAAAACTGTGAACAAGATCTATTGATGTGAAAAAACGAGCATTTTGCAAATATTGAAATGTTGAATCTATTGTGGGACTAGGGAAGCTATCCATTTCTATGAATTGATTTAATGTTTTATAATTATTCACCAATCTATATTTACCTTTCTCCTTTTTTTGAACCAAAAAACAATTACTACTATATTCACTCTGACTAGGCTCTATAACCCCGTTATCTAAAAGCTCATTAATGATTTCCCTCATAGCTCGGACCTTATCGGGAGTCATCTGGAAGGGACGCATGCGAAATGGTTTTATCTCTTTACTCACTCTAAGTTTATACGGCGCTACCTTAGCTTTGCCTATCCTATTTGTAACCACATCCCCATAATCTCGCAAAAGCTTTTGAAATTTTTTCCTGCATTCCCCGCTCATGTCAGCCTCATCAAATTGCATCCTTTCTGAATTTAAATTATCCTCATCTAGCAAAAATAAAATCTTTTCATTTTTCTCCCCATAACGGAACTTTATTGTATTCTTACCCACATCTAGCTTCAATTTTGAAAAATGAAAAAAATCATAACCTAATAGCATATCAAATGGTAATTGACTTGCAATCCAGAAACTATAATCCCAAGAATAACTATCAATTTTGATATGCAATTTTACCTCCTGCCTAATTGGAATCTTTGTTTTATTCGCTGTTTCAACATAATTACTGATTTTTGTAACACCCTTTACACATTTTTCTTTTCTAATCTTGTTAAAAAAATCTTTGCTAACTAAACTTTTTGTCGCACCACTATCTAAAAGAGATGTGCATGAACCTTGCCCTACCTTAACATTAATCAATGGCAACTTCCCTGTGAGATCCACCGCGCTAATTTTTGCAGGATCAAACACCTTCTGCGAACACTGTGTCCTGCTGCCAGCGTTCGAAATCAGTTTAAAGATGGACAATTCCTAGCCATGTGACCTTCCCCATTACATTTATAACATTTGACGACTCGTTCCCTTTGATTGTTTGAATTTTCAAAATGGCGACCTGGTCGTGAAAAATTTTGCGCATTTTGCCTCGCAAAACTAGGCCTACTCGCTTGCATGACATTTCTACCGCTGATACCTGTAGGCGGGCCAAAATAACGCATTTCCGATTTAATTGAACCAGTGACTTTGTTTGCGAACATTTTTAACTCAGAAATGTTGCTCGGCCTACTGTTAAAAGCAAAATGTCGTTTTGTGATCGGGTCACACTTACTCAAAATAATATCTATCACCTCACTTTCAGACATCTTTGTTTTCAACGCAAATGCAACGGCAATAATATTTTCGACGTACTCAACAAATGTTTCATTGGGTCGCTGCGGCCTATCTAACTCTAGCGCCTCAATTTCCCTTAAACGTGCAGCTGGTAAAAAATAGCTCAGAATTGCACTGTGCAAACTTTCCCAACTAACCCCTGTTGTTGTTGCTTCAACCCACAATTTAAACAATTGACCCTTTGTTTTCGGTATCAATAATTTCACTATCTCACCACTGCTGCCCGGGGCGATATCAAACAAAGGTTTCAAAGCCTTTAAAAAATTCAAAAGTTGCAAGTCGTCAGATCCGTCCGCGATCCCAACGTTCTTTAATAATTCCATCAAAACCGTGCGTTCTGTTTTCGATATTTGATTTTGCACTAAAACGTTTTGAGAGAATTGTGGCACTAACTGATAACCCATATTGTTCATTGAAAATGGCTGTGCATAAGGCACGCTCGTCGCTTGTACCGAATGACCTTGACCTTGTGTGAATTGATTGAAGTGTTCGCGTTGGTCTACTACCCCATAACCTGGCAGAAAGGGATTTGTTTGAGAAATATTTGCTCTTTGAGTCATGATTGGATTTTGGTTCACGTGACGCGTATTTTCAGAAATTTCCCTATATTGCGTAACATCTGAATTCGCTTCTATACTCCAAAAATCCATGCCCGGCCCCAGTTGTTGCACATTCACAGTCCGCGAATTTGGATCAAAAGTTACGGCCTGACTAGGTTGATCATAATCTAAATCCATCGATACCCCGCTACGATCGTGCAATTCCTGCCCCTCATTGACAAGTCTGTTCGGTACGTGAGTCGAGTGCGCGGCCGGTGTCGTCATACGCCGCCCGTCCAGGTGATCCATTGTTGTACGCACAGACAACGACGCGAGCTGACGTTCGGCAAGAGGGGGAGGGGAGGAGGGAGGCTCCATCCTCGCTACCTGACTTGATGCTCCCGCCCCTTCCTCTGTTGGCGCAGGCGCACTATTTGCACGCTGCAACATGCGATTGCGTCGATCTTCACCAGTGGTGAAAAATTGTCTATTATACATCCTTCCCCCCTCAACAAATTGTCTCAACAATATTTCGTTCAAAATTCTATTCGTGCACTAACAAATAAATAACAATAATAACTAAATAACAATCTTAACAAGGAAATAAATAAATAATTGGACGAACACTAAATTACACAAACACAAGAAACCTGTGGACTTCAATTCTCATGATCTTAATATTAAATGTCTGCTTCCATTTTTATTTATGTGAAGAAAAAAATTAAATACTATTAATATTTATTATAGCTCACTGCCTCTATAATCACAATTACAACTTACTCTTCACATAAATTATAATAGTTTCCCCCCACTTATATTTTATGATTTGCAGAGTGCATAACAGTGGAAAGATGCTGCCCTTGATTACGACCAAATTCCATTTAATTCACAAAATCATTTCTACCCAGAGGCTTACTTGTGGATCTTACTGTTTCATGAGAATTGAAATTTAATATTGCATAAAAATCAATTATACTCTAAAATATTAGGCCTATGTTAATCGCTGCATTTTTAAAATAGTGTACCAATAAACTGTAAAAGATGAAATTTGATTAATTAACTTATTTTGACCAGAACTTATTATATACCAAAAATACTGCAAAATACCAATATCACACCAGGATTAGAAATAATCAATCAAATGATTATAGTAATGACTGTATTTCCCTATATCAATACATTTCTAATTATATATTACTTTAATATGAATTTGCAAATACAAGTTCAAATCATGCGAGAACTGTTACTGAAAGATTGCTTGATACAGGCTTAATATGGTTTGATATACTTTTTTAATGGATCATATCTCTGCTTTTCACCACTTCCAAATTAATTAATATACACGGACCAGGCTGCAGCGCTAATGGCAAATTGTTTATGTCCTATTAAAAATACATTTTTGAGGCTCGGGTTGGCTTTGATACACAGTTCCGGCCAGAACCTTATTTGCAAAATTCCCTCTACCACTATTCCTCAGAGGCTTCGATTTTTGTTGTTATATAATAAATTACAGATAATAACTGTAATGCCTCTGTCCTAACTAATGGGAGTCATTATTAATTATTTGATTGCAAATTATAATTTATTTAAGGGTCTGAATTTACACAGTAGCGCAACCCAACAGTAGAAAATTAATTATAGAGCCTATTTAATAAATTGTTCTTAGTTTTGAAATCAGCCAAAAACACAGCTTTTATTTTATTTCACCAGGATCCGTCTACATTAAAAATGCATAGTGGTGCTTTATTTCATTTACTAAGATCCAAGAAAATTATTATAAGTTAAATATAAGCCAGTTAATTCGAAAGTATTTGAGTTTACTTCAATATTTATCACAGTCAGAAAGCAGTATATTATATATATTTTTGAATTTGAAACAGATAATTCGATTTATCAGAAAAAATCACATAAATTATATAAAAATACTAATTAATGGTGAACAACTCTAACTTATAAATAAATATCAAATACAGTAGCAACTCACCCTAATTCACAAGTAATAATAATACTCACAGGTTTCAACATACACTTAACGACACATGGCCAACATAAAATACATAAAATTTAACTAAAAACAATTACCGCGCCTAGCTGGAGTGCCTTGATGATTTTAATATACTGATTATTAACTTGCTCACTCAAAAAGACAAATAAATTCAGTACGGGACTTTAAAAATTGAATTTGTGGTCACCAGATTTCACGGTTCAACACGATCATTTTGCACGTTCTCTAATTTTTCTTACTTTTCGAAAATAAATTCCTATTCAATTACCCTTTGGGTATGAAAGGTTGATTATATTCCGTTATTTACGCGAGAAAGAGCGAACCACAAAATTTTCAAAATTTTTTCCCGAAAGGCACTCGCAGCGAAATTTGAAACAAGCTAATTTGACGAAGACGCGGGCGGGAGTGAGGGCGAGTCGACGGCGTGTCCTCCCCACCTGAACCGACTTTGGTGAACTTCAACCCCGCGGTCACGTGATTCGGTGTTTTACCTCATCACAATGTACCACTTCCTAAAAAAGTTTAAATTCTGCAGTGTATTTCAATTGGGAGATATTTAAAGTTTACTGGAATCCGAGAAAAAAGATTTTTTATGACTAAATAAAATAAATAAATCTTTATTTGTCCTACGGATACATTACATATCATTGACAATGTCAAAATAGCAGTAAAAAAAACCTTGTCAAAGGCTTCTATTGCTAAAAAGAGAACTATTCTAACAAAAGATCTTCGTTACAGGTTTGACTATTGCTACTTTTCATCAAATTATATAAAGCTAAAAGTTTTTCTTTCATTAAAGCCAATTCTAAAGCGAAAACTACGTGGGAAAAGGAAGGTAAAAGTATTTTTTGTTTTATTTTTGCTGTTATTTATGCATTATTAGACATCTCAATGTTTTGGACTACATATACACTAACAGTAGATCTCCAATTCTAACTTATAAAAAAGTTATATGGTAATTAATAACATAACCACACTTGGGGCACTTTTATTCATTGAAACGGGGCAGTTTCATACATTATTTGTCTTTACTATTTATCAATATTGAATTATTTATCTTTGTAAAAATATCATAAAAATACTTAATTAGGTATCAGCCCACACAGTTAAACTCAGAATATTTAGTGTTTTTTAATTTTCTTTAGGGTGACAAATGGCGAGATATTACAGGAAATTAACTAATAGAGCTAATGCAGATGAAAATGTTTTCACAGTTAATTTTACGTCTAACTTTCATTAATAGTAAGTTTTGGGCTGTTGATTTGCGAGAAATAGTACCAAAACTTACATTTTGGAGCAAGACTTCATACAGCTCTATTTTTCTGTTTATATTTTAACAAGTAACATTGTGTAACCCTAATTTTAGGCCGAATTATTGTTAGTATTAAGTTTTTAAACAGCTTAAAACAACAAAAATAAGTTTTAATGTTATTTGTTTCATTATTTTCCCTGTGTATGAATCTACCCCAATGAAGTATGAAACTGCCCCAATTTGGGATAGTTTCATACAAAATGCAGTGTTTTGGTAAAAAAAAATTTTGTTCATTTATATGAGAGATAAATTAATTTAAAAACTGTCATAACAATGGTTAGATGCCATGGAATATTAAATTAAAATTTCAGAACATTTTGTTTGGAAATAAGGGAGCTAAAAATTCTTTAAGTTGATAGATGCGATTTTGTATGAGCCTACCCCACTCCCCCCATTTGTTAGTGATTCATGGGCAATGTTAATTTTAGATTTTGTGTAAATATGCCCCTACTACGCACATTATTATGTTTCTGTAGTACGATACCAATATCAATTATCAACCTATCGCGTTAGGTTGTCTTGACTCATTCAATATACTATTCCGACAACCATCAGTAATAAAAAAGGTCTACCTTTTGACGAGGCCGTTGGGGTGTTCAAGGGGGCCGCACGGTAATCTGGGTTTAGGGCCACGGCGGCTGTAATTCCGGCACTGGTGCTGCGGCCTCTCTCTCACAGTAACTTTTTTCGAACAATTCATTGGATGGGCCATTAGTTCCACAAGGGCCGGCCTCAGCTCAGCAACAAAAGAGGCTGATTTTTATTTTGGTTTAGGCCCACTTTGTTAAATCCACCGGCCCTTTCCTGACCTAAAGAGGCCGGCCCTTCTGGCATTTGCCCGAATGCCCACATGGCCAGTCCGCCCCTGAAACCAATGCAATATGTGCGGCAAAACGACCTAACAAACTTGACGCCACGCGAAAAAACGGGCACGCAAAAGTGCATTAGGTTGCCAATCTGTATAGTTCTTCATCTATGCCTGAGCTAACTTACTAACTGCTAGAGCCTTCTGATGTCGCATGGGAACTCGCTATAGAGAACTGTTCGGGGGCTGTCCCTTCAGAGTTGACCAATGTTTTATGATAGAAAATTGTAAGAGAAAATTACTTAGGCTGCCTGTAAACCGTCTTGACTACTCAGATGCTTATTTTTACATGTTCACCAAACCCACGGTTTCCAGGAAGCAAAGATTCTGATTAATAATAGCTTGTTAGCGAATTTCCCCTATAGGGAAGAAGCTATTACTGTAGGTCTCATGGTAAGACCTAAGCCCAAGACCATAATAACTTTTCGTTTTGGGGCCCCCAGAAGCAAAAAACACCATTCATTCAAATTTCTAGATATATATATATGTGTGTGTGTCTGTAAGCACGATAGCGCTCGCAAAAATGGTCCGATCGGAATGAAATTTGGCACAGGTGTGTAAAGTAGTCATTATTCGGACGAGTTCGTGAACCAGCTCGATCGGACCACAGGAAGGGGGGGTAAAGCGGGATAAACCCCCCCAAAAATGGGTTTTTCGGGTTTTGATATAGAAAAATTAAATTTAATGAATTTTGGTTAGCACCATTGAATTCAGCTCGAAAAATAAACAAGTAATATTTTGAATCATTGCTCTATGTCCATTGGTTACCGAGATACTGAAACTGGTAAACACAGTACGTTGTCCCAATGTTAACCTTATGGGGAATAAGTAAAATTCTTTATCTCGCTTATTTCTCAACATATCTTAATGAAACTTGGTTTGTGGCTTCATATAGATGAGATCTAATGTATTTTAGCATAAAATCCTGGATATTACCGTTTTTATGGCAGCAACTTGCATACTCATTCCCCATGTTATCCTTATGGGAAATAAAAAATGCAATATCTTCCATATTTCTTGACGTATCTTGATAAAACTTGGTATATGGCTTCTTCTAGCTCAAATCTACTAAACATTGAATTAAAACCACCCAGTTTAAAAATACCTGTTGCAGCAAACCTGCATACTCATTCCCCATGTTTTTTCTTATGGAGCTTAAAAAACTTATCAAATCTCGCTATATTGGATTGAACTATGTACTTTGCTATTGAAATTCGCCGAGTATGCAGGTCTGCTGCAACGGGGGCATTTCATAAGTAAATTAAGTTTTGCTGAAAAATCAGGCTTCAGGTCCACATAATAATGAGAAGTTGTTATTAAGTTTCTCATTTTAACCACATCTTTATTATATACCTTTTAAATTAATAATATCAGTTAATAATAAAGATAAAGAACATGTACGGTATTGAATTCTACTCACTTTAACATTCCTCTAAAAGTATCAGGATGAATGTCTTTTACTGGAACGTTCTCTTTTTCTTTAATGTCACTATATTCCAGTTCTGCTCGGAACACTTCGCTGTGGGCCATCAGCATTAGTTTGACGGCCCCAATCCGCTCCTGAAATATATTAATATATGTGTGATTTCTCTGGCTGAACATTTAACACCTATACCGAAACCCCCGGTCCCACAGACCTCTACGAAATTTCACTCGTTTATTGGCAACACTGCTAGACCGCTGGTGCTACCCCTAAAATGTGTATGTGATATTTGTATTTTATAAGTATAAGTAGGTGCTTCAAAATCGCAAAGTTTCAAACTGTTGACTTGCACAGTTTTTTAAATAAAATTTTTGAAAATACGGAAAGTTTTGAAATTTTAAAAATTTGAAGCCTTATATCTTTGTTGGGCATGAAAATAAAAATTTGAAACTTGGTTGAAATGTAGTATTTAGTGAGGGGATTGACCTGTAAAAATTTCATTTTATGGACTCAACTGCTTGCAAAGATATAAAATATTGAAATGAGCCAAAATAAGTATACAATCCTCTGCGATTTAGAAATGTATATTATTTTCTTTTCAGTTTGTTTTGCCTTATAACATGGACAAAAATTTACCTGAGGCTGATATATCCCTTTAATATGAATTTGACTTCATTTTTAGCGAATTTCCCCTATAGGGAAGAAGCTATTACCGTAGGTCTTATGGTAAGACCTAAGCCCGAGACCATGTTAACTTTTCGTTTTGGGGCCACCAGAAGCAAAAAACACCATTCGTTCGAATTTATATATATATATATATAAATCTTTGTATCTATTTCGACGCTGTCTATAAACGCGCTATTCGGCGGCTATCTAAAATATTTGAGTATATAACAATTTTTTTCTCTAAATATGTTAGTACGTCTACTAAGAAATATTTATGTTATTTTTTTCTTGATTTTTTCACTCTATCCAATCACTGCAAAATTGGTGCTATTTTGCAGCATTCAATAATTGTGCTATTTGGCGCGTCATGTATATAGGGCCTATTCCGCCGCCAGCGATGTTGCCAGATTTATGGGACATTGAACCCAGAGTGAGGTCTATACAAATCTGCAAAAAGCGCTATAGGTAGAGTTTGAGGCTTTAGCCTGAAGCGTCAGTGTTTTTTCCTGTTTTTACGGTATTAATTGTTAAAAGATTGTTAAATTTATTTAATTACCAACTTACCGTTACTGTTCCTAAGTTCATTTGCCTAAATTGCATGTAAATAATAGAATATAAAACTAAGTTTCATTTACCTATTTATTACAACATTAGATATATTAGAAACATTATTTTGAAATGGTGAGTTGGTGCCCTACCCATATGGGTATTTTAAGCCAAGTATGAATGACGGATGAGTAAAGGATGATTGAGGCACGATCTTGTAGTCTTGTTACTGACTAAGGCCGACATGTTCCTGAAGAGTTACCGCATTACCTTTAAATGTATTCACACAAGAAATTACAGTTAGTGCCTTTTCATATTAGGCGACAGGGCGCGGCGTCTCATCGCCAAGTCTCGACGTTTTCATTGTTGATACCTTGCTTGAAGTCATGGTCGCCGTGTGTGAACACGCGTAATTGAAACATTGTTATTCCGAGCACCGCGAAAAGGCTCCGCGCCTGAGACGTTGGCGACGACGGTCGCCTGTGAAAAGGCCCTAAGCTATTTTATTTCATACTAGCAGCTGTTACGGTTATTTGAAGGCATTACTCTATTGTCAATTGAATTTTCATTCTAGTCGGCTTGAAACAGCTGTTTCTTTTGCTTTTTGAACCCAAATTGCAATATCTATAGCTGTTTACTGTTCAGTATTTGAATGTTATTTTCTTATGAAATGTAAACATTTAAACAACGGACGTTCATGGGGCGTAGCCCGAGGGGATTTCAAGGAAGTGAATAGGCCTATGTGCTCCCATGGAGGGAGACATGCGCGAGGTGACTCCCTGGGTTTACTGGCGTTTCAAAGAAAAAATAACAATAATTTGCACGGAAAAAATGGTAATTATCAGCATCTGCTTACAAAAAGAAAATGTTAGAAGTACAGTAAATTACACTACGACCTGCAAATATATTGTAGCATTTCCCAGTAAGAACAGATTGTGTTTGACAATGTTATATGTTGAAAAAGTTTTAAAAGTGGCGGCCCTTCTATTGAAAAAAAGCGTCACTAGCCTTCCAATTTGAATCAGTGAATAACAAAAAAATGAAAGATGTCAAATGTAATGGTTTTCTGCTACAAAAGTGTGATTAGTTCGTTGTCACCCTCATGGTTTCAGGTGTTCTCATAACAAATATTGTTTAAAAAAATTTTTAATTTCGGTTAAAAATGAAAATAACTAGGGACATATTTTTATTTATAAGATGAAAACATACTGTGATTCATAATAAACCATACTTTGGTTAATGATAGGGAAACATGAATTTATATTCACACAGCTGCAGATGGGTTAAAGTTTCTGTTTACTTTTAAGCAACCAATCAACTGTCATTAATTTTTTACCCATTTTGGTTTAAAGATGCATACTAAATATTAACAAAATTAGCAAAACACTCTTTTTTTCAGGAATTTAGCCAATCACCTGAGAATTTAAATGAAAAGTATAACTATGTAGGGCCTATGAAGATACTTTTCATTTTAGCAAACTACATTGAAGGCCCAGATAATGTTTATTTTAATCAACAATCAGTAAAAAAATATAAAAAAAGTATGTGATTATACTGATATTCACTTTTAGTATGGATTCCCCATAAGCAATGTATTGAATTAAAAATGAAAATTTTAATAACTAGTTGGTCCCAAATTATATTACAAACAGCTGATGGTTTTATCACAACATGCTACAGGTGTAGTAAAATATAGTAAACAAATACATTAGCAAAGGTAATGGAGTAACAGTATCTCTAAAGGCCTGTACGGCCATGGTTCGGCGCAATTCGTCTAGGTTGTGTGGTCCATGGCTTCGGAAGCGCACCGCGGCAACACGAGAGGAAATTTTCCGCTCCGAATTCTCAGTGCCGGATTCGAAGAGAGGTTTTTTCAGCGCTGCGCCTCCTCAGAGTTGGAGTCAGCCCATAAGGTAACATAGAATGGATAGTTTTCAAAATTCTTCCATGGCGCCGTGCTTCGCCGCGCCTCCCGCTGAGTTGCATAGGTGGGCGTCAAGCATTAAACTTAAAAAATCAATTTACTTTTCGAAACTCAGAAATTAAATAAATTATAACTCAACTCGTAATATGATAAACCTAGCAATTTTAAATAATGTTACAAACTAAAATAAGCTGTAATAATAAATATTTGTAAACTAAAACCCTCAGTTATCCAATGAATGGGCCGACACACCGGGCAAACTTAAGTCTGTTTATACTAAACACCAGCATCCCACAAACCTCAGACACTGGTGACCAGGGACACTAACTTAGCATTGATCATATGAGAGTGTACCGCTTGCTATTATATTGGAACACTGGTGTCTGAGACACAAAAACATGTCTGGAGAGTGGAGAGTGTAAAGTCAGTGTCTTCCCCTCGGACACAGCCGAGACACTCGCGGGACACAAATTGGGGGCTTCCAGGCGATCCCGCGCGATTTTGACTTCCTGCCCCCCTCATTCCTAGAACCGTGGCCGCCACGGGATTCTGCAAAGTGTCCAGTGTGAACTCGGCATTATTGGAGCTGATCGTAGCATTGAATCAAATGAGAGTTCCCGCGAGCTATGAGGCCGGCTTCACTCTGGACACTTTCAGGATCCCGTAGCGGCCACAATTCTAGGAATGAGGGGGGCAGGAAGTCAAAATCGCACCTGGGTATAACCCGCCTTAGACTGGTTTCATGGGTGATAAGCTCGTGCACAGTTATTGGTTTTAATTACAATTCCTGGTTGGAAAGAAACTACTTATATGCTTCCTATGCAATCTTCAAAAAAATTAAACTGTTTGTCATTTGATTTCGGAGTGTCCTGTTTCGGAAACCATCAGGAGAAATTGACTGGATAAAAATAATTTCAATTATTTTTCAGCTAACCTGTTAGTCGGCCAAGTGCCATTGTAATACAAAAAAGAATGAAAATTTTGTTGCGTTAATTTTTTTTTTAATGAAGCGATTTTCATTTCATTTATTTAGTTTCATTCGTACGTGTGTGGGTACGACGAGAAAAAAATAAAAGAATTATCAGCGCCCACGTTTACCTAAAGGGCTTTACCTAACTTATATCTTGAGTTGAGATATCTCGAAAAAAATAGAAAAAATAAAAAAACATATCTGATTAATAGACTTGTGTTTAATTTTTATGTCTTACATAAGCGATAAAATGTTTTCAAGAACAGATGCATGTCCGTGATATGTTCCCCTTTACTTCTATACAAACATTAACACTCTGACCCCAGGGAGGAATATTGCTGCATTTATCAGTACGTGAACACAAATATTAAAGAAAAAATATAGTGAACAGCTTCTTTTGGGCAATAAAAGTGAAGTAGAGTGTTTTAAATACTTGTTAAGACCACATTGTCTAAATATGTTTTATTTAACATTTCGCACTACTTTCTCCAAACACCCCCCCGTGCGGTAACGTTTGAATTCACCGCCCATCCATGAGGGCGACACCGAATTCCCTTTAACCTCCTCTTAAGGAGTTACCTCCAAAAAGCTATAATGCCAATATGCTAATGGATTTTACTTTTTAGGCCTAAAGCCAACTATTGACATTATGCCTACATAATATTATAAGCTAATAATATTTAAGTTTTGCTTGGATACAATATTATAATTAAAATGCTGGAGCATATTACAGTACTCGGAACAGGTCGACGTGTCAATCCATTTTTTAGATTATTCAAAAATATAATCCACTTACAATATTAAAATGAGCTTAAAATAATCTACAAAGACGAAAATTTGTAGTGATAATTCAGTATGCTTTACATCTTTTAAATTTGAGACATTGAGACAGCTAAGTTAGGAAGTTCACCCCGTTGCCCACACCCCCCCCCCCCCCCAATAAAAACAACACTGCCGGGAGATTCGGAAGAATCGGTACGGAGGGTAAATAGTAAACACGCGACGGAGGGCCTGCGGGGACGAGGAGGGGGTTTCCGCAACGTTGCCGGATCGTGGCTGCCGTTTGGGGATAATATCTATAGGTTATATACAGGTGGCCGCCAGTTAAAATCAAGTTTGTCCAGACCATATACGGGCGCAAAATATACGAATGCGACTGCGGCGTTCCAAGCGGAAAAATGGCGAACTAACTATATACGAAAATCATAATATACGCCGTCATTTGGCAGCTCATAAAATTTGTTTTTCTTTTAATTTTCGTCATAATGATCACAAAAACAAGGGTTTGGCGAATTGGCGGCCATATACGGCCGCTAAATCAAATGCAGATCTGTCCATGTACGGCCGCCACTTGGGACCCGATTTTTACATATATATACTAGCAGTTCCCGTGGCTTCGCTCACGACAAACACTAAAGTCTAACCTTGATCTGACGAATCTGAAGGGACTAAATAAAAAAAAGGTTATATCAAGGAATTTGTAATGTAGTGGTCTGTTTACGTGTTGTGGGGTTGTATAGGTTTATAAAACAGTTAAACTCATATTACAGTCGATGGTGTAGGTTTTTTTTTTACAGTCATAACTCTAAAACGGCAAGACCGAGTTTAACCTTAAATGTATCAATTTTAAGGTATTTATATGCTTATTTGCCAATATAGCTTAAAATTGTTAAATAGGGTATCAAAACAGTACAATAAAGAGTTGAATGTTCGGAACAGTGGCGCTGTCCGTCGACAGTGTTTCAAACTGATTCACTTAACATATATCATCAATGTGTACAGAACCCTCTCAATAGGGATATTCAATGTTTTTTTTCAGTAACACCGCCTTAAAGCAGAGGATAAATTAGCGCTGACGAATGGAATAGTTCAAGCTGGCTCCGTCGTCCGCGCTTCCACTCATTGTCTAAATTTAAAAGTGAGGATGTTTGTAAAGTAAGAAAAAAAAACAGATTAAACATGGTTAAAGATTAAAGTGATATAAAACACTAACATACAACTGTAAAAATATTACAACCAGCTGCTTGACTTTAGAAAGTCAGCTTGATCCATAAACCCCAACAAATATCGGACTGAAAAAAGAAAGTGGCGCCATCTCGTTTTCAGTACGGGAACTACTCATTTTTCCGAAAGGTATCCCTACTTAGAGGGTTCTGTATACATTGCATATATGGGTGATTTTTAATATATTTTGAAAGGTCTACTGCAGATTGCAGCACTTGTTTTTACCTTGCAAAGCCAAGACATTCTCGAATTAGATGAAAAAGGAATTCGCCAAACTATTTTGAGGGATGAATACATTAAGGACGCCCTAAGGGAAAAACTATAACCCCCGCTGCCTAAAAAAGATTGCGCCACATTTTATGATTTAACAGATAAGGTACAGAAACGATGATGGATTAAACGTAAACCATAACTAAGTGTAAATTTGTATAGTGAGTATGACATAAATAAATTGACAACAACCATAAAAACATGATGAAGGAAATCAAATTATAAATAAGCTGAAACAACGTATCCGTATGTGAAGCTAATTACCCTCTGCTTGACTGAATGAAATTGGAAAAGTAAACAAAAGATCATACATTACACTTATATGGGAGTATTTCAAAACTTTGACTCCGCTAACAGACCCTTAAAACTTGGAGATTTTCATAATTTTTCTATATAAATAGATCAAATGATCAAATAATTAGATTACTACAGCACAGTCTGTCGATGACTAAATAAACTACTGTATACCTCTCCTTCAGTCTTGCCGGGATTGAGTTTCAAGACTCGACCACAAAAGGCAGCACGCTCTTCAGGCTTTAAACTATAGAGGTCGAATTAGTATAAACGCCAAATCATCGTAACAGGCATAATTACAACTCCCGTTGCCGAAATAAAGATGCATGGTGCCATTAACTGAATTTATGATTAAACAGATTACGTTTTAAAATTAAACTAAATTTAACTTTTATATAGTACATAATTATGTCCTGTAAAATAAATTAAGAAAAAAATCATAAAACCGTGATGAAAGAAAGCAAATTATAATCAGCTGTAACAGCGTATTTTTTACATTTGTGAAGCTAACTCCCAGCTGCTTGATTGAATTAACATTGAAAATGTAAACAAAAGATCGTCCATAACACTTTTATATGGGAAAATTTGAAAACTTCGACCTTGCCAAAATCCCTTTACTCTACGAATCATGTAAAATCCTTTCTTAGCGGATGCCTACGCCCTAAAAGGAATGTCCACGCAAAATTTCAAGGTCCTAGGTATTATAGTTTGGGCTGTGCGATGATAGGTGAGTGGTATTTGACAAATATATAGTAGATCTATATATCTAAATATATATGTGTCTGTGAGCACAATAGCGGCCGTAAAAATGGTCCAATCTTAATAAAATTTGGTACAGACATGTAAAGTGGTAATCCCTCAGACGAGTTCGTAAACCAGCCCAATCGGACTACTGGAAGGGGGGGTAAAGGGGGATAAACCCCCCAAAAATGGGTTTTTAAAGTTTTTTATATAGAAAACAAAATTTATTGAATTTTTGATGACACCATTGGATTTAGCTCAAAAAAACAAACAATTTAGTATTTTGAATCACTGCTCTATGTCCATTGGTTACCGAGATAATGAAAGTGGTAAATACAGTACGTTGTCCCAATGTTAACCCTAATGGGAAATAAATAAAATTCTACATCTCGGTTATTTCTCAACATATCTTGATAAAACTTGGTAAATAGGTTCTTCTATTTTAGATCTACTAAATATTGAATTAAAACCACCCAGTTTTATCTTGGTCAGTTATTGTACCATTCACGCCAGCCTCTAAGCTATCTAAAATCTGACAGCTATGTCGTAGGTTGACTTCTGAAATCTGAAGTCCACACCTACCTGAAGAGATCCAACGAGATCTCTGCAAGGCAAGTATTGATACCATTCCCGCGTGGACCTGAAAAGGTTTGGAGTGGTATTTGGGGTCTAACCAACTCCCCACCAACCCAGGTGGAGTATCGAGCGGAGCTCAATACACGCAGTTTCCGCTTGCCAACAAGGAATCGAGTACGGCTTTGCGACCTCCGGCCAATAGCACCACTACTCAGAAGAGCGTGGGGATATAAAGTACCCAAAGCAGCTGGTAGTGTGTTCGCGCCGTTCTACCAACAACTTGAATGCCGATTCCTGTTCGTTTCGACTTCAGGACAGTTGATCGTCCATAGTCTCATCAGGTGTGCAATTGAGCACACTACGATGTAGATTGATCTCTGTAAGTTCCAGAGGCACACTGGATACGTTTGAAGTTCCATGTGTTTTCTTGTGGCGGATGTTTTATCTTGGTCAGTTATTGTACCATTCACGCCAGCCTCTAAGCTATCTAAAATCTGACAGCTATGGCTTAGAGGCTGGCGTGAATGGTACAATAACTGACCAAGATAAAACATCCGCCACAAGAAAACACATGGAACTTCACCCAGTTTTAATAAACCTGTAGCCAGGGGCGTACCCAGGGGGGGGGATATTGGGATATATCCCCCCCCCCAACATTTTTAGGGATGTTGGGAAATTTTTGGGAAAATTAATATTTCGTTCATAATGAAGGTGGTGGTATCACTAAACTTGTCGTAAAACACAACACATTAATTAATCAACTTTTATAAGGGTTTTAAATGGTTACATTCTATTATTTTAACCCTGCAGTGGTGACGTGATTTTGCGACTTCAACTGGTGACGTAGGTCTATGAGACCAACTTTTACATATTTCTTTTTTTCACTTACTAAATATTGGAACTTGTTTTTGATAAAAATTGTGTAATAACTTTATAGTATTGGGAAGATTTATAAAGGGTTATTATAAAGAGATCACGTTTTGAAGTGGAGCAAAAAAAAATATTGCATTATATGTTTTATTCAATACTTGACACAGAAAAAAATTCAGCGATATTAAACTAAATATAAAAACCTAATATTTATTCATTTTTTGTAATTATAAAGGATTAATCTTGTGATTAAATTATGAAAATCCAAAATTTGTCCAATTATTTTTTGAAAAAAGTGTTTTGAAAATTGACAAAAAAGGGTTTATTAGTGAATATGTAAAGTCCCTATTATGGTGATGTCGGTCTGTGGGATTATATATTATTAAATGCTCGTAAAATTAGTAAGATAATAATTTCATACAATTAAAAAATGTTTTCTCAAACTTAATCTATAATATATCAATTAAATTAGGTGTCATTTCTCTAAAAGATAAATCAAACCTATAAAATCTAGAACAAGAGTATGGTGACGTCGGTGCAACACACCGAAAATTACAACATTCACAATGTGTATGGTGACGTCGGTGCACCAGACCACTTACACTTTTGGTGACGCCGGTGCAGTGGACCGTTGAACACTGCTGCGTACTACTACCTAACCTTAAAATTACGCCCCGGCACGTGGAGGCACACTGAAGGGTGCGTTTTACATAACTCAAGCGGCAGCGAACACAACCTATCGGTAAACTCGTGAACTACGACTAAAAATCGGATCGGTCTAAGAGACCGCGCGTCACCACTGCAGGGTTAAAGATAATTGATTCGGGGATTATATATCGGATTAGGGTGTAGTGACCACCGACTGCCCCACCATGTAGTGAATGAACTGATACATATGGTATAAAATCCTAAAAGTTGCTAGGCAATATTAAGAAAAACAATTTTTAATCAGTTACTAAGTCTTCTCAGTAAAACAAGGTTTTCACAATATTATTATATTTTGTAATTCTAATTTTCAACAATTATTGTCATAATAAATGTATTATTCTGTGAAATCTTTCTACATTTTATGTTTATCAACAACTACTATATATTTTATTCCTTCTAAATAGGTCTTAGTACCTATAGTGGTGACCCCAAGTAAAATGGAAAATGAAGAGCTGATGGAACGACTGCGGGTTCTCGAAGAAGAAAACAACCAACTGCGAGATAATGTCCGTGAAATTATTGGAGTCGATGCCCCTCGTCTCACCCCGAACCAAACTGAACATCAAGACCTCACATTAAATTCAGTAACAAACGATCAACCGAACATGGAAGCTGCAACACCATCCCCACAAGTAAAACTTCCTCCATTCTGGCATGAAAAGCCCGCTCTTTGGTTTGTTCAAGTTGAAGCGATTTTCGCCTTATGGCGCATTTCCGACGAGGATCTTCGCTTTACTCACGTTGTCACTCATTTGGACGAAATCACGGCTTCAGAAGTGGAAGATCTGCTCTTACATCCCATTCTAGAAAGCCCTTACACAAGGCTCAAACAAGAACTCATTAGGCGACTAACGGTCCCGGAACGCAAGAGGATCAAGCAACTTCTCAATGATGAGGAATTAGGAAGCGACGCTCCGTCACAATTCCTCAGGAGGCTTCGATCTCTGGCTGGCAGTACTGTGCCGGACACCCTCCTGAAGACCATATGGATGCAGCGTCTCCCATCACACGTACAGGCCATTCTACAACCTCAACTGACGGGACCTGGAATTAGTACGGACTCATTAGCGGTGACAGCTGATGCCATTCTGGAGGTCCAACCACCGCCTTTGGTGAGCTGTTGTGCTATATCTTCCAAAACAGGTAAGCCTGTAAATGCCTTTCCTACATTACTTCCTAACCGCGGATTGGGAACAGAAGCAGTTCTAGAAAAGTTATCCACACTAGAGGAAAAGGTTCGATGTCTATCGGACGACCTGTCTGCATTTAAAAATGCTCAGTTCGGATTACGAGGCCGTGATAAATCACACAATCAACATGGTACTGGCGGTCCCCATAGTGACGGCTATTGTTGGTACCACAATCGTTTTGGGTCAAGGGCAACCAAGTGTGTGACCCCTTGCACTTACCCCTCTTCAACAAACACACTCGGCAACTAGGTGCGGTGTCGGCTAGTTGTCGTTTACCTAGACACCAACTCAATGCACCCCCCGGAGTTCCAAACACAAGCAATACCAGATTACAGGTATTTGATAAAAATTCGGGTTTCAAATTTTTGGTAGATACAGGTTCCGATGTGAGCTGTATACCTAAAGATTTCGTCCAGGACCCCTTAAGACCAACCGGGATAGAACTCAGAGCTGCAAATGACTCTGACATCCCTACTTATGGCAGCTTATGTCTCAACATAAACATAGGGCTCCGGAAAACTCTACTCTGGAATTTCATTATTGCTAAAGTCTCTACTCCCATTATCGGCTCAGACTTCCTGGCCTACTATTCGTTATTACCTGATTGTCGTAATGGTTTCCTAATTGATAGTATTACGAACCTGAAGAGTAAATGTCAGTTTATCAGTAGTCAACAGGTTAGCGTTAAGGTAATTACCTCCGACCCATCCCAATTCTCTCTGTTATCAGAATTTCCGGACATCACAAAACCTCTGGGCGTACCCAGATTTATACCCCACAACACTGTTCATTTCATTAAGACAACTCCTGGTCCCCCAGTCTCATCTAGACCTAGGCGACTGGCTCCAGAGAAATACAAAATTGCTAAATTAGAGTTTGAATCAATGGTTGCTAATGGAACTGCGTGCCGTTCTAGAAGACCGTGGTCCTCACCACTACACATGGTACCCAAAAAGAATGATGAGTGGCGCCCGTGTGGTGACTATAGAGCGCTGAATGCCCGCACCATTCCTGATTCTTACCCTGTTCGACATATTCAAGACTTCTCTAATTGTTTATCCGGGAGTACGGTTTTCTCCGTAATAGACCTTGTTAAAGCATATACACAAATCCCGGTTAACAAAGAAGACGTTCCAAAAACTGCAATAACTACTCCATTTGGCCTTTTTGAGTTTCCATTCATGTCCTTCGGTTTACGAAATGCTGGGCAAACTTTTCAAAGATTTATTGATGAAGTTTTACAGGGGCTCGATTTTTGTTTTCCGTATATCGACGACGTATTAGTATTTTCAAAAGATACTGCACAACACGAAGAACACCTTCGTATTATTTTCCAAAGATTCGTCCAATATGGAGTTTTAATAAATGTGAAAAAGTCGGTATTCAATTCTGACTCTGTGATTTTTTTGGGATACCAAGTCACAGCTAACGGAACTAGACCCATCCCTGACCGCATAAATGCACTGCAGAACTTTCCGCTACCACAAACTGCCAAAGGTCTAAGGCGGTTTTTAGGGATGCTAAACTTTTACCGAAGGTTCATTCCTCATGCCGCGGAATTTCAGGCTCCACTTCATACAGTTATTGCTTCTCTGAAAGGTAACCGAAAGGTACTTTGGAATGATGTATTATTGGAGTCTTTCAATAAATGTAAGAATCATTTAGCTCAAGCTACGTTGCTTCATCATCCCAGAGCGAATGCTAAATTAGCACTCTTTTGTGATGCATCGAATACTGCAATAGGAGCAGTATTGCAACAATTAAACCAAATTGGATTATGGGAACCTTTGTCTTTCTTTTCTCAGAAACTAACACCTAAACAAACCACTTGGCCAGCTTATTATAGAGAGTTATTCGCAATTTATGCTTCTGTTAAACACTTTAGACATATTTTAGAAGCTCATCCTTGTACTATTTTCACTGACCATAAACCCATCACTTTTGTTTTTCAACAAAAGAAGGATAAATTGCCTCCAGTTCAAACCAATCATCTGACGTTTATATCTCAGTTTACGACTGACATTCAACATGTCTCAGGTTCCTCTAACATAGTAGCTGACAATTTTTCGAGGATAGAATCTATTTGCATCAACAAGGATACGAAAATTGATTTAAACAACTTAGCGGCTTTTCTAACTAAAGACGAGGAACTGAAGTCCATTCTAGAGAACAATACCTCTCTTCGTCTTCAACCAATTCAGGTCCCTGGCTCTAATTCTTTTGTCTACTGTGATACAAGGGACAATAAACAACGATTATACATACCTAAATGTTTACGCAGAGAAGTGTTCAATTCAGTTCATTGCTTGAGTCATCCAGGAATTAAGTGCATGAGGAAAATGTTGACCTCAAGATACGTTTGGCCTTCAATAAACCGTGATTGTAAGGACTGGACCTTGTCCTGCCAAGACTGTCAACGTTCCAAAATCACACGTCACGTCCACACACCTATCACCGATTTTCCTTTACCGAAATGTCGATTTGAACATATTCATGTTGATATAATCGGCCCTTTGCCTCGGGTAGGAAATTTACGCTACTGTCTCACAGTAATAGATAGATTTACTAGGTGGCCGGAAGCTCATCCTCTGCAGGGTATCACTGCCGAAGAAGTCTCATCAGCCCTTTTTACTTGCTGGATTTCAAGATTCGGAGTGCCTTTGCGAATCACAACTGACCGGGGCAGACAATTTGAGTCTTCGCTCTTTACTGAATTAGGGAATTTGTGCGGTTTCTCAAGACATAGGACAACTGGTTACCATCCTTGCGCTAACGGAATGGTTGAAAGATTCCATAGGCATCTTAAAGCAGCCATCATGTGCCACTCTAGTTCCTCTTGGGTCGAATCCTTGCCTGCAGTACTTCTTGGGATAAGAAACGCTTTCCGTGTGGACTTGAATACTTCATCTGCGGAAATGGTTTTCGGTCAAGTTTTACGCCTCCCTGGTGAATATTTTGTCCCGACAACCGAGTTGGCACCTCTAGAAGACCCAACTAAGTTTGTTTCACGCTTAAGACTGAAGATTGCTTCAATCAAACCAACTAACATTCAAAGGCATGGAACAAAACAAAGCTTTGTTTTCCGGGATCTGGACACTTGTTCGCATGTTTTCTTAAGGGAAGATGGTGTAAAAAAACCTTTACAACACCCGTACACTGGACCACATAAAGTTATCGAAAAAGGGGATAAAACCATCACCATTATGCTGCACGGTTCGCAGGTTAAAGTAAGCCTAGATAGAGTGAAGCCCGCTTTTGAAAACACCCAATAAAAAGTTTGAAAACCTAATGAAAAAGTTTGAACACATAATAACTTGTCCAAGGACTTTTTTTTATGCATTTTTTGTGTTTTTTTTTGTTGTTGTTTGGGTTTTACCATAGACTTCCAGTCTTCCCAGGGGGCTCGTGTAGTGACCACCGACTGCCCCACCATGTAGTGAATGAACTGATACATATGGTATAAAATCCTAAAAGTTGCTAGGCAATATTAAGAAAAACAATTTTTAATCAGTTACTAAGTCTTCTCAGTAAAACAAGGTTTTCACAATATTATTATATTTTGTAATTCTAATTTTCAACAATTATTGTCATAATAAATGTATTATTCTGTGAAATCTTTCTACATTTTATGTTTATCAACAACTACTATATATTTTATTCCTTCTAAATAGGTCTTAGTACCTATAAGGGTATATTTCAGGGGCGTACCCAGGGGGGGATATCGGGATATATCCCCCCCCGAAATTTTTGGGGATGTTGGGAAATTTTTGGGAAAATTAATATTATAATGAAGGTGGTGGAATAACTAAACTTGTCGTAAAACACTACACATTAATTAGTCAACTTTTATAAGGGTTTTAAATGGTTACATTCTATTATTTTAAAGATAATTGATTCGGGGATTATATATTGGATTAGGGTATATTTATCTATTGTGGTTATCGTGACTAATTTGCGGGAGTAGGCCTATAAGAACATAAGGCAAGCAAAAACTTCTGATGACAACAGTGACCATGGAGTCTGCAATGTTGTAGCCATCGCCATTGTCGTCAGATGTGGCAAAGACTCATCATACTTCCTGAAATATTAATGGTAAAAAAATCACGATGTTAAAATGCGACAGACCAATATTGTCGTCTTTTCTCGGCTGTGTACTTTACACCGTCGTCTTTACACTATTCGTCTGTCGGACGATCTCGTAGCAGCGTCGCGGCAGACGAAAATCTGCCTATATTACGTGAAAACCAAGACTCGCCGTCAAATCTAAGCATATTTGTGATAAGTCTGTCAAATTTTGAAGATCAAACTTATTCCGTGGGTCTCCACTATTCGACGTAGCCTACCACTAATATGTCATTGATTATTATCGGCATTCAATGCTTGCATATATGTCATAGCTTTGCGGTTGCGTTCTGGGACTTGAGAAACTCTACAATCAATCAATCAAAATATCTTTATTTCATAAAATGTACGTGGTACATGATATAGTGTCATTGGACTTAACCTAATACAGTTCATTTAGTCTAAGATAAACAATAAAAAATACACTGATTATAAAGTTTAAAAATTAACAAAAAATAAATCAAATTCAATTAAATATTTAAAAAAATAACTATTTAAGCATGGAAGGAACCTTAAACATTGGAACTAATCAAAACTGCAAACTACAAAAAGTAAACAATAGAAAATACTGGACCAAAGATACCAAGGATACTATATAATCGACATAATCTAAAAAATATGTGGTTTAAGTGTCAAAATATCTATTGATGAATTGTGTTATTGAGAAATTGCGTATTGATGAATTGCGTAACAGAGGTGAGACAACCTACATTTTCTAATTCTATTGATCAACCTCGCTCGGATAATTTAGGATCCGGATATTTCAGGTCCAGAAGGTCCCAGGTGTGCAATAAATGAGAATGCGAGATATAGTTTTTACTTTGAGATTAAATAGAACAAAATATTTTTTTCCAAGGTTAAGAACGTACACAGAGGAGAACTCCTCTGTGGAACGTATAATTCATGAATTACTTACTCACCTGTCTTTTAACGTTAGGCCTACTATATAAATATGCTAATTTCTTTGATTATGTAAAACCATTTTGCTAAAATTCCTATATGATCTGAATTTTCAGAATTTAATCTGTGAGCAGCCTCAAATCAGTTCAAATTTCGGGTGTTACTCTGTTTGTTGTTATGCCTCTATAGATTGCCTTAAAACGTGAATTTACAGTTGTAATTTATGAAAATTTTTGGGGAAGGACCCCCGGACCTCTTCTCTCCTTAGGGGGTATTCCATACCCCCCGGTATATCCCCCCCGAAAATAAATCCTGCGTACACCACTGCCTGTAGCAGCAAACCTGCATACTCATTCCCCATGTTATTCTTATGGAGCTAACCAAAACTTGTCAAATCTCGCTATGTTGGATTGAAATGTTGTTTTGCATTTGAAATTTGCTCAGTATGCAGGCATGCTGCAAGGGGGGTATCTTTCTTTTAAATTAGGGCGGCGGCCTCTCTCTACCTTGTATTTGCACCCCCACATGGGCCTGAGGCCTATGCGTGGAAGTTATCAAGCAAACTAAGGAGTGAGCCAGTACAGTACGAGGATGAACAGTACTGCTAAAAGTATGTGGCATCATCCGGACTCAATCCTGGAACGCTGCCGCCACAGAACCTGGGCTGAGTGCGCTACCAACTGCGTCATCGGCTTCACTAAACTGCTTAACTGCGCAACTGCTCTTGACTGGTTAGCATGAAGCAGCTATGATATATCATTAGGGTCATTCCATGTAAAACCAACAAGGCACTCAACCCGACCATCCTAGATTTTGATGAAACTTTACTTGTTTGTGTTCTTTTGGGTGCAAAATCCAAAAATAATTTTTAAAAAATTCTACCTCTTATACTTTTTTTGCTGTTTTTTTTTTTAATTCGGAAATTTCCACTGTTTTTGACATGCGCTCAAACCTATAATGTGCTATAACTCAAGTTCTATTAGGCCTATCAAGCTGATCAAAGGCTCATTTTAAAGAGGATTTCAAGGGCTTTCATATGATACCACACTTGACCAATTTTTATTTTAAAAATCTTTTTTCAAAAATATCAAAAAATGATTTCAAAAATTTTTTTAGATAATGATTTTTGAAAAATTTGAAAATTACATATATTTTTTATTGCAATGTGGACAACATATGTTGAAAATTTCAGAGTGGGATGACAATGGGATCAGCAGTTATGGTAAAAATACTTAACAGCGGTTTGCTATTTAAGTGAGATTGCATGTCACTTACTACCATCTAGATTTAACATGAAGTATGATAAGTATGCATAATAAAACAAAATTATAAACTATTTCCTAATAAACATAATAAATCATAATTAAATATACACTACCCTATGTATAGGATGTACACATGCAATCAAAAACATGCAATCCCTGTATACATGCAGAAAAGTGTATATACCGGGTGTCTCACCTAAACTGAACTAATAGCTAACTTTTTTATTATAAATCTGACAAAGAACTTCTTATGGGGGACTTCCCTTTATTTTTAAAGTTACTTTTTGGAGTGACTTCGAAATTTTAAAATATGGCCGCCATTTTCCAATATGGTGGACAACTTTGATTTTTCTTATGGAACACCCTGTATTTTATGGCGGTTTTGAATTTAACGCTTTAGGAACTTTTTATTCTTTCTCATTTTTTTCTAAATCCATTGGTTCAGGTGATATGAGCAGTTAAAGTTTGATTTTTTCCATTTAAAATGCATTGGGAAATTGTTGGTAGTATATATCGAAAAAGGTTGGGTTTAATAATACATGCCAAAGAGTAAAAATGTCTTATAATGTGAGTTTAGTTGAGATTTAATCATAAAATAATTTTCAGTTGAGATTCACTCATAGAAATGTATTATTTCGAAAATGCATTTGCTGCATAATGAATACATGGGATGGCACAGCTAAATGGACACAATGCTTTTTAAATGGGAAAAATCTAACTTTAACTGCTCGTATCTCTTGAACCAATGGGTTTCGAAAAAATGAGAAAGAATAAAAAGTTCCTAAAATTAAGCATTAAATTCAAAAACGCCATAAAATACAGGGTGTTCCATAAGAAAAATCAAAGTTATCCGCCATATTGGAAAATGGCAGCCATATTTTAAAATTTTGAAGTCACTTCAAAAAGTAACTTAAAAAATAAAGGGAAGTCCCCCATTAGAAGTTCTTTGTCAGATTTATAATAAAAAAGTTAGCTATTGGTTCAGTTTAGGTGAGACACCCGGTATATACACTTTTCTGCATGTATACAGGGATTGCATGTTTCTGATTGCATGTGTACATCGTATACATAGGGTAGTGTATATTTAATTATGATTTATATTTATTAGGAAATAGTTTATAATTTTGTTTTATTGCGCATACTTATCATACTTCATGTTAAATCTAGATGGTAGTAAGTGACATGCAATCTCACTTAAATAGCAAACCGCTGTTAAGTATTTTTACCATAACTGCTGATCCCATTGTCATCCCACTCTGAAATTTTCAACATATGTTGTCCACATTGCAATGAAAAATATATGTAATTTTCAAATTTTTCAAAAATTACTATCTCAAAAAAAATTTGAAATCATTTTTTGAAATTTTTGAAAAAAGATTTTTTAAATCAAAATTGGTCAAGTGTGGTATTATATGAAAGCCCTTGAAATCCTCTTTAAAATGAGCCTTTGATCAGCTTGATAGGCCCAATAGAACTTGAGTTATAGCACATAATAGGTTTAAGCGCATGTCAAAAACAGTGGAAATTTCCGATTAAAAAAAATCATAGCAAAAAAGTATAAGAGGTAGAAATTGTTTAAAATTACTTTTGAATTTAGCACCCAAAAAAATACAAACAAGTAAAGTTTTACTAAAATCTGAGATACCAAAGTTGAAAATGTTTTTTATTTGGTTGATTTGATGTGGAATGACCCATTACATAATGTTCACGTAATATTTTGTTTATCCTGTTTCTGTGGTAAATTCAAGTGGTGTGAGTTTCGTCATTGTATTACTTACAGGGACCCATATGCTTATAGGGATCTTGCTTAATTTAAACCAAGGTATTGGACCTGATGGTAAAAAAATGGACTTAACAGTCATGGTGCTCAAGGTTTGTAAACTTTGTGCTCGATGTTTGTCAATTTCATTTTTTCCAATCCATCACTGTTATACATACAGGCAATGATATTCTTACTATAAAATTAATAGTTTCTGGATTTTTAAAAAATTTGGGTCATGTAAAGGGTCTTCATCTTCATTGTCTGTAAGATTTAAGTGTTTTTTATTATACAGGGTGTCCCGAAATTATGGTAAAATATTTTATTATATGATAGTACAGGTAAAAATAAGAAAAAAAGTTCATATAAACATAGGTCCAAAAATGCTTCGTTTTCCATCTGTGTGTCTGTTTGTGATTTTTACATATTTAATCATATCTCATGAACCTCTTAACTTATAAACTTCAAACTTGGTACATGGATGACCACTATTAAGACCTATTTTTGTAAGAAGTATCAAATTTCTACTTTGTACCATTTCAAAATGGCGACTGTTTTTTGTTTTCAAAGCTAAATATCTTAAAAACCGTAAAATTTAGAAAAATTATACAAGAGACAAAAAAGTTGTGAAATTTAATCCAATTAACGCTGATATTAATATTATGATGATCGGACTACGAATAACGGAGATATTTTAATTTTTCCAAATAAAAATATGGATATTTCTGTCAGTTTGTTCTAAAGGACCATGTTTTTATTCAGAAAAGTTAATATTTCTCCGTTATTAGTAGTCCGATCATCATAATCTTAATATCAGCGTTGATTGGATGAAATTTCACAACTTTTTGGCCTCTAGTATAATTTTTCTTAAATTTACAGTTTTTAAGATATTTAGCTTTGAAAACAAAAAACAGTTGCCATTTTGAAATGGTACAAAGTAGAAATTTGATACTTCTTACAAAAATAGGTCTTAATAGTGGTCATCCATGTACCAAGTTTGAAGTTTATACGTTAAGAGGTTCATGAGATATGATTAAATATGTAAAAATCACAAACAGACACACAGACGGAAAACGAAGCATTTTTGGACCTATGTTTATATGAACTTTTTTTCTTATTTTTACCTGTACTATCATATACTAAAATATTTTACCATAATTTCGGGACACCCTGTATTTTTATAGGCCGAGCGTAAAGCTTTCCTGGTATGAGGTCCACTTCAGTGCATTTAAGTCTGGACATAAAAAGTTTACCTAAAGAAATTTTGCTTTTATAAAAAGTTTACCTAAAGAAAGTTTTGTTTTAACTCCTTTTGACAGTTTTAAATGATATGTTAGTGGGTTACAACATTCCCTTCCATAGTGATGATAATATTAATTATGTTTACTGATTATGAACATGTCTCATCATCACTAATCTATATATTAATGAGCGGTTTTCTTTTCACAGTCAAACCTCAATTAAAGCTGGACAGATTTTAACATCTATAAGGAGTTAAATTATAAGGATTTTTATGAAGATTTGCCAATACATCTCAGAATTTTAAAAAAGTGCATCACTAAAGTACAGGAAGCAGCTGAAATTTCGGAACAGTGGTGCTATCCATTGACATTAGACCAAGCTCAGTTCACTTTCTATTCAACTGAACATATTACAATCATGCTTTGAAATACAAGTTCTACAGGAAACCACAGATTGCAATGTTTGCAAGCGAAGCTGCAACCGATTTATCTAATTAATTAATCTCTTCTCAGGTGCATAGACCTAGCTATACTTCAATACTTCACTTCAATAATACTTCAATAATATATTTTCCTGGATAAAATCCATACTTATTAAAATTAATTAAACTTTATTATATCTGAGATAACATTAAATCTAACAACACAGCAGCCTGCACTCAATCAATCTATCAATTATACCTTCTTTTTCAACCATACACATATTATGACAATCCATGGTGAATTGGAAAATAAAATCGGTAACCTCGAGCACCATGATTTTTTATACCACTTTATAACCATATGGACCATGAATTTCATTTAAATTCAACTAAAGTGATGAAACATGGTTCCCTATAATATTTTGAGAAAACTCACACCACTTGAATTTACCACAGCAACGGGATAAACAAAATATATTACGTGAACATTGAGTAAATATCATAGCTGCTTCATGCTAACCAGTCAAGAAAAGAAAATGAAGTCAAATTTATATAAAAGGGCTATATCAGCCTCAGGTTCATTTTTGTCCATGTTATAAGACAAATCAAACTGAAAAGAAAATAATATACGCTTCTAAATCACAGAGGATTGTATACTTATTTTGGCACATTTCAACATTTTGTATCTATGCAAGCAGTTGAGTCCACAAAATGAAATGTTTACATTTTAAAAAATTAAACAAATACATAACAGGCCATTATATACGTGTTGCATGGAACATTCAGACAGTCAATAGACTTTGTACGCATTACAAAATAAAAAAATTAATGTTTTTTTCTTCATGCAGGTGAAGTTTATTTCACCATGCAAATTCTATTCAATGGAAGAAAAATTAATTTTTGTGAAATATAAATCAATTATCACTAAAAATGTGATCGTAATAATCAAGATTCAGTGCAAATGCTGAATTCCTTGAGGAAAATGAGCTTAAATTGAATATTTAAATATGATTATTAAATTTATTAATTAATTGAATATATAGTTAATTGTTTATTAACATTTTTTGGAGGGCCTAGATAAAATAATGTTCTAACAATACATTTCTTCACAGAAAATGCTTTATTTATTAATATTTTACATTTTTAATCAATGTAATGAATTCTAAGTACACTTTAAGGATCGATAAATATGGTAAGATCCATATTAACTTTGTGTATCTGCAGTTATCAATCTTTTTACCTATGTCCTGTGCATCACGTGATGCATGGGACAGATTTTAAAAGTCTTATAAAACAACATATATTTGAAATAAAAATACGGTTACACTTTAATTTGATAGACAAGTACCTTTGTACAGTAAATGTTGTAATGGTAATGCTATTTTTTAAGTCATCAGAAAGAAAATTGGATGTTTTTTGTGACGCACGGAACACAGGGAGAAGTGTTTGGAAAAGTTTCGTTATAAGTGCCTTCAATAACTTAAAACATCCATTTTATGTTATTGGCGTGTTGCTCTAAGACAAAGCAATAATGTAGGCTAGTTATATTATTTTATGAAAATATTCCAATTTGACCAAACAAATTACATTTAAATCAGAGTAATTTTTCTGAGAATTGGAGTTCACAGGATTGGTTAACTTTGCAAGCTATTTTTTCACAATAAGGAGGAAAAATAATATTTTTCTACCATAATCATCAAATTTATATATTTTACTAACAAAATGTACCCATTAAAATTTCTACAAAATTACTTTCAAAAACATCAAGTCAGTCGCACTTTCCAGAGAATCGCCCTTTTAGAGTATCTAGGCCGGTAAAATAGAATTTCTGGTCAAAAAATTAATTTAATACAATACCAATATTAAAAAACACTCCGAGACGCGATGTGTACCATTGGATAATGGAACTTAATTACTAATTTGAAAAGGAAAGATAATGACTGCATATTTCGCAATATTGTGGAGATTCACCTTCATCAATGCTATTGTTTTTTTGTTTGATTATGGTATAGTTTTTTATGGCAATATATTTTTTTTCTTTTTCTTGTAATAATTTCTAAACATTTACAGGTTTTTTTAACTGTGATGGCTATAATTAATTAGAATTAAAACAGTGTGTGCCAACCAAACCGACGGCCTTAGAGGCCAGTGTTTAAGTGCTGTTTTTTTACTTTTGATAGATAAGAAAAAAATGAAATATTAAAAAACACAATGAGTAACAAAATAAACTTCATCAAGGAAAATCGTCATTCGTCATATTCGTCTGTATTCGTACGCACGTTTGTTTGTGGTGGGAGCATCGATGTAAATAAATACAACTGGATAGCGCGCTCTCCGTAAGGCTCGTGTAGTGATTTCCGAGCCAACACAGCTGTGCGTTGGGGTTGCAGCCGGGCCGAACTGAAGGGGCGTTGGGGGAAAAAGCACAAAACTGCATTATTAACCGTATTGAAACCACACGTATTTGGGAGCATTTTTACAGATAAAGCTTGCTATAGGCCTAATAGGGTCAAAATCTGAAAAGGGTACAATTGCAAAGTAGGAAAAAACTAAAAAGTTATTACTTGGTATCTAAATGACAGTTACATTTTTGAATACTTTGAACCCTATAGAATATGAGAAAATATAAAGAAAGCACCATTACCCATGTATGTCAATGGGAGAGGCAGTTTTATATCGGAAACTCCCATTTTTCGTAATAGAGGTCACACCCAGATAAATCAATATTACATAATGAAATGAAAGTGAAAACCCATTGTATTTCATATTTTTTGTTGCTCACATATACTGTTTTTAAATATATATCAGCCCTCTTACTTTTGATTGACCTATATCTTAATAATAGCTTAGAAAAGATGTAATTCACCTACAAATACAAGTTTTGGTCAGGTTTTTTAACCTCACAATGTGTTTACTCCATTCCATTGTCATGAAAATTATTGTGTACCAACTTGAAACTGTACTTAATTGAAAAAATATAACCATTCATATATATTTTGACCATACATATTTTTAAATAAAAAATTTTAAATGTGACATTCTGCTACAACGTGTGACCTCAGTTACACGGATATGACTTCCATTACATGTTTGTTGTTTAATTTTTTTTAATATAAAATCTTCATCTGTTCCTTTCATAGTCTGAAATAGGAAGAATTTGATTTCTAATATAGGCCTTTTTCAGTAATTACAAGACAATACAATAGTGTTAAAATAACCTTAACTGAATCATTAGGTGCATTAATAATACAAAATATTTTTAATGACTTATGATGTATAGGATGTTCTATTTCCAAAATCATTCATTGTTAGGCCTATTACTTAAGTCATGAAAAAATATTTTGAAATTCTTCAAAATTACATTTAAATGATCACGGTATGTTTAATGTGGTTGTGTATCAAAACGTTTCAAAGATTAAATAAAGGCTTCATTACAAATTTCTAAAAATAGGCTTAGGCCTGAATAAGTTATAGTTTAGAGCATAAAATAAAATTAAAAAAGAAAAGAAAACCCGTTTAGCTATTCTTAGAGTAAGTTCAAACACATTAAAATCATTATATTTTTCAAAATGTATTAAATTGCTTTTTAAACTGCAGCAAAAACAGATGACCAAACGAAATTAAAAATCTTTTCATTAAAAAATTATTTGTCATAATTAAAAAAAGCTACTCACAAGTCAAATTTCAAAAAATATTATTAATACATACTGTATTTTAATTAACTAAGTAACTTAATTAAAAAATGTTTAGAAGCATTTAAAACAAATTTGTTTCAATGTTGGACATGTTACATTTTTTATGTATCAAACATTTTAAACAAAGGTTAGGTGACAAACGTCAAAAAAGCTATGGACTTAATAAATTAATCTAAAGCATATAGGCCTAATACAAACTTCAAAACAATCAATCAAAAACTTTCACCCAAATTTGATTTTAAATATACATTAAAATACCTTTATCATTATTTTAAAAATGTATACCGTAAAAACAGAAACAAGGGCAAATACTTCTAAAAAGAATAAGCTATGAAAAGAATATAAAGAATTTATATCAGCTAATTTAATTTTCAGATTAAATAAAAGAATGTATAACAGTTGTAAAAAATTGTTATAACAGGAACTAAAAATGCCCGCACAATTCGATTTTCCCTGTTGGTGGCAACCCTGCATCATTATTTTCATAATTAACACATTGTTTACTAATTCATTTTACTCTATTAAGTATTAATAAAATCGGCCGTAATAAAAAAAAATACATCAACATTAAGAATATAAGGTATATCAGTCAAATGGAAAAACCGGTCACAAAATGTAGCAGATCTCACGTTAAATTAACCAAAATTCGCGACCGTCGCTTCCCAGACCGCCGCTACAATTTCGCTTGTTGTGTCTGCTAACCTCAAAATGGCGAACGCTATCGCTAGTGACGAATCGGCATTTGAAACCGGGCCGTATTACGCACGAATAAAACTATTACGATAGATAGCGATTTACTTTTGATTTAGAATAAATCATGTACCGATGCTACATCAAAAAATGAGACACGGCAATTTTAATGAACAAAACTATTTTCCTCCACGTCCAAATTCATTTCACACGACGAACTCCGACAACCGTCGTTGCTCGCCGCCATGATACTCCTGAATTAAACTCGTTGTCGGCTGCTACTAGCGCTAGTGTCGCTGTACGATGAGAAACAGACTACACTACCGACGCTACTGCTTAAGGTGAGGACACGACTTTTAACCGAGCTCGGCGTCGTAATAATATAGTTTCATCCGTAATAAGCGCTATTTGATTATCTCCCTGTATCCGACAATAAAAACGTGGATTTTATATTCACTTATTTGATTGGTGAACTTGTTTAAAACGTATCTTTAGCGGTAAAACTGGGATTGGGGACACGTGACCGTCACTACTTTGGCCAGTTTTTTCTCAGTTTTTTGCCCCAACCTCTTCTTAATTCATGATTTAAACAGTATAGACAATAAGATTAAGACCTAAACTTCCAAAATAAAACATTTTCAGCAATAATTACAGTAGGCTACTTTATTTTTTTATGAAGGGACAGTGATTGTACCCTTTTCAGATTTTGACCCAATAGGTATATTGCTATAACTCCTAAATAATAACAATTAATATTTAACTAGACGATCAGTAGGCCTACAAGTTGGCCGGCAAAAGATCCGTTCCCCCATCGCCCCTGCAAAATCTTAAACGCAACCACTGCCGGTGGCTCGCGTCGCGGGGCCTGGTTTACCAATCCAGTGTACTTATTTACATCGATGGGTGGGAGTTCACTAAGTTACTGGAAAGCTCAGTATCGGAGGGTGGATCTGGGTCAATACGAATATGGTGATGGAACTAGGCTATATATCGATGGATTGATTGAACTGGTACGATGTACTCGTTTCTTGTCATTCTCATAAGGCCTCATTCAGCAGACAGTTCGTCCAGTATTAAGGCAAGTCAAATTCACCATTGTTCGACGATAGTGAACTCCCGCCTTGCATCCAGTAGACGACTCCGTCAGTTCATCCACTAAGTTAGTGATTTTCATTCAAAACACAAATTAAGGTAATTGGTAGTATTCGTATCGTAAAATAAAACTTTGATATTTATTTAAGTTATAACTAAGGCTAAATAAACAAATTTAAACAAAAAATTACAAATAATTTATTTGAGCAAAAACCAATGCTAATCACGTTATTATTGTTTTGACCGAACGTAAAATGAAATTTTATTAAGCTTAGAACGACCTCGGATAATCCGGAGTCTTGGATAACCGGGGCTCGGATAATAATAGGAGCATATAGGCCTACTGTAGGTAGGCCTATATTTTAAGTTTATAATTATAATAATGTGTTCTATAAGTACATTTTATAGATGGGTTTATGGTATGATCCGTATCAACTTTCAGTATCTGTAGTTATTAGCCTTTTTACCTAAGTCTTGTGCATCACATGATGTACGGGACAGATTTCATGAATTTTAAAACATATAGGCTATTTAAAATAAAAAATACTGTCTCACTTAACTTACTTGACCCGCAATGTTTTTGTTTTTTTGGTTTTTTTGACGTTTTCTGCGGAAAAAACCAACCAGAATCAGGGTATTATTTCCTACATTTTAGAAAAAACATTTTCAATTTCAGGAGGTGTAGGTATTGTAAACTACTTAATTACCGGGTTAGCAGCCAATGCAATAATTTCAAGGATGGATCGTGATCATGATGAGTAGCACTTCTAGGGTTAAATGCAAATGTGCATGGCCTGGCCGGCCTGGGCCTTGTCATTTGGCTCAGACTATGAGCTAGGAGCACAATAAAGTGAAGTTAACATTTCTGATAAGTTTTACCAACTTACCGGTTCTCCTTGGTTGATGTTTCCAACTTTAAAATAACAATCAAACTTTGGTTTATTGGACACTAAAAAACGGATGAAATCCGGAGGATTTAGAGCAGATGATGTCGTCATCTTCAATTAATACACCTAATATGGTCTGTCCAACACTGAGATTAAGTAGTAGGTCCAAAAATTTTTAAACCACAGGCAGAAGCTTTGTTAGCAAGTTTTACTTGAGAGTCATCACTTTCGCGAACATTGCTCAGCAAATCAAACACAAAGGACTAAGTAATAACTTTTGTCTTATGGTACTACACAATTTCAAGACCAAACACTAACACCAGAACTAAATATATTACATCTACACAATCCACAGTACAGTAATTTTCTACTCATAGGTACTTGAACACTCGAACACTCGAACAAACTTCTTAAACAGGCCACGTGATCACGTGATAAAGATGAGTAAGACAAAGACAAAGCCGATTGGATTACGAAAACTGATAACGATAACACGATAACACAACACACGAACGAATACGAACTAACTTGAATGCAATGAGAAGAAGAAAAATAGTGACCTCGAAAAAAACAGCCGACCAGGGCTGCCAACAGCTTAAGACTATCTGAACTAAAAATTAATATTAAACCTAATCTGATTAAAACTAAAAAACAGGGCCGCGACAACGGCCATGCGGAACATGCGGCCGCATGGGACGCCGACTGGGAGAGGGCGCCGCCGAAGCCGGCGTGGTGTTGAGTCCGCAGCGGCGCTGAAGTAGCCTTGTAAAATGGTTCAAAGTGATGCTTAACATGTTATGGTAACTTTTGTCGGCGCCCGGTAAGAATTTTAAAATTTTGTTTAACGAGTAATACATGAGTTTTGACAGTTTTGTAAGCGTTTGCCAGCGCCCTAAGCCCTTTTAAAATTTAGTACAGTAAAAACTAACTTTGTCTGAAAAAAAAATTAGCCCCACCTTGAAACTTGGTATATAGGTCGGGCTCTAGTTGAAGAATCCGATGAGTCCATAAAAATTCAGGGGGTGGAAGGCCCCTTTTTCGAGGGGGGAAGGGGGGGAAGGTTGTATTTTTTAGTAAATGCAATAACTCCGGTGAAAAAGGTCCAATCCATTTAAAATTTGGTGTGGGCTTTTAAAACAGTATATTTTAACACTACATAAAAAATAAATTCGATCGTGTCATCCTAAAGGGTCCAAAGGGGGGATTTAACACCTCAAAAATGGGGTTTTTAAATTTTTGGTACCCAAAAATTAAAATTCTGAACATTTTGTTTTATTTTTTGAATTCAGCTCAAAAAACCAAACAATTTAGTATCTTTAATTATTACTCTATGACCATTGGTTGCCGAGATATTGTAATTGGTAAACACAGTACGTTGTCCAATATAACCTCAAAATATACAGAAACTTATAAATCCCGCTTATTTTTTATCATTTATCAACGATATTTTGTACCTGGCTTCCTATAGTTGAGTTTTAATGGATTATGGCTCATAAGTCCCACTTTTCTTCATCCCCTTGTCAGCAAACCTACATACTCATTTCCTATGTTATTTAAATGAGAAAACATTATGATATGTCAATTTCTCTTATATTTCCGGTTCTAATGACAGTAATGAACAGTTTTAGACTTATTTTACTAGGAAAATCTTTGGCTTTAAAATTAACCATTAACAGATTAACCATTAACAGCCAACCCATTGGTTGGGTTTAAGGCTAGTTGAAATGCTATTATCAATGTTGTATTTTTTAAATTATTTTTGTTTTTGATTGTTAATATTGAATATCTCAGCTCTTAAGAAAGAGAATGCATTTGTTTTGGTCTTGAATTGCTCTGTAAATTATTTTCTCTCATTTGACCTATAAATCATGTAGATTGGTTGATATTGAAGGGAGTTGTAATGTTTTATCGTCATAAAAACAAAATTTTTCAAAAATTTTATTTTAATTAAAGGTTTATAGCTCCTCTTAAAATTAACGGTTTCAAATGATCTATAGCTTCAATGAAAGCCAATGATTCACTGAATGATTTAAGACCATAACAAACGTTTTATCTCCTTTAGAACCGGAGGTATCATCCTATCACTGTAAGTAAAACTTTAAAAAATTTTATTTTTTCATTGAATTACGCATTATAACTGAGCTTACCAAAACCAATTTGATCGAATAATAGCTCATTTTAAAGCTGATACATTATTGTTTAATTTGAGACCAAAACTAACTTTCTATCTCCTTTAGAACCGGAGATATCACCCTTTCACTGTAAGTAAAACTTAAAAAAAAAATTTGTTTTGATTGAATTGCGCATTACAACTGAGCCAAACCAAAACCAATTTTATCAAATAATAGCTCATATTAAAGCTGCTACATTCCTGTTTAATTTGAGACCAAAACTAACTTTCTATCTCCTTTAGAACCGGAGGTATCACCCTTACACTGTAAGTAAAACTTAAAAAAAAATATTTTTTTCCGTGAATTACGCATTATAACTGAGCCAAACCAAAACCAATTTTATCGAACAATAGCTCGTATTAAAGCTGCTACATTCCTGTTTAATTTGAGTCCAAAACTAACTTTTTATCTCCTTTAGAACTGGAGGTATCACCCTTTCACTGTAAGTAAAACTTAAAAAAAACTTATTTTTTAATTGAATTACGCATTATAACTGATCCAAACCAAAACCAATTTTATCAAATTATAGGCTAAATGAAAGAAAATAATTTACGGAGCAATTCAAGACTAAAATAAATGCATTCTCTATCTTAAGAGCTGAGATATTCATTATTAACAATTAAAAACAAAAATAATTTTAAAACATACAGCTTTGATAATAGCATTTCAACTAGCCTTAAACCCAACCAAATAGATCTGTTAATGGTTAATTTTAAAGCCAAAGATTTTCCTAGTAAAATAAGTCTAAACCTGTTTCATTATTGTCATTAGAACCAGAAATATAAGAGAAATTGACATATCATAATGTTTTCCCATTTAAATAACATAGGAAATGAGTATGTAGGTTTGATGACAAGGGGATGAAGAAAAGTGGGACTTATGAGCCAAAATCCATTAAAACTCAACTATAGGAAGCCAAATTCGAAATATCGTTGATAAATGATAAAAAATAAGCGGGGTTTATAAGTTTCTGTACATTTTGAGGTTATATTGGACAACGTACTGTGTTTACCAATTTCAATATCTCGGCAACCAATGGTCATAGAGTAATAATTAAAAATACTAAATTGTTTGGTTTTTTGAGCTGAATTCAAAAAATAAAACAAAATTTTCATAATTTTAATTTGTGGGTACCAAAAAATTAAAAAACCCATTTTTGAGGTGTCAAATCCCCCTTTTGGACCCCTTAGGATGACACGATCGAATTTATTTTTTATGTAGTGTTAAAATATACTGTTTTAAAAGCCCACATCAAATTTTAAATGGATCGGACCTTTTTCACCGGAGTTATTGCATTTACTAAAAAATACAACCTTCCCCCCCTTCCCCCCTCGAAAAAGGGGCCTTCCACCCCCTGAATTTTTATGGACTCATCGGATTCTTCAATTAGAGCCTAAAGATGACCTGTATACCAAGTTTCAAGGTGGGGCTAATTTTTTTTCAGTTTGGTCTTTTTTTGGACAAATTTTACTGTACTATTGGCCAGCGTGCAAAATAGTCGTCTTGGTGGTGATTTCCGGCGCTCATGGAGCCTTTCCAGACTGTTAAGGAGTTAAATTAACTTTTTGGTGGCGTTTGCTTTAAAAAACCTCTTAAGATTGCTCAACTTGCCAAAATTTCAATTTAGATGGCATTTACCGGCACTTGTAGAGCATTTTCGAATTATTAAAAGTGTTGATCATGTAATTTGGCGACTTTTGTTGGCAACCGGGAAGCATTTACAAATCGTCCAACGTACTAAATGTGAGTTTTGGCAATTTTGTGAGTTTTGGCGTTTACCGGCGCCCGGAGCCCTTTTAAAATTAGTCAACGTGCGTAATGTGAGTTTAGGAGGCGTTTATGGGCGCCCGTGGGTCCCTTTCAAACTATTCAAAGAACAGATGATTTTTTCGAGCACGTCGGAGCCCGTGGAACATTTTGAAATTGTTCAACTCCTAAAACTTTTAATTTTGTGACCGTTTACCCGCGCCCGTTGGCCCGTTGAGTTATTATTATATGTAAATAAGTCAAAGTGTAAATTTTTGGGCTTGTGAATTTGTAGCTGCAATATTATTAAAATAAAATGGCTGATCAATTTGAAATGAATGTGTGATGTAAATGAGTTCTGTTTCTGTTTTTACCAGAGCTTCCTTTCCTTCCTTTTAGCGGTGTGCTTGTTCTTACTTAGATGATTTTATTTTACTTAATGTATCCAGCCAGCATCCACTATCATACAAACCTTTAAATGTGTAATAAATAAAATTCGACACTATACTTTCAAAGTATTATTTTTTTCGCAAATGATAGCTTTAACCACTCTGGGGGGGGGGGGGTAGGCCCTAACTGATATAGTAGTAAAAGGGGCGCCAATGTAGGCCCTCGCATGTCCCAGAAAAATCGCTTGCCGAGGCCCTGCTAAAAAATATATTGGCATGGCCGTCTCTAGAGATGGCTAGATGGCTATGATATTAGCGTATAAAGCGAGGCTTCAGAGTCAAAGTCAAATAATTTATTTTCAAGGAGGGGGCGTCCATAAATTACGTCATCTGAAAATAGGGGGTTCAGGATGGAAATCATGGGGGATTGCCGCTGTGCTGACGCAATTTTTCAAATTCTGATTTAAAACCAATTTAGATGAGGAAATCGTTAAAATGTTATGCAAATTCAAAAATTAAAGTTAAGAGCCAAAAAATTAGATAATAAACCTTTAAATTTAAAGTTAAGTGTTTCTTGTGTTTTGTTGTGAAGATACACATACCCTAATAGGTATTTCATTACTAACTTCATTACTTACTTGAGTGTTCCATCCGCATTCCTGTGGGAGGAGTTGGACTTGGACATGTCAAGGCTTAGACTAAATAAGGAGTAAAAAAAACTATACTCTATAAAATTCTAACGACTAGACCTAAGGAATTTTGTTGAAATTTAGAAAGAAGTCCATATCATAAAATCATTCTGAACTAAAAAAATTTACTTTTTTCAAATTTTGAAATTTTCCGAATCGATTTGAGATTTTGTGACTGCGCCTGAAATAATATTTGAGGCCTGAATAATGTGGCTTGGGTTCAAAAAATTTTAGTCCATGCTGTTGTGCATGTGTAGGCCTACCTTTTTTCTTGTGTTATGATTATTTAAAACTGGTTTTATGTTCTATGACTTAATATATACAACGGATTTAAAAATGAAGAGACAGCAAAGAGCTGTCAAGAGGCCAAGCTGAATAAATACAGCAAGGTAAGGTATAGGACGACAGGGGCCGCCCAGGGTCTCGCGCTTCTGATAGGCTTGATAGGAGTTTTCTTTTATTTAAAATATGAGACATAAAATTACAATAAAACAACACAGAGATATTTATCAAACCATGAGAATGATTATTTATTTATTTATTTACGGAGTTATCCTGGCTCCTCAACCAAAATTCAAAATTATCTGTTGAAAACAAAATTTTACTATGCAAAGTTATGTTGAAACCAATTTGGACATAATATGGCATACAACTGGTGGGGAACTGCTAGTGAATCTAACATTAAAATTATTCAATGTTTTCAATCCAAATTCATCCGTTCAGTGTTACAAGCGCCTTGGTATGTCAACAACCATACTCTTCACAACGATGCCGGTATCCCCTTTGTTGTTGCGGAAATTGAACGCTACACGGAAAAGTATCTTTCAAAATTGGACAATCACCCTAATCACCTTGCAGTAAATTTACTTGACAACAGTGACCACATTTATAGACTGAAACGCCATTGCACCCTTGACTTGACGACACGTTTCAAGTAATCAAAATTAATGTGTTTAAAATCACCTTGATGTATTGTTAACTTTGTTAGATTTGTCACTGGACAAATACTAATTCATGTCATTCCTTAATTCATCAAATTTGCTTATTGATTGTAACCACAGTCTAGGAAAATTTCCTAGACTGTGTTGTAACCAAACAGATTGTAAATAAATATATTGATAAAAAAGATTATTTACGGACAAAGCCATCTACATTACATTTTTACAAGAATCAGATGATGCTTGATGAACATAATTAATAAATACATGCAGTTGAACATAGTGAATTTATTACATGTAACTGAGGTATAATATGATAATACATGCAATTGAATCCTAATGAAGTAGATGCAATTGAACATGATAATGAATACAAGCAATTGGTATGAATATAAAATTATACAATCAAAGATATTTAAATAGACATTAATAAAAGTTATCATCAGAAAATAAAGCAAATACCGAATTGTGAAAGCAACATTCCATTTACTATTTTTCAAAATAAACTCAAAGTCAGTTCAAACAAATTCTTTAAATAGTAGTTCAATTTCAATGAAAATCAAAACCCTAGACCTTAAGAAAATAATGACAAAATATTACATTTAAAACAACTACAATACATAATCAAAGCAATCACAAAGAAAACAAACAATATCAACATGCAACTCAAAATTGAGGGACAGTTTAAATACTAAATGCATAAGTCTGACTATCCAATCAAAGCAAAATTACAAAAAAAAACTACAAAATAGTATGCCACTCAAAATCAAGTGACAGTTTAGTTAAATGACTCTTAATTAAGACTAATAATTATGGAACAAAAGAAATCAATATGAGGTGATACAGCATTGCCATTTCTTAAGAGACGAGGGATGATGCTGTTGTATCCATACAGTCTGTACACATTGAGATCAGGTCATACATGTAATATTAAAACTACAACTTAAAAATGCTGCAAAAACGGTGAGGTTAATATACGATCTTCACCTTTTAGGTTAATTTGATAAGGTGTACAGCTTGCGCAAGACCTTTAGAAAATGATAAGGTGTGAACTTCTAGAAGTTAGTTCAGTCCTCACCAGGTAGGCCTACCGAAGGGAAGTAACAGTGAATTAATGTTCCTTTAGTTTCATCCGTTCTACGCGGAAAGGTTATATTGCCAAATGTTTCACACTTCACAGTAGTGTTGGGAACTCGGCGACGCACGACACAATCACCCAACTGTAGGGGGAGGAGACCACCTGTAAATATCTCAACTTATGATCATGAATTTCCCGACTCTCCTACTTGAATTTTCCATTTAATAAGTGTCTCAATTTAATAGTAATCAACAGTAACTAAATTGGCATATTTGTCGAAAAAAATAGAGATTTGTGGTCTAAAGCGTTGGGAATTTTGTTTTCTCTGAACTTATCACCGATGCACAGAAGCAGACAATGTAATAAACATAGAGAAAGGAACGGATATCCGTTCCTTCTCTATGAACGAACAGTAATGGTAACGCAAAGACAGGGAAAACGCTCCCCCCCCCACCGCCTACCGGCGGCGGGCGGTCCTTCTCTATGGACGGTGGTGTGGTAATAATGTTCACTCTTGGAATAAGAAACTGCGTATTATCATTGACTATGAATGTATTCATAGTCAATGGTATTATGCTCTACCATTGCGTAGTGTCCTTTGATAATTTGCGCATTGGCCTTATGGGAGAAGTATCAAGACTTACGACACTAGAAAAATGTTTAGTCTAGTCGGCAGGGTAAATCAACATTAGCATGCTACTGTACGTTACATAGGTAAATACCATTAGTACATAGGAAATACCATGATAGAAAATGAGCGGCATGGTGTTTCACCATGCTACGGCATGGTATTACAGAAATAACAGGATAATGGTAAAACCTAGGTATGTAATGGTGTTACATACTGCCTCTATATTCAGGACGTATGAATTACCAGCCATTGCTATTCTAGACCAGTCCGTGACGTCATGACAATCTGACTGCACAGCACGGTATTTCAGAGTTATCTAACCAGTACGTACGAATCTTACGTACGTAATGGTGTTGCATACTGCCTCTATATTCTCGGGACGTATGAATTACCATTGCTGTTTTAAACTAGTCCGTGACGTCATGACAAACTGCCTGCACAGCACGGTATTTCAGAGTTACCTAACCAGTACGTACGAATCTTACGTAAATAATGGTGTTTTAACATGCTTACAGTACAAAATAGCGAATCGCCAGAATGCAGTTAGATTGCACTCTTCCTCGCACACAGGAGCAGTCTCAGTCGACACACGCGTTCGTTATGGTTATGTTGGAGAGTCCGGTCAACTTTTCTTGTTCTTGTTGTTCTTTTTGTTGTGAAGTGTAAAAGTTATGAAGTGTTGTGTATGTTGTGTTAATTTCTGGAAGTGCTGTTATTATTTAATTATTATTGATTTTTTTCTTTCTACGACTGAAGCACTTTAATCTTTTTGATCGGGACTTAAAACTGAATGAATGAATGAATGAATATAGAGATTTATTCCAGAAAATTACAAAAATATTACATTGCAAAAAATAAAATTATCTGTACTTGCATTGAAATATCAAAAGCCCTTGATGCTTCTTTATGTATTATAAAAGTAAATAAATAAATAAGTTACATGCTATGAATATAAGAACCTTATAAAATATATAATGTAAAAAATACAAACTTTAAGAAGATCTATGGAATAAGCCGACATGGGCACAAATGCCTGTGCGTCAGCTTCGAGATGCATCCTTAATAAAATTACCTTATTTTAGATTGAAGAGAAAAAGAAATTGCTATGAGGGAGAACTGGAATAAAATTTATTGTACCTGTAAAACTTAGTAAAATCAAAATGTAATTGAAAAAAAACTTAAAAAATTTGCGATGTGAAAAACGTGATGGTTTCTACTGTTCGTAGTGATGTTATTGTTGTGGTAATGTTAAATTAATTGAAAGGAATGTGGATATTTGTTGAAGAATGTAAGTTTCTCATACATAATTGCTTTTATTATTTCTGTTTTTTTATCATTGTATCAAGCGATGGTGGAATTCGTTTGAAGAACTTTATCACAAATTAATTTCCTGCTTTTGTTTAAACAATATTATAAAAATAATGTTAACTTCTGATTTTTAGAACATAATTACTTTGGACGTCTGTTGTTAAAAGTATTGTTTTAATAAAGGAATGGTCTAAAAATGTCAGTCATTATTTTTGTGTCTTAACCAAATACTGTAGCATAATGATTTAATGCATATTATATTATAATAAATAACTACTAGTGACCCCCCCAGAGCCGCACTTTTGACCTTTGACCCCTGGGATTCCCTACTAACCTAACTACTACTATGTAGCCCCCCGGGTGTGATTTTTGACCCTTGACCGTCGTTGGGCTGCATCGAGTAAATTGAAGGGGATCATAATATTAATAAAATTAAAAAGATTTTGTGTGTGTGCGCAGTCACGCCTTTTATTACGTCACGCTGTTACCTTTTAACCTTGTTACCAGCCTATGTAACACATTTTTTTACGTCATGCAACCCCTGTTTTGCTGGCTTATGTAACGCCTTTTATTACGTCACGCTGTCACGCCTTTTATTACGTCACGCTGTTACCTTTTGGTCCTTATTAATCACCTGTGTAACGATTTTTATATGTCACTTTGCCATATTTTGCCCCAGGTTCCTAACCTATATCACGCATTTTATTGCGTCATGGTAGTATCTTTCGCCCCCGTGATACTGACTTATGTCATATTTTTACATCTTACAACTTCGTTTCCTTCCAGGGATGTCAAACAATTTAAAAAATTAACTAAGTAAGGTAAGAATAAACAGATTAAAAAGTTCGGTAGTATTCTTTATTTGCGGCTTATGTATACATACTTTACATCGTCAGAAGGAAATATTTTTGTTCTGAATCGAAATTCATCTGGTGTATTTTGCTTTAGATCCATGACAAGGTATCCATGAGGTTCTGATGTCGCATCGGTGTAGGCTTCTCGTAGAAATCGGGGGTTGTCAGGCCATATCTGTTGTGCGAGATGTCGAATCTGGGCCTTGTCTCGAGGATTCTTGAAGCACACTATGTAATGAGCGTTTAACGAAATGTCCCGTTGCCCTCTTCCTTGGTGAAATATATTCTGGGTTATGTAAAATACGCTGATATTGCAATGATGACATCCTTTCGTAAATAAATCCACCACTTTTTGGTCAGTTTGGTTCATCATGTCGTCGATAACAACCAGTCTTGGTGTGGCAGTATCTTCTAAATCCTCAATGTCGGGTAGACCTGATTTAAAACAAACAGGAACATCCATATCGGCTGGTTTACAAGCACCGTAAAACCAATAAATATGCGGAAAATGAGTATCACACATTTCTTCCATACTGACTATAAAGTCTTTAACGAACCGCGTCTTTCCGGCCATACTGGGACCGCTGACAATTGCCGAAAAAGGATGTTTCCACCTAGGATCCATATTGAAGACTGTCAAGAGTCTGTCAAAACTTTCGTCTTAAATAGTTTCTAAACAATCAAACAGACAAAGAAAAATAACCACCCTAATATCTTTACTCAACTTTTTTACTAACTGATATGTATAAAAATGTATACATTTTTCGATATTTCTTTCTGTTGTTCCATTCGAATGTTGATATCGAAAGGAAATACGATATTTTATCGCTTTAACATTGCGTCTTATGGGGAAACGATTCGATGATTCATTCGGCTGTTCCATTCGATTGTTGATATCGAAAGTAAAAATCAAAATATTATCACTAACATTGTGTCTCATGGGAAAACGATTCGATAATTCATTCGGTTGTTCCATTCGATTGTTTATATCGAAGTGAAATATCGATATTTTATCACTAATATTGTGTCTTGTGGGAAAACGATTCGATAATTCATTCGGTTGTTCCATTAGGTTGTTTATATCGAAGTGAAATATCGATATTTTATTGCTTTAACATTGGGTCTAACGGGAAAACGATTCGATTATTCATTCGGTTGTTCCATTCGATTGTTTATATCGAAGTGAAATATCAATATTTTATTGCTTTAACATTGGGTCTTATGGGGAAACGATTCGATAATTCATTCGATTGTTCCATTCGGTTGTTTATATTGAAAGTAAATATCGATATTATGTTGCATTAACATGTGGTCTTATGGGGAAATGATTCGATATTTCATTCGGTTTTTCATTCGGTTGTTCCATTCGGTTGTTGTTCGATTCGATATGATCCGATATTTTGCATAAATAGCGGAGCCAGTCGGCCCGCCGCTCATTCGCTCTCGAGCTCTCCCAGCGTCAACATCGTCTTCCGACATGTCCGCACCACCTTCGCCATCTTCTTCCATTATGGATGATCCTTTTCAGGAACTTCAACCCCCTACCCGGGATGTGGCAGATCTCGGGGACGGGGTTGACCAACAGCCCTTTTCAGGGCTACAATTCTCCTCTCAAGATTTGGCAGATCTTGTGGAGGGAGTTGACTTTTCTCAGCCCGTCTTAGAGGGTGAAGGCTTTCGTCCACCGCTCCGAATGGATGTGGTACCTATTGCATCTACCTACCGTGCTATACCCGGTCCCGCCCTTACCTGTTCCATGCCGCTTCTTGGCAGTCCTGATCCTCTACCCGTACCCGACCTTATGGTTAATGCTAACCCAACCATTCCTTCACCACCACCGCCCAACTTCCAAATCATTGATGAACGATCGCGTCAGTACCGCAACTTTGAGGTATTGGCACGTGAAGTCACCGTCCTCATCGATCCTCCCCAACCTGAAGATAATCCCTATACATGGCTGCGTGATACCTTCACTGGTTTGCTTAACCACCTCCTTGATGATTCCATTGCTCCTCAAGACCGCATTGGTTTCACATTTCACAGTCCTGCCCGAGTCAACCAAAAGGCTATCGGGCTGAGCGTACGTCGTATGGATCAATTCTCCATCGATGTTTTGCTACAGCTGTTGGAACGTTGCGTTCAAAGCAACGAGGAATTTCTTATTGCTGGTCCTCTGCGTGTCGTTTTTCTTCATGTTCGTGTCCCTATGGGGGGAATCCGAAACGAACGCATTGATTACACGTCAGACTTCAACACATTCTGTAAAAAGAAACATGGAATCGTCACCATCAACAACAATGATAACCTATGCCTAGCCCGGGCCCTTGTAGTGGCCATAGCATTCTCAAAGAAAGAAGAGTCCCCTGCTGCTACTGCTAAATACAAGCAGTTACTGAAATCAGGTATCAGGATTCAGAGAGGTTTGCAGACAGAAGAGGCACAGCGTTTGAGCCGTGAGGCCAACGTAAATTTAGCCGAACGTGGCGGAGGCGTAGAAGAGCTTCGGCTTTTCCAACAGTATTTGACAGAATACTGTATCACTGTAAATACAGTGTCGAGCCGAAGCTCGACGATCTATAAATATAGATCGTCGAGGTAAAGACACGATGTTTGAAGGTCCATTGGGCACTCCTGACCACCCTCGCAAACACATAGATCTGATCTATGGTGACAATCATTATAATGTGATTACTTCACTCACCGGCGCTTTCACTGCCAAATCCTACTGCAGACCCTGCAAGTATGCAGATTCTAATCAAGTAACTCGTCATCGATGTCCCACCAAATGTCCTGCCTGTATCCAACCAGGGATTTGTGATGATGATACACGAGTCAGATGTAACACGTGCAATCGTTCATTCTATGGTCAGGAATGTTTAAGACGACATTTACTTCCATCTTTCGGCAATGAATCTGCTTGTCAGGCATTGAAGAAATGTACTAGCTGCTTGCACACATACAATCTAGCTTTTAGAAAGCGAGTACATGTTTGCGGTGAATCACTGTGTACCATTTGTGACAAATGGGTCCCCCCGAACCACCAGTGTTACGTTCAACCTGCAAAACGATTCGCACCGAAAAAACCTTTCCTCTTCGTATTCTTTGATTTTGAGTGCACGCAAGAGACTCCTGTTACCGGTAAACCCAACACATATGAACATATTCCCAACCTATGCATTGCAGAGCAAGCGTGTCCGACGTGTATCAATGTTCCCGAGTCAGACTATGATTGTGGTTTTTGTGGGCATCGGCGCCACGTGTTTGAGGGAGATGGCACAGTAAAGGATTTTGTTGCGTACCTTGCTGAGCCACGTCCTCAATATAAGGATGTTATTGTCATCGCCCATAATTTTAAGGCGTATGACGGACAATTTATCCTAAGGCACATGATTGAAGAACTCGGCTGGGCCCCAGAGTTGATAATGAGTGGGTCAAAAATCCAATCGCTCAAATACTCTCATCTCCATTTCATAGACTCATTGAATTTTCTTTTGGAAGGCCTGGCAAAGTTGCCAAAAACATTTAACCTCGAAAACATTGCCAAGGGCTATTTCCCCCACTACTTTAATAAATCCGAAAATTCAAACTACATTGGCCCCATCCCAGCTCCCGAAATGTTCGGATGCAATGATATGACCCAAGAAGAAAGAAACAACCTTTTTGAGTGGTATATGCCCTGTCTCAGGACCCTTCGTTTGTCTTCAATTTCAGATCCGAGCTCCTGAAGTACTGTTCTCAGGATGTCCGCATACTGCGTCTAGCGTGCTTGAAGTTTAGGGATGGATTCATCGCTGAAAACAATGTCGATCCTTTCAGGCAGGCAGTAACAATCGCAGGGGCCTGTATGACAACGTATAGGACAAACCACTTACCTAAAGACACCATTTCTGTCATTCCTGCTGGTGGATACCGCCTCGCCGACCGTCAGTCCCGTGAAGCTTTGTGTTGGCCTGCGTGGGAGGCACATTCAAGAGGCATTGACATTCATCATGCAGGAAATGGCAGGGAAAAGAAGATCTGTGGTAAAAAGGTAGACGGATATAGCGAGGATGGGGATGAAAAAACTGTCTGGGAGTATCATGGTTGTTGGTTTCATGGATGCCCCCTCTGTTTTAAGAACCGCGATACCGCAATAAAAGGTGGTGTTGCCGGTGAAACCATGGCCTCCCGATATGACAGGACATTGGATAAAACCGAACTTTTGCGACGCAATGGTTATACCGTTGTCGAAATGTGGGGCTGTCAGTTCTCCACCTTGATTAAAAGCAATCCAGAAATTCAGCGCTACCTAGATGCTCGGGAAGACATATCCGCGCCGCCACTTGATCCTCGAGATGCATTCTTTGGAGGACGAACTAATGCGACTAAACTCTACCACAAGGTGTCAGAGGGGGAGAAGATCATGCACTTCGATGTGTGTAGTCTTTATCCTTACATTTGCAAATATGGGATGTTTCCAATCAAGCATCCAAAGATTTTTGTGGGTGCTGACTGTCCCCAGGACTTGACAAACGTCGACGGGCTTGTACGTCTCGATATTCTTCCCCCGGACAACCTTTACCATCCTGTTCTCCCTGCACGTTTTAATGGCAAGTTGTGTTTTGCGTTATGCCGTACGTGTGCGCAGTCATGCAATCAAGAAGATTGCGAGCACTCTCCTGAAGAAAGAGTTCTTTCAGGGACTTGGGTGACGTGCGAAGTTCGGAAAGCTATCGAACTAGGATACAAAATTATAAAAATCCACGAAGTGTGGCAATATGAGACGGCCAAATACGATCCCAATGCAAATACAGGAGGGTTATTCACATCATACATTGATAAATTTTTAAAGTTAAAAGTAGAAGCAAGTGGCTGGCCAGAATGGTGCACAACTGTCGAGCTTAAGGCCGAATATGTCCGTCTCTACGAAGAAAAGGAAAATATTAAAATTAACCCCAGCAATGTCTCTTTCAACCCTGGGAAGCGTGCCATCGGCAAAACATGCCTGAATTCGTTCTGGGGGAAATGGGGACAGCGTAATGACCTGCCTCATACTTCAGTAGTCAAGACCCGTGGTCAGATGTTGGATCTCTTGACTGACCCTGGAATTGAGGTGGACGAACTAATTCCTGTCAGTGACGAGTTGATGGTGATAAACTGGCACGATCTTAAGGAAGCCATTCTCCCACACCCCTACACCAACGTTGTCGTTGCTGCATTCGTTACGGCTCAGGCACGTCTCAAGCTCTACTCCTACCTCGAGCGACTGGGTGAACGCGTGTTATATTTTGACACGGACTCTATTCTATTCACCCAGAAGCCGGGTGAGGAGGAAATAGAGGCAGGAGAGTTCTTAGGTCAAATGACCAACGAGTTGGCTAAATATGGTCCTGATGCATTTATTGTAGAATTTGTGTCTGGTGGACCAAAAAAGTATGCTTATGTAATACGCATAGGTCCAAACCATTTTAAGACAGTTAGCAAGGTCCGAGGCATTACTATTAACTACAGAAATCGCGGCATCGTTTCCTTTGAAGCACTGAAGGACATGATTCTCAATGACGGTCCGGATTCTGTAGTTTCAATACCGATGAAGATAGCCCGTCCAAAGACAGGAGTTGTGGTAACCCGTCCCGAAACAAAGACCTACAGGGTGGTCTACAACAAGCGTAGGCGTGTTGGCGACTTTGACACTCTGCCTTTTGGTACCAAACGTCGTCGCATTTAAACGTGTGGTTCTTCAGGAACTCTTTTCTTTTAAAGTTTGTAATTATGCAGGTGTTTCTTCAAGGACTTAATCCCTTAGCATGTATCTATTTTAAATTTGTCATCACTTCTCAATTGATTTTTCATGTCGTGGATGGACAAATCGTCATTTAAAACTAAAGATAACATTTCATTTAAAGTCTTCGTTCATTTACAATCAGTTTCTTACTTTCTTCCACACGTCAGCTCAAATTAGTTATTTGGAGTATCGGAATTATTATTTATGCTTATTACTTCTTTAAAAGGAGACAAATGTAATACTATCAACAGCCATATTCCAAATTTACTATCACTATGACTACCACTACAACCATATAACAATAAATATTTACACTCATATAATTCATTTTAAAATGTTCGTTACTTTTTATTACCAGTATTATTTTCTTCCTGACCTCATCTATCTCGATGTTGGTCCTACACTAAGTACACCTCAATTTCATGTGATGGAAGTTATCATATTAATTCTAGCCCCTTTTCAAAAAGAGATGGCTATCGCCTATAAATAGGGCGTCGTTTTGTTTTTCTCGTCATTTGAGAGGAATGTCTCGAGCAGTGCGGATCAATCTCCAGCTCCTCCAGGCTATTGTCAAGTTGAAGCCAAGTCCCCGTCTTGCTTTGCTCCAAGTCGCTGACCAGAGTTTAGTGACGGCCATTAGTGAGTGTTTTCTGAATATTTTAAACGCCAATATACCCCTAACTCCTGAAGTGAGACGCAAACTCGAAAGATTCAAGCAAGCTATCTGTTCAATCGCGTCCTCGAAAGGTTCTTGGAAGTATAAAAGAAGTCGTTAGTAAAACACGGAGAAATTCTGGTTCCTCTTGTCATCGCCACGGCTCTTGACTACTTCAAGGATGAATCACGCTAAGAAGATGGTTTTGATTTCACCGGAGGCTCTACAACGGCTCAACGCTACACCGAAAAATGAAACGCTAAACGTTTTGGAAGAGGATATGAATAAAGTACTGCACTCTTCGGACCTCGAAGATAGGACTAAATGGGCGCAGTATCAACAGATGTTACAGCGAAGACAACATTTTCACGATGAAATGCGCAAACCCGTGGAAATACCGATCATCACCGCATCCAGCGGAAGTCTTAATGCCCGGAATTTCAGAGATGAGATTTTACGCTCGATACCCAAGGCATTTAAAACAAAAGCTGAATTACTTCTCGACCGTCTTTGTGACAACGAACTCATATCGTGGGACAGGCAGGGCACTGTTAGTATAAATGGGGTGCCGATCCCCAACTCTAACATTGTCGACTTGGTTTGTGACGTGGTGAAATGTAAAAAGACTTCGGCCGGTCCTGTGGGCTGCGCGCAATTCGTGGAAGCTCTGCGGCAGATCAACGTTCCTCAAGAATTCATCGGAAATCCTCAACGTCGCCAGCCACCGCAGCAACCCTCTACACCTAGACCTACTTTCCCGACGCTAAGCGCCAGAAGGAGCCGGACGATCACGCCACAACTTCCCGAGAGGCGGAGAAGACTCGTGAATCGTGCCTGGACACGTTTTACACCCAGTTAACCATGAAGAGGACTTTGGAAAAATTCTACTACGATCCAGCGAGCGCCGCTTGTTACGCCGGAAGCAACCAGCTAATTACAAAAACTAAGAATAAAGTCAAACCGAGAAAAACCAAAGATTGGCTACTCACCCAGGACCCCTTCACTCTGCACAGACAAAAAAGAAAACACTTTGCAAGAAACAAGTATATCGTGAACAATATCGACGATTTGTGGCAGGCGGATCTGGCCGTATTAAAAAATATTTCGAAATACAACGATGATTACAAGTACCTGTTGGTGGTTGTGGACTGCTTCTCGAAATACGCTTGGGTGAGACCGCTGAAAAATAAGACTGCTAAGGAGGTAAACGAAGCTTTCGATTCAATTTTCAAATCTGATGGACGCAAACCTCAAAATATCCAGTGCGACAAAGGAAGAGAATTTGTGTCTGTGGCTTCTGCAAAGTTTTTCAAGCAGCGAGGAATAAATTTTTACACCACTCGCAATCCCGATACCAAAGCAGCAATAGTGGAAAGGTTTATAAAGACAATAAAAACAAGATTGTGGCGTTATTTTACTCACAAAAATTCATTCCGCTATGTGGATGTTATCCAAGATTTGGTTCGAGCCTATAATAATACAGCGCATTCTACTATCAAAATTGCACCTGCAGATGTCAATGAGAAAAACGTTCTACAAGTCTGGAAACAACTTTATTCCAATGAAGAGTCGTACATCGCTCCGAAACTGAAAATCGGTGACACTGTGCGTTTGGCGAAGGAGAAAAAACATTTTGCAAAAGGATACGAACATAACTGGACGGAAGAAATATTCAAAGTCGTACGTGTGATTAGACATCCGATTCCTGTCTATGAAGTGCAAGACTTGGCGGGGGAAATAGTCGATGGAATATTCTACGAAAGTGAACTTCAAAAAGTGATTGTTCCAAAAGACAAAGTTTACAAAGTCGAAGCTGTGCTGGACATGAAAGGTTCTGGAAAGACAAAGAAACTCCTCATAAAATGGATGGGCTACCCTGCAAAGTTCAACTCGTGGATTCCCGCTTCGGCCCTGTTGAATATAACTAGCTGAATGTGGTTGGTACTGTCAGTCTGGTTTGAGGTGCCGTCGAGTGAACATGGTGGGTGTCGGTGGAATGTTTGCTGCTGCAGAGCGCGCCCCAATGCCTATATTAGGCTGTGCATCAAAGCCAGAGTCTCAGTCATCGTCAAAACCTCGTAGAGTGAACACCAGTCCCGTGTCGTCACCCAAGAGCAAAACTTTACTCAAGAAAAAGAAAACCGCACCAAAACCGAAGAAGAAGCAGATTTGCAAGAAACCTAAAGAGACACCGAAGAAGAAGAAGAAGAAAGTTCAACAGCGGAAATATCCTGCCGACATTTTTTCATAATGGCGTACGTGCATAAGCTCTCGGCCGGCTGTTCTAAAACCGAATTGGACTTGTTTTCACTACCGCCTACACAGATCACCATCGACGGAGGGCAATGGGTCCAATACAAACCTTTGTCCTCGCTTACTGACGATTCACCGATCGAATTCGTTGTGCCCGGCCACGGTGACGAATATGTGGACTTGTCTCAAACGTTAATCGCCGTAAAAGTGAGAATTGTGAAAGAAGACGATACTGCGTTGGACGGTGCCTGAGATAAAGTCGGCCCGGTAAACTATTTTCTAAATTCGCTGTTTAGTCAAGTGGATGTGTATTTCAATCAAAAACTAGTCTCGGAAAATGGCAACACCTATCCTTACCGAGCCTATATCGAGACTCTGCTAAATTACGATTCTACAGCCAAAGAAACTCACCAATCTTCGGCTCTGTGGGTGAGCGATACAGCCGGCCAAATGGACAAGACAGAAGATGAAAACGCGGGGCTCAAAGAAAGGCGGAGGTATTTCGCCAATAGCCGGCCAGTGGATATGATTGGACACATTCACAGTGATGTATTTCACCAGGGAAAGTATCTGCTCAACGGCGTGGAACTAAAGATTAAATTTACAAGATCCCGCGATAATTTCAGCCTAATGTCCAAGTCGGCGTTTAAAGTAAACATGATGGAAGCCAGCTTAATGGTGAGGAGAGTTAAGATAAACCCCTCAATGCTGATTGAACACGCCAAGATGCTAAAAACTTGTACTGCAAAATACCCGATAACACGTGTGGATGTCAAGGCGTTTACAATTTCCAGCGAAGTGTTGGGAAAAACGATAGACAATGTATACTTGGGGCAGTTGCCACAACGGATCGTCCTGGGGTTAGTGAGTAACAACGCGTTCAACGGAAGTTTCAAACACAACCCTTTTAATTTCGCCCATTTCAACGTGAACTTTCTCGCCTTGTACGTTGATGGCCAACAAATACCGGCCAAAGCGCTTCAGCCCGACTTTAGCCACCACCAATTGTACGTCAGCTGCTACAACACACTGTTTTCCGGCTGTGGTATCCATAACAGAAACCAAGGGAACGGGATTTCGAGGAGCATGTACCCCAACGGCTACTGTCTGTACGCCTTCGACTTGACTTCCGATTTGGCGGCTACATCTTCCCATTGGAACCTAATCCGAAGAGGCAGTCTACGCATCGAAATAAAATTCGGAGTCGCTCTCACTGAAGCTGTCAACTGCATCGTCTTTGGGGAATTTTGCAACGTCATCGAAGTGGACAAGTACAGGAACGTCACTGTCGACTACAACTAAGTGCTAGATGAAACCAAATCTGTAAAGAATTATATTTTAGAAGAATATTTTAGTTATTTAAAGAAGATTGATTTGTTTCATATTGAAAATTAAAATAGTTTTGTGTAATGACCTTAATTTTAGTTCGAAAAGTTTGTATTTTCAAATGGTATTGTGTTTGGTGGATTCATTTGTTGATAAACTTTATACACTGTTGCTACTTATTTCATGTTTAATTTTTATTTACTTGATGCGTGTTACATGTATTAAAGCTAACAATGTTCAAAAATAGTTATCTGTATGCACTATCAGTCCATTCCGATGGTGGAGGGAGAGGAAGAGGTGGTGAGTAAAGGGATAGTAGTGGAGCGTCATTCTCGTTCCAGTAGCGGTCAGAGACGGTCGGTCATGGAGCTGTTTGCTGATTTTCAAGGATTCAAAGACTCGCAAAATGAGTTTATAGTGAAAGAGTTCGCTGTCGCTTCTGCCGATGGCACCGTTCTACAACATTGGACAGTGAAATCCCCGTGTCCATACGCGACATTGGACTTTAAAACCAAGAAACAGTGTTTGTGGGTCACCAATAACCATCACGGCATTCGTTGGCAAGACGGAGATGTGACTACTCAAGCGTTACACAGACAATTACAACTAATATTCCAAGATTCGGTGGTGTACGTTAAGGGATTGGAAAAAGTGAAATACGTTAGAGAATTCTTCAAACCCAGTTTGGTGATGGACTTGGACAATTATCCTTCTTTGAAAATGCTTACGTCATCACCCGTATTTTGTTTCTACCACGCCCAGTCGAAAAAGATGTGCGCCCTGAATAACGTGTTGAAACTTGTTCAGTATCATAACCAATAGGTCTTCCCCACCAACAGTCACGTGACCCCCACCAGAAAGACATGTCTCGACCTAGTTGAGCGTTCATTCTCACATCAGAAACCATAGAAGTAGCATCTTTACGTCAAGTTTTCTATCATCTATTCTAAAAATGGCCGATTCTGCAAATACAACTGGTTTAAAAGGACGTCTCAACAACTGCAATGCTCCACGCTTTACCAGAATGCAAGATCTCCAACAGGGAGTACCGTACGAGATTAAAAACTTTACCAAGACACAATCACGCTATGGCGAAGCTGTCTGCGCAATCATCAAGGGAGTTGAAGGGGAACTCTTGAACCTGTACCTACCGCACCGCTTCCTCACCATTCTCACGGACGCCATCATCGAGGGCTACAACAACGGAGAAGCCGAAAAGATGTCACTATTGTATCGAGGCAGCAGCAGAGGAATAGAATTCGTGTAAATAGCTTTAGAAAATGTCGTATCAATAAATCTGTGTGTCTCTATTCTGGTGTTATTACTTTCCTTGTTCATAGTTCAATGTTTATGTATTAAGCTTTAACTTTCCTCTCATAAATCATGAAATTAAAAACTTGTCTGAAAGAATTGTACTGTGTATGAAACATATTTTTCTAGGAATTCATTATAATTCATTCAGAATATGATATAGAATGTTTCGTAATAGTAGATAAAAATTAAGAGCCAGTTGGTATGTTCAAACTTGTATGAGATGGGACAGAAACAACAATAGTGAACTTGATTTACTCAGATAGATGCATCATTCTAAAAACAATTACAAAATCAGATTTATTAATTTTTAATTGGTCATAGAATTAGAATATAACTTCTTATTGAGGAAAGTAAAACATAATGTATGCGTTACATAAGCTGTCATCACGGGGCAAAAGGTAACAGCGTGACGTAATAAAATGTGTGACATAAGTTGGCAAAACGGGACTACAGACACCAGCGTGACGTAATAAAAAACGTAAAAACGTTAACATGGGGCAAAAGGAGGCAGCATGACGTAATAAAAGGCAACATAGAAAGCATGACGTAATAAAAGGCGACGTACATAAGCTGGCAACATAGAGCAAAAGGTAAGAGCGTGACATGATAAAAGGCGTTACATACGCTGGCAACATGGACCGCACAAAACAAAAATAATTAGGTTGGCAAGACTGCTTCCCGCAAAATGAAAATAATTTAAGTTGGCAACACTGCATCCTGCAAAACGAAAAATAATTTAGGTTGGTAACACTACATTACATGGGGTTATTTAAAATGTCCCTTCAATTTTGATTTGGAACCCTCTTCAATTTACTCGATGCAACCCCACGTCGGTCAAAGGTCAAAAAGGACTCAGGGGGGGGGGGCACATAGTAGTAGGACAAAGCTAGGTTAGCGGGGGAATCCCAGGGGTCAAAGGTTAAAAATCACACCCGGGGGCGTACATAGTAGTAGTTAGGTTAGTAGGGAATCCCAGGGGTCAAAGGTCAAAAGTGCGGCTCTGGGGGGGTCACTAGTAGTTAAATAATTATTTTATGAGTTCAGTTGAAACAAATTAAAAATAATTTACTCTATAAATTTTTATCTACGTAAGCTTTAAAATATAACTAGATAACACGTAGCTCGAAATCGAGCAAACCCTACTTATATACTTTTAAAATTTAATCAAAGGGCTAAATTCATTAACAAAATCATAGCTTGATTACTGAAACTTGTAAAGTTAATTTTATCTACCGCAGGAGTTTCCGGTAAACGTTAACAATTAGGAACACCTTCATTTCCCCATGTCCTCTTTTTTCTGAAATGTATATTTTAACACCAGCAAAAGATCAAACTCTGCTACAGCAACATGTAGCTGACCGAGAGCAAACACTGGCACGTAATGACTTCCTTTGTTTAGTGATTGCCGCTGCACCTTATTGATAGTTACCGCCAAAACAGAGATTGCAGGGAACGGCTGTCTTTATAAGCATAACCTTTCCTTTGTGGCAAAAACGCGTAAATGAAACATTATCTCTAACAGTCTTTTCATTCTTCAAATGCAACCATTGGTTGAGGTTGGTTCATTGGTCTGAGGTTGGAAGGATCAATGTTCGTCTTCTTCTTATCGTTGGCATTATAAATGCACCAAATTCAAAAATATATTTGCTCAGATTAATATAACTTCAAAAAACACTATGAGATATCGTAAACTACATTGTAAAACTGGTAACTGCAATGTTTAAGAACTTTAAAAACACTTCGTAACATAACCTAAATTACATAATAATTCTTTTAAAAAGAAAACTGTTGAAAACAAAGCCAAACCAGCAGTAAAAATAAGTTTACCTGTAGAACTATTTCAGAGCTTGGCCATATGTTCAGTTTGTAAACAAAACTGAGCTTGCTCAAATGTCGATGAATAACGCCACTGTTCCGAAACTTCAGCCCTTTACTGTACTTTAGTGAAGCCCTTTTTTAAAATTCTGAGACATGTTGACAAATCTACATAAAATTCCCTTTAATTTGACACCTGAAACGTTAAAATCCGCCCAGCCGTTACTGCGGTTGAACTTTAGCCATTCCTTACACTAATTTTCCCCAAAACACAAGCCTCTCCTTCAAATCAGCTAATTCTTTGTTATACCAACTATAATTTGCTTTTCCTTTAATTGAACATAACTTATTTCTTTTTCTTTGTTTGAAATTCATTGTTGGTGATGGTGATTTTATATTTTGATTAGGATTTTTGCGGACATTTGCCATCACTGATTAGTAAAAAACAAGTTTCACGACGTTTCGGGATCTGGAATCTGATCCCGTCTTCAGGTGGAAGAAAACCTATATAGAACATAACAAGATTAGTAACACATAGCCAGGAAAACCTGGAGAAAAACACAGCTAAAACAGAGAACTGTAAAAGCAGTCACGAAAACAAACTGTGTTATTTTGTGTATTGTTTTTCTTTTCAGCTTATTGTTTTCGTGACTGCTTTTACAGTTCTCTGTTTTAGCTGTGTTTTTCTCCAGGTTTTCCTGGCTATGTGTTACTAATCTTGTTATGTTCTAGGTTTTCTTCCACCTGAAGACGGGATCAGATTCCAGATCCCGAAACGTCGTGAAACTTGTTTTTTACTAATCAGTGATGGCAAATGTCCGCAAAAATCCTAATCAAAATATTATTTCTTTTTAACACTGAAAAATAACTTACATTATTTTGCACAGCTTAAAAAAACATACTGAACATTTCTATTGCTGTAGTATTTCTAAATGAGTTGAACATATTTTCCCTGTCTTAGGAAGCTAATTGCAAACATAGGTTAGGGATTGATGCTTGTGGTAGCTTAAGTTTAAAACTATTTACAATATTTACTTCCAAAAAATTGTTTTTGGGAAGCATGACAGGTATTTTTACTATTATAAGATCGTGGTCTGAAAAAGGGAACAACCTCACTACTAATATTTTTATTATGATTACTGTATTTGTAAATACATTGTCCAAGCAATTTAAACCCCTAGTTGGTTGGTCATTCAAACAAATAAAGTTATGCTGCCTGAAAATGTTTAAAAATTCTCTTACTGATTTTTTTTCTGTGGTAACATTAAAATTAGAATTTATATCACCTCCAATAAATATTTTGTACTTCTTCCACTTAGTAAAAAAATTTAAAAAGTCATCTATAGTATGCAGAAAAATGTCGGCATCCTCAGCAGTTGAATGGTAAAGAGACACTACAATAATTTTTAGATCATCAATAAAGACGGCTGAGGCTTCAAAATGAGATTCTTGACAAAATAATTTAATATCACAAACTTTAGATTGCAAATCATTCCTAACAAATATAAGAGATCCACCCCTTATGTGATTTTGGCGTACATATGCACTAGCACAGTAATAACCCATTGGGAAAAAACATTCTACCTCATTTTCATTAAGCCAATGTTCTGAAATACAAATAAAAGTTATGTCATCAAAATCTACTTAAAAACTTTCTAATACTGTTATTTTATCATTAATTCCCTGTATATTAAGAAACAAACCCCTAGTAAATATATTATTTTTTTCTTTAAATAACTTATGTTTATTATTTACAATTTTTTCATTAGCTGATTAACAAGTTTGCTGGGCACTGATTTTTTGGCATGCATAGTTTGACTGTACTAAATACAGGGATCTTTTAGAGAAGAGGACACAGATAACAAATGTTCAGCATGACTGGTATTGAACATTCTACTTGAACATTGCATGACTTCTACTTGACTTTGCACATGTGAATCACATGACTTTGTTAGACTTTCACAGAAAACAACACCTTTTTATGGATGATGGCGAACGGGAAGATGTTTGTGTCACAACTGACAAAGAAGATGGGGGTGACCTCGGATCATACGGGGACTGCAGCACATCTGGGTCACACGGCACAGCAGGAACAGGCAGATGGTTGAAGGTGGTAGTTGTTAATCCTCCCTCAGAGCAGCTTCTTGTATGGTCTGGTGATGATACAACGCTGTTTACTGGTTTGTTTGCTTTCATCAAAGCATATGAAAGTTTGGTTTAGTTGTCCCTTAAACTCGAAGTATTGTAAACCGTTCCTTGACCATTCTGAGTTATCATTGTACAGTACAACTGTGACAGAAGCTTTGGGATCCCTTTGGAATTTTACCAAATTCCTCACTAAGCAATGCAGTGGGACTTTATCTCGACAGCAGCCTAATTGCGAACATATGAGCTTTCTAAGATTTTTCTTTTTGAAGTCGAGGATTAATTGGTGGAATGCTGCATTGTAGTCTTCTGAGCTAGGCTTTCCATTATATTTCGCCTTTGTAACGAGTCTGTTCACAGTGGCACCGCCTTTAGCTACTTGACATGTTAAGGGGTTGTTGATGAAACTTGAGGTTGTCGGCTTACCGAGGTACTTCTTAAAACCTGTAGCCACACCAGCACTCATTTGCCTCTCATCATGAACATCAGCTGATATAGAGTGCACAAATGCAACATACTTTTTTTTCTTGAAACTTGTTTATTGCTTTTCCCATATGTGACTCAATCACCTGAACCATATGTTGTAACACTTGAGATTCTCCCTACATATAAATAGTTTATGAAGCTGGCCACTTCATAATACTTTATTAATTAAATCTATTTAAGTTGTTGAGCGCTCAATCAACTTAAAGGTTACAGGAGTATTTCATGTGGACAAGTAAGTCATGTTTTCCTCTATAATCGGTCTGAGTAAACCTTTAGAGCTGAACTGGGCATGGGTCAACTGATAAGAGAGGTATGGGACACTGTGAACCTCACAGCAGCAGGAAAGGCCAGAGTAGCCCTGTCCTTCTTGGAGTAAAGAGTTAGTTATTGTAGCAGCTGAAGAGAGAAGATTACCCTCACACTCAATGTGGATTTTGCCAATATTTTAGATGGCCGAGGTATGTCAACATTAAATTTATATAAATTGTTGTGATTGATTTAATAGTTCAATTCTTTTAAATTAAAAAAAAATATTAATGAAGGCTAAATTCAAAACATGATCTCTATTACAGGATCAAACAATCTTATGCAGGAAAGTTATGTAAGCTTGTTTCATGAGGAAAAATGTAAATTATAAATATTGATTTTAATTTTATGAACAAATATTATGGAGTTTATGAGGTGTAATTATGTTGCAAATATTTTGTAAAGAATAATTATTTTACCTCTTTCAGAATAAGGTAAATACTGTCAGGGCCGCCGACAGACATTTTGAGGCCCGGGGCAAAGTTTGGGAGTGAGGCCCCTCAATACAAAAAATCGTAAATAAAAAATACCTTTGTCTGTCAAATAGCTACATTTGTAAATTCTGCTGATTACAAACTTTTTGATTTAAAAATGTTGAATATCTTAATTTGTTCAATACAAAACAACTACATCACAGGTTTGTACTAAACTTTTGATTTATGAATTTTAAAAATTCAGAACATTACAAACAGTAAAAGCTGGTAAAATCATTTTTGTTACGGCTACTGAATAACACTGAACTTGGTATTAAAAGCACTAGACTAAAAAATGTATATTTCTAATAAGCCTGTACCTGGGGGTAAAAAGGATTTAAGAAACAGTTTTAAGTTATTATACAAATTATTCACGGACTACCTAACTACTATAAACTACTTTACTTGTTTTCCTTCTCTTTTCCAACTCCCATAATGCCTGTGGTGCGTGTGACGTCACCAGGACACCATATCCTAGCCCTAGCATAAGGCCCCCTTGGCCCTTTGGTAAAAGTATAGCTTAAGTCGAAGATGTAGTAATAACTACTCTCTGACTGGCCAAGATACTTTATTGTGCCAGCTTGAGGCTACAGACGAGCGCATTCTTTCGGTCTGCTGAAAGCATCTTGAGCTGCTTAAATTTTTGTATGAGGAAACCTGAATTTCTTTGGACCTTGGTTCATACCACAGATAAACGAATACATTCGTTTATGTATCCCTTTATCTGTGTTCATACGTAGCTGAACTCAAACTCAGAGGAGAAACGAAGCTGAAGTTGTTAATCATTGGAAAAAATTAATGTCACGTCTTGAGTCGTAAATGTTATTGTTATTACTATTATTCTTTTGTAAAATATACTCCATTTAGTTAAAGATAGGAATCCTTTTCCTTGGTCCATCGTAGGCCTGTACAAAAAAAGGTTTGTGATGAATTTAGAGTGTAAACGATTTGTATTGGACGAATGCTGAGCTTGGTACGGATTTAGCTAATGTGAGGTCTGGTGCAGGCCTATTACCTCGGGGGGCCCAGACGCGACGGCCGAAAACCAAATGACATTGTATCAAAATAAGGCAAGTGAACAGTTAGGTAATTTTAATTGTATACGTTTTTAAGTACTAAGTGTTTATATATCTTCTAATCTATACTTATTTAATACGCGAGCAGTTTTTTTGTTACAAAGACTCCTCCTAAACTACCGAAACGATTTTCATGTTTTTGGTGTCATTGGAAAGAGCTTGGCGTGAAGTTTTGCAGGAAATAAAATTTAAAAAGGTTTGACCAAAGGGAAGAGCCCTAGGCACCCTTAAAGTTTCGTATTAGTCCATAAGATTTAACATGGGAATAGAAATTTCAAATAAAGCAGCTGATTGGAGCAAACAAAGTTTTTCAGCAAAGCCATATGTTGTTAATGGAATTGAAACCATTGCATGTAGAGCTGGGGGCATTTCAGTTGATGGAAGATGTAAATAAATAAACTATTATCCTAATACATACTTAAGGTCAGAATTCAGTTTTAAAAACATTTATTTTGAATCACATGTGTGAAGATCTTAATATTTACATATGTTTATATTCCAAAGAAAAATACTAAAAGGAGAAATTAATTCGTATGTATAAATTCTATAAATGTAAATAAAAGAAAATACCCCCGTTGCAGCAGACCTGCATACTCAGCGAATTTCAAATGCAAAACAACATATTTCAATCCAACATACAGAGATTCAACATGTTTTTGTAAGCTCCTTAAGAATAACATGGGGAAAGTGTATGCAGGTTTGCTGCTACGTGTATATTAAAACTGGGTGGTTTTAATTCAATATTTAGTTGATCTGAACTAGAAGAAGCCATTTACCAAGTTTTATCAAGATATGTTGAGAAATAAGCGAGATATAGAATTTTCTTTATTTCCCATAAGGTTAACATTGGGACAACGTACTGTGTTTACCACTTTCAATATCTCGGAAACCAATGGACATAGAGCAGTGACTCAAATTACTAAATTGTTTGTTTTTTTGAGCTGAATTCAATAATGCTAGCAAAAATTGGATAATTTTTAATTTTCTATGCAAAAAAACTCAAAAAACCCATTTATGGGGGGGTTTACCCCCCTTTACCCCCCCTTCCGGTGGTCCGATCGGGCTGGTTCACGAACTTCTCCGAGTGATTACCACTTTACACGTCTGTACCAAATTTCATTAAGATCGGACCATGTTTACGGCCGCTATTGTGTTAACAGACATATATATATATATATATATATATAGATATATATAGATATGTGTATATATATATATATATATATATAGATACATATATAAAAATTCAAACGAATAGTGTTTTTTGCTTCTTGGGGCCCCAAAATGAAAAGTTAACATAGTCTCGGGCTTAGGTCTTACCATGAGACCTACGGTAATAGCTTATTCCTTTAAGGAAATTCGCTAAAAGAAACCGACTTAACATTGATTATAAGTAGATTTGTTGAACCATTTTAGTTCGGTTTGAGATTAAGACGGGTCATACACTACTTAGGGCCGTGAAACATGGACATCTCCTCAAAGATGACTGAGTATCCACAAAAAATCTATATTAAAAATGCTTTTGTAAAAAGTTTTAGTATAGGACGTTCAACCATATAATTAATAGAATAGTTCTAGAATACTGAACTATAATTATTTTTATTTTGAAATCAATACATAACAATTGCTCGATTTCGAGCAACAGGTTTACTAGTACATTTAATTTTGGTCTCCTTGTTTTAAAAACTCTAATATTTAATAATCCTCAAAAATATTCTCAGCTCAAAATGTGGCCCCTTCCTTTTGTGGCCCGGGGCAATCTGCCCCCTTTGCCCCCCCCTCTCGGCGGCCCTGAATACTGTGTTGGTCAGATTTTAAAAAGTAATAATGTCAGTTTAATGTAAATTTAAATGTTGAAACTAAGCTATTTTATGCAAAATATTAAAACAGTAAAATACTAGAAATATTTGTTGGAGCTGTTTGAATTAAATTTAGGTCATGAGCTCTTATAATATTTAACAATTTATTAATGTGATTATTTGCTCATAAATGTCTATTGCTGTTTCATGTTTATTGTTAATCTTGTCTAAAATATTAATTGTTGTACTTATTAACTCATAAAGTCATTTAGAAAAAAAATAACTTAGTGAAAATAATGATTGAATGATTGCCAGAGTCAGTATAAACTGGAAATATATTAGAAAATCTGTTAATCTATGAAGACTTGAATTAATTAATGCAAAGCCGTAGCCAGGAAATTTTTTCGGGGGGGGGGGGGTTTGGCCAGGGCCGGCAGGTGAATTTCCGGCTTGGCAAAAGTGGTGACCGTTTTTTTTTTACTCGCGTGTGTGCTTTTCGGCGCCTTTGTCGTCGTTTTCGACCCTTTTCAACTGTTTCCGGGGGGTTTCTACTATTTTAGGGGGGGTTTTCACCCCCAATTTCTGCATTTCCAATTATATTACTACTATTTCGGAGGGGGTTCTGACCCCCTAACCCCCCCCATTGGCTACAGCCTTGAATTAATGTGTTGTAAATTTGTGTTTAAATTATTTTGTAACTTGTTATTTTATAAATAGTGTTTCTTAACAGCTCATGAAGTTTTTATGCAAATAAAAGTAAACATTTTAGGACTTTTCATCAATTGCTGAGTAATATACTGAATTATACTGTACTGTATGGTACTTGTACTTAGCTTTGAGTGTCGAAATTTATGTGGAAAATTATAAATACTTTGGTATTGAATCTTAATAATCTTTTGAATGCAGAATATAATTATTAAAATGTCTCTGAGGTTAGGCTACTGAGTTAAAGAAAATTATATCTATGGTGTTAAACTTTATTTTATGCAGTTCTGAACATTGAATCAGATGTAAAGGAGAGAATATATTCTTGAACAAGGAAAATACTTTGAATTTATTTTTATGATAACTTGCGATTATAATGTTTGGATAAAATGGAATAAATATGTAAAATATAATTTTGTAATTTTGTGATAAATAAAATGAAACTTTCATAAGATTTAAATAATAACAACAAAAATTAATTAGCTGTTGGTGGACTTAAACTATTTATGGGGTACATTGTCCAGGGTTCTTTTCTGGAGTCCCATTCACACCTGCTTGGACAGTCAACAATGGATCTACTGAACTTTTGACTTCTGGCTCTCTGTCTTCGGGCCTGCCTAACCTCCATGCGTGTTCGTGACATCCCGTATCGTGTGACGTATTTTTGGTGTAGACCGAACATTTTACCATGCACGGTTACTTCTGATTGCGGTGAGTGATATCTTTCCATTTATCTTCTGGAATTAAATTTTTCTGGAACCGAAGATGACTTACTGCGGACATTGGGAATAAGCAGTGCCTATATCCACAACTATATTTAGGTGGGATCAGACCAACGTATTTTGACAAGAATATTGTAGAGTAAGTTTTGTATTTAAATAATATTTGTTTGTGTTTATTAATGTATTGATGTCTCTCATGTATATATATTTTGGTTTTTGAATTTGTTGCCTCAGATATATGATGTATATTTTTGTCTGGGATTTCGGAGCGCTCCAAAGATAAAAATTGATATGGATTAGTGTGAGATAAATATTATATTGTTCGAAACAGAACCTAAGGGTAGTAAGTATTAAGTCATTGAATTTTGTACGGATAATTATTTGAATACTACATGTTCTTAGTATTGAATATTATATGTTCTTTTCTCAAGTAAATTTTGAAACAAAATGTTTTACTTTAGTGAATTAATTGATAATCTCTTAAATAAAAGTAATTGTTATTGAATATCAAGATTAATCTTTTCTTTTTCCTTGGATATCAAAGAGATTATATAGTTCTGTGTGTTATCTAGTATTCTTGCTATCAATTTGCTAATCAATTTTACTGATAGGATAAATAATTGTGATAGTCAATCTTGATTAAAATGAACTAAGACTTTGGAGATACAGATTAATTATTTAATTTTTTTTAGCATTATAATTAAATATTCTGAAAACTTGTGATGTTATCAATGAGATTGAGGTTTGAATTTAATAATGGTTTTGACTTTTAATACACAATGTTGGCAACCCAGTCACTCCCTGGGAACAGGAGAACTTCCTTATTGGATCCTGTGACTACAGCAACTCTTCAATAAGGTGGCGCCCCAATATTTAATAAATAATTCATAACAACGGAAAGACCGATCAGCCATTTAAATTTAAGTTTGAATTATACTACAATTTGATACCACACCCTTCTCCCTGAGTGTAGCTGAGCAAGTTGAAGGTCACAATGTCTAACCTACCGTGGGCGATATGGTAAGACTTAAGCACAGGACCACCATAACTTTCATTTTGATGCCCCTAGACCCCAAAAACACCGTTCGTTCATTTTCATATACAGTATACATAAGTATACACAGGGTGTTGATAAAAAACCCTTCAGGACTTCGGGATATGGTTACTTACACGAAAACTAAGAAAAAAGTTCCATAAACATGGGTCCTAAAATGCTCGGTTATCAGTCTGTTGGTCTGTATGTGTTTTTAACATGACTTTGCATAACTTTGAAACTACAAAAGATATCAAATTCAAACTTAGTAGTTATATGATGACTATTAGGACCTATTTTGGTGCGGAGTATCAAGTTTCTACTTTGTACCTTTTCAAAATGGAAGCCAATTTTATATTTTAAAACTTAATATCTTAAAAACCGTAAATTTTTCAAAAATTGGACAAGAGACAAAAAAGTTGCGAAATGTTATTTCCTACAAGACCATATAAAGATTATCAAGATCGAATAATAATTAATGGAGTTATTGTAATTTTTACAACAGAATACATACTTGTTTTATGGTAGCTATAGCAAATTTACTTGAATTCTGTTAGCAAAATCGCAATAACTCCGTTAATTATTGTTCGATCTTAATAATCGTTATATGGTCTTGTATGAAATAAAATTTCGCATCTTTTTTGTCCCTTGTCCAACTTTTGAAAAATTTACGGTTTTTAAGATATTAAGTTTTAAAATATAAAAATGGCTGCCATTTTTAAATGGTACAAAGGAGAAACTTGATACTCCGCACCAAAATATGTCCTAATAGTCAGCATATAAGTATCAAGTTTAAAGTTAATATCTTTTGTAGTTCCAAAGTTATGCAAAATCATGTTAAAAACACATACAGACCGACAGACGGATAACCGAGCATTTTAGGATCCATGTTTACAGGAACTTTTTTCTTAGTTTTGATGTAAGTAACCATATCCCGAAGTCCTGAAGGGTTTTTTATCAACACCCTGTATGTATATGCCTGAAAGTAGGCATGATAACTTTTGTAAAAAAGGTCCGATCGCTATGAAATTCGGCACATACGTGTAGAACGACATTTATTACTTTGAGTTCGAAAACCAGCACGATTGGCTCTAAGGACCCTAGGACGGTTTTTTAACAAAGTAAAAACATGGGAAACTATGGTTTTTATTGGAAAATATTGATTTATAAGGGGCCATTGGCATTTATTCCATTGTTGATGTATTAACACTTAACACCCTTCTTAACAATTATTTGTGGAACTAGAACTTTATTGTTTACGGCCATCGGTAGGTGGAGTCATGTGGTAGTGTGGCCATAGACGTCGCGCCAGGGGGCCTTGTGCCCCCCCCCCCCCCCCCCCCAACATAAAAAAGTTTATTTTCGTTACCGCCGACCGACAATAAAATCCAAATAAAAATATTTTCTACTATTTTCTAAAATTATTCCTCTACTCACAAGTCATTGAAACCAATTGTTTTAAAGTAAGTTGTTTATTTTTGCCATATTAATTGTTAAAATTCACTCTGACTTTATATTTAATCATTATTAAATTCACTTGATATAAGATAAAACATTTAGCTTAACAAAGAGGTTTTACGAAGTGTTATACATTCATTGAGTATCATGCCGTCTTTTTATTATTTAACTGGGCGAAGTTTGGTCACTCTGTGCGCTGGAGCATTTAGTTTTAGGTCCCGACGTCCATTCGTACTTCGGCAGTGCTGTGAGATAGATTTCAATTCTGTGGTTGTGCCTTTATTCCTACTAGCAATTTCCCGATACTACTTCAACACGGTCTTGGGTAAATTAACTATGTAAATACTTTTACTACTGTCCTTTTCTATCAAGTAGTACACCTTATTATTTTTATCTTCCTTCCATCACATACTTAAATCACACTTCTGGCCATTTATCCGTACAAGTCACGGCTGGTCCTGACATGTCGTCAGGTCTAGCCGACCACATGGATAACCTACAAATGGAATCCGAAATAGCTGTTAATTCAATTTTGTCTACAAATAATGAATCAAACCATTCTGACAATGAAAAGAATATTAAGCGTAAACATGATGATCAACTAAATGATGAAAATAAAAGTAATGAAAACCTAAATCCACCAAAACCCAAAAAATCAAACCAGATAAGATTATATAAAAAAGATAATAAAGGTCCATTTGAAATAATAATTCAAGACAAGAATAAAGCAAAAATCAATCATTTCCAGATAGGAAAAATCATTAAAAATCATCATACTAACATTGATTACATCCAAAGATCTGGCCGCAACGTGTCTGTGTTCTGCAATTCCTATCAATCCGCAAATGACCTAATCTTATCCCAACATCTTATTCACTACAATGTTTTCATTCCATCTATTAGGGTGTACACATATGGTGTCGCAAATATTGATCCTTCAATCTCTGAATCTGAGATACTTACTGACTCTGTTTGCAACAGTCCCATTCTTGAAGTTAGCCGTATTAAGCAGAGAGTCAACCAACAGTTACAGGACACCCATTCTGTAAAAATTACCTTTGATTCTGACACCTTGCCTGAATACATCTCCTTAAACTATGTTCGTGTCCAAATTGAGCCCTACATGATTCCTGTTAAACAATGCTTCTGTTGCTTTGCCTATGGGCATGTTGCCAATTCCCCTTGCCGAAACACCAGAATCTGTAGAGACTGCGGTGACATTTTTCATTCTACACCGTGCGAACTACCACGTAAGTGTGTTCATTGTCTAGGTCCCCATAGTAGTAATTCTAAGTTCTGTCCTGAATACATCAGGCAAAAGAAAATAAAAGAAAGGATGAGCCTAATGAGGGAAGATTACTTTAAAGCCAGTAAATTCTTCCCTATCACGTATAAGATTGTTAAACGTGTCTCAAAAAGACCACAATCTTTTGCAGAAGCAACCAGATCTTTGGAACTAACAAATCTTACTAAATATCCAGCCCTACCAGAAACTTCATTAAACTAGTCAAACTCCTCTTTCAAACAGGTATTTACCACTAGATACTGTTCCTGAAACTCCCTCGGCTAATGTTGCTCCACAAACGCCACTCCAATTCCGAAAGCCATTATCTAATACAGCTAATAGATAAAAAAATACAACTCCTCGATCTAGCCCCACGAGTTCACGACAAAATTTAAGTAACATCACTAAACCCAATGTAACAACTAAACCTGATCCCCCAGAAATTACTCAAGAGAGAAGTGAGTACCTAAAATCGCTTCTTAACGCTCGATTAGCTGAAATTAGAAACAAATTTAAAAACACTAATATCACAACAAAAAAACAAATGGATGATTTTCTTGCTACTTTTATTGATAGCCCTTTTCCTGACACTAAAACTAACATTTTATCTAATAAAAGCAACACGACAAACAACTTAACACGAAACAAAAACACCAGTGCTGCTGTCCCACCAGATAAAAAACAACACGGCACTTCATAAACTAAATATATTACAGTGGAATTGCAGATCTCTAAGACCAAATGGCCAGAGATCTGTCAATATTTCAATAAAAATCAGATTCATATTGGATTAATTCAAGAAACCTGGTTTTATGACATCTTTAATTTATCAGATTGCAATACTTTGTGAACATATATGTCTTCTCAATCCAAGGGTGCTTCATCCTGGCCATCCTTTTTTCGGGATAGGTAATGCTTGAGCGGCCCAAGCGAAGAAGACATCCTAAACCCTCCCTATCATAAAAATCCATCATTTCATTAAATTCCTGTTTTCCCGCTATTACTAACAATAAATTACACAAAATACACTACAATATTGTATATACATTACTAACTCCAGAAAATATTAATATAATGCAACAAATCATTGCAACACTAACCAAATTATGTCAATAATAAGATTTAATTTTTACTAGAGAGACTAACCAAAGGGAAGGACAACCACAAGAATAGTGAACTTCGGGGCCTCATGGGCTAAGAGCCCAGGCCGCCAAATTTGGCAACTAGAAAAAAAAATGTCCCGACGTCGTTTCCTATATTGGATGAATTAGGGCCGTAATCTGTTGTTTTTATCTTGCTGTAATATTTTTCTGATTGTCCGTTAGATAGTTTATTGAGTTGAACCTGCAAGCTGCAGTCGAGAACGCAACGGGAATGACATTTACGAGGAAGAAACAACTAGGAAATTAGGGAAATTGTAAATAACACGGTTGGTTTTCGACCACCTATGTTTTTATAGAAATAAAACAATAACTGTAATCTGGTACTGAGGTAAGCATAACAAAATTGTCTTCAACAGTCACGTTTTCATAATTTTAATAGTCCCATAATATTTAGTAGTTTCACTTTTTTGCATACATTTTGTTATAGAACTGTCTTATAAACCATTAAATATATTTTTTTAAATTTCTTTTTTCTGTTCCATGTAACCCCTGTGTATGATAATCTGCAACAGAATTGCATTTTCAATGTGTTTTCAATTCAAAACAGTTGGTGTTCCAAGTAACTCCTTACCACCCAAGGGATAACTTGGAATACCCATATTTTATTTTTTTTATATACAAAAATGTTTTTCTTTTATGTTTATGTAGTAAAGCTTGTAAATGGGGTGGGACTGGAAATTTGAAATAATGTTGGAATTTTTACTGTCATCGGTTAAAAATTGACATGATGTCATAGTCAAAAACTGTTCCAAGTTACCCCGGTTTACGGTATATAATGTTGAATTTTAGCGAATTTCCTTAGAAATAAGCTATCGCCGTCGTTTTAACAGAACAGAATGGACAAAAAATATCCGTTCAGGGTAACCTCAGCAATCATATTAATATTTATATTAATTGACAGCTTTTTATGTGTACTTTCTGGATATGAAGTGAGTTTATTGTGAAAACGCATTTTTACCTGCAAAAATCACGATTTGTTTCAAAATTTAACATGGGCTTATATGGGAAATAGAATTTTCATTTTTTGCGTTTTGTGAGCATGATAACTCTTGTAAATATCCTCCGATTGTAACAAAATTTGGTACAGATATGTAAAACTAGATTCTCTTGGACGAGTTCGTAAACCAGCCCGATCGACATTGCCACTTCGCATTGGTTTTCACATTTTTTCCTTGTGTTCTTAGTATCAGGGCAGCAGAATGTTGGCCTAGCCAATTTCCTATTCACTCTCTACTGAGGTTTTCAAGGAATCGCTTTGAGTAATTTCTCAGTTTATCAATGTATTTAATAGAATTTTGGTTTTTAAACAATTTTATGTTAATATAATTTAAAAAATAAACATTCTTGCCTACTTCATTGAATGTAATCTTTGTGTTTTTTCATCTAAGTCATTTACCATTTTTTTACAGTCTTAGTAAAACAAGCTATAATATATTATTTAAATATATAAATATATCACTTGTTTTTTTCTTTTTTCATAATAATGGATTAATTATTGGATATTTTGTAATTGGAAATTCGCTGAGTACGCAGGTTTGCTGCGACGGGGGTATTTTTATTTTCTTTGAAAATCGTAAATAATTTAAGCTTTTTTAATACTGTATATTTCAAAGGGTTTTAAAGGCTTAAAACCCCACTTTTCTGTACGAAAGACCAAAAATTTTCCGGGAGAGAGCCCGGAGTATGGGGGGTATTTCATACCCAAATCCTAGTGGGAGGGGGGGAATACCCAGACCCCCCGTTTGGTTGTGCCCCCCAAATCTACGATATGAAATGAAAATAACTTTATTCATCAGATTGTACAAGTAAAATAGGAATGGCGTCGCAGCTTCATACTAGTCATACATTATTGACCAATAAAACTAATTCTAGATAAATTCTAAATAGTAAACATATATTCATCTATTGAATAAATAAACGGTATCAGGAAACTGACACATACTTTCTCCCTTCAAGTAATTTAAAACCAGAAAACATATTTAGTGAAATAAAACAAATTAACAATTAATTATCACACAAATATATGCCAAATGTTATCAAAAACGGTTAGTAAATAACGGAGATATCGATTTTTAAATATTTGCCATGAGAATAACATTGGACAACGTACTGCGTTTACCGCCGAACTAAAATATCAATTATATCCGCAACCAGTTGACATAAACTCATGATTCAAAATACTAGATTATTTAGTTTTTCAAGTCAAATTTAATGGTTGCAAGTATATTTTCTTTAGAGGTCACAGATTTTGTGAAATTTCAAAAATATGAATTTTTTAACACTTAAACCCCCATAGCTTCTGAACCTGAATTTTTACAGACATGCGGGTGGTGTCATTTTGTTTGTCATCTTAAGCACTAAAAACCATGAAATTTTTATCAAAATCGTTAGAGCCGTTTTTGAGAAATTTGGATTTTTGTCATTTTTTATGGGTTTTTATGGTGTAAATACCCTTAAAAATCAAAAATTCAAAAAAATGAAAAATACGCCTGGAGATACCACCGCTTTATACCTACATGCCAAATTTCATGAAAATCGGTCCACTGGTGTCGTCTCTAGCTTTGTTTACATCCACACACACACACACACACATACATCCACACACACAGACAGACAGACACCACGCCAAAAACCATTTTTTTGGATTCAGGGAGCACTAAAACGAATATATCCACTACCAACTCAAATTCGAAAATTTTGACGAAAACAATACTTTCTCCATATACATTGTATAGGGGGGAGAAAGTAAAAAGGTCTGTCCAACAAATACTCTTTTAATGCAGTCTTAAATTTGTCTTATCTTTGATTTTTTTCATAGAGTCAGGCAATTTATTGATAAATTTAGCTCCCATATAATTTGTTTTCTTTTCAAAAAAAACTTAATCTGTGGCGGGGTAACTCAAGATCATGCTTATACCTAGTACAATAGTTGTGATAGTCACCAAAAAGGGAACAGAGTCAAATTTAGTTTATAAAATGGTTTGATAAATGTAACTACTAAAGAATAATTCATAATTCATAATACTTAGAACTTTAAACTGAGCTTTGACTGACTCTTGCCAACTTAATTTTAAAATTGTGCAAATAGCTCTCTTTTGTAATATTAACAGCCTGTCCATATTCTTTTTATTGGTTGAACCATAAATTAAGTCCATATTTTTATGGTTTTATGGTTTAAACGACGCCTATGAGTGCAGCTGTGTGTCGAGCCCGGCTGCATTGTTATGTCCGCGGCCCCGTAACGTTTACATCAGTCGTGCCGTGCAGCAGGCTCGTCCGTATTAATCCCTATATCGTACATTTAAAATAAACTTTTTATTTTTATACTGAATTAAATGTATGGCAATTGATTTATTTTTGATGATTTATTGATAAAATGAGAAGTGAACTTGTATGTTTTAGCTGTATTAGCAAAATAATCTTATGACGCATTTGGAGTCATTGTCCCCCCCTGCGGTATGGGCTTGGAAAAAACAAATACATTTTCAGCTTGAATTTTTTCTAGTGGAAATGAACAAATTTAATAAAATATCAAAAGGTGGGTAGTAGGCCAATCGGTGCAAAAGACTTGCACTAAAAAAAAACTAATGTAATTCTTTAACAATTGCAGTATTACGGTAGAATTTATTAGAACCTTTGCCGAACTAACTCAACAGTTTCATTCATTTGCAGCTGTGTATACCAATTAGAGCCCGCCATTCTCTATTAAGGTCACATTATTTCACTGAAAAGTGGCCACCTGTTTTATTAATCATTAGAACTTCACCGCGACCGTTCATTCATTCGCAGTTTTCTTCGATTCTTCATCGATCATGGCTGGATTCTACGCAACCGCTCAAACCACTGTGTTTCTACTTTTCATGGTTTGTATACCTCACTACATTCATACCTTTAAACTTTAGGAAGCCTTTGTATCGTGTTCCGAGCAGGGCCGTACTTCCCTAACGGCGCACACACAGCCGCAGGGGCCTCGGGCTTGGAAGGGAGCCTCAGGGGCCATAAGAGGGGCCCCGGGACGGGAAAAGCAGACGAAAAATGCCGGCGGGGCGGTTAAGTTGTGTACCGCGTAGGGCCATAACGAAGGAATTTGTGACCCGCCAAGGGAAAATGTATCTTCCCAGACAAAATTTTACAGGACAGCAAGTTTTAGAGGGTAGTGTCAAAAAACACATTTTTTGATTATTATTGTTTCTTAAAATCCATTATTGTAGCCCCTGAACTGTGGTAAGACTAAAATAGGTACGTATACCTTAACGTCAAACAGTTCAAATATAGTGCATTGTCACTACATGTTTCGCTTAATCAGCATTATCAAGTGATTCTTCTACAAAAACTTTTCATCCATTGAGGACTCGTCAAAACAGTCAAACATTTGTCACAAACATTTAATTATAATGAAACGAATAAAACAACACATAGTAGGCCTACTTTTACACATTACCACAGCACTAACAGGAAGCAGACTGAGGAAAACATGCAGGTCTGCCCCCAGCCCCTCCACTGTTATCAGGTGTCCAAAGGTTACATTGATCAGTTCCAGTTTTGTGGGCAATTATTGTATTAAATATTGAGTGTGATGCAAAATTCAATTTCTCATTCAAAATGTTTTTCTTTTCTTCACTGTCATTAAAGCTCCTGTAAATTTCAAATTGCTCCAGAGAATCTAATTTATTACCTTTGTTGCAAATGTGTAAAATTTCCAGGCTATTGTTGATGTGGTCTATAGTATGATTATAATCTATTAAATGTTGAGCTACAGTTGATTTTTGTTTATTTACTTTGGGGTCGGGGCGGTGTTCCTTGTACCGTTGGGTGAAGGTTCTCCCAGTCTGCCCTACATAAAAGTTAGGGCAGTCCATGCATTTTATTTTGTATACTCCAGATTTTTCAAATTTATTGGTATTGACATTCTTAGTCGATAGAGTATGTTTAGTTTTGTTGTTAGTCCTAAAAGTCAAGTTTAGACCATGTTTTTTTAAAACCTTATTTAATCCATTTTGTATTACGTGGCTGTATTCCACACATACGAATTTCTGGTCGACAGGCGAATCAATACTATTATTTTGGGCGGTCCTTTCTCTATTTTTGGATTTATTTAATATCTTGTCGATCATGCTGCTGTTGTAACCATTGGAGATTGCTATCTGTTTTATTAAGTTTAATTCTCTTACATAGTTTTCTTTTGAAAGGGGGAAATTGAGCAATCTGTAAACTAAACTATTGTATGCAGCAAGCTTTTGAGAAATGGGGTGATATGATGTGGCATGTATTGTTTGGTTTGAATTGGTGGGTTTTCTAAAAATATCAAACTCAAATTTATTATCCTTCTTTTCTATTGTCATGTCCAGGAAGTTGATTTTGTTGTTATTTTTAGTTTCTATGGTAAACTGTAGCTTAGGTGTGATGTTATTTAAATAGTTAAGCAAAAGGTTTAGTTGACGAACATTTCCATTAAACAACAAGATAGTGTCATCCACATAACGGTTATAGAGAGTGATTTTGTTCTTGTACTTATTTTGATCTGAAAAGATGAATTCATTTTCGATGTAGTTAAGATACATGTCAGATAAAATACCGGAAAGTGGAGAACCCATTGCTAAGCCATCAGATTGAGTATAGAAATTTCCATCAAACATGAAATAGTTTTGGTTCAAGGCCTCAGACAGTAGATTTATTATTTCATCGACAGATTCAGTTAGCATGTTAGGGCTGTATATATATAAACCAATAATGTAAGTAGCAACAAAAAATACCCCCGTTGCAGCAGACCTGCATACTCAGCGAATTTCAAATGCAAAACAATATATTTCAATCCAACATAGCGAGATTTTACATGTTTTGGTAAGCTCCTAAAGAATAACAAGGGGAATGAGTATGCAGGTTTGCTGCTTCAGGTTTATTGAAACTGGGTGGTTTTAATTTAATATTTAGTAGATCTGAAATAGAAGAAGCTATTTACCACGTTTTATCAAGAAATGTTGAGAAATAATCGAGATGTAGAATTTTACTTATTTCCCATAAGGTTAACATTGGGACAACGTACTGTGTTTACCACTTTCAGTATCTTGGTAACCAATGGACATAGACCTATGATTAAATTTACTAAATTGTTTGTTTTTTCAAGCTGAATTCAATGGTGAAATCCAAAATCAGAACACTTTAATTTTCCATATGAAAAACGCAAAAAAAACATTTTTGGGGGGTTTATCCCTCTTTACCCCCCCTTACAGTGGGCCGATCGGGCTGGTTTACGAACTTGTGCGAGGGATTGCCACTTTACACGTCTGTACCAAATTTCATTAACATCGGACCATTTTTACGGCCGCTATCGTGCTCACAGACACATATATATACCGTATATATATATATATATATATATATATATATACTGTATATATATATATCTATATACAGTATATATATTAAAAAATAAAAATTAAAAAAATTAAAAAACAAAACAAAATATTTTAAAAAGGGTACTCAGTTTATCTTTATATTTTTAATATATATATATATATATATATATATTTATTTAGAGAGATTATCATTTTTACAAACAGAGTACCCTTTCCTGTTCATAATTAAATATTTATTTAATTATATATATATATATATATATATATATATATATTCAAACGAATGGTGTTTTTTGCTTCTGGGGGCCCCAAAATGAAAAGTTATCATAGTCTCGGACTTAGGTCTTACCATGAGACCTACGGTAATAGCTTTTTCCCCATAGGGGAAATTCGCTAATTGAAGTTAGAAATTTGCAAAACCTGAGACCCCGATTTCCTAAAATGGATGTTTTTAATATTTTATATTCAAAGATTTGTAACTCAGGCATTTTTTAAAGATATCTTGAAAATTCTTCTACCAGTTTGTGTGGTGTTTAATGAAGATAAAGGATATATTTCAAAAAAGTGGAACTCAATTTCGAAAAAAATGGAAGTTAAGGTCCCTTTTTCCTTGGCGGGTCACATTTGGAGTTGATCTCCTATTACAGCTCCATCCAGGGCCTCTGGGGCCCAAAATACGGCCCTGATTTGTTATTATGCAACAACATGTGGAGATTTCTCTCTTACCAAGGTAAATGTCCTTTTTTGATGGGTAAAATAAATAATTTTTATTTCAATTTATTTATTTTCATATTTACATGGTAGCTACAGCTTTACTTAACCTAAAACAGCTATCTTAACTAGTATGACTTCAAAAAAATAAATACACATATACATTCCCATATATCCTTTGGCATTGTGTTATATGGCGCAACTAGCAACAAAAATTTATCGAGCATTTTAATGCTTCAGAAAAAAGCATTAAGAATAATTATGAATTTGAAAAAAAGGGATTCGGTAAAAGAATTTTTTCAAAACTGGGTATTCTAACTATTTAAGGCTTATACATTCTTGAGACAGTCATGTTTGTAAGGCACAATGGTGACAGGTTACCTAGTTTAGGATCAAATCACAACTAACAGTGCCGGCCGTAGGCAACGCGAGGCCCTTGCTTTTCGGTGTCTACCCCCCCCCCCTCCCTATCACTGTGTCGCCCCCCGATTTCACGCCCTTTTTCCCCACCTCTCCTCCTCCCCCAGCAATACTGCCCACATCGCCGGGTCAAAAAATAAGTGGTCCATCATACGACCAGTGTTCCCTCTGAACTGTAAACATTGCAACAGGAAAATAGTGACCTTAAATTAAAACATATTTTTATTATTACACAAGCAATAGATCTTGGATTACCTAATAAGACAATGTTTTCGTAAACTAATATCGTTGATGTCATCTAAAATTATGTTTTTATATTGTAGACATTTATTTAAAAAAAAAATACCCCCGTTGCAGCAGACCTGCTTACTCAGAGAATTTCAAGTGCAAAACAACATATTTCGATCCAACATAGCGAGATTTGACATGTTTTTGTAAGCTCCATAAGAATAACATGGGGAATGAGTATGCAGGTTTGCTGCTACGGGTATATTAAAACTGGGTGGTTTTAATTCAATATTTAGTAGATCTGAACTAGAAGAAGCCATTTACCAAAGTTTTATCAAGATATGTTGAGAAATAAGCGAGATATAGAATTTTACTTATTTCCCATAAGGTTAACATTGGGACAACGTTCTGTGTTTACCACTTTCAATATCTCGGTAACCAATGGACATAGAGCTATGATTCAAAATACAAAATTGTTTGTTTTTTTTGGGCTGAATTCAATGGTGCCAATAAAAATTGGATGTAAAAATCTCAAAAACCCCATTTTTGGGGGGGGTTTACCCCCCTTTACCCCCCCTTCCAATAGTCCGATTGGGCTGGTTCACGAACTCGTCCGAATAATTACTACTTTACACATCCATGCCAAATTCCATTAAGATCGGACAATTTTTACGTGAGTTATCGTGCTTAAAGCACACACACACACACACACACACACACACACACACACACATATATATATATATATATATATATATATAGAGAGAGAGAAAGATAGATATGTATACAGATATATATATATATATTTATGAAAATGAACGAATAGTGTTTTTTTGCTTCTGGGGGCCCCAAAATGAAAAGTTATGATGGTCTTGGGCTAAGGACTTACCATGAGTACTACGGTAACAGCTTCTTCCCTATAGGGGAAATTCGCTAAAATGCCTCAAAACCTCTCAAAGGCTGAGATTCGAGACACTGAACTCGCTTTTCTTTTTTTATAACCGGATTCGAATTTCTAAAATTTTCACGCTCTCGTGACGTATAACCTTATTTAGAATGCAATTATAACATCAAAGATTACATAAATAAACAAACCACTCAAACTACACAGATAAAAAGTTTAGTTGATTTTTTACTAATAACTAACAGTTTAATAAAATGTATCTATAAAACTCATCACTTTCACTTGTAATCGCGATCACTACTATCAGTACCATCGGTGTCATGGGTACGCCACTTGTCCGCTCCGACAGATTGAGATTACTGATCTTATGAAGGAAAATACTGTGTTTATAACTTATGTAAACACAACAATGATGTGTTTACAATGATTACGTTGATGACAGCTCTCGCCATTGACAGGGCGCCCGACAACGCCAGACAACGCTCCCGCCTCTCGCCCATCATTCACTGGCGCGTGCACCAGTTTACAAATTCCTTGCCGTAACTTAACGTCTTTAAAAAAATCCTCTAAGCGCGAGGCCCTGGACGGCCGCCCCTGTTGCCCCCCCCAAGGCCATCACTGTTTGTAAAATATTAGCTCTTCCAAATTCATAATGAATGTTTTCTTTCTTCTGACCTTCTTTTGATATTTCTTGTAGATATATCTCATCTTCCTTGGCTTTCTGTAGTCTTGTTCTTATGATGGGTGAGAAAGTAATTTTACTCATTCTATCTGTCATTTTTATCATGACTCAATGTTTATATTTATTTGAGATTATGTAATGAATGATTTTAAATCTGTATCTAAAATAATATTCAAATTAATAAATGTTAAAGTACGGTATTTACTCAGTTATTGAATTTTTACTCATTAAAACATCTTATAAACATAATACCCCCGTTGCAGCAGACCTGCATACTCAGCTAATTTCAAATGCAAAAGAACATATATCAATCCACCATATCGAGATTTGACATGGTTTTGTAATCTCCATAAAAATAACATGGGGAAAGAGTATGCAGGTTTGCTGCAACAGGTATGTAAAAACTGGTTAGTTTTAATTCATTATTTAGTATATCTTAACTAGAAGAAGCCATATACCAAGTTTTATTATGGTATGTTCAAAAATAAGGCAGATATCGAATTTTTTAATTTCCCATAAGGATAACATGGGGCATGATTATGCAGGTATGCTGCCACAAAAATAGAAATTTTGTGGATTTTAGACTAAAATACATTAGATCTCATCTAGATGAAGCCACAAACTAAGTTTAATTAAGATATGTTGAGAAATAAGCGAGATATGGAATTTTACTTATTCTCCATAAGGTTAACATTGGGATAACGTACTGTGTTTACCACTTTCAATATCTCGGTAACCAATGGACATAGAGCAATGATTCAAAATACTAAATTGTTTGTTTTTTTAGGCGAATTCAATGGTACCAACAAAAATTTGATTAATTTTATTTTTCTATGTAAAAACCCCAAAAAAACCCATTTTTGGGGGGGGGTTTATCCCCCTTTACCCTTCCTTCCGATGGTCCGACCGGGCTGGTTTACGAACTTGTCCAATCGATCACCACTTTACATGTCTGTGCCAAATTTCATTATGATCGGACCATATTTACGGCCGCTATCGTGCTCACAGACACACACACACACACACACACACACACACACACACACACACACACACACACACACACACATATATATATATATATATATATATATATATATATATAGATAGATATATATATATATATAGATAGATATATATAAATTCGAACGAATGGTGTTTTTTGCTTCTGGTGGCCCCAAAACGAAAAGTTATCATGGTCTCGGGCTTAGGTCTTACCATGAGACCTACGGTAATAGCTTCTCCCTATAGGGGAAATTCGCTAAAATTACCTTATGTAAGAAAAATGTTCCAAAATTTCAAATTATTCACTAGAAACAAAATTTATGTGTTAGCTAATTTTTTCATCAACTGGAAGTGCATAACTGATTGTGTACAAATGTTATTTTGTAGACGATGTTGATGTGGACGGTTGTGGACTCTTGCTTTCCCTGTTGTAATTACAACGACGCCACACCAGCGCCAATACCCAGCGACTCCAGAGAGAACCGGGAATCTGGATCCTCTGGCTTCATCAGCACTTGCGGTAAGATGGAGATATCCTTGGCCATAGAAAGGGACATTACGATACTTCCGATACTGGTACATATCGATCGGTATCATATCGAATCATTCGATATTATCGTGGAATCGAAAGAAAGTGTGGAGTATCGGATCAAAAGTATCGAATCAATATTAAACGCATCTGGGGAGAAAAAATTAATAATATGATCCGTTCACAAATCATAGAAATTCAACTAATCTTTCACGTTGTGTTTTTTTGCCCCTTACTTTATTGTATTTCTTACTGTAGCTTTTATTACAGCTCCTTATACTATACAGTACTCTATGGCTCCTCCGTTGAAATTAATTTGTTTGTTTCGTTTGCTAGGCCGGCCAGCGTCTGGATGGTTTGTTTCGTAACTTTAGTACACAGGTTCGGTGTTTAGTGATTGATCAGATATTAAGATTAGTTTATTGATTACGAAATGGCTCCCATAACAAGTATAATTTGGAATCATTTTAGAAAGAAGGACAAGAATGTCGCAACGTGTAAGCTGTGTTTGAGAGACGTCAAGTTCTTAGGAAATACAACCAACCTCATGAAACACAAGAAAACAAACAATGGAAAAGAACACAAAACATTCCTATCAACTGTTTAAAACAACCTTATTTAATATGAACTTATGATTTGTATAGTCTTTTCTTGGTATCTTCTGATTCATACCGACTAGCAGCCCGCGTCACTTCGTGACTTAAAAACAACTTGGTAAAATAGGCTTTAGTTTCATGTTGATTATGTATGGAGTTTTGCAGCGCAAAATACCTTTCAAAGAGGAAGTGTGTGAATTTTTATGATTTTTATAGACCGATTCCTTGTGTCATAGCGCTGAAATAATGTTGCCAGTAATTGAACTTCTCGTTGGGTCAAACTTTAAAATAAAAATAATAACTTATTACCTTAGACTTTAAACTTCAATATGGGTGATAAATTCCTTACAGAATTTGAGAAGGTCAGTAGTGGCGAGGTGGCGTTTCAGGCCCAATCAAACTTTGACAGCCAGTCAATTTTTTGACAGCTACTTCCGGTCACGTGACCGGAAGTGACGTCATCAGCTGTGACGTAGCTGTGACGTGTTGGTGGTGGGCATTTAAAGTTTAAATGCCCTGCTGTGCTGGATATTTAAATTTTAAATGGTCGGAAGTGTGTCAAGGTCGTCCGGGGATGTTTTTAAAAAAGATCTTGAATTTTCGGAAAATCCGAAAATGCAAGATAATTTTTTGTTTCTTTTTACAAACTGTTTCTTAATTGTTGTTTTGTTGATTTTCATGTCTGTTAAAATACCATGTAAAAAATGGAATTGACAAATTAACAAGAAAATATCCTGCTACAAAGTATCCAAATAAAGATGCAATTACATAAACATAAACTTTAAAATATAGCGAATGTTCTTCCTTTTTATCTGTTAGCATTTCCTGAACAAGGTAACCAAAATTGTAACCACATAAAAATGAAAGTAGGCAAATAATAAATTTCGACGGGTTCACAAAAACCAAGTTGTAAAGTAGCGAATTTCTTTCTTCCTCCATTGTTGAATTTTTAGTCGAAACCAGTTAATGATAACATTATTGCTTGCGCATCAGAACTAACAGTTGATGAAATTTCATTTACTTGTAGACTTGTAGTAGTTTCATTTGTAGTAGGTAATTGTTCGGAAGTTGGTGTAGATGTAGAAGAAACAGTATTATCTTGAAGCTCAGAGTCCATGTATGCTCGGGTAAAGAGCTGAAGCTTTAATGACGTGTGGTAGCCGTGTCCTACTGTGCATCAGGAGTTGTTGGTGGTGGGGGGTCGTTTGGTTCATGCACTGAAATGTAGATGGAATCATAACTTTCTGGAGGATGTACTAAAATTTGTTGTATAGGATCTGCATCAATAAGAAAACTTTGCGTTTCAATGCAAAGTCCATCTTTAATAAAAAAAACATATAAAACAGAACTCATGTTTATTTAGATGTTTACTCTGCGAGTTCTACCAGCAAACTGATGTGTCAGTAGTAGCGCTGCAACCTCCCTTGACATGTGCAGCCCGGAACATCTGCTGCACACCTGCCCTCCCCCACCACCATGAGAGACTCCTCGCAATTTTTGGATTTGTAGTGTTAGTTCTAACGTAGGTGTTGTAGGGTGAACATCTCAGTACTAAACAATTGTTTTTAACATTTGGCTTAAAATACTTATTTAACTTTGTAGGAGTTACAATATTTTTAAAGATGCTACTTTATTATCTTTTCTTAATACTTAGTTAAAATATTTAGTTGAAGAAATGCAAAACTAAACTACACTTGCGATTAAATATAAACTCTGTTTCTTAACATTTGGTTTAAAATTGAAATGTTAGGGCGATGCTACATATGTTGCACACCTGCCTTCCCCCACTACCATGAGAGACTCCTCGCAATGTTTTCGATATTTAGTTTTAGTTGTAATGTAGATGTTGTAGGGTAAACATCTCAGTAGTAAACAATTGTTCTTAACATTTAGCTTAAAAATATTGTTTTGAAATACTTATTTAACTTTGTACAAGTTACAATATTTTTAAAGATGTTACATATTTTAATTAATATGTTTTCAAACCTTATCATGCGAGTTTAAAAAACAAACGAAAAAGGCGAAATTAAAATAAAACCAAGGAATAAAACCAACGAAACTTGCGTTAAATGAAACGCAAAAATTGGCAACTTTTATTTGACATCATCACTGGGCCGGGTTTATTATCCTGGTGACCTCGCATGCTTTCGCTTGCTGCCGACCTTGTTGCGTAACGGTTGCGCAACAGCGTCGGCCGACCAGTTGGCAATACAAGCTGTTGACCTTGGAACATCTGCTGCACACCCGCCCCCCCCGACAACAACGCTTTGGGACTTACAGGTACGTGGACCCCTTGTTAGTCACCAAGGGTTGAGGCCCTAAATTTGAAAGTTTTATGGTGGTCCTTATAAGGACAGTTTTTGCCATCAGGGTGGACTTTTGGAGGAGAAAAAGGAAAAAGGGTTTTTATTTTGTCAACTTTATTTTGATTTTGTTACCTTGTTTTATAAGTTCAAGGTATTTTGGATTAATATAAATGGAAAGATGTTTAGGTAGGGTAACAATATAAATTTTGGTTTTTTCCTTATTGTATGGGTAAAAAATATTGGATTCTCGTTTGATTATGTGATATTTGGTGTTTAGTTTTAGTCTTTTTAGTAATAGTTTCTGCTGGGGTAATTGTGGTAAAACAGGTGAAAGAGGTGGTTCGGTGTTGATTTTGATGCCTGTCAGAATGTTTTTTCCAACTGGCTGAAAAGGATTTAGAGCAATTGTAGATGTGACATCGTACCAATCACGATTGTTATTGGATTGAAGAACTCAATACCCCAGCAGTTGTAAACGTGAAAAACAATTGTACCAGATTTTGAAATACTGGGAGCGGTTCATGTTGAAGCAGGAGTTGTTAGGTTGGTGGCAAAGCGGAGAATGAACTGTAGAGTGAGTAAAGCAATCAAGGATGTGACAACCTGCTGTGTCAGCTGACGCAACAAGGTCGACCAACCGGTTACTAGCGGAAGCGTGCGAGGTCACCCGAAATAAGAAGGTGGCTCAGTGATAATGTAAAATAAAATTTGTCAGTTTTGCATAGTAAAATTTATACCGTTAGTTTGATTATAAAATGTTGGCAGATTTTTTGTTAGTTTTTGGGTAATAACTTTTATACTGTTGGTTTGATCGAAAAATGTTACTGGACCTTTTTTGTCTGTCTTTTAATTCCGCGTAATTTGAGTACCCGCACGATATGTTTGGAGCATTTTTGTAATATCCACTGCCACCGTGTACGGCGACGCAGTTCTAAAGTTGAACGACGATGAGATCAAGTTGGCGACCCCCCCGGCAAACCTCCCGGCAACCCCCCCCCCGACAACAACGCTTTGGGACTTAGAGGTACGTGGACCCCTTGTAAGTCACCAAGGGTTGAGGCTTTAGCGTCCAACCCTTTGAGACTTAGAGGTACAAGGACCTCTTGTTAGTCATCAAGGGTTGAGGCTTTAGCGAAAGCCTCCCGCTATTGACTCAACCTTTGGGACTTAGAGGTATGTGAACCGCTTGTTAGTCACCAAGGGTTGAGGCTTTAGCGAAAGCCTAAATTTGAAAGTATTAGGGTGGCCCTTAAAAGGGCCGTTTTTGCCACCAGGGTGGACTTTTAAGGAGGGGAAGGAAGCAGGTTTTTTTAGCTCAAAAGATTTATTTTCAACTTGTTACTATCCTTTGATATCGTTAGTTGTTTTGTCTTTGGAGGAACATGCATTGTTTTTGGGAGGTTGATGATAAAAATTTTATTCTTTTCTTCGTTCAGGATGTAAATTGTGTTTTTTTTGTTTTTTCAATTTTGTATGCGATATTTGTTTTGAGCCGGTTGATTTTCAATTTTTTGGACGGTAGTCTTTTATGTGGTGCGGGTTGAAATGGATAGGGTATTTTGACGATTAGTGAAGGACGCGGAGTTTCTTGATTGTTGGATGAATGAGCGGGCGGAGACAGTTGAGCAGGTGGAGACAGTTGAGCAGGTGGAGTCGGTTTAGCGGGCGGAGACAGTTGAGCAAGTGAAGTCGGTTTAGCGGGCGGAGACAGTTGAGCAGGTGGAGTCGGTTTAGCGGGCGGAGTCTGGCGAAAAATAAAAAATTCGGACATAAAATCTTCTTTTTCAAAATCTTGTTTTTCTTGAAGTTGATTTCTTATCGTAGTTTCAATTTCATTTTCAAGCAAGCTTCTAAGAATAACAGCATCATGGGTGGATGAGGAGTTCATAATGGAAAATATAAAAAATGTAAAGAAATATGTAAAAGAAATATGTAAATGAAAAAATGACGGTAGCAAGTGGCAAGTGGCAAGTGGCAAGTGGCAGAATGACACGAGGTAGTCAAGTGGGGTTATTATAGGCAGCAGCAGACACGGCAACCTTGTAGTCAAGGTAGTGTAAGCGGAAGCTACCGGCTCGGCGTCCAAGGTGAACTAGGTGGCAAAGTCACGGCAACGCCCCCTCTCCCCTTCGGTCATCGACCGCGGCGCGGTTAAGGTGAAGGTCCGCCTCCGTCCCAGCAGGCGGACATGTCAACCTTCAAGTCAAGGCCGCCCGCCTTCAGCTCGATGATATAGGCGAGCGCGCAACGTTTCGCTTTAGCATTACGGTGAAGGTGTAACTCGTGCTCTATGAGCAGGGTTATGCTGTAACGTAATGTTCGCCATGTGTGAGGGATGGCTTATGTCTAGCTCACATCGCGTTCGGTTATTGTAGAAGAGGCGCCCTTCAATAATGATCGGCCGTAATGGCAATCCAACTACCTTTCCATTTCCTGCGTGGTTTAGCTATCAGGGGTAATATTATGGTGAGGTGTGTGGGATGGCTTATGTCTAGCACACACCATAACTGTAATATTACGTAGGATAAGACAGGGGTAGTATTATGGTGAGGTGTGTGGGATGGCTTATGTCTAGCACACATCGTAACTGTAATATTACATAGTATAAGATAGTATAAGATAGAATAGGGGGAACGTTAGGTAGGGGTTAAGATATGATAGGGCGGTGAGGTGTGTGGGATGGCTTATGTCTAGCACACACAGTAACCGTTGCATGTTAGCATTTAAGGGGTAGCATAAGATATAATAAGGAGGTGAGATGTGTGGGATGGCTTATGTCTAGCACACATATCCCGTTAGCATAAGATATAATAAAGTAGTATAAAATAAAGTAGGGACCCCACGCTTCCCCACCCCCCTTTTTTATAAATTTTAAATGACCTTGACCTACATTTGGTTGACCTACTTTTTGGACTTTAAGATTTTTAAATGACCTTGAAACTTTAGTTTTCGCGTTATAACTTTTATATCGTTGGTGTTATTAAAATGTTACTGGACTTTATTGTAAATAAAGTTAGATTATTTTGCGTAATTTGAATACCCACCTGATAAAATTTGGAAATATATTAAGATTTTTTTTTTAGTTTTTGCGTTATAACTTTTATACCGTTGGTTTGATCGAAAAATGTTACTGGACCTTTTTTGTTTGTCTTTTAACTCCGCGTAATTCGAGTACCCGCACGATAGGTTTAGAGCATTTTTGTAATATCCACTGCCACCGTGTACGGCGACGCAGTTCTAAAGTTGAACGGCGTCGAGATCAAGTTAGCGACCCCCCCCCATCAATGTTGATGGGGCGAACCCCCCCCCGTTGATGGGGGGGGTTAATTTTTTTGACCTTGACCTTGACCTTGACCTTGGCCTTGACCGCGGTCGATGACCCCCCCCCCATCAACGCGGGGGGGGTCGCCTACTTGATCTCGTCGTCGTTCGACTTTAGAACTGCGTCGCCGTACACGATGGTAGTGGATATAACAAAAATGCTCCAAATCTATCATGCGGGTGGTCAAATTAAGCGGAATTAAAAGACAAACAAAAAAGGTACAGTAACATTTTTCGATCAAACCAACGGTATAAAAGTTATAACGCAAAAACTCAAAAATAGAGGCTATAGCCTTGGGCTCACAGTATATATAAGGTGTGCTGTAGTTTTGTGGTTACATTTGCCATGGAATCCCTCATGATCTTTGGTGCTGTGCACAACTTTGTTGAAGCCAAAAAAGTACCATGGTACATAAGAACGTATCATAGCAATCTGAAGTGTATCAGTGGAGTACTTGAAGCTGTTAAAGCAGACGGTACGGAAATCTGTTGCACTTCGGATTCTATGGATTACGAAGGACTCGAAACATAGGTCCTTTATTATGTACAATTTTGTACAAAAATTCACATTAAAGTTGACACGGACTAAAGGGGTTTTCTAGGAGGAAAGAAAAGAATAGATACCAACAATGCATGTTGGTAGCTATTCTTTTCATTCTTCCGCTAAGATTTAAATTACCTTGACCTACTTATGGACTTAGAAAATTTTCACTAAGTTACAATTGACCTTCAAAATAAGTAGGTCAAGGTCATTTAACTTTAAGCGGAAAAAAGAGAGGAACAGTGTTATTAATTAACACTGTTCCTCTCTTTTTTCCTAAAAGGCAGGGGGAGAAGTTCCGTTAATGTCTACTTTTATGTGGCAGAATCATATCCATCATCATCTGATTCATTTTGAAAGTTGATGTAATCTACATCAACCCAAAGATAATGGAATCCTTGTTCAAAAGCCATAGTATCAATGTATGTTTCAAGTGTTGAAAACCAATTCGGATCTACCAAAGGGTTGATAATAACTAATAAACGTTGATATGTTAAATTTACCATTCTTTCCCCAGTAACATTAATCGTAAGAAAATTAACATTCTGGAGGACATGGATTAAATTTAACATAAATTGAATATGTTGTTGAGGAGTGCAAAAAACATTGTAAAACACACGGAAACTTTCCATGATGATCGGTGAGGGAAGTGATGCCTCTTCACATAATCCACGGTTTATATATACATTTTCCCCACCATAAAGTTTTAAAAGTGGGTCAAGGTCATCTGAAGATACCCTATGAACGGGGAACAGAGCAGTAAGTGGTTAAAACACAAACTGCTCTGTTCCCCGTCCCTATTTAATTTCTCATAATTATATGTGTTTATAAACACATACAATTAATTTCGTATTTCGCCAGGGGAAAGAAACCGCAGAGATGACATTTTTCTTGAGGTGCCGGCATTTGTAGTTTATACCCAATTACTCCGCTTCTATAAGCAATAGTTCTATAAAGCTCTTCCCCCGGGCCGGCAAGAGGAAGCGCCTGAAAAAAATTATTAATTTAAAGAAATTAAAAAAAATAATATATTGTTAACAAAAAAAACAATGCAGTTAATGAAAAAAAGTACCATGTGACATATGGCACATATTCTGCCAACATTTGGCCCTTCAAACCAAATTTTGGTTTTGTAGACGCATCGTCTTTTATGCTCATAAATGAGCTCTCCTTGCAAAATTGGCGGCAGCGGCTCTGACACCCTTCTGATATGCCGGAGCATAGGGTTATCGGTGCAGATCCGCTGCAGACACAACTCGTACAAGGAGCTCATAGTTATGGTCTGGCTATGCAAACCTCAAAGCTTTAAATACGTACCAATCACCTTGATGGCGAAGGACCCCCCCCCCCCCCGGGTTTCCAGTATATATTGAGCGGATAAAAGCTTTATAGCATTAATAGTTTGCCACATTTTGAATCAACAAAACGTTATGGAATCTTTCCAAAAATACCTGATTGATCAAAAATTAAGTAGAAACCGAAGGGAACGAAGTAGACAACACAGATTAAAAAAAGCTTTTGAAAAATTAAAATTAGTTGTACCGGAAAGTCAAAAACAAAAACAAATTAACAGACAATCTATAATTCAAAATGCAATAGATTACATTAAAAAATTGGAAGAAGACTTGAAATCACCAACATTTAACTTAGAACAACAAGAATTTGAACAATCCGAACAGAAATTTGTACAAGAAATAGAAGAATTCCAACAATTCGAACAGAAATTTGTACAGGAAATAGAAGAATATCTTCAAACTTCTCAAAATTTAAACCAAGACATTTATGAAATTTTGTGTCAACCTTTTCAAACTGTTTCCTTGCCAGTGTTAGAAAGCTTGGATGAATATTTTTTTGAGCTCGAAAAGTAGAGGGGGTAAATGGGTGGGGGGCTGTTATAAGGGCAAGGTAAACAGAGTAATCTTTACTTTCTTAGGATCCAGCGCTATGGCAGGTACTTCGTCTTCGTTCAGGTCTTCTTCCTCGTCATCAACAACATCATCATCATCTGTTGTTTCGATTGTAAAACAAAAATCTCCTTCTCCAAAAAAATCTTCACCGAAAAAATCTCTTTCTCCAAAAAAATCTTCACCGAAAAAATCTCCTGATAAAATTTCTGAAAAACTTCAAAAACTTCAAAAATTAAGAAAATCCTGTTTTAAGAAAGAACAATGTGCTCATATTTAAAAAAAAAGGAGCGAACAAAGGTGAAAGGTGTGTGAAATTGTGTAGTGTAAATGAAAAATTGTGTAGACTACATAAAAAACGTGAACCTTCCGAAAAAGTCAAAATTCAACCTTCTAAAAAAGTCAAAATTGAACCTTCCAAAAGTGAATTGCCAGAAAAAACTGAACACTATAAAAGAATTAGAATTAAGAGATTGAAATTAAACCACAAATATGTTTTTGTAAAAAAGATCAGTAATAGGGATGTTGTTGTTAGATGTTGTAATGAACTCTACATGCTTAAACTACCAGGACATCTTCAAATTCCAAATATCAGTAATGTTCATTATTATTTAGTAAGAAAATCTCCATCTGATAAAATTAAATGGTCAAAGTAAACACAAGTGAAAAAGACAAAAAAAAAATTGGAGCGGGGGAATAGACCACTTTGTAATTCCAAAAGAATTACTTAGCGGTCTATTCCCCCACTCATAGGGTATTTTTGAATGACCTTGACCTATTTTCAAAATTTAAAATGGAGGGGTAGTATCTTATAAAAGCGGGATAACAGAATGACTTTTTAGGATCCAGCAACATGACAGGTTCTTTTTCATCATCCAGTTTTAGAAAAGAACAATGTTTATATATTTTTTAAAAAAGGACCAAAATGAAAAAATTATATTTTAAAAAAATTAGATCAAATGCTGGCTACCCATCAACAACAACTAAATTCAAGACCAAGTGTTATTCAATACGCACCCGGACCATCTTTGGATGTTGAATTATACGCCCGAGCTTTACCAGGCAGTGTAGTAACTCATTTTAAGATTGACAATGCTCAATTGCAACTAGCACAATTTATATTGAAAGCAAAAACATTAGTAACAGAAACATTGAAGAATGAACTAAGAAGATTAAATTTTATAAAGTTTGGAATATTATTTGATACTGTATTTACAAATGTTCAGAATACCACTTCGTTAAGCTTGTAGATATTTGTTTAAACTTTGTAACTTAAATAAATCGTTGTGATTATTTAAGGACATAACAATAATATCGCTTCTATATTTATACGTTTACAACTTTACATTACTGTAGACTGTAAGTGGCATTCCAGTTGAATATACTTACAGAATTGAACTTATATATTTATTTTAATTGTCTTGTGCCAAAATCGTATATAGGTAATTCACTAAAAACAGAACATTTAAGCAATAATTTAAAAATAATTTTACTGAACACAAGAGAAGTAAACAAAAACAATGTTTTGAAGAAATTCCAGTGATTATTTTTGCTAGATGTACTGACGATCAACGTCAAGGAGTTACAAAAGAGTCAGCAGAAATTGAAAAAAAATAGTAAATATATTTTCACAACACTACACTAGTAAGTAGCCGATTTCCGCTTCCGTTTCAGTGTGGGAAGTCGCCGTTTACAAAAGAGTACGGCAAATATCAGCTGTAGTGAGGTAACAAATCAGCTGGAGTGCAGTAAAGAGTTTGAATTGAGCATTTACCGCACGAGTGCGGTAAATGCTCAATGTTGCCAACTCAAGAAAAAAATATTATATCACACAATTTACATACATAATACATAAACACAACATACACATTTTAACTATGACGACCATATCTCAATTGTAACTAAACTGTTTTCCCAGGTTGCGACTACGTACAGTTAATAGCGATAAGTTAATAAATAGCAGTGTTATTTAATCAATTGTTGCCGTTAGTGTTATTTAATCAATTGTTGCAGTCAGATGTGACGATAAGACGTATTCCTAGAAAGGCCTACTCGGTCGCTGAACAGCAGAGATAACGCTTTTTGTTATCTCTCCCGTACAGATAAATATAGTTTCGTTCGTATTTTCTCTCTACAGTTTAATTAATATTTTTTTATCTTTTAACTTTCAAGAAGTGTTTTTTTTTTACTTACCCTGTATTTTGTTGCTGGTAGTGTTGCGAAAACTATCGTACGCAACTCATCCGGGAAGGTGTTTACGTTGCTCGCAGGAAATTCCCGCGCTCCGCAAGCGTCGCGCGTGAACTATCATGCTCGCACGTAAACACCTACTTCCCGCACTAGTTGCGTAATATACTATTTCAATTATTTGAATACCTAATAACAGCTTTTGAGAATGTTTAAAATATACGTAAAAAATACAGCCAACATCCATAGACACTCAAATAACTAGACACTGAAATGCCAAATAGAAACATAAGTACTTGCGAAATATACATCCATATACACAATATTTATACAGGCTGTTTTTTTAAACGCAACCCTAAACATTATTTTATCAGAGAAGGATTATTTCTCCCCAAGACCCCCGGATTTGACTTCACTATATTATTTTCTTTTGGGATACATAAAAAGTAAGGCCTACGAAAACAATTCACAGAATATTCACCACCTCAAAACAGACATAACAAATTTAATGCAAGAAATACAAAGAGGTACCTTGCAACACGTGTTCGGGAATTTGAAGGAGAGAGAGCACAACTTTAATAATTAATAAATTCCTAAGCCTGATGTCTGAGGTAGATTGGACTTCTGTTTTTGATTGTGACGATGTTAATGATAGTTTCAATTCATTTCTGTATGCTTTTCAAAGTATGTTTATTGAAGCCTTTCCTTAAAAAAATTAAAAATAATATAAATAACAAAAATTGTTTTAAAATTAGCAAAGATTTAAAGAAATTTGCAAATGAAAACGCAGACTTGGGCATTATAGCTCGAGATAGTGACGATCCAAACTTAAGACAACTTTTTAAGGAGAGACAAAAAATCTTTAAAAAACTTTTGGGAAAAGAGAGAAGAGAACATGTTTCACGTGAAATTATGAACTCTGACTGTATGCAGAAGGCGGTTTGGAACGTGGTACGGAGAGAGACCCGTGACTCTTCATTGGTTAGCTCTTCACTTCCCCAGCTTGATAGTGATGGTGTTTTGCTGCAGTCTCCAACTCAAGTTGCGAACTGTTTTAATAAGCATTTCTGTGATTTAACCCCACTTCCACTTTTACAAGCCAAGGTAAACATGAAAACTAGCACAAAGCCTCACAGTTCAATGTTCTTTACTCCGGTGTCTCGTTCTGAAGTGGAAACTGCTATCGTTTCGTTAAAAACCAAAAACTCGGCAGGGGTAGATGAGGTGTCAAGTTTTCTTCTGAAAAACATTTATTCGGCAATTTTGGATCCAATCACGTTTCTTATTAATATATCACTGGCCAGTGGTATTTTCCCCGAACTGTTTAAGATTTCAAAGGTTGTTCCCATTTTTAAGAAAGGAAAAAGGTCTCAATAATTATCGTCCTGTATCTCTTTTAAGTACTTTCTCTAAAATTTTAGAGAAGGTTGTTTACAGCAGACTTTTAAATCATTTGAATAAACATTCCTCATTAAATGCAGCACAATATGGTTTCAGACAACATCGATCCACTACTGATGCAATACTGGGACTTTTAAATGTAATTATTCATCATTTTGAGGAACGTGAACCCGCTGTTGGAATCTTCTGCGATCTCTCAAAAGCGTTTGATCGAGTAGACTATGAAATTCTCTGTGATAAACTGGAGGCATGTGGGGTCAGGGGTATACCCTTGGCCTGGTTCAAATCCTATTTGTCAAATCGTCATCAGTTCGTATAAGTGTTGGGATCTCACTCAGATCTCTTGAAATCTAGATTTGGTGTGTCCCAGGGAAGCATTCTTGGCCCTTTACTTTTCATTATATATATCAATGACATTGTACATCATGTTCCTTTAGCTAAACCAATCCTCTATGCAGATGATACATCCTTGTTGTTTGGAGGTCCAAGTTGTAGCATACAGCAAAGGATTTCGCAGACTGTCGAATCCCTCTATGGTTGGCTTTCTGAAAACAAATTACAATTCAATGCAGAGAAATCTTTCTTTGTCCAGTTTTTACCTCGAAATAAAAATCCCTTGACTCTATCCCTTTCAGAATTTGGAATTAAGGAATCTTTTTCTGTAAAAATGCTTGGACTCGTCCTGGATAGTGCCTTATCATGGTCTGATCACATATTACAACTTTGCAGTAGGCTAAGCAAGGCATATTTTGCTCTCAGGTCTTTGTATTCTCTTCTGCCCAAGGAGCTTCTAATAAATGTTTATTATGGTTATGTCTTCTCTGTGATGTCTTATGGCATCGAGGCTTGGGGTGGTAGCCCACATTCTTACAAAGTTTTCTTGAGACAGAAACAGGCTGTGAGGATTATTATGGGTCTCCCCCCGTTAACATCATGTAGAGGTCTTCTTCGACATCTCCAGATCCTAACTTTTCATTCCCTCTACATATTTAGAACGATTCTGCATGTTTATAATAAGAAACATGAATTCCAAACTGTAGGAGCCATTCATCGATTCCCGACTAGGCATGGGTGTGACCTCCGTACCCCCCGACACCGCTTAGCACTTTCCGAGAGGGAAGTGTCTTGTGCGGGAGTTTTATTTTTTAATAAACTGCCTAATGAAATAAAAAACTGCCCGCAAAGGGAATTCAAAGGGAGGCTTAGGCGGTTTTTAACTGAAAATGAATTTTATAGTGTTCATGAATTCACAGGTCTGTAGTGCCGCTATCGACCCCAGTTCCTTAAATTAATTAAGTAAAAAGAAATCAATAGTGGTTTACAATAAACTTGTATTCAGAATCAGGAAAAATACAGGAACTCCAAAAATCATAATATTTACAAATTCTCAAATTAAAAAATAACATAAAAACAGATGTTTATAATACATGACATTTGAGAGGAATTAAAACATATGACATTTAAAGGAATTAAAACATAGAGGTTCCACAGGTCTTTAAATAACGAGGCATACTTCTCTCATTGTCCACGATTTTCAATATATTTTTTATATATTGAAGGGTTAAAATAAATACAAAAAAATTAGACAAAAAATTAGGGTTAAAAATTGGACTTAAAAAAATATATATATGTATTTTTAAGTCCAAAGTTGTATATAAGTTGTGCTTTAATTATATATCTTTTGTATTTACCTTTATTATGACAATTGAGATATACATGTGCTTATGTATTCTATTCATGAAATAAATGAGTATTGAGTATTGAGTATAAATTATTTGGTGTTACCATCATTGGCATCATTAACTTACCAAGGTTTTCTTCATCTCTTACTGAACTAAACTGATTAAGTAACCTGCAATTTTGCAAAGAAATAATGGGATTAACTCCTTATTTGAACTAATTTTTGAACCCGACATGGATCGCCAACTAATAAGCGCTGAGCTTTCATGAAACTTGCTGATGTTAAAAATAGTTGAGTTTTTTTAACAAAAGTATGAAACGCTTAAAACTGTTATCTTAAGCTAAACTGACAAAAAATAATCTTACCGAATATCGAAACGAGTTGGAAAGAACATACTGTAACAACACTAATTGGCCCAACTCAACCCTTTCACCCTTCGAGGATTGATGTGATGTTTTTACCGCTCTGAATATGTTTTGACCTCTGGCCCAGTTTGGCCTTGTCCAAGTTACAAATGTGATAGGAATACCCGTTACTTAACAGTAACAGTGAAAATAGCCATTTCAAGACAAGTCAAAAACTCTTTATTCATTTATATACATTTTGTCCATGAATAGCGTTATACAAATTAAATTAAACACACTATAACTATTAAACAAGTAAAAAATGCAGTTTTAGATTTTAAAAACTTAAAAGATTGTCTTATTGGTTTTAAAATCATTTATTTAGTACAGGGAGAGGCCTATCAAGAATTCTTTTAAAGTTTCTTAAAAATAATAATAGTCGAGGAAAAATAGGGTTATACCCTGAAAAAATTGCTATAAGGGAGATTTATGCGTTTTTGTGTCATATTTTATGTGCTGAACAACATACTAAAGGTTTACCAAAGTTTGACCACCGGAAGTGCCTCATTTTCAAGATGGCGTCCAAGAAGGTGACAATAGCATTACAATTACAGGAAACAAATGCCATAGGTGATCTATCAGTGAATCTGGTGTCATAATACCACTGCCGATAATTGAAGGGAGGTATGAACTTCAGTTTTCGTAGTTAAAAAAAACCGGCCGCCATCTTGGATCCGCCATATTGGATGAAGTAATTATTTTCAAAAGTAAACATAGTGTGTGACACATCATTTCAGACTAGATTTTCACGCTGTTTACAATGCCGAAATCCGTTTTTGAAAATCTTGACTCGTTTTCAAGATGAACCCAAACAAAGATTATTCCCTGTATAATCCTGATGGACGTTTCGAGCTTGGAATATTTTTTGGGATTTTCTTGGACTATTTTCCTTATAGCTCCGGATGTAATCAAAGTACGTTGTTCGTTTTAGTCTTAAAATATTCGTTAGTATATTGGCTTTTATATAAGCAGCTTATCAATTGATTGAGATTCATTAGAGATGAGTTATTATACGTTTATTAACCATAAAATGTAATTTTTCTAAATTCAATATTCAGTAAAAATTGTATATCTCAGATTATAAATAAGATACAAACTTCTTTATGATCTTAAACCAATCAGTAAAATATTAGCTTTCACTTGAACTATTGATCGTGAAAACAGGACAATTTTAAGCCGAGGTATGTTATTTTATTTATCATAAATTTAACGTTTTTATCATTCAATCTTCAGTTGAAGACATATCTTAAGCTCTAAGTGAGACATAATCCTCATTGAAGTCTTAAATTAAATGGTAAACTATGGGCTTTCTTTTGAGTTATTGATCATGAAAATAAGTCAATTCTAAGAAGAGAATTGAATCCTTTATTCAAAATAAAATGTAATTATTTTAGAGTTATGTCCTTAAGTAAGGACTCATATCTCAAGTTCTTAAAGAGAGAAAATCCTTTTTAAGGTCTTAAGTGAATCGGTGCCTGGTTGGCTTTCATTTGAACTATTCATCATTAAAATCGGACCGGTCTAAACTGAGTTATAATCCTTTATTTCACAATATCATTTTAGAAAAATCTCATCCTAAGGTTATTAAAGGTATCATAGCTCATCTCTAATGAATCTGAATCAATTGATAAGTTGCTTATATCGAAGCCAAAATACTACCTAATATTTTAAGACTAAAACGAACAACGTACTTTTATTACATCCGGAGCTATAAGGAAAATAGTCCAAGAAAATCCCAAAAAATATTCCAAGCTCGAAACTTCCATAAGGATTATACAGGGAATAATCTTTGTTTGGGTATATCTTGAATGAAACGAGTCAAGATTTTCAAAAACGGATTTCGGCATTGTAAACAGCGTGAAAATCTACTCTGAAATGATGTGTCACAACACAATGTTTACATTTGAAAATAATTACTTCATCCAATATGGCGGATCCAAGATGGCGGCCGATTTTTTTACCTGCGTAATCTGAAGCTCATACCTTCCTTCAATTATCGGCAGTGGTATTATGACACCAGATTCATTCGTACATCACCTATGGCATTTGCTTCCTGTACCTTTAATGCTATTGTCACCTTCTTGGACGCCGGTGGTCAGACTTTGGTAAACTTGTAGTATGTTGTTCAGCACATAAAATACGACACAAAAAAGCAAAAATATACCTTAGGCTATAGAAATCTCTTCAGTGTTAGGTATTTTTTTCATATCTTTCCTCGACTGTAAGTCTTTTCTCATTTTTTAAACCATTGGTAATATATTTAAAAAAGCATTTCCAGCATTTACGGTCTTTTTTCAAATAATTCCAATTTATGTTGATCGATGACATATTCATTTTTGTGAGGTGTACTACAATTATTGTGAATTTTTGTTGTTACATTGTTTAATGTGTGAGTTTTAACAAACATGGTAACGTCCATTATATAAAGTCCATTTCTATTTAACTATAACTGTTCTTTAACTGTATCTTTAACTACAATTGTCTTTGAAAGAGGTAGTTGGAGGGAGGCTTAAAAACCCTTAAGCTGTCAAGCGATGAATCGACCAAAATTATTGTCATCGCTCCAGGGGGTGGGGCGTGAATCCTTGAAAAAATTGGAAACTGCAATCTGGATCTTGTTATCGAGGCGGCCAGTAGTATTCTGTGTCAGCTTTGTGTATGTGTATTTATTTTAACCCTTAAGTATTCGCGCAGGGTGTTTAAAGACCATGCACCAAGGTGGTAAATTTAGAGTCGTTAGCTAGGCTAGTTGGGCTACACTGCTGCGCCGGCGCCGCTCAGTACCTTCAAATGACAACGTCGCGGAGCTGTCAAGGTTCCCACAGTGTGTAAGGTGCATGCGGAGCATTGGGGTGCTGACAGACACCCACGCGAGTGCTAATGCAACAATTTTAATAGCATATTAATAACAGTCTCCTCCTGCCTGAAATGTAAGGAACCAATGTGTTTGAAACACATGGACAGTGTGTGCCAGGAGTGTTTGTAGCCAGACCCAGTTGAAGCAGACAAGTTTGTGAAGATACTCATTTTTTAAAGAAAATATTTCAAACGGTTTTTCCTTTTGACAGTCTAAACCACTAAATATGTTATTAGTTCTTAATAAAGTTGTTTTGTGAGTGAAGTTTTTTGTGTGGCATTTTTGGTTACCCATAAAGTAGTTCATTTACTACATAGACCTTTTTTTTAAAGAGGGCCATAGCTTCACTTGACCATGGTGTTGCAACGCAGCAGAATTAGCTTAAAGTGCACCCTCCGCCCTTTTAGGCTTCCAGGCCTTCACTCTCCGTCAAATCCCAAGGTTCTTAAAGAACCTTGAGATCTTCTTGATGAAGGTACCTCTTCTCACAGCGCTTCCGTATGATAAAATTGCTTAGGGCCTCGGCCAGGATGTAACCTGGGCCGGCTGAGTGGGAACTCAGAACGCTTCCACTAAGCTACAGCGCCTACATAAACCGGTGGTAACTTTTGGTAATTACAATAAGCTAATTATTGGAAAAACTTTTTTTGAAATAATCTTATTTATGTTGGCTGGTTCCTTCTACGTAATTAAGATTAAAGAGGATAGTTGATTTTTGACAAACATTTTTACTATTTATTTTACTTTTTCTACTATACTGTTAGTTTTCTTTTAAAAATGAGTACCTATGAAATTGTTTTTAAAAATTAATAATACAGAGCAATAGCTTAAAACAGCTAAACAGCTTAAATTTAATCAAATACTGTCAAAAACATGTCAACAGTCACGCTTCATTTCTCAATTATAAAAACTAGATAACACGTAGCTCGAAATCGAGCAAAAGACATATAGTAAAAGAATGAAGAATAATCAGCATACTCATTTCCTTTTGGAGTTTAATCAAAGGGCTAAATTCATTAACAAAATGTTGGCCTAACTACTGAAACCCGCCACTCATTAATGTTAATTTGATCCACCGCAGGAGTTTCCGGTAAATGTAAATGAATTTTAAGGGAACACCTCCATTTTCCCATGTCGTATTTTTTCTGAAATGTATATTCTAACACGGCAAAAGATCAAGCTCTGCTTACAGCAACATGTAGCTGACCGAGAGCAAACACTGGCGCCGTGAGCAATGACTTTCTTTGTTTAGGGATTGCCTCTGCACCTTATTGATAATTATCGCCAAAACAGATATTGTAGGGAACGGCTGTCTTTACAGGCAACCTTTCCTTTGTGGCAAAAACGCATAAACAACGCATTATCTCTACCATTCTTTTCATTCTTGAAATGCAACCCAACACAATGAAAGCATTTTTAGTTCATTGGTCTGAGATTGGAAGGAGCATCAAATGTTACATTGGGAGGGTGATGCCAGCGGCAGTGGTTGCGATCGTGTTCTTTCCGACTCCTCCGACCAGTCAATGTTCGTCTTCTTCTTATCGGTGGCATTATAAATTCACTAAATCCAAAAATAGATTTGCTCAGGTTAATATAACTTCAAAAAACACAATGAAATATCGTAAACTACATTGTAAAACTGGTACTGCGACGTTTAACAGCTTTAAAAACTTCATAACATAACCTAAATTACACAATAAATCGTTTAAAAAAGAAAACTGTTGAAAACAAAGCCAAACCAGGTGTAAATATAAAACTGCTCTTAATTGCTGCAGTCTGTGGTTTATTTCAGAGCTTGGCCATATATTCAGTTTGTAAACAAAGTAAACTGAGCTTGCTTCAATGTCCATGAATAGCGCTACTGTTCCGAAACTTCAGCCCTTTACTGTAGTTTGGTGACGCCCTTTTTAAAAATTCTGAGACTTGATGACAAATCTACACAACAATCCCTTTAATTTGACACCTCAAACGTTAAAATCCGACCAGCCGTTATTGCGGTTGGACTGTGAAAAGAAAACCGCTTGCGAGTAGTGGGCACTTGGGGCTGCTGGCCCAATCAAACTTTGACAGCCAGTCAATTTTTTGATAGCTACTTCCGGTCACGTGACCGGAAGTGACGTCATCAGCTGTGACGTAGCTGTGACGTGTAGGAGTGGGTATTTAAAGTTTAAATGCCCTGCTGTGCTGGGTATTTAAATTTTAAATGGCCGGAAGTGTGTCAAGGTCGGTTGGGGATGTTTTTAAAAAATATCTTGCATTTTCGGATTTTCCGAAAATGCAAGATATTTCTTTTTTTTATATTTTTATTTTGTACAAACTGTTTCTTAATTGCTGTTTTGTTGATTTTCATTTCTATTAAAATACCATGTTAAAAATGGAATCGACAAGTTAACATTAACAAAGTATCCTACTACAAAATAACTAGAGTTGTTTACTCGACTAGAGGTGTAGCAGGAATGATTATTCCTGCAAAGCCGGTGCTGTGGGTACCTTTGATGGTGGGGGTAGTGGTGGGGGGATAAAACACGGTAGGTGTTTGTTTAGTCACTTTGCGTTATTTGCTACCACAATAAACTATTAGTAGTTTTATATTGATGGAATATTTCTTTCATACCTTATTTTATTTTGTAAAAACTGTTTCTTAGTTTTGTTGACTTTTATTTCTATTAAAAATGGAACCGACAAGTTAACTTAAACAAAGTATTCAAATAAATTTCCTGTTCAGGATTTGCATCATTAGAAAAATTTTGCGTTTCAATGCAAACTTCATCTTTAATAAAAGAAACATATAAAACAGAACTCATGTTTATTTAGATGTTTACTCTGCGAGTCCTACCAGCAAACTGATGTGTCGGTAGTGGTGCTGCGACCGCACTCCATTATTTTAAACTTAAACACTTCAGGCAAAATATATTGTGAGTAAAAGAACAATTTTAAATTAATACTAACTACCAAATTATAAACAAAGAACTACCATGCTTAAACTACCATGCCTTAAAATTAATCAGTCCTACGTCAAGATGTTATTATACAAATAACACCAAGATATTTTCACTAAACAGTAAAAATGATAAAATGTTCAGGGCGTCTTCTAAACATCTTACCACCTCACTGTCTAGCGAGCAACTGATGCCGATACACAAGCACAGACCCCAGACCCCAACTCGGCTCGAGGTCATCCCCCCCCCAAACCACAGGAGCCTTGCTGCAGGTTTAGTTTCTATCATTCTTTTGCCACTGTTCCAACAGACAACAACACTTCTTTCTTTATTTTACTTTACATTGGACTTGTAAAAGTTTTAAGGGTTAAAACTTCCCAATAATTAATATTTTAGGATTTAGAATTTCTTAATACTTAGTTAAAATATTTAGGCTCCCAATTTCGCAAAATTACTCTAAACCTATTGTGCGGGTACTCAAATTACGCAGAATGAAAAGACAAACACAAAAGGTCCAGTAACATTTCTCGAAAAATCTAACGGTATAAAAGTTAAAACGAAAAAACTAAAGTTTCAAGGTCATTTCAAACTTTTACAAAACCTATCGTGCGGGTTCTCAAATTACATGGAATTAAAAAGACAAACAAAAAGGTCCTGTAACATTTTCCAATAAAACCAACGTTATGGAAGTTATAACGCAAAAACTAAAAAAAATATATTTTACTTTATAAGTTTCCAGACTTTATTTTGTGAGTACTTAAATTATACAAAATTATGGGCAGAGTAGAATAGGTTAACATACCTCAACGTCCAACAGTTCAAATAGTAGATGAATCCAGTACATGTTTCGAAGTAATAACTCCATTACAAAAGGGTTTAAAAAAACGTTCATCCGAGTCGGAGTTGTCAGGACACAACAGCTAACACACACAATACACATACACATTTAACACAGTAGAAATATACAAACATTGCAGTAGACCAACTGTACTCGAGCCCTGGCAGGAAGCAGACTGGTGAAAATTATTTATCCAAAGCAGGGAATGAGCTGTTGATTGTGTCAGCTGACGCAACAAGGTCAACCACTTGCATTGCCAACTGGTTACTAACGGAAGCGTACGAGGTCACCAGGAATAGAAAGATGGTTTAGTGATAATGTAAATTTTGTTCAGTTTTTGCGTAATAACTTTTATACCGTTGGATATATCAAAAAATGTTATTGGACTTTTTTGTTTGTCTTTCAATTCCACATAATTTGAGTAACCGCACGAGAGGTTTTGTAAAAGTAGAAAATGACCTTGAAACTTAAGTTTTGGCGTTATAACTCCTATACCGTTGGTTTTAGCGAAAAATGTTACTGGACCTTTTTTGTTTGTCTTTTCATTCCTTGTAATTTGAGTGCCCGCACAATAGGTTTTGAGTAATTTTGAACCCCCCCACCCCCCCACCCCCGGTCATCGACCGCGGTCAAGGTCAAGGTCAAGGTCAAGGTCAAAAAATTAACCCCCCCGGTTGATGGGGGGGGTCGTGTCGTCCCATCAACATTGACGGGGGGGGTTCACCGACTTGATCTCGTCGCCGTTCGACTTTGGAGCTTCATCGATGTACACGGTGGCAGTGGATATAACAAAATGCTCCAAACATATCATGCAGATACTCAAATTATTTGGAATAAAAAGACGAACAAAACAGGTCCAGTAACATTTTTTAATAAAACCAACGGTATAGAAGTTATAACGCAAAAACTAAAAAAGGATTTTCCAACATTTTATATTTTTACTTTATAAGTTTCTAACCCCTATTTTGTGAGTATTTAAATTATACAAAATTATGAGGCAAACAACAAGCTTCGGTAACATTTGTTATAAAATTAACAATATTTTGTAAAAGTTTGAAATTACCTGGAGCAATTTTGTAACCTGGACGGTTTTAAAACTTAAGTAAATTGCTCCAAACCTATCATGCAGATACTCAAATTATTCGGAATAAAAAGACGAACAAAACAGGTTCAGTAACATTTTTGATAAAACCAACGGTATAGACGTTTTTGTAACCTGGACGTTTTGTAACCTAGACAGTTTTAAAATTTAAGTTTTCGCGTTATAACTTCTATACCGTTGGTTTTATAGAAAAATGTTACTGGACATTTTTGTTTGTTTTTTTATTCCACGTAACTTGAGTAACCACATGATAGGTTTTGTAAAAGTTTTAAATGACCTTGAAACTTTAGTTTTTTCGTTATAACTTTTATATCGTTGGATTTATCAAAAATGTTACTGGACCTTTTGTATTTGTCTTTTCATTCCGCGTAATTTGAGTACCCGCACAATAGGTTTAGAGTAATTTTGCAAAATGGGGAGCCCCCCCACTTGATCTCGTCGCCGTTCAACTTTTGAGCTGCGTTGACATACACGGTGGCAGTGGATATAACAAAAATGCTCTAAATCTATCATGCGGATACTCAAATTACGCAGAATTAAAAGGCAAACAAAAAAGGTTCAGTAACATTTTTCGATAAAACCAAAGGTATAAAAGTTATAGCTCAAAAACTGAAAAAAATCTTATTAAATCATAGTTTTCTTTATATGTTTCCAAATCCTATCATGTAGGTATTCAAAATACGCAGAATGAAAAGACAAACAAAAAGGTTTGGTTATATCTTTTAATAAAACCAATAATTTAAAACTTATAATGCAAAAACTAAAAAAAAATATTTTTGTACATCCTATTTTACTTAATATGTTTCCAAACTTTATTATGCGGGTGGTTAAATTATGCAGAATTAAAAGACGAACAAAACAGGTTCAGTAACATTTTTTTTATAAAACCAACGGTATAGAAGTTATAACGCAAAAACTAAAAAAGGTAAATATTTTCCAACATTTTTATATTTTACCTTATAAGTTTTCAAACCCTATTTTGAGAGTACTTAAATTATACAAAATTATGAGACAAACAACAAGCTTCGGTAACATTTGTTATTAAACCAACAATATTTTGTAAAAGTTTGAAATGAGTTTGAGAGTTTAGTTTTTTGTAATAACTTCTATACCGTTGGTTTTATCGAAAAATGTTAATGAACCTTTTTGTTTGTATTTTCATTCCACGTAATTTGAGTACCCGCATGATCGGTTTTGAGGAATTTTGCCTCGTTATAGAAGTTATAACGCGAAAACTAAAAAGCATTTTCCAACATTTTATATTTTAATTTATAAAGTTTCCAAGCCTTATTTTGTGGGTACTCAAATCATTCAAAATGATGAGACAATCAAAAAGTTTGGTCGAAGGTCACCAGGGTCCGAGGCAACCAGTTGGCAATACAGGTGCTCACACCATGTGGTCAACCAGCTGCCGCACCAGCCCGGCCCGGTATGCCAGCTGCCGTGACCTCGAGCCGAGTTGGGGTCCGGGGTCTGCGCTTGTGCTTCGGCATCAGTTGCTCGCTAGACAGTGAGGTGGTAACATGTTCAGAAGGCGCCCTGAACATTTTATCTTTTTTGCTGTTTGGTGAAAATATCTTGGTGTTATTTGTATAATAACATCTTGACGTAGGACTGATTAATTTTAAGGCATGGTAGTTTAAGCATGGTAGTTGTTTGTGCTTGTAGATACCCTAGGGTTTGTAGTTTGCTTTTAGTTTGCTGGTTTGGTAGTTAGTATTAATTTAAAATCTTTCTTTTACTTACAATATATTTTGCCTGGAGTGTTTAGGTTTAAAGTAATATTTTTTTTTAAGAATGTTATATGAAATGTTTTTAATACCTTTCTATTCCAACTTCCTTTTTCCAACAAGCTTGTTGAGGGCATTCCCTCTCTTGTCTTGTATTCCTTTTTAGTTAGGGACACCTTTCAATTCCAATTTCCTTTCCTTTTTTCCTTCCTTTTTTTGGAGTATGGATGACCAATTAATTTATGGTAGACCAGCTCCCGCTTTTGTAATGATTACGGCCAGAAGACCGGGTCACTTACAACCTCTATACTTGCTGGATGGGTAGTTCGCCTACCTCCGGAGTTTCGCTGGACCCCAGTTGATTTGCGCCTTATGGTGAGTCGCTGGCTCCTTTAGTGTTAGGAAACAAAAAAACATATTTGTATAACATTTTTTTTAGCTTAGCGTTGTGCGGTTATGGTGAGGTGTAAGGGATGGCTTATGTCTAGCTTACACCGTAATCATTCTGTGCAGCGTTGGGCTGACTAGATATTTTTTACTTTTTAGCTCAGCGTTGTGCGCTTATGGTGAAGTGTGAGGGATGGCTTATGTCTAGCTCACATGAGGTGTAAGGGATGGCTTATGTCTAGCTTACACCGTAATCATTCTGTGCAGCGTTGGGCTGACTAGATATTTGTTTACTTTTTTAGCTCAGCGTTGTGCGCTTATGGTGAAGTGTAAGGGATGGCTTATGTCTAGCTTACACTGTAATCATTATGTGCAACGCTGCGTTGACTACCTTTTTTTTACTTTTTAAACTCTAGGCAGGTTGTATTGTAAATTAGTTTTTCTTCTGTTAGGTTTCCGGGGGTGTACGGTTCTGTAAAACCGTACACCCCCATTTTCTTTTAATTATTGCATGACCTTGACCTACTTATTTTCAAGGTCAACAAAAGAGTTAGCAAAAATTTCAAAGTCTCAAGGTCATTTTTGTAAAAGTTTAAATGACTTTGAAACTTTAGTTTTTGCGTTATAACTTTTATGCCATTGGATTTATCGAAAAATGTTACTGGACCTTTTTTGTTTGTCTTTTCATTCCCCGTAATTTGAGTACCCGCACAATAGGTTTTGAGTAATTTTGAACCCCCCCCATCAACGGAGGGGGGGGGGGTCGTGTCGTCCCATCAACATTGACGGGGGGGTGGGGTCACCAACTTCATCTCGTCGCCGTTCGACTTTGGAGTTTCGTTGACGTACACGGTGGCAGTGGTTAAAAATTGATCCAAACCGTTTTCGCGTTATAACTTCTATACCGTTGATTTTATCGAATAATGTTACTGAACCTTTTTTGTTTGTCTTTTTACTCTGCGTAATTTGAGTATTCACATGATAGGTTTTGTCAAAGTTTTAAATGACCTTGAAACTTTGGTTGTTAAAAAATAGTTCTGAACTCATCATGTGGGTATTCAAATTATGCGAAATGAAAAGACAAACAAAAAGGTCCAGTAACATCTTTGATAAAACCAACGTTATAAAAGTTATAACGCCAAAAAACGCAAAAAAAAATTTCTACATTTTATATTTTAATCTATAAGTTTTCAAACCTTATCTTGTGACCTTAAATTATACAAAATGATGGGTCAAACAAAAAGTTTCGGTAGCATTTGTTATTTAACCAACAAACCACATGATAGGGTTCGGAACAATTTACATAAAAATAACCTTGAGACTTAGAAATTTTCGCTAAGTCTTTTGGTTGACCTTGAAAATAAGTAGGTCAAGGTCATTTAATAATTAAAAGAAAATGGGGGTGTACAGTTTTACAGAACCGTACACCCCCGGAAACCTAACAGAAGAAAAGCTAATTTACAATACAATCTGCCTAGAGTTTAAAAAAAATAGTTAGTCAGCGCAGCGTTGTACATAATGATTACAGTGTGAGCTAGACATAAGCCATCCCTCACACTTCACCATAAGCGCACAACGTTGAGCTAAAAAAATATCTAGTCACCCCAACGCTGCACAGAATGATTACGGTGTAAGATAGACATAAGCCATCCCTTACACCTCACCATAACCGCACAACGCCAAGCTAAAAAAAATGTCATACAAATATGTTTTTTATTTCCTAACACTAAAGGAGCCAGCGACTTACCATAAGGCGCAAATCAACTGGGGTCCAGCGAAACTCCGGAGGTAGGCGAACTACCCATCCAGCACGTATAGAGGTTGTAAGTGACCCGCTTTGGTGGGTTAATCACTACAAAAGCGGTAGCCGGTTTTACCATAAATTAATTGGTTTTACCGTACAAAAGATGGAAGGAAAAAAGGAAAGGAAATTGGAATTGAAAGGTGTCCCTAACTAAAAAGGAATACAAGACAAAAGAGGGAATGCCCTCAACAAGCTTGTTGGAAAAAGGAAGTTGGAATAGAAAGGTATATTAAAAACATATCATATAACATTCTTAAAAAACAAAATATTACTTTAAACTTAAACACTCCAGGCAAAATATATTGTAAGTAAAAGAAAGATTTTAAATTAATACTAACTACCAAACCAACAAACTACAAACCCTAGGGTATCTACAAGCACAAACAACTACCATGCTTAAACTACCATGCCTTAAAATTAATCAGTCCTACGTCAAGATGTTATTATACAAATAACACCAAGATATTTTCACCAAAAAGAAAAAATGATAAAATGTTCAGGGCGCCTTCTGAACATGTTACCACCTCACTGTCTAGCGAGCAACTGATGCCGAAGCACAAGCGCAGACCCCGGACCCCAACTCGGCTCGAGGTCATCCCCCCACCACCCCCCAAACCACAGGAGCTTTGCTGCGGGTTTGGTTTCCATCATTCTTTTGCCACTGTCCCAACAGGCAACAACACTTCTTTCTTTACTTTACATTGGACTTGTACAATTTTTAAGTGTTAAAACTTTTCAATAATTAATATTTTAGGACTTAGAAAATTTTTCAAACCTATCATTCTTTTTGCCACTGACCTAACAGGCAACAACACTTCTTTCTTTATTTTACTTTACATTGGACTTGTAAAAGTTTTAAGAGTTAAAACTTCCCAATAATTAATACTTTAGGACTTAGAAAATTTTTCAAACATTTGCTTCAACATTTATTTTACAATATCAAGTTTCTTTTTGCTGCGAGTTTAGTTTCCATCATTCTTTCACCACTGTTCCAACAGGCAACAATACTTCTTTCTTTATTTTACTTTACATTTGACTTGTAAAAATTTTAAGTGTTAAAACTTCCCAATAATTCATTTTTAGGGCTTAGAAAATTTTTTAAATCCATCATTCTTTTGTTACTGTTCCAACACACAACAACACTTCTTTTTATTTTACTTTACATTGGACTTGTAAAAGTTTTAAGAGTTAAAACTTCCCAATAATTAATACTTTAGGACTTAGAAGATTTTTCAAACATTTCCTTCAACATTTATGTTTACAATATCAAGTTTCTTTTTTGCTGCGAGTTTGAATTCCATTATTCTTTCGCCACTGTTCCAACAGACAACAACACATCTTTCTTTATTTTATCTTACATTGGACTTGTATAAATTTTAAGTGTTAAAACTTCCCAATAATTAATATTTTAGGACTTAGAAAATTTTTTAAACCCATTCTTATTCTTTTGTTACTGTTCCAACAAGCAACAACATTTCTTTATTTTACTTTACATTGGACTTGTAAAAGTTTTAAGTGTTAAAACTTCCCTTAATTAATATTTTAGGACTTAGAAAGTTTTTCAAACATTTGCTTCAAAATTTACTTTACAACAAGATTTTTTTTAACTTGCATTATCTGACCTTGACACTTAGATTTCTTTTCAAACTTACATTGGATGATCTTAATACTTAGGGGTTTTGAAATATAAAAAATTTAGCAGTTATTTACACTTTTTTGGGTTTAATACAGAAAAAAAGATTTTTTTTAACTTGCATTATTTGACCTTGACAATTAGATTTCTTTTCAAATTTACATTGGATGATCTTAATACTTAGGGATTTTAAAATATAAAACATTTAGCAGTTATTTACACTTTTTGTGTTTAATACAGAAAAAAAGATTTTTTTAAACTTGTATTATTTGACCTTGACACTTGGATTTCTTTTTAAACTTACATCGGATAATCTTAATACTTAGGGGTTTTGAAATATAAGAAATTTAACTGTTATTTACACTTTTTTGTGTTTAATACAGAAAAAAGTGGTGGGGGTAATGCTATAAATAGGGGTAGTTTTAGAGTGGTTTTCATTATTACAGCAACTTTTATGGAGAGCACACCTACGTCATGTATTACTGCATTAGTTGCGAAGAATCTTTTGAAGATGAAATTTTACTACAAATACACAAAGAAGTTTACCATAACAACGAAACAAACCAAGAAACAAACAAAGAAACAAATAACAATGCAGAAGAAGAATATTTGGAAGATTTAGATCAAATACTTGCTACCGTACAACAACAACTAAATTCAAGACCAAGTGTTATTCAATACGCACCCGGACCATCTTTGGATGTGGAATTATACGCCCGAGCTTTACCAGGTAGTGTAGTAACTCATTTTAAGATTGACAATGCTCAATTGCAAGTTGCACAGTTTATTTCAAAAGCAAAAACATTAGTAACAGAAACATTGAACAATGAACTAAGAAGATTAAATTTTATAAAGTTTGGAATATTATTAGATACAGTATTTACAAATGTTCAGAATGAAACATCACCAAGAGGATTTTTAACTAAAAACAAAACCATCATGTTTGCATCAGATATAAGCTCAATTGTGGATGATTGTTTTGAAGAACTTTTAAAAAAATTACAAGAACATGAAGGAAGAAGTTCTGGATGGAGTTTGTTAAGTATAACAGGCTTAGATGTAAGAGTTCATAAACATGGATATGGAATGAGAGGTAGTAGATATATTGTTTTGCCAAAGAAGATTCGAGTAACCAAATCTTGTGTTAACGTACAAAATGAAGATGCTGAATGTTTCAAGTATGCAATGCTTGCAAAATTTGTAACAGATCATGTGGAACAACCGAGTAGAGCATACGATGAGGTTTGCTATAAGTATAACATTCAAGGCATGACTTATCCTGATGCAATTCAAGACATATCAAAATTTTAAAAGAAAAATCCTTTTGCATCTGTAAACATCTTTGGCTTAGATTCATCCAACAATGTCTACCCCTTACGTATAACACCCACCGAACGCAGAGATCATACTGATTTATTATTAATAACAAAAGGTGATATTTCACATTATGTATATATTAAAGATTTCGAAGCTCTAGTTTGCAAACAGTTATCAAAACATAAAGAAGAAAAAACCACTTGTAAAAGATGTTTTTGTTTTGTAAACAAACCTTTAAGAAGAGGTGGTTCAGAATGGTTGATGGAACATCAAAAATTATGCAGTGGAAACTATGAAGTAAAAATTAAATTACCACACCCTAGCAGGTCGCAAGTAAAATTTGACAAAGTTATCCAACAATACAGAATTCCAGTTGTAGTGTATGCCGATTTTGAATCTTCATTGCTTCCATTTGAACAAGAAGAAGGAGAGCAAATTACAAGCAGAACAAAGTATCAACTTCACAAACCAAACAGCTACTGTTTAATAGTAAAATCCACTCTGTCTGAAGAGCATCTTCAAGAATATGGTTTGACATCTACACCGAAGATCTATCGTGGAGAAGAAGCAGCCCGATACTTTGTTGATGATTTATACAACATCGCTGGGAAAGTGGAAGCATTGTATAGCAATGTGGTTCCTATGTCACCTATGACGCCGGAAGAACTTCATCTTTATGATTCAGCAACAACATGCTATTTGTGTAACAATCAATTTACAGAAACTAAAGTTAAAGTTCGCGACCATGACCATTTGACAGGAGCCTACAGAGGTGCAGCTTGCAACGGATGTAACATCAACTACAAACTACCATCTTTTATTCCCGTGGTTTTTCACAATATTAGCGGATACGATGGACATTTTATCATTCCCGAATTAGCAAGAGACAACGGTGAAATAGATGTTTTGGCACAAACTATTAAAAACTTTATAAGCTTTTCAAAAAAGGTGGGCAAAATTAAACTTAGATTTGTTGATTCTTTTAGATTTATGCCTTCCAGTCTTATGAAACTTTCTGAAAATTTAAGAAGACAAAATCTAATAGAAACAAGCAAAATTGTACCTGCAGAAAAAATGGATTTGGTTCTTCGGAAAGGAGTTTTCCCGTATGATTACATCGATGGACTACATAAATTTCAAGAAACATCACTTCCTCCACGAGAAGCATTCAAAAGTAAACTTACCGATTTGGACATTTCACCTGAAGACTATCAACACGCATGCAGAGTTTGGGACGAATTGGAAATGAACACTCTGGGAGATTATTCTGACTTTTATCTAAAACTTGATGTGACCCTTCTTTGCGATGTGATGGAAGAATTTAGAAGCACTTGTTTTGAAGCCTACGGATTAGACTCTCTTCATTCTTATACTTCTCCAGGACTAGCTTAGCAAGCTATGTTAAAAGAAACAAAGTGCAACCTTTAATTATTAACAGATATTGACATGGTGTTGATGATCGAATCGGGTGTTAGAGGTGGATTGACCCAAAGTGTTACTAGACATGTTAAAGCTAACAACAAATATCTTCCAAACTACGATAAAGAAAAACCATCAGTGTTCTTAGGATATTTCGATGCCAACAATTTATACGGATGGGCCATGTCTAATCCACTTCCTTTTGGAAACTTTAAATGGGTTAATCCAGACTCTATTGGTGATATTTCGCAAATTTCAAAAGACGGAGACACCGGATACATATTGCACTGTGACTTTGAATATCCAGAACACTTGCATGATCTTCATTACGATCTTCCGCTCCTTGCAAAAACAGAAGTTTCACCAATTGGTAAACATCCAAAATTAATGATGACTCTTGAAAATAAACAAAGATACGTAGCTCACTATTGGGTTGTTCAACAAGCACTCCAATTGGGTTTACGTATAACCAAAATTCATAGTTTTAAAATTTTCCCAATCATGCTGGTTAAAACTGTACATTGATTCAAACACCAGAAGAAGAGCAGCTGCAACATCAACATTTCAAAAGGACTTTTTTAAATTAATGAATAATGCGATATTTGGAAAAACATTGGAAAACAAAAGAAAACACAAGAATGTTAAATTAGTTACAGATCCTATAAAACTAGAAAAACTTGTACAAAAACCAAACTTTGGAACATCCGTTATCATCAATGAAAACCTTGTGGCAGTATCTATGAAGAAGACAAGCGTGAAAATGGATCGTCCGTTGTATGTTGGAATGTCAATCTTGGATATTTCCAAAACTCACATGTATGATTTCCACTACAACAAAATGGTCGACTTCTATGGTAGAGATAACATCGGAATCGCCTACATGGACACGGATGCTTTCATCTACTGGATTCTTACTGAAGATATGTATTTGGATCTTCGAACATTTGTTCACAAAAATGAATTTGATTTTAGTGACTATCCAAAAGATCATTTAAATTATGATAATGATCGGAACAAAAAGAAACTTGGAAAATTTAAAGATGAAGCAAATGCAATTTTACTGGAAGAACTTATTGCACTAATGTCAAAATTGTATTCACTACAATTGCATAGGGAAGAAAACAATGTTATTAAAAAAGCTAAGGGTGTAAAAAGTTTGTATCTTAAGAAGAATGTAAATTTCGAACACTACAAGCAATGCTTATTTGAAGAAACGACTATAACTGCAAAATTTAACACCATCAGAAGTTTCAACCATCAACTGTACAGCGTAAAAGAAGTGAAAAAAGAACTCTGCTCCAATGATGACAAACGACACATTCTTCCAGACAAAATTCACACTATACCATTCGGCCACTATTCTCTCAATCCTATTGATGAGTAAAAAGAAAAAAAAGAAAAAAAAGAAAAAAGAAAAAAGGGGAAATCACAGCATACTCGCTGTGATTTCCCCTTTTTTTAAATATGTTGAAATGACCTTGAACTATAAAAACGGATACAGAAAAAGAAACACTCAATACTAACTTGACTTTGTTAGTAAAAACATCATGGCAGAGTTAAAGGAAAAGATTGTTAATGAACTTCATAAACCTGCAAGAATAAAGTTTCCACGAAGAAATACTGTTGTAAAAGGAATAAATGATTTATATCAAGCAGATTTAATTGAAATGCAACCGCATAGTAAAATAAATAAAGGATTTAAATACATACTTACGATTATTAATTGTTTTACTAAAGTTGCAGATGCTTTGCCATTAAAAGACAAAACGGGTAACAGCATAACAAAAGCTATGGAAGGTGCTATAAAAAGAGATAAAAATAAAATTAAACATTTACAAACTGATGATGGGAAAGAATTTTTTAATAAACCTTTTGCTTTGTTAATGAAAAAATATAAGATAAAACATTATTCCACAAATTCTGAGAAAAAGGCATCTATAATTGAAAGATTTAATAGAACCTTAAAAGGTGCAATGTATAAAATGTTTTAAAAAAGAGGTTCTTACGTATGGGTTGATATTTTACCAAAATTAATAAGCGATTACAACATCAAGTTTCATAGAACTATTGGTATGGCACCTAACAAAGTGAATAAGAAAAACGTTAAACTAGTTTTACAACGAATTAAAAAGAATACACAGCCAAAAGCGGAACAAAGAAAACCAAGAAAATTTAATGTAAATGATAAAGTTCGAATTAGTAAATACAAAGGAGTGTTTACTAAAAAATACCTGCCCAATTTGACAAACGAAGTTTTTACAGTGTATAAAGTACAACCTACTGTACCGGAAACTTATATTTTAAAAGATAACAAAGGAAATTTGTTACAAGGCGGTTTTTACGGACATGAATTGTTAAAGTCAACAGTAGGCGATGTTTATCTTGTTGAAAAGGTGTTGCAAAGGAAAAAAGACCAAGTTAAAGTACGTTGGTTGGGGTTTGATAAAACTGAAGATTCTTGGATACCTATAAAAGATTTGATTTAGTTTTAAATCAATTTATTTACTCTTCTGCCTTTGAATAAGATGGAGATTGTTCACCATAAAGATAAATTTAATATTAATAACATTGATGATTTAACCGTAGATAACGTTAAAATCAACAATGGTAAACACAATGGCAAGACAATTTGTATTAAAAATGTTACATTCTGCACAGCCAACTCGAAAATATCATACTTTTGGTGCTAGAATAGAAGAAAATGGGCTAATGATTGGAGATAGCAAACTTGATGTAGACGAACATGACAATATTATTATAAATAATAAACAATACAAGGGTACAAAAGGATTGTTTGAACTTATTTTTAAACCGAAACCTAATAAATATACTAAAAAGGATTTAAACATTTTTAAACAAATATTGGTGGATACAAATGCGCATAAGAAAAATTATTCTAAAAATTTCAATGTTCATAGAAATGCGTCAGAAAAATATAAAACTATTATTGCTAAACTTTTCCCACCAAAAAGAAGGGAACCCATAAAAAGAAAATCATTATCTTCTGCTGAAATAAATATTTTACATAAAAGGAGAAAAACAAATCAATCAAGTTTATCAGGAAAAGGATTATTGAAAAACTTGTATGATACTAATATAATATACTACAACGATATAAACAAATTGGTTGATAGAATGAAGTTGATATATGAAGCTAATCAAGCCGGACATAGCGGTTTAGAAAACGAATGGGTAGCTTTGGTCGGCGAATTGCGAAATCAAGGAGTAATTGCATAAAAATATGAGTATATAGAATACAAGTATAACCGATTAAACATTCAGTATAACCATGAGTGTCGATACGTTTGGACGGTATTCCGAAACTGGAAGCAAATCAGGATCTTATGGAAAAAGAGGTGGTTTACCACTAACATCCGATGGAGATTATGATATAAGTAACAAACGTTTAAAGTTTGTAAATGATCCAAAAGATAATGCAGTAAATTTCAAAACTTTAAAAAGTGAAACATTACCTAGCTTAAAGCTTCAAAATGAAGTGTATAAGGCTAATTTTTATAGAATTATAAATCTTCCAAAACCAATAGATAAAAATGATTCGGTAAATAAAGAATATTTAATGTGGTACATAAACCAAACCTTAAGATATGATCCTAAAAGTAATATTAAAGTATATGATGCAAAAGATCTTAGAATAGCCAATATAGCAGATCCTGTTAATGATCAAGATTCAGTTACAAAAAAGTATTTACATTCAGTCATCCCTGAAAAACAGATAAATTTTCCTTTTACAACTTTGTAATACATGATATTGGAGACCCTAAAGATATGAAAGATGCTGTAAACCTTCAATATATTACCGATCATTGTATTACACATGATATTAACACAATTGATTGCAAAAATAAAGTGTTGACTAACGTTAAGGAAGGAACTGCAAAATCAGATGCAGCTACAATAAGTCAAATAATAAAATCAAAAAATAACAAATGGGATGCCGATGCAAAAATAATTACTAATGTTAAAAAAGGGTGGGATGAAACTGATGTAGCAACAATTGGACAAGTTCCTGTATTACAAGAATATGAAACAGGTCGTCGACAAGTCTTTGATTGCAAAGGGAGACCACTAGTTAATGTTGGAACAGGAATAGCAGATGGTGATGCAGTTACAGTAGAAGAATGGCGTAAAAGAAGCCTAAGAAAAGATCGGCATAAGGAGTATTTTAATTGTGAATATTTGCGATTAAGCGCCTTAAATGACCCTCGCAACTTTAATGATGCTGTTAATGTAAATTACATTGTAAGACTATTAAGCGTAGTATTATATGATGTGTATAACACAATAAACCCTATAAAATCTGATCAAAAACTACATTGGGTTAAACAAAATGTTATGGAAAAATATTTTTTAAATAAGGAAACTAATACTTTAAGATCTTCTAAAAATAATGATGAAGAAGATACAATCATACCGCAAGGTTGGAGAACACTTTATTACCCATAAACAAACATACTTTTACATTTTTATTATAAATAAACAATGTCAAAGGATAAGTGAATCATTCATTGTAAAGCATTTATAAAATAAACAAGTATTGACATTTCTTTTTACTATAAAAGACCATGTTGAAAGTTCAACGCATCAGCCATAATCGACACGTTATAAAGAGAGGAAGAGGAATAGCATCAACAGCACTTTCTCTTATTACTAAGCCGGTTGGAGCTATAGTTAATAAAGCTATCGATTTATTACCTGTAGAACTACATTTACCAGGAGGTTATCAATATTGTGGTCCTGGAACAAAATTGAAAAAAAGACTTGCTAGAGGAGATCTTGGAATAAATAAACTTGATCAAGCCTGCAAACAACACGATATAGCATATTCAAAGTTTGCAGATACTAAAAATAGATCAATAGCGGATAGAGCACTTGCTGAAAAAGCTTGGCAAAGAGTAACATCTAGTGACGTTAGTATCGGTGAAAAAGCAGCAGCTTTAGCGGTATCAGCAGCAATGAAGGGTAAAACGATGTTTGGAGGTGGAAAGAAGAAAGGAGGTGGAAAAAGGAGGAGAAAACCTGCAAAGAAACGTGGAGGAAATATAAGAAGAAAACAACGATCCACCGCAGGTAAAAATAAAAAGAATCAAACAATATGGTCAATGATAAAAAAAGGAGGAGGATTATACCTAAGACCGTATCGTGTGTATTAAACAGAAAAAAACAATTACTAATTCCAAATAAAGAATTAACAGATAAAGAATTAATTACTTATGTTTCTTGTTTAAAAATTCCATTTTTTAGAGGAGTGTTTATGAAAGATGCATTACCTGTTAAAATTTGGAAAAATGAAACCGGAATAGTAAATTTAGATAATAGTAAAGGATCAGGCACTCATTGGGTATGTTATAAAAAACTAGGATCAACTATTTACTACTTTGATAGTTTTGGTAATCTCCCACCACCAAAAGAACTACAATATTACTTTAAAACAGCTAAAAATGTACTATACAATTATAAAAGAGAGCAACCTGATGATACTGTAATCTGTGGACATTTATGTTTAGATTTTTTAACAAAAAGCGTTAGTCAACTTTAAGATGTCTTCCTATACAGTATCATTAACTGGAACTTCATCTACTTTGCGAAGTGTTCTTTTCCCTGCGTTACGTTTGGAAAAAGATAAATTATGGGAAGCCGCATTATTAGATATAACAACTTTTAATTCTATTCCCAACGTTACTGAAAATGTTAATGACAAAATACATTATTACAAAACAAAAGATAAAAATACAAACAAATATTCAGATATACAAGTATTTAGTTTACCCACTGGAGCATATGAAATTGATGATATAAATGAAGCGATACAAAATCATATGGGAAAAGATAATATAACAATAAAAGGAAATAACAATACTATGAAAGCTGAAATTAAATGTAAATGTTATATAGATTTTACCAAAGAACATTCAATTGGTAGTTTATTAGGATTTCCCAAAACAACAAAAATTTTAGAACCTAATATTAACCATTCAGGTGCTAGAACTGTGACAATAATGAAAGTTAACAGTATAGATGTTACATGTAATAATATACATGGATCTTATAGAGATGGTGAAAATACTCATATATTGCACACATTCTATCCAACGGTCGCTCCGGGGTTTAAAATTGTGGAAAAGCCACAAAACTTGGTGTACCTACCGTTAAACACCAGTTTTATTTCAGACATTGTGGTGAACATACTAGATCAAGACGGAAATCATATTGATTTTAGAGACGAACCTATAACTATACGAATACATATAAAATCAACCGTATAACAATGGGGTTATCATTTAAAAAGAAAGAGCCGACTGGTAAACAAGTCAGTAGCACTTCAGCTATAGAAGGATTAACAAGTGATAACATTCGTTTTCTAGAAGAAATTGGATTAAAACTTATTAATAATGGAAATATTGGATATAGCGCAGGGTCCGACATTCGACGAAACCTTGTGGGAAAAGGAATATCATACGCACAACCCTTACGCTTCATCAAAATTAAATAATAATGATGAAATTAGAATTCTTATACAACAACAAGATATATATACACTTCCATGTGAAAGTTATTTGTATATCGAAGGAAGAGTAACAAAAAAAGATGGAAACATTGCAAGTACTGTTCCGTTCATAAATAACCCCATGGCATATTTGTTTGATGAAATAAGATATGAAATTTCCGGAGTTACAGTAGATTCAACAAAAAAGGTGGGAATTACAAGTACATTAAAAGGATTAGCATCTTTAACACCGAGTGAAAAAAATATGCTGGCCGCTGCAGGATGGGTAGCACCCGATTCCAGTACAATCACTCCAAACAGTTCAGGCAATTATGACTTTTACATTCCTTTAAGATTACTTTTAGGCTTTGCCGAAGATTACCGAAAAATAATAATAAACGTAAAACAAGAATTAGTTTTGATAAGATCATCAAACGACAAAGATATTATTATAGCGCCTGATGCAACAACGGAAGCTACTTTAGAATGGAAAATGCAATTCGACAAGATTGTTTGAAGAGTACCGCATGTACGGTTAAACGATCAAAATAGAATTTCATTATTAAGAACTTTAAAATCAGATCGTGATATCGTAATACCATTTAGAAGTTGGGAGTTTCATGAATATCCGGTTTTACCGGAAACACAACGTCATACATGGACTGTAAAAACGTCTACTCATTTGGAAAAGGCAAGATATGTTATATTTGGATTACAAACAAAAAGAAGAAATGAAATAACTAAACATGCTGGTGAATTTGATCATTGCAAACTTACAAATTTTAAGGTGTTTCTAAACTCTCAATTCTTTCCATACGACAACTTCAACATAAACTTTACAAAATACAGGTTTAGCGTTTTGTACGATATGTACGCAAGATTCCAAAATTCATATTATGGAAAAACAAACTCACCTTTATTAACGCCAAACCAATTTAAATCTACCTATCTGATTGTTGTAGTTGATTGTTCCAAACAAAATGAATCTGTAAAATCTTTCAGTGTGGATATAAAAATAGAAATGGAATTTGAACAAAATGTACCCAAAGATACATCTGCTTATTGTTTAATTTTACATGATAAAATTGTTACATATACACCTTTAACCGGTATTGTAAAAGCAGTGTTGTAAAATGAAAAGAAAAAAAATACCCCCCACCACTCGGCTATAAAAGCAGGAGCGGGAACGCAAATTGTTTAGTTGACTGTCTACAGTTGTATGGGTAACATCATCTACAGCATTATAAACAAAATGAGTTCTTTATCAGTTGTACAAGGCGTTTCCGAAACAACACCTTTATTGGAAAATGATGATGATAAACATTTTGAAGAAAATGTTGTAAAGGAAATTGATGAGTTTTTAAAGTTTGGAAAACAAAATAAAAAGTTGGAAAATAATAAAACAAACGTAAGAAAGAAAAGAAAACTTGAAGAAAATATTTCACCAAACATTTTAACTGAAGTTTTCCTTCGCATTTTTTATCCTATTTCATCTTGCATGAGTAAAAGTGTGTCAATAGGATTGGTAAAATCATTAGACTACTCTCCCGCAGTAATACTAAGCCATGGTACAAAGATGGTTTTATTTTCAGAAAATGCTTGGGATTCCTTTTTAAAACATCTACATCTTATTGAATGTTACTTAGCCAACAGTTTCCTTGGAAGAAAAACTAACATTCGACTTTTGGATTGTGACAATGAAATTGACATTATTAAACATCGTGGTCAACAACAAGTAAGAATTAGAGACTCAACACAATTTGAAAATAAAATTCTACTAACACGTGAAGAATTCTACATTTTAAACTATGCAACATCACCTATTACCAGGTATATGAAACAATTAGTATTTTCAAGCTCTGTTATTAAGGAATATCTGTTAGATGCATGCGAAAAACAACCAGACAGCACTTTACAATACGGACCAATAGATACATCCATCTTTAATAGAATACCTCACGAAGTGGAAATGTGGAGGCAGTTAAGAAACTTTGAACCTTTTACTGAAGTTGCAACGGAAGCTACAGAAGAAGAAACCAACAACAACAGTACAGAAGAAGAAACCAACAACAACAATAATACAGAAGAAGAAACTTTGCTAGGTTAAAACTACAATGTAATTTAACAAAAGAATAAACCGTGGGGTAGGCCTACTGGGGACGGTGCCCACGTTAAACATACACCAACGCGCCTACAACTGTACGGCCTGGTTCATATATCTAACCTACCGTGGTGTGGAAAACAGTTGATCAGCAGACACCGTGATGAGCAGACAGGATAAAGAAATGGCAGCAAAACCTTGTGTAATTGAATTTCAAGCATTTCGTGGAAACGATGATAGATTTATCATAAAAGAATTGGTAATTTTAGATTTTCTCACACAAGTGGCGTACCCATTCTTATTTGAAGCACCATGTTCTATCCATGCACTAAAGTCAAAAGCTAAAATAACAAACAGATGGTTAACAAATAATTTTCATCATATCCATTGGTTTGAAGGATTTCTACCGTACAATAATGTACACAAGATTATGTTTCATTTTTGCAAACAATTTACGCATATATACACCAGAGGATTGGAAAATAAGAATTGGATACGACAGTACACGAACAAAGAAGTTTTAAACATAAAAGTGGACAAAACCTTTCACTTTGATGTTAGAAATATTTGCGTTTTTACAATAGATCCGAAACACAACCAATCTCAATGCGCATTACAAAACGCATATCATTTGGCTGCTTACTTGCAAGAAAAAGAAGAATGTGGTGGGGGTTACGAAGGTTATAAATACGAGGAAGCAACACACCCCAAGTATCACTCTAACTCCATACTCCGAACAGACAACATCTCCAGTGAAGAAGATGACATCACAACAGTTTCTCCAATGTTTAGTTGAACAATTCAACTTACATTCAAAATCAAATACTCTAATCATCAAGAAATGTTCAGAATTAAAAGAACAGAAACATTATATTGTTCATGAAATGAAGAAAGTTGATACAACGCATGGAGACGCAGTCGTTGCATCTTTATCCGATGCACCATTTACACCAGGCGATGAACCAAAGTTTCAAGTATATCTTCCAAAACGATTCGTCCAGTTGCTGCAAAATGAAGATCTGCGGGAAATTCAGCCAGGATCATTATATTTGGTGTCACACGGAATGAGCGGGAACAACTCTACGGAACTTACTCTGCACATCGCACAAAAATAACTTTGTAAATATTGTAAAAACATGTTTTTAATAAAAAGATAACAAAACAACATATCAGTATATGTTATTTATATACTGATATGTTGTATTTTTTTTAAACTCAAACGGATGACCTTGAACGTTTAATCGATAGTATTATTCGATTATTTTAATCGATAGTTTTATTCGATAGTTTTATTCGAATACTTTATAGAAATACGAAACCTTAACGTTGAGAGGCTCAGTTCTGTTTAAGACAAGCTACAACCAACATGTCATCCAAAAGAAATATTCTACCACTTTTATCTTATTGTTGCAAAGAGAAATGTTTTAAAATACCTGAAGATCAAGTTGACGGAAAAGCTTGTACAAAATGTAATTCTTTCTGCTACTGTAAATGTGGTTGCAAAACATATCAAAGAACCGGTTGGATAAACTAGAAGAATTGCAACATCGACTCGGTCTATTGTGGCAACGATTAAATGCAAAGTGATTAAACAAGCGTCTACAATTTTTATCCCCACCACTACCCCCACTACTATCAGAGGTACCCGCAGCACCGGCTACTAGCACTATTGCAAAAATAGTCATTCCTGCTACACCTCTCGTCGAGTAAACAACTCTAGTCATGTCTCTCAACATTCGCGGGATTCACTACAACACTATCAATCTTACAACCTACAAGGATTTGGAAATTTTTAGTGAAGAACTAAAACAACTTATCACCACTGGGTTTAGTTTATCTTTAGAACTTTATGCAACAAACAATCAAAACGAAAAAAAATGTGTTTTTGCCAACTTACAACAACAACAAGAAAAATTAAAATAAGCTAGAAATTTCAGCACCGACAACAACTTTCTTTTCAAATTTGGGAGCAAACTTTACTAACTTGTAAAATAATATTTTTGTTAAAAAAAACAAATAAATAAAAAAAGAAAATATCTTGCATTTTGGATTTTCCGAAAATGCAAGATATTTTTTAAAAACATCCCCAACCGACCTTGACACACTTCCGGCCATTTAAAATTTAAATACCCAGCACAGCAGGGCATTTAAACTTTAAATACCCACTCCTACACGTCACAGCTACGTCACAGCTGATGACGTCACTTCCGGTCACGTGACCGGACGTAGCTGTCAAAAAATTGACTGGCTGTCAAAGTTTGATTGGGCCAGCAGCCCCAAGTGCCCACTACTCTTGCGTATTAATATATAGATTCTTTTCATTTAAAAAAATGTAAATATTTATAAATAGGGTCCGATGGACCCCTGCGCGAGTAGTGTCACAAAAAAGGGCGCGAGTACTTAAGGGATAGTTGAATGCACTTCTTAACCATCAATGACTAATGTTAATGACTAATGAGAATGTTCTTGGATATGGTAAAATGGTGTTATGATGACAAACTCGAGTAAATCAATTAACTGGATTGCTCATGATTAGACAAAAAATTAGTTTCAAGGCATGTACAATTTTTTTATTGTTTAACCGTATATATTATGTTGTAGGGCATACACGTGGCGTCTATCCATACGGTGAAGATCTAGAACCAAGTGTGCCAGTCAATAGAGAACAGCAGGCAGTCTAAGGAAGTTCTGGGGGAAGTTGTGACTAAGTAAGTGTTTTTCTTCCGTGTGGTCTCATAGCGCCGAATCTCATAGCGCAGAAAGCGGATTCTGTGTTATAGCTCCGAAAGTACATACGTTGCATAGCGCCGAATGGATTCTGTGTTATAACACAGAATGCCATTTCTTTCGGCGCTACGCAACAACTTGGACATTTGGTAAAATGAGATTCTGTGCTGTTCAGTACTGATATGATTTTAAGGTTTTAAGTAAGGGTTTCTAATATAATTTAATGTGTGATCAATTCAATATTAAGTCGAAGTATTATATTCCAAGAGCGCATATTATGCCCAAAACGCTTATATCGTTATTTTGAAGTTTTACTGTGCGACAGAGAGAGATATATATCTGTCATTCCTTTCAAAAATCATGCGATATGACGTATCCCGTTGCCGTGACAACGAGGGCTTTCCTTGATTTTGATTGGACCTAGATTTGTCCTGGCGATCATAATAATTCCCGGCGTCGGTCTAGTCTAGCGTCGGTCTCTCTCGTACTCGCACCTCGACTCTTGTCTCAATTTAATAACTTTTTACGTCTCTCAAATCTCTCTAATAGACACATTTTAATAATTTGTTAATATCTAGTCTCAATGATCAACCAGTTTTCTTTTGTTCCCTCTAAATTCAGTGTTTAATGTTAAAATCTCGTTAAATTCAGTGCTCTTAGAACTTCAAGAATTTCAATTGTGCGTGCTTCCGCGGCAGACGAACATTCGTTTGGCGTTCTTCCGATCGTGGCAAGATACAAGATAAAGTGTGAAAAAGAACTGTCGTGCGTCTTCCATCTTCTTTCCACGTCCCAGGACCAGGACAGCAACGGCGGCGGCCTTCTTCCCGTCACAAGGACCCCTCTACTCTGGCTTGAAGACCACTGAAAATTGGACAAAGGTACTCACCGTTTTTATTTTACATTTGTGTGATATTTTCTCAGTGAAATTTAATCTCAGTTTTACAACTAATTATCCACTTTATCTATAAACATAAAATTTGTTGGGCATTTAAAGTCCCAGGTCCTTCGAACAATTAATTAACTAATCATATAGTTTTTCTCAATATTTTCTCTGCTTCATTTTGGTCCTTTGAGCCGGATTTGTACTCAGTTCTTTGGAAATGCAGAAACTCTAATTTGTGGATAATAATCAAATCACGATTTATTCAGTAGCCGCCATATGCAAAACCGTTCTTCTCCAGTTTGGCAAGGCTCCGCCCCTCGGCCAATAGCGAGCGTCACGCTCACGAACATTACCGATGCTTGCCGAAGTGAATATCGATAGTTTTCATCGATTGCATATTGATTGTTTTGATCGCTGCTCATGTCAGGCGACCTCATGCCTCTCCCCCCTGCATTCTCTCTCTCTCTCTCTCTCTCTCTCTCTCTCTCTCTCTCTCTCTCTCTCTCTCTCTCTCTCTCTCTCTGTCTGGCGCACATCCGTCCGCCTCTGTCACGCATCAGCTGATCGACTACAGCTGTCTGCTAAAGTAAACAAACATATTCATTGACATTGCGCTACTCTAATATATTGTGGCAGTTATGATAGTAGTCATTCCTTCTGATTATAAGGATGGTAATTATTTATTGATGTGTGTACAAGAATATGTATATAGAATTTTAAAAATTGAATTATTGTCTTCACATTATCTTGTTCTGATTGACATATAAAGGCTAATTAAATACAAAAGGGCGTATAAACCTTTCAATTGCACAAATAAATTTCATTTTCATTCATTATTGTGAGGTCAACTATTGTCTTGTACTGAGTAGGCTAATTAGGCTACTTGATTCAGTCTCTTTTGAAAAGGCAGATAAGTTCTACTGAAAAAAATATGTGTGTTCAATATCTATGCTAGGGTAATTAATTTTGTTTGGCTAATTACCTAAGTTACTTCGTCTCCATTGTATTTTTAGCTCAACTATACGTAATTAACTTTGTGTTCTCTCCCTGAATTAAAGAAAAATAAGCTGTTAAGCAAATCTCTCACTATTGCATTATTACAATAAGCTTATTGGAAACTCTAGGCACCCAGCGTGAACTTGTGAACTTTTTTTGGAATAAAAGTATTGGAATTTGAACTATATATAAAGGTCTCAACCGAACCTCGGCCAGTTACCTAATAGCATTTGACCTCTTACGAGAACGCTACCATAACACCCGGAGGTTACAAACTCTCCATTTGAATCAGTTACTGGACCTGCCTCAAATAAGCTCGTCCTCAATAAAGGGCCTAGACTCTTTGTCAACCAGTACACTGAACACTCTCAAGCATTGAAACCTTTGAGTTGCGATGTAGGCGAAAATAATTCGCTCCTCTCCGATCTCATTCTCCAACGTATGGACTCTGACTTACGAAAGAAGTTGGGAGTTTCTCGTTCAACCTCATCGGACGGCCCATCTGAGCACTCGCTGCCGGAAGTTAAAGAAATAATCAAATTTTTGAATACTGAGTGCAGCCAAACTGAGGACGCTAACATTCATAGCGTTCCACAATCTAAGGCTCCTGCCTATGTTCACCCTCACGCCCGCAACAAGGTGTCTGCACCAAAAAGGTGCATTTTCGCTCAAGTGACGTTTCTATGGTCACAACTCGCTCTAACCCCGCTCAAACGAAGTTTATGCCTCCTCCATGCTTCGTCTGTAATCAGACTGGACATAAAGTTGTTTCCAACTGGGTAAAGGTAAGAATTGTTGGACCAATTGTCTTTCTTACATTTCTTACGTTGGACACCTCTTTACTAGAGATATGAGTCTCTGATAGAAACCACCCATCCATAATGATAGTTCGGGAATAAAACAGAAATCACATCCCTCATTACGTATGTAAGATAAAACATCAGGATCGTTCAAGTTTTTCTTCCAAATTCCTTCAATGAATGTAGCGGCGAGTTTGAATTGAGAAGCGTTGTCTAGAAATATTTGTTTTGGTTTACCTCTTCTTCTTATGAATCGTTTGAGATATAGAAGGAATTTTTCAGTTGTGAGATCATTAACTTTCCTTGATGCACTGTCTTTCGTGACAAAACTCCTCGTGAGCGACGTCAGCTGGTCAAGAGACATAAGCGATGTGTCTCATGCTTAGGCTCTCATGATCTCAAAGAGCGCCAATCTCACGTGTCCCACGTGGCCACGTGTCTCACGTATCACCAAAAACACCACTCATTGTTGCACTTTCAATCTGTCTCGGGCAACGCTGCTAATCAGCCCGTCCATGGTAACACAACTTCTGACGCCCCCGACGCAAGTCACCTCTCTAGTGATGACCATAACAATTCTCAGGTGACTCACGTTTCTCAAGACTCACCGCCCTCTATGCCAGTATGTTATACTGTGCTATTGGGTACCCTCTTGATGCAACTCAAAACTCCTGAGGCAAGTCCCACGTATTGAGGGCTCTGCTTGACTCAGGGATTATGACGGATTTAATTTCCGAACACGCAGTTCAGCTCTTGGGAGTGCGCCTCCTCTGGCCTCAGCCAAAGCATGGCGAAACCAAAAGGTCAGACTCACCTCACAATCAGTACTCTATCTGGTCTCTTAATTGCTCCTCACCAGCCAATGTTAATCTTAGATAATTGACTGTGGATTTACCCAGAGTACCTCTAGCTCCAGAAGTCTACAGTAAGACTCAACGCTACATTCTCTCTGACCCCACATTCCACTTACCTAGACGCATTGACATCATCCTTGGTGGAAGTTTATTTCCAAAAATACTTACTAATGAACAGTTTTCTCTGGGGCAGCATATGCCACATGTAATTGGCACGCATTTCGGGTTTGTTGTACTGGGTACTGCTCCCAGCGCACTCTCTACATCCACTCTCCACTCTATGAGCCTCAATGTCTCTCTGCTCTCAGCAACCAACGCAGATCTACACTCATCACTTCAACGGTTTTGGCTTCAAGAGGAAGTTCCTGTGCTCTCGAAGAAGACTGAAGAAAAAGAACAATGTGATGCTCATTTTGCCACTTCCCACCCTCGAGATGAGACCGGTCGCTACACCGTTCGACTTCCGTTCAAGGAGAATCACTCTGCCCTAGGATCGTCTCAGCCTATTGCTGAACGTCGATTGCATTCTCTTGAGCGAAAATTCAACGCTCAACCTCACTTCTCTCAGCTCTACCACGATTTCATCAGCGAGTACCGCTCACTCGATCACATGGCTAAAGTTCAAAATCTTGATTTGACTAAGCCTCACTATTTCCTTCCCCACCCTGGGGTGCTAAAGGAAAGTAATTCCACCACAAAACTCCGCACTGTGTTTGATGCGAGCTGTAAAACCAGTACCGGTGTTTCTCTCAACGATGTCTTATTGACTGGGCGCAAACTCGAAACAAATATTTGTGACATACTACTTCACTTCAGGAGCCACAATATTGTTTTTTGTTGTGACATCCGTCAAATGTATCGGCAAATCCGAGTACATCCAGATGACCGGAAGTTTCAACTTATATTGTGGCGTGACAGTCCTGAAGAAACTCTCTCAACATATCAACTGAACACTGTGACTTACGGCATGAATACGTCTCCCTACCTGGCCACCAGGACTCTGCACCAACTTGCTGACGACGACGGTGGGAACTTCCCTTCCGCTGCGCACGTGCTGAGGACCCAGACCTACGTGGACGACATCATCTCCGGTGCGGACACCGAGGAAGCGGCCTTAGAACTACAGGAACAGCTCATCCGTCTACTGCGCCATAGAGGTTTCGAACTCCGGAATTTGGTTATCCAACACTACTCGCCTACTCGAAGCTCTGCCGGAAGGACATCGTGAGTCTCCAGTGTTTCTGCAAGAATCTCAATCTCCGCAGTTCTCTATTCTTGGTCTACATTGGTCACCTACCACAGATTGTTTTACATACTCCCTCAACATACCGCCTGACGAGTGGCCTACCAAACGCTCCGTCTTAAGCTTAATAGCCAAGATATATGACCCTAGTGGGTTTCTCTCTCCTTGCATAATGCAAGCAAAATGCTTTATGCAACTCCTCTGGATAACAGGTCTGTCTTGGGATTAACCCTTGCCACCCGAACTCGCCAACAAATGGCACTCATTTGTCACTGATGTGCAGCATATAGAGCATGTGTCAATTCCTCGAGCGTTTCCGCTCTCACTCTCTTGCACCGTGGAACTCCACGGATTCTCTGATGCGTCAGAAAGTGGATATAGCGCAGTGCTGTATTTCCGTTGCGAGCTCTCAACAGGTGACGTCATCATTCGTCCCATAATGGCGAAAACTCGTGTCGCTCCTCTGAAACGAGTGACACTTCCTCGTCTCGAGCTTTGTGGAGTGCATCTGCTCGCTAAGCTAACAACTCATTGCCAGTCAATATTTAATGAGACAATCACCCCTCAAACCACCTTTCTATGGTGTGATTCAACAGTAGTCCTCACATGGCTACGAACTCCGCCTTATAGGCTTAAGACATATGTCTCAAACAGAGTTTCCCAGATACAAGGACTTATATCACCTGACTCATGGCGTCATATTGCAGGAAATGACAACCCTGCTGACTGTGCATCACGGGGTATTTCCGCCTCTCAGCTTAAGAACCACCCTCTCTGGTGGGCTGGACCACCATGGCTCAGCCTCCCTCAATAGGACTGGCCCTCTATGAAGTTCGTCCCTATGGACCTCTCATCGACCGACGAGCTCAACAAGACTCCGCTAGTCGTCCTAGCTGCCGTCCCGCAAAACGATTGGGAAATTCCGACAAAGTTCTCGTCATGGGACAAACTGCAGCGCATTTTTGCTCTAGTTCTGCGTTTCGTACACAACTGTCGCAACGCTAAACGTCTCGAGGGATATCTCTCTACATCTGAAATCGTCTCAGCAAGGCTCAAGATCTTCGGTCTCGTCCAGAAATCTGCATTTGCAGACGACATCTCATCACTACGCTCAGAGGGTCCCTGCTCAACAAGACTCCAACGCCTGAAGCCGTTTCTGGACACAAGGCATTCTGCGTGTTGGTGGGCGTCTACCCCAAGACGCCCCATGTTGGTGCTTCTACCCAAAAAACACCATGTTGTCAGCCTCATTGTGGATCATTATCACCGCTTAAATCTCCATGCTGGACCACAGCTTACTCAATCTCTGTTATCACAATCCGTATGGATTCTCTGCGCACGGAGCGTCATACGCTCACGCATTTTCCAGTGTCGGACGTGTTTTTAGAAACAAACCGCGTAATCAAGCTCCATTAATGGGTGACCTTCCTCCGTCACGGGTGACTCCCGCAAGACCATTCTTGTCCACTGGAACAGACTTGTAATGAGCCTAATTTGTACAGGGGTAAGAATTGGCTCATTAGGCCTAGCCATGGGACCAGTTGGCTTAGGCCTACCTTTCCTAGATTTAATCTAGTCCCATGCTGTGAAAATAGTGTTGACGATCTGAATAAACACAGCTATTTCCCTTGCCTAAACCCCTTAGGTGATCAAGTTACTCACGTAATAGCAGTAGGTGTTTCTAACCTATCTATTGACGTTAGAAGGCCGACCCTATTCGAACCCATAACCGCCGACTACGATCTCCGATTTTAACTTGCAACCTAAAGTGTTTAGACGATTCCCTGCGTCTAGGACGTACTGTGGACACTTAGTTGGTCACGGAATTAGATCACTACTACAGAAAACGTAGTATTTCCGAACGGAACTACGGTTGTTATTGTTGTGAACAACATAACCTCAAAAGACGTCGTCACGACTCTGTGAGTTGAGCAGACGATGACAGATGATAGAGCGTGCGCTGCTTCTTCTTCTGCTCGCCGAACGCGCCAAGCTGTCTTTCTGACAGACGAAAAACAGTGGCCCCGGATGTAGCTTTTTTGAGCTTTTAACCAGCCGTTTTATCAACTGGAAAAAAGTCTGGCGACTCATCACCGGAAGGGGTGAGCACATGGGTGTGCTGATAACCCCTAGATCGACACTTGTCGGTGCTCTTCTCAAGTGACCGGTTCGAAATTCGAGTTCTGTTCTTGTGAGAATTCTTCCCAGGGACATTTACGCTAAGTGCCGTCTCGACGTCTCCCAATACATTTTGTATTAAGGTACGTCAGCGTCATTTCTGGATTTAAGTCAATAATTCGATCTGTAAACTCTTCTTAAAGTTGATCGTGTCGCGGGATAGGGTCCGAGACCTATCCTGCTCGTCTCTTGGCTGTAACCAAGACTAGTTAAATTAATTATCTTGGTGCCGATTATGATTTAATTTTCCTTTTGGAATATTTTCCAAATTCTGAGTAACCAGGTTAGAGTAATTGGTGATTTTCATAATTGGTTTAAGTCCTAGATTTTATTGCTGTTGTAACAGGCTTAGTCTTGTCCAAACCTGCTGTAATACGGGAGTGTAAGGTTTGTCCTGCTCCTGTAATTATTGGCCACTAGTGAAATAGTTAAATGTTGTTTCTTGACTAGGGTAAACATTACTATGGGTAACTAGTGTTAACTCTGAACATTTCACAGAGCTAGGGAAAACAGCAGAGGGAATTTTACTTAGCAGGTGTTTCAAAATTTAGTCTGTCCTAAGTTGAATGTCATCTAGGTTGAATATAACTGAGCTCTCATATTGGAATATCTGATAACTACTGTGATCTCGATCCTCGACCCCTGGAATTATCTCAGCGACCGAGCTGAGCGATTCCTAGGCCTCTGACAACCCGTGACGTGATTTCCTACGGTTCGGACGACTTCAGTATTCGATCATCTTCTCTCCCTCTAGGAAATATCCGTCACAGACGTCTGTGGGCCTTTCAACGCAAAGGCGTTAAATCTCCGTGCCATTCGACACACAAAGGTGTATATTTGTGTATTTGTTTGTATGGTCAAAAGGCTGTGGTGACAGACTTACCCACCCACGCTTTTATAGCGGCACTCACTCGCTTCGTATCTCGACGAGGTCTATGTGTCCAATTGTTCTCCGATTGTGGTACAAACTATGTCGGCGCTGACAATGCCCTTCTAAAGACCATACCGATTCGCAAAGGAAACTGCTTCACTTCGCTACCCCAAGGGGGATTGAGTTCAAGTTTAACTGCTGCTCCCCACCAGGGTGGATTGTGGGAGAGCGCTGTGACAAGCGCTAAACATCACTTGCGCCGTGTCATGGGAGATACCGTTCTAACACTGCCAGAATCTGTGACACTCGTCACTCAGATAGAGGCCATGCTCAACTCGCGGCATCTCATTCCTCTCTCCGGCGACCCTGCCCTCACTCTCCGCCCTCACTCCGGGACACTTTTTGATTGGTGCACTCCTAGTGTCGGTCCCAGAACCCGATCTCCTTGAAGTACCGGATAACCGCCTACGACATTGGCAGTTGGTCCAACGCATTTGGAAACGATGGCAGCTGGAATCAAACCTGCCTGCACACGCTCCAGCAACGTTACAAGTGGACCCAACCACGGGAGAATATTAAAGTTGGTGACCTCGAGCTAGTACACCGGAACTCTCCGCCCCTTTCGTGGCCTCTGGCTCGTGTTACCGCCGTACACCCAGGGACTGGTGGTGTTGTGCGCGTGGTAGACTTACGCTCTCCAAATGTAAATCTTACCAAACCAGTGGTAAAGATATGGACAGATGTGGTGTTCCCTCTTCCTACAGAATAAATCTCTTTTCTTCTTCCGTGCCCCAATCTCTAAAACCTGTGTGGTGTGATTATGTATTGTGTTTGGTTTTTCTGTTGAAGCCTACAATGCTTCAAGGGGGCCGGAATGTTCAGTACTTATACTTTTAAGGTTATAAGTAAGGGTTTCTAATATAGTTTAATGTGTGATCAATTCAATATTAAATCGAAGTATTATTCCAAGAGCGCATATTATGACCAAAACGCTTATATCGTTATTGTGAAGTTTTACTGTGCGACAGAGATATATATATATGTCATTCCTTTCAAAAATCATGCGATATGACGTATCACGTTGCTGTGACAACGAGGGCTTTCCTTGATTTTGATTGGACCTAAATTTGTCCTGGCGATCATAATTCCCGGCGTCGGTCTAGTCTAGCGTCGGTCTCTCTCGTACTCGCATCTCGACTCTTGTCTCAATTTAATAACTCTTTACGTCTCTCAAATCTCTCTAATAGACACATTTTAATAATTTGTTTATATCTAGTCTCAATAATCAACCAGTTTTCTTTTGTTCCCTCTAAATTTAGTGTTTAATGTTAAAATCCTAGTAAATTCAGTGCTCTTAGAACTTCAAGAACTTCAATTGTGCGCGCTTCCGCGGCAGACGAACATTCGTTTGGCGTTCTTCCGATCGTGGCAAGATACAAGATAAAGTGTGACTAAAAAACTGTCGTGCGTCTTCCATCTTCTTTCCACGTCCCAGGACAGCAACGGCGGCGGCCTTCTTCCCGTCACAAGGACCCCCCTACTCTGGCTTGAAGACCACTGAAAATTGGACAAAGGTACTCACCGTTTTTATTTTACATTTGTGTGATATTTTCTCAGTGAAATTTAATCTCAGTTTTACAACTAATTATCCACTTTATCTATAAACATTAATTTTTTTGGGCATTTAAAGCCCTGGTCCTTCGAACAATTAATTAACAAATAATATAATTTCTCTCAATCTTCATGTGCTATAGAGAAAATAACAACAATTATAAATATGTTGTATAGGAAGGAAATGACGATCTGTGTTATAGCACAGAATCTTATTTTACTGAATGGGGAGTATATGCGTGCTGTGGAATGAAACAAAATTCCCAAAGGTTGAACGTCTCCCCCGGGCACCCATAGTTATAGGGCACTGGCTTGCTATAAACATGCCACAGCGTCATAAACCCTTCACACCTATTACTTTCCATAATAGCAGCCGAGTTCGGGAACACCCTTCATTCATCCCTTATGTGTTCGGCCTTGTGTAAAACTATCTTGAGGAGAAGGCTGAACGGTCCAAGGCGTATATGTCGGAGAAATCTTTGGATTTCTTTCCTCACAGTTGGTAACAGTTGATAACCCCCGAAACAACATATTATTTTAAGGAAAAATGTAGTCTTATAGTGATAAATGCTGAAATTATTCAATATGTTAAAAAATTACGTAGGCCTAGTTAGCATAAATTTCCATAAATTATATTATTTAATAACTTTTTTATTTTTAAAGATACGACCTTGGACCTAGTAATCATTATTGTTAGCAATATTTTTATCTTCAAAATGACGTTGTTACCGATTTTTATCTCATACCTTTAAGGAGATAGGCCGGGGACACACTCGGCGCCGGCGGTATTGTCCGCCACGGATTATTTGCCGTCGCCGTCATACCAACACTCGCGTGAAGGAATATATAGAAACGTACACATTGGACGGAAAAATAAAGGATCGTTTTTTACCCCTGATGGTAGCTGTGTAGCTGCCCGCTGCCACTACACCGACGTATATTTTTCCGCCTCCGCCGAAACAGTGGAATATGTGACTATAAGCACGCGTACACACGCATCGGTTTATCTGCCGCTGTCCGCTTGACATTGCACAACGTTTTTGCCTGAGCTAGTGATCTAGTGTTTGTTTCAAACAGCTTTCGAAATTATAGTCTCAACATTGAAGAGGCATGGCTGAAGCTCAAGAATTTGAGATAGACAATGGATTGTTAATTCATTTGGTTCAAGAAAGGCCCGGTCTGTGGGATAAGACACTAGATTTTGTCCTTAATCTGTTCGTGCAATTCGTCAAATGACGAAATCTACATACGGAAATAATTGAAAAAATTGTCCTCATCATTTTTCAAGAAGAAGAAGAAAAGTGCTTTATTATTACAGAATATAGGCTTTTTACATTATGTACATAAAAATCGGTAAACTTAATATCAAACTCCTAAATCAATGTCCCTTCAATGCTCAGAGGCATACAGCTCATTAAGCACTGATAACAATGGTCAATTAAGACCGCCCTGTCGGTTCGCACTAGTTCTTTAAATAGTTTTGCTTGGATACCTACGGAAACAATGAAAAAACATGATACAATAGCACTTTTACAATTCATAAAACACAAAATAAACATTCTAAATAAAAAAATATATAAAAATTAAAAATTGCAAAGTTATATAGGTTTATGTGGCCTTAGGTTTTTAACAAAATTATTTTGATACATTCTCCTGCAACGGAAAGAGGAATGCATATTTAGTCTTCTAATAGAATGAGTTTTACACACTAAAAATTAAATTCCTGAATTAGACTCCACCGGGAATTCCAAGCAAGTGACATAAATTTACCAAACGATTGCCAATCTTTCCCATTTATTGACAATGTACTGTGTTTTCAGCTTTAAATATAGTTTGAATATTGTTTTTTGCTTCTGAGAGCTCCAAAATGAAAATTTATCATGGTCTCGGGCTTAGGTCTTGCCGTGAGACCTATGGTAATAATTCCATAAATGAAATTCGCTAAAAGAAAAAGGCTAAGTATTTTTTCTAATGATGTAGATAAAATAAATTTTGTTTGAATTAGCAATTAGCTCTTTCAGTAACAGCTGTTACAGGGAAGAAAGGTCTTATAAGTGTCTCTAGTCAGTGATTTATTTTATGTTCTGCTCCTGACAGCGGGTTTGACATCTACTTTTTCACAGCAGTTTAAATATAAACATTTCATCAATTTATATTCTACCATAAGGATAATATGGGATCTTTGAGAGGGTCTGTGGCGGAGTCCGAGGGTCAGATCAGGATGAAAACTACTTAGTTTTCCTATTTAATGCCTAACGAAACAGTGTACCGAATTTCAGCCTTCTGGGTTATTGGGAAGTTGGAGAATTAGTGATGAGTGAGTGAGTGAGTGAGTGAGTGAGTGAGTGAGTGAGCGAATGAGGGCTTTGCCTTTTATAGGTATAAAAAGATATATATTGATTTATACAAACTCACTTGTGAATATGTATCTTGTTATTTCGTAAAATGGGCCCCAGATGTAAAAAATATACAAAATTCAATACAGTAAGAAAACAGCTGTCACACCAATACTGGAATCACACAGTAATCTGAGTTCATTAGTATGGTACTTGGAAAAAAAGGTCATATGCAGTTTTGTCATGGGCGCGAGGCCGTAGGGACTTGCAAATAAATTTAAATTTATTTAAATCCAAATTTAAAAAATATTTGCTTACCCCCGGTTTAAACCGGCAACATCGTACTATAATTTTTATTCAGTTACGCTATTTTGTATATTTGCCATATTGTGTATTTGCTCTTATAAAACACGTATATTTGCTCATTGAAGTAATTCGACGCGATTCATAACGACAGAGGTTAATTAAAACAACCAAAAAGAACCTTTTTCACTCGTCTGGTGGTAAAAGTTAAAGGTGCAGTATGATGGACATTATAATCTAATTTATTCATTCGTCACGTTCTTTAGTGAAATTTCAAAACAAGACACGAATGAACTCAAAGTATAAACGTTGTAAAAGATTCAATTTAACTTTGTCAAGTAAAATAAGCACTTCGACAACCATTTAATTATTTGGGTTGTTACAGGATGAGTAAGTTATGTAACTTACATTTTAAAAGATGTACTAAAACATCAGATGATATTTAGGTGATTTTAAGCATAAAGGGTTTTACTGCCGCTACACATATTCTTACTAGGTTTAAAATATCTACCTAGGTAGGTCGGCATTTCAAGGTAAAGTATAAAGTTATAAAAATATAGGCAACAGCAGTTCAGTCAAGAATCAAATACGAGAAGTCGCCTGGCCGTGGTTTTTATTGTCCTCCCCGCGAGCGGACCCAGTGCATGGAAACAGAGATGCTCACATTGGCACGAAAATTCCCGGCCAAGAACGGGCAATTTTCCCATTTTCCCATCTTTTATGTATATTTACCGTCTTGTATTTGAATACAGTATATGTGTAAATATATTGTAAGTGTTGTAAGACGTCTTTTATTTATATTCAGTATATAAGACAACACTTATCATGCTAATCAAGAAATTATTTAATAATATTATAAACTTATGTATTAATCTGATTTTAGCCTTAAAAGTCACATGTATTTCTATAACTAATTATAAAAATCAATTATAGGCTAACTTCTGTTTGTTAACTTTAAGAAGTAAGTTTTTTAATACCTGTGAGCATTTTATTTCCCTTTTGCTGTATTACATTTTTTTATAAGTCTAACTTTAGTATTTCTAATGTTTTTCATAAATAAAACATAGTTTATTTTGTAAAAGTGTCTTATTTACTAAATTATAGTAACCAAACACAAATTTTGGGAAAAAATTCAAAACGATTTTGTTTTAGGTTCTTGGAGATGATGTACACCACACCAACCCTCAATTTCAAGAATATTAAAATACACGTTTATTTATAGCCCTATATGAGTACCCAATTTTTACGTAAAACTAAAGTTTAAGGTGTTGATCTTGCAAATTGTAAATTACTCGATCATCAAATTACCCGTTCTTCGCACTAGTCAGAAGGCACTAGTTATAGTCAATGGTCGCTGTCGAGCTGAGACCGGTAAGCCTAACGGATTCAGCTGTTCTCAATTCACTTGATTTATATTCTTCTATCTGATTTAATATATAATCTTTGAAAGATCTAGAGATGGATCTTTTAAGGATTTCTCGGATCAATAGAACTTCTGCTCAAACTGTCATGGCGGCCGGATGATGGGATGATGGACGGTTTGGTAACATATGATAAACAAACAGAGAGAAGACAGAAGGCAGAGGGCAGGAGATAAGCTGTTTCCGACTAATTTCAGTTAAAAATTGACTATTTACTAATGCCATCTGGCCCGTGAAAAGGACGGGTGCAACCGCTAGTATCATTGACATTACCCTCGTGATCAGATAATAAGTGCTAGTAAATGCCCTATCTTTTATTACAAAAAGTCTTGATTACTTCTACTAGCCTACTTGGATACAAAAACCTCATTCAGAAGGGCCTCTCAGAATTAATAATTTTTTTCACCTTGGTTTATTTTAAACTCCAGTAAAATATCCAGACAGGATTGATTTAGTGGCCTAATAAATCTTAGTTACTGTTCTATCTTCAATTTAAGTCTAAAATGGGTCTTATATATTTCAGTATGTAATATATGGGTTATTATTATTATACGAGGTGTGGCTAGAAAAGAACAGATTTTTTATGTAACTCATTTAATGTTTTTTACTGTACAAATTTGACCTTATTCCCTTCAATACACTCCCCTCCATCGTCCCCACACCTTTCCATTTAAATTTTCCAATGTTCAAAACAATGTTTAAAGTTGTTATTAGCAAGCAAGTTCATGGTCTCCATCGCTTTTTCTTTTATAGCTTCAACTGAATAGAACCTGTTTCCTTTCATTGCTTCTTTAACTTTCGGGAACATAAAGAAGTCACACGGAGTTAGATCTGGTGAGTTAGGTGGATGTTGCAACACAAGGATCCCATGCTTGGCGAGAAATGTCTTCACAATCAGTGAGATGTGCGCTGGGGCATTGTCCTGATAAAGAATCCACGATTTGTTCTTCCACAACTCTGGTTGTCTTCTTCGATAATATTATTTATTCGCGGTTTGACTTTCGGGAACCCAATTTCTATATAGGATTCCAATGATGTTGAAAAAACTATCATCATGGCCTTGAATTTTGATTTTGATATTTAATTTGTGCTTTGAGCAGTCTTGGTGAATGCAGTCTCTTCCAGTGCATTGATTGACGCTTAGATAACCACGATTCATCACAAGTAATTACTCTTTCCAGCAGCGTAGGATACGTCTCGATGTTTTCAAGGTGTCAGAACAAATTTCCAGCCGAGAGTCCTTTTGTTCAGGCATGAGGATTTTTGAACCATTTTCGAACACACTTATCTCATGTTAAAATGTTCATGTAGGATTTGCCTCACTGATTCCTTATCGATTCCTACAGTCTCGGCAATCGCTCAATACTTTAACCGACAATCTTCACGGATGAGAATGCCAATTTCCTCAATGTCTTCGTCATTTTTGGAAGTCGATGTACGTTCTGAGCGTGGATCTCTTCAACATCTTCTCATCCTTCCTTTAAACGTTTATGCCACTCAAACAATCGTGTACGTGACATTCATTCGTCCCCATAAACTTGTTGTAAGAATGAATGACTCTGTGTAGCAGATTTACCGAGCTTCACTTAAAATTTCATGTTGACGCGTTGCTCAATTAAAGAGGCTTACCATTTTTCCGACGGGCGGCAGATACACGTTCCGACACGAACGAAGGCTGTGACTTAACTGAGCAAGAGCAAGCTGGCCATAAGCCATGTCAAACCAGTTGGAATGTGGAGGGGGAACGTCAGGCGACTTGGCAACAAGGTGTTTGACCTTGAAGCTAGCGCCGTTTGACTTACAGAAAACCAGTACCGTTACTTTATAGCCACACGTCGTATTTATTATTCTTATTATTTTATTTTATATATATCATTATCATTATAAACTAGTTACCATATATTATAACTATTTATTAGGGGAGACAGAGAGGGGATAGTTCTGTCAGTTTTAAGATTTTATTTACTTATTGGTAGTATAAAGGGATTTATCTATGGCATTATCTTATTATAAATATATTGTTTTGAAAATTTAAATCTTTACCCAAGGTTAGTATATTTGTGTTATATATACTAATGTACTATAATTATTATATATACATTATTAATTATAATATTAGAAATCAGAAATCAGATCCTTTATTGTCATAGGCACTTTACAAAATGCATTAACAAACGTCAAACAGAGTGATACAATAAATATATACAACAACAGAGCAACACAATCTATATATACAACAAAATAATCTTATATAGGTATATACAATATCATTGATTACATAACAACACATTTGGCGGCATAGCTAGGCCTATATGATCAGAAAGTTAATATTTACTATATGACTAATGATAATAATTCTCTTAGACAGACAAGTTAAAATAGCTTAATCTACTTAAGTAAAACTTAAGAACTATAAACGACATGATAGAAAGCTCCCTGCACATTTGTCCTAAGAAGGCATTCAAGGCTAATGTATACTCATCAAAAGTAATTTCATAAAATTCCTCAACACTGTATAAGCATTTTTCAATGAGAATTGATTTTAGTTTGGTTTTGAATTGAGCAAATGGCAGTGACTTTATTACGGGGGGTAGACAATTATAATGATAAATTATTATATATTATAATTACCAATCCTTTACCAGGGCTGTACTATCTTCTAATATGTTATTCAACTGGCTTTCTGTATCAGCCTTAATGTTTAGTCCAAGATCATCAGCAAACAAGTAGCCATCTCTGCTTGGATTAACAATGTTAGAAGGCAAGTCATTGATGTAAAATGTTGAATAGTATTGGACATAATAGGAGCCCTGGGGAACTCCATACATAACTGTTTTACTACCAGAAAAAGTACCAGACTCAAAAACAAATTGCTTTCTAGAATTTAAGTAAGAGTTAATAATCTTAACAGAGTCAGAACTTAACCCATAGTAAGATAACTTTTCCGTCAATAAGCTGTGATGAACTGTGTCAAAAGCTTTGCTCATATCAAAGGATCTAAAACTAACAACAAATTTTTGTTCAACATCTGTTATTACCTGTTTTGTTAAATCTAAAACATTATACTATATAATACTAATATACTAATCAAATACACTAACCTTGATCTTTGCCTACATGTATTTGCTAAACATATCAACATTCCCCACATCAGGGCAAGACATTAGATTAAAGAAGCAGCATTATTTTACTTTTGTTTAATAATATTGGCATCCGAATCACTGGATAGTGGGAATCTAAAAATTAGTCTTGATTTCAATGTCTGACAGTGAACACAGTGGAGTATTTCACAGTGGCAGATAAAATGATACTTCTTCAGACAGTTCATAGAATTCAGACTATATTATTCTTTCCTTCGTGTGTATTGACACTGTAGATGAACATTAGAAAGTACATTTGTTTTCAATCAGTATTATTCTCCAAAAATCAAATGCATCATATTCAACTTTCAGTTGAATAAGCATCACAACTCATGTCAGTTTCCAGCAGTCACAAAAAACTTCGTAAATGGGGTTTTATTTTTTTTACAAACTTATCATTTATGAAACGTTGAGGATATGAATTTTTAGGAGAAACAGTCATACGTTAGGATGAATGGAGAAGGCTGATTAAGGGTTATGTTTAAGAGTTTCATGTTTTTTATTTCCTTCAAAACTCTTGTTGAATTTCACATTAACAAATTATATTTATGGCATAATGTTGATGTTTGATACAATGCCAAATTTTTTTGAGTTAAGGTTCATGGTCAAACATGGAACCATCCAAATCGATGCCCATTATTGGCTCTTAATAATTTTTGTATCAACCTACCCCCGTATCAACTATCCCCCTCTCCTCTATAATATAAATATTATAGGCTATATACATGTATAGTTTTTTATTATAATATAGTAACATTGTTACATATCTGATGTTTTGTCATTTTTCAAATACTGTTATTTACTTATAAAAATAATAATCACGAGTTATGTTTCATGTTTTTTTTTTCAATTGTGATAAATAAAAATTTTTAGCTTCAAAAAATCATTTCTTTTATTTTTTTAACTAAATTAGCAGCTTGCACCCCCTCGTGACTTGAAAAAAAATACTAAATTTAGGGACCGGGTTTATACTTGTGGAGTTAGTAACTTTAATTAAGTAAAAAATTGACAGTAGGTATTGGATGAATGCACCAGTGAATGACGATTAAGGACGATGGCTCATGTCATGGAGTAAGGAAAAAAGAAAGGTGTGTGCACAGTCAGCTGTTGTGACTTAGTTGGGATCACACAACTAGCGCTTGCGATGACCACAATGAAAACCAGTTTATATAACTCAATAAAAATATTTATGTTTATGGTCTTAGTTCAGTTTCATACTGCAAGGTCTGCTATTTGCATGAGCCCAACTACCTCATAACAACTGACTGTACACACACCTTTCTTTTTTCTTTACCCCAAGGTCTCATGATAATTTGACATTATTCCCTTATTTCATAGCTAAAGTTATTTATTTTACCATACAAAGTTCTTTTATCCTTTAAGGATTAAGAAATATTTGTTAAATTGGTTACTTAATGAGAATATTGACTGTAGTATTCATCAAATAATATTAATAGACAACTATGTCAATGCTCTAGTGAACGGCCGGGGCTGCACCAGTGAATGACTGATCTTGTACCAATGAATGACTGGACTTGTACCAGTAAATGACTGATCCTGTTTCAGTGAATGACTGGTCTCTTTTGGCTGAATAACTTAAAAAATAATAAGAAAAAAACGCTGAAAAATATTAATAACAATTAAAACCGCTGAGAGTATATAGATCATACTACATCGGGAGCTGGGAAGTCGAAAATTACGTCGTAATTTGCACATGTAAAAGCTATGCCACTTTGAAGAGGCATCCTGGGGTGTTTCAAAAATGGGTTTGTGAGCCCTCAATCTGGGGGCTTTCTCCAAGGACTGAGTAGGGAGGAGTCTTTGTTTGTATAATCTTGAAAACAAATCAAGATTTTCAAAAACGAATTTCGACATCGCAGTCATGCAGTGTGAAAATCTAGTTTGTATTGATGAATCAAAACATATGGGACCGCAAGGGGGGCCAGTGGGAGCCAATTAAAAAATACCCCCGTTGCAGCAGTCCCGCATTCTCAACAAATTTCTGATTCTTAGAATTACATTTCATCAACTCAACATAAGCGATTCATGACTATTTTTTAATTTCCTCCATATAAATTACATGGGTAATGAGTATGCAGGTCTGCTGCAACAGTTATGCATAAAACTTGCGGTTTTTAAATCAATATCCAGTGTGTGTGAACCGTAAGAAGCCATATAACAAGTTTTATCAAAATATGTTGAGGAATAAGCGAGATAAAGAATTTTCTTATTTCCCATAAGGATACCATAGGGACAAAGTACTGTGTTTATTGCTTTCAATAGCTTGGTAACCAATGTACATAAGAGCAATGATTCAAAAAACCTAAATTGTTTGTTTTTTTGAGCTGAATTTAATGGTGCAAACAAAAATGTGATTATTTTTATTTTTCTATGTAAAAACCTCAAAAAACCTTTTTTTTGGGCTGTTTCCCTCTTTATACCCCCCTTCCGGTAGTTTGATCAGGCTTTTGTATTATGCCTGAAAACTATACGGCCTGGTATTTTTGATCAGGCCATATTATGTGGCTCGCAAACAATATTGTCCAAAATCATGTTAGACAAACAATATTGATGAAAATTAGTTTTACTATTGAACCGTTTGGCTGCTTTGAGGCAGAAGCGGCATGCAAATCTGTCAGTTTTAACTTATATACTAATTTATAAAAAGCGATAAAGTATTTGTTGAATGGTCATATTTCAATGGTCGGAATGATCAGGTAAAAATCAGGATTTTCATATGCGTGAAACATGAAATAAACCTAATAATTAAAGTGTATAAAGGTTGTAGGGACAAAATAAGTATTTTGTAGACCTTTCTGGAAAAGAATTCTGGCTTTTCGACAGACTGAAAATACGCTTTAAAGCATTTTTATCTTATAACCTTTTTTTGGGGAGGAACCTCGGACCTCCTTCCTGTTGGGTGTATTTCATTTCACCAAACTCCAGGAGAAAAAAGCAGTTTGCCCCCACTGGAAATAAATCCTGCGGGCGTCCCTGTCTCAACACTACGTATACATTTACGTTTTAAAAAATCTATTGAATTCAAGATGGCGGCAATAAATTTTCACCCAGTCAAAGTTAAGTTCTTACTTTACATTAACTATTAACAGTGGTATAATGGCAACAGATTCACTTTTTTATCTGCTATGGCATTTACTTCATATATCTTTAATGATTTTGGTCGGGACGAGCATGATAGTTGCCGCGCGAGCCGCAGGCGAGTGTGGGATTTTCATGGGAGTGCGGTAAAACTTACCGGCCGTGTGACGTATGATACTTTACATCATACAAGTCAGAAAAAATATTTTTCATCACTCTGTACACGAAAATTGCCCGTTACCGTACAGCTGAGAACTACGAAAACTCTTAATTTCCTTACATCAAAACAAATAATGATCAGCTGCTTTTTCGGTACCTAAATACTGCATTTACTCGGCTTACACCTCGCAAGTAAAACTCTATCTTTCCCCGAAATAGGCTACTTTCGTGACTAGTAGTGAAATATACTATTTAATCATAACGCATTCCTTGCATTAACAACTAAATTCCTCAATTCTTCAAACCCAACCTACAATAAACAAACATTTGCTACTGCTGCCAGTGCGGCCTGTACTTTTCTCTAAAAAGTAACTTATAAGCATGCATTAAACGTCGGTTTGCTGCAAATCAGCTAATTATTTTCTTCCGTTTCCTGTAATCGTAGTTCGGAACACTCTTCGGCCTAGGCCGCAAAGTTTTCTGGACTGGTATCGTCAAGGGGTATCTTTCGAGCCAAACAAAAAAAAAAAACAGAACATAGATGTTTTAGTGTCAGTAGTCTTATTACTCTCTTATGGTGAAAAATATTTTATGTGCAAAAAATACGTTTTCTGGAAAACTTTGATAAAATATTAGCAAAAGGAAAATAAGAAATTAAAATTAACGTGCAAAAATTACATTTCTAGGTGCAATGCGAACCGGTGAAAAGCTTGAATTTGATCTACTGGCCCAAGCCGTTTAGTATCGTGAATGAGAGAATATTTGCATTGTTCGTTGTGTAGTTGTTGCCTGAAATGTTACAATGCAAGACATTTTGACATTTTACATAATTTTTTAGATAAAAATATCAAAATTGAACTGGCCTATCATAATAAGTACATTTATATGAAAGACATGCTAAATGCAGAACAATAAAGCATTAAGTAAAAGTCAAACAAAATCAAAACTTCGACATTCAATTTTTCCAAAAATTATCACATAGCTCAGAAATAACAAAAATGAAGACAAATAGATTATTTTACAAATAGCATTTAATACAAAACTCTTATGTTCACAAATATTAAATTACATCAAATTTTTGCATACAAAATATTTACAAAATAAATGTTAGTTGTTTATATAAGAACTAGAAACGACACAATTATAGGCAAAAACTAAAGAATTGTTAGTAGTAACTAATATCAGGTTTGTACGTTTGAGGTACATCCAAATTTGACATTTGCAAACACTAATAAATAATGTCAAACAATGTTAAAACTTTGGAAGTCAAAATTTTTACAAAATAATCATATGTTAACACTTGTTATAACACACTACACCATTTGTAAAAGAAAATATACAATTTGATTCAATATTTCAATTTTCTAATTAATATTGTTGCAATATAAAACAATATCTCATCAATACTATTCACTCTAACTCAACATTATTTTCCCAAAAATATAGAGCAAAATTTAAAGAATATTGTTGTTATTGAATACAGTGACAGTACATTTTTACATTGTCCCTGCGGAAATCAATATTAATATCATATTGAAACAATTTTTTTTAGTTTCTTTAAGAATTGTCGGCAATGGAATAGAATACTAAGTACTTATTTATACTCCAAGGGATTTACTTACTTACTTTTTCTCCCATGGGACTAAAAGTAATCTCATAAGAAATACATGGGGAGAAATTCGGCAACGCTGCGATGAACAATGAGAAAATGTGGCAACACTGTCGATTTTAATTCGCTTACTCTAAATTAAAGAAATTCTGTGTTTCAACTTAAGAAAACAAAACCGTATGCATTTAATAGCCAGGTAATAATTTTTTTTATGAATTAAGTTGGCAACTGAATATAAAAACACCTGACTTAGAGTTTGTTGTCACCAATATGCCGATCGTTTTATAAACATTAACTAGATAACACGTAGCTCGAAATCGAGCAAAAGTCATATAGTAAAAGAATGGAGAGTAATCAGCCTACTTATATACTTTTAAATTTTAATCAAAGGGCTAAATTCATTGACAAAATTATGGCTTAACTACTGAAACTTTTAATGTTAATTTGATCTAACGCAGGAGTTTCCAGTAAATGTAAACGATTTTTAAGGGAACACCTTCATTTCCCCATGTCCTCTTTTTTCTGAAATGTATACTCTATAACACCGGCAAAAACCAAGCTCTGCTAACAGCAACATGTATAACTGACCGATAGCAAACACTGGCGCCGTGATGAGCAATGACTTTCTTTGTTTAGGGATTGCCTCTGCACCTTATTGATAATCATCGCCAAAACATATATTGTAGTGAACGGCTGTCTTTACACAAAAACGCCCTTTGTGACAAAAACGCGTAAACTACGCATTATCTCTACCAGTGATCTACCTAATTATCTCTACCAGTGTTGTTGTGATCTACCTGCTAATTGTGGCCTAATTGTGGGTTGCATTTCAAGTTGCATCATTCTTGAAATGCAACCCACCACAATGAAAACATTTTTAGTTCATTGGTCTGAGGTTGGAAGGAGCATCAAATGTTACATCAGGAGGGTGATGCCAGCGGTTGCGATCGTGTTCTTTCCGACTCCTCCGACCATTCAACGTTCGTCTTCTTCTTATTGGTGGCATTATAAATGCACCAAATCCAAAAATAGATTTGCTAAGTTTAATATAACATCAAAAAACACTATGAGATATCGTAAAAGTTTAAGAGCCTTATAAAACTTCATAACATAACCTAAATTACATAATAAATCGTTTAAAAAAAAAAACTGTTGAAAACAAAGCCAAACCAGGTGTAAATATAAAACTGCTCTTTTCAAAAAATTAATTATAACTAGTAAACCTGTTGCTCGAAATCGAGCAATTGTTATGTATTGATTTCAAAATAAAAATAATTATAGTTCAGTATTCTAGAACTATTTTATTAATTATATGGCTGAACTTCCTGTTATACTGAAATTTTTTACAAAAGCTTTTTAAAACTACATTTTTTGTGAATACTCAGTCATCTTTAAGGAGATGTCCATGTTTCGCGGCCCTAAGTAGCGTATGACCCGTCTTAATCTCAAACCGAACTAAAATGGTTCAATAAATCTGCTTATAATCAATGTTAAGTCTGGTTCTTTTTTCTTTTATTAATATTTATATTTATAGAATTTATACATAAGAATTTATTTCTCCTTTTAGTATTTTTCTTTGGAATATAAACATATGTAAATATTAAGATCTTCACACATGTGATTCCAAATAAATGTTTTTAAAACTGAATTCTGACCTTAATTATGTATTAGGATAATAGTTTATTTATTTACATCTTCCATCAACTGAAATACCTAATGGTTTCAATTCCATAAACAACATATGGCTTTGCTGAAAAACTTTGTTTGCCCCAGTCAGCTGCTTTATTTGAAATTTCTATTCCCATGTTAAGTCTTATGGACTAATACGAAACTTTAAGGGCGTCTAGGGCTCTTCCCTTTAGTCAAACCTTTTTAAATTTTATTTCCTGCAAAACTTCACGCCAAGCTCTTTTCAATGACACTAAAAACATGAAAATCGGTTCAGTAGTTTAGGAGGAGTCTTTGTAACAAAAAAACTGCTCGTGTATTAAATAAGTAGTACCTGGTGGACCGAGCCTTGCTCGGTGTTATTTCATGTTTACCAGTTCATCCAGTTACTATATAATATCTCAATGTCATAAAATGTATCAATATAAACCTTTTTTATTGCTCCATGGACTCTTCATCCCACCTGCTGTATTTTCCCTTGATAGCTGTAGATTCCAAACAGCTGTTATTATTACTTCATTTGTTTACACTTTCCTTGTTTATTTTCGTTGCTATCACGGCAACCCATAAGGCCAATGTTAAAATTTTACAACTTTAAAATTCGATTTATTACGTTATTAGATTTTCTCTGGCCAAGTAATCTGCGTAAAAGACGTTTTTGAGTCATAAATTACTTATTTCCAGACTTTGAAAGAAATCCTCGGAGCCGTTTTTGAGATAAATGTGCAAGTATACAAGCAAGCATACAAGCAAGCATACAAGCAAGCATACAAGCAAGCACGCACGGCCGGACGATAACATTGCTCATATAAGAGTATAGGATAGATTGCTGCAGTCTGTGGTTTATATCAAAGCTTGGCCATATGTTCGTTTGTAAATAAAGTAAACTGAGCTTGCTTCAATGTCCATGAATAGCGCTACTGTTCCGAAACTTCAGCCCTTTACTGTACTTAAGTGACGCACTTTTTTAAAATTCTGAGACTTGATGACAAATCTACATAACAATCCCTTTAATTTGACTCCTCAAACGTTAAAATCCGTCTAGCCGTTATTACGGTTGGACTGTGAAAAGAAAACCGCCTGCGTATTAATATATAGATCATGATTTTTCCTTACCTACAGATTTTGAGAGGTAGTTTTTAAATTAATAGACTTTATGAAAACAGGGTTAAAATGTGTGAAAGTATGAATAAATGGTTGTTTAAATTGCCCAAGTACCTAATGTTATGATATTTATATGTGATTCTAATCTAGCCTATTTTAAAAGAGAATATGATGATATGAAGATAAAGTTATATTGTCACAGTTATTGGTGTAGGTTGAGGAAAGATTTGGTGTGCATCAAGGGACTAAAGTGCTTTTTCTCCCTCAGGAAATTGTCGCCCTCGGCTTCGCCGTCGGGCGACAACAGTTTCCCTCACGGAGAAAAAGTTGCACTTTAGTCCCTAGATGCATAATTAACTATTTAATTTTTTAACAATGTTGTTTTACTTCTTGGAAAATACGCAAAAGTCAAGAAAGTTTTCAAAAATAGTCAGGGAAAGCTACGAATTAAATACATCCAATTAATTTTAAAATATGCCATTACTATTGGCATTGTTAACAACTCTGTTGCATTTCTTGTCTTTGCTTTCGTAACATGTTATTGACTTACTTGACTTAATCCCGTTGGATCCTCCTGGAGCATAGGGCCTTCACTGTTCCTCTCCACCTGAGCCTGTTGGTTGCATCCCTCTTTATCCCTTCCCAGGTCTTTCCCTTCTCCTTCAGTTTTTCCACCAAAGTCCTTTTTAATATAGACTGGACATGAGAACAAGACAGAAGTATGACCCATACGTGTTGACTCACCTGTGATTGCTCTACAACTGTCCAACAGGGAAGTTTCTCTCATTCGGCCACTTGACCTTGGACCCATGACGTCATGACTTTCTACTTCTATATTTACAGGTCTACCAAACTTGCTTTTTGGCAGAATAAAAATAACCTCTTCTGATTATTAATAAGAAATTGAACAAAACTGAATTATTACTTTATGACACTTTTCCAAGTATTTTTCTGTCTTTCCACTCTCCTGGTTCCAGCGGGCTTCCACTCCAATGCCTCCTTAGCGTTCCTCTAGTGGGCTTTTCCCCATCCATTACATGGTGAGGTGCCCGATTGGAGACCAGCAACTCCACACGGGAACATGTTATTAAAGTTCACAATATAGTTCTTCCTGTTGCCCGGCAAAGCCCGTTCCCCTTTTGCTTTCTCGCACATAATTTTCTTTTCATTAAAGCGATTAAAACATATATTATCGGTGGAATAAATCTAATTTATTTGTAATGTATATCGAATGAAATAACCTAGATGGCTTTGAACTGTCATTCATTTAAACTCCAAACAGATATTGTTGATAAGAATATTTGGATGAAAATAATAACAAACATTTAGAGCGGATGATGACGACTGAGGGGGTGAAGGAAGGTCACGGAACGTGATAAAGAGATAAGCCAACTACAAAATTGTGGAGATCATGGGTTCGAGTGTCTTTAGTTGTAAATAGGAAATACTGTGGTACAGTAGGTCTTGTGAAGTTACATGATTGATATTGGAGTGTTACTGCACGCTCACCTTTGGATTGCTGCTATGAAGAACTGAATGATTGTTTAGTTAGGCGTCTAGGGTAAACTGATTTTTTTATGAAAAGACAAAATTGTTTCTTACCAAGAAATACATACATACAAATATACATGAAATAGAAATGAATAGAGATGAATGAATTAATGAATGATTTGTTTATTCCAGTAAATTGCACAGTTTCTTATGTTGAAGACTTAAATGAAATAAAACTATACTTATTTATAAATATAAATAAACTATAGAATTACAGAATAAATGCTGTTAAAAAGAAAAAAGGAATTGGTCCAAGGAATCAGCAGACATAGGCTAAAGCCTATGTACGTCTGCTGCGTTGCATTTAAAAAAATTATAATCTATGACCCGTTAATTTTGAAAATAATAGTTGATTGATGTATAAAATACCCCCGTTGCAGCAGACCTGCATACTCAGCGAATTTCAAATGCAAAACAACATATGTCAATCCAACATATCTAGATTTGACGTGTTTTAGTAAGCTCCGTAAGAATAACATGGGGAATGAGTATGCAGGTTTGCTGCTACAGGTACATTAAAACTGGGTGGTTTTAATTCAATATTCAATAGATCTGAACTAGAAAAAGCTATTTACCAAGTTTTATCAAGATATGTTGATAAATAACGGAGATGTAGAATTTTAGTTATTTCACATAAGGTTAACATTGGGACAACGTATTGTGTTTACCACTTGCAATATCTCGGTAACCAATGGACATAGATCAGTGATTCAAAATACAAAATTGTTTGTTTTTTTGAGCTGAATTCAATGGTGCCAAACAAAATTTGATAAATTTTATTTTCCTATGTAAAAAACTCAAAAACCCCATTTTTGGGGGGTTTATCCCCCTTTACCCCCCCTTCCGGTGGTCTGATAGGGCTGGTTTACGAACTTGTCAGAGGGATGACCACTTTACATGTCTGTACCAAATTTCAATAAGATTGGACCACTTTTACGGTCGCTATCGTGCTGACAGACACACACACACACACACACACACACACACACACACACACACACACACACACACACACATATATATATGTATATATATATATATATATATATATATATATATATAAATTCGAACGAATGGTGTTTTCTGCTTCTGGTGGCCCCAAAACGAAAAGTTATCATGGTCTCGGGCTTAGGTATTACCATGAGACCTACGGTAATAGCTTCTTCCCTATAGGGGAAATTCGCTAAAATTAGGTCAAGAGTCCTAAGAGAGCTTATTCTTCTTGACAAACGAATGAACATATTTCCCCTAACTTAAATGTGAGTACATAATCTATACACTATACATTAGGGCAGATACGGAGTGCTCCCCCTTGGACACTTGCAACAAGGACATACGGATTGCTCCCCTTGCCAAACTAGTTTGATTTTGACGATCACCGATATACGGATTGCTCCCCCGGGCCGCTTTGGAATGCCTCTGGACGTGACTGTACCGATAATATTACAAATAATCCTCAAGACATTTTTGCGATATGGGGTGCACTATTGTAACAAACAACAAATAATTGAAAAGTAAAGTATCACGTATAACTTAAAGTAAAGTAAATTAAGTACTTAATGTAAAGTAAAAAAAATGTAAGTACTAAATGTAAAGTAATTATATAACTACATTTATTTATATTTTTGGAAACGTCTCTAACGATTTTTAAAACATTGTTAGAAAACAGAATAAGGATAACAATATTTTTGGTGAAGTTCCCCAACAGGGGAACCCCTGAGAGCCTACACTACATTCAGATTAAAACAATGAAAACAATAAATACATATTTATTATTTGAAATCTTGTTTTAGCGAATTTCCCCCTATAGGGAAGTAGTTATTACCGTAGGCAGCATGGTGAGACTTAAGCCCGGGATCATGTTATTTTTTCGTTTTGAGGTCTCTAGAGCCCAAAAACACCGTTCGTTCATTTTCATATATATACATATACTAGCAGGTGCCCGTGGCTTTGCTCACGATAAAAACTGTAACTCTCGCTGCCTCAATGAAGATATGGCCACATACTGAGTTTATGATTAAACAGATTAGTTACAAAAACAAATGATGACTTTAATTTAACTAACTAAACTAAATTCAACTTTTATACAGTACATATCATTTAAAAAATCAACAAAACAACCATAATACCATTATGAAAGTAACCAAATTATAAATCAGCTGTAAAATCGTATCCTTGAGTGAAGCTGAACCTTGTTGAATGAACATTGAAAATCAAACAAAAGCTCATCCATTCCACTTGCGAAAGAAAATTTATAAACTTCGACCCCGCCAAAACCCCTTAAAACTTTGAATTAAAAAACCGTTCTTAGCGGATGCTTTGATGCTTACGCCCTTAAGATCGTTCATGCAAAGGTCCAAGGTTCTAAGTCAAGTAGTTTGGGCTGTGCAGTGATAGGTCAGTGGTATAAAGAAGATGGGGCTTTCATTAACCAGAAAGATGTGTCCAGGAATCCTCAAAGTCCGCAGGTCTGCTGCGACTGAGCTATTCTATTGCTGCCCCCCGCAGGAGGTATTTCTATTTGGCCTCCCTGCACTATACATGTGAGCAGATTCAGCGCCCCGCCGATAAAGGTCACAAGGGTGCCACTGCCCTGGGGAGGCGTATGCCCAATATCGTTGAATCTGCTCGCATGCATGGTATAAAGTGGTCATTTAGAAGGAATATAAATATCTCTGTCGCAGCAGACCTTGCGTTCTTAGAGAATCCTAAAGCTGTTTTATTTTTCATGAAAGCACATGTACGTAAAACATAGGAATTGCCTTGATTTAATGCCAAAAAAATTCTAAGATTTTTAGGGTCTATCTTGAACATAAAAATGCCACCGTTGCAGCAGACCTACAGACTATGTGTATGACCTTATTTTATTTCTTCCATAAGAATAACATGGGGAATGAGTATATAGGCCCTATGCAGGTCTACTGCAACAGTCATGCGAAAATTTGGTGGTTTTAAAACAATATCAGGTGATTCTGAACCGAAAAAGCCACATACCAAGTTTTATCAAGATATGTTGAGTAATAACCGAGATAAAGAATTTTTCTACAGGGACATTGTACTGTGTTTTCAGCTTTAAATATAGTTTGAATAGTGTTTTTTGCTTCTGGGAGCTCCAAAATGAAAAGTTATCATGGTCTCGGGCTTAGGTCTTGCCATGAGACCTATAGTAATAATTCCATCAATGAAATTCGCTAGAAGACGAAGGCAAAATATTTTTTCTAATGATGTAGATAAAATAAATGGTTTAAATTAGCTCTTTCAATAACAGCTGTTACAGGGAAGAAAGGTCATATAAGTATCTCTAGACAGTGATTTATTTCATGTTCTGTTCCTGACAGCTGGTTTGACATTCTAATTAATTTCTTGCTTTTTAACATCTGTTTATTTAAATATAAACATTTCATCAATTTATATTCTGCCATAAGGATAATATGGGATCTTTATGAGGTTCTGTGGCGGAGTCCGAGGGTCAGATCAGGATGAAAACTACTTAGTTTTCATATTTAATGCCTAAAGAAACAGTGTACCAAATTTCAGCCCTCTGTACTATTGGGAAGTTTGAGAATTAGTGATGAGTGAGTGAGTGAATGAGTGAGTGAGGGCTTTGCCTTTTATAGGTATAGATATAAAGAGAGTTGAGTTGTGTGTTGGTATATTTAGTGCTTTATCCGTGCTTTTATACGGCTAACAGTTGCCACTTATAATTTATTTACACATCAAGTACTGAGGTGTAACATTAATACTCCCGTTGCAGCAGACCTGTATACTCATCGAATTTAAAATGCAAAACAACATATTTCAATCAAACATAGGAAGATTTGACATGTATTTGTAAGTTCCATAAGAACAACATGGGGAATGAGTATGCAGGTTTGCTGCTACGGGTATATTAAAACTGGGGGGTTTTAAATCAATTTTTAATATATCTAAACTAGAAGAAGCCATTTACCAAGTTTTATCAAGATATGTTCAGAAATAAGCGAGTTATAGAATTTTACTTATTTCCCATTAGGATAACATTGGAACAACGTACTGTATTTACCACTTCCAATATCTCGGTAACCAATGGACATAGAGCAGTATATCAAAACACTTAATCGGTTGTTTTTTTTAGCCGAATCCAACGATGCTAACAAAAATTGGATTACTTTTATTATTCTGTGTAAAAAACTCAAAAAACCCATTTTTGGAGGTTCACCACCTTTACCCCCCTTTCTGGTAGTCCGATCGGGCTGGTTTGCGAACTCGTCCGAATAATTACTACTTTACACGTCCATGCCAAATTTCAGAAAGATCGGACCATTTTTGCGCGACTTATCATGATTAAAGACACATAGATATGTATATATAGATATGTATGAAAATGAACGAATGGTGTTTTTTGCTTCTGGGGGCACCAAATCGAAAAGTTATCATGGTCTCGGGCTTAGGTCTTACCATGAGTACTACGGTAACAGCTTCTTCCCTATAGGGGAAATTCAGCACCATTACAGCAGGTTTAAGGAGTATGTTGTGATGGAAAAAACTGAAAGTAAAAATTCAGAAGAACATGCGACGCCAGACACCATACTTCTTATATGGTGATTAGGATAGCGTTTGTAAGTCACTTAATTAAAATGAAACAAGGAACAGTAAAGTAATTCATTCTATTTTAGCAAATACTCAATGAAAACCAAAACCAACATTCTGCCAATGCCAAATTATTCATACGTTATTGTTTAGCTGATAGTTATTGAAAGATCTCCTCTCTATGGCTGGGCTCGTACTGTTTTGATGGGTTAACTAATTTCCAAGATCTTATGAATGCTTTTAAACTGTATTGGTGTTGCAATGTTGGAGTAGAAAAATGTTGCGATTTTTTGAGTTTGATTCATTTTGGTATCTTTGACTCATTTTGTAGTATATAGATCTATCTTTGTGCTTGGCATAGATTTGGCAATTTGAGCATATCTTTTTAACAAAACCAAATTTTTGAAAACGGATTTCAGCATTGTGTTTAGAATACAAATCTAGTCTATAATGATGTGGCATACCACCATCTCTATATTTGAAAAAATATTTATATAGAATATGGTGGATCCAAAATGGAAGCCAAAAATTAATATCCTGTCAAAATTAAGAACCAATCACCAAACAATAATTGGCGGCGGTCCAAAGTCAATACCTCGACAAAACATTGATAACAATGCAGTTGAGTGACTTTTTCCAAAAATTTTCACATGGTGGGAAGAACCGCAATTTTTAAACTTGATTATAGTCAGGTTCCCATGGTCCGATTTTGGTAAACTTTGGATATATTAAAATATACATTTTATTTGGTAGAATTTCATCAAAAAACGTCTCCTTGCAGTTTTTTAAGGTCATCGAGTAGATTGACTGGACCAATATTGTAAAAGTGATTCATTTATTCAAATAAAAATTCAATGTTCTTATAAGGGTAAGATTTTAAATTAAAAAATCGTAATCTTGATTTTTATATTGAAAATTGTGTATGATTTGAAATGGAATATTCAACCTAGTTCTACCAGGTTTGAGGCAGATCGCACCAAGGTCACACAGGTGTTAATGTTTACAATGTGACGTTCGGCACTCGCTCTGACCTATAACAAAACTTTAACATGTACCAGTCTCTAAACCCTAAAACCATCATTTCACATACATGAAACCACCACCTTGAACACAAATAGCACTGCTATATTTATTTTTGTTCAATAAAGAAATGTATATTAATTTGAAAGTACATAAGTAAATCTTCTATATTATTAATACGCTAAATGGAATCTTTGTTCACGATAAGGCTTTTTTATTTTAAGACTTACCCCAACATATAATACATCAAAACACGCGTCTCTATGTGCAGATTTGTCAAACGTCTTTAGGTTTTTAATTAGGCATTATAACTCGAAAAAGTGTGAAAAACTGATTTTAAAGTAAACTGGCAATTTTGTCCGTTCATCAGGACCCAGCTCAAGCTTCTAATAATTTGCAACGAAGCTTAGATACGACCACAGATTGGTTCCGGACATGGAGACTCAAAATTAATGAAAATAAATCTGTTCATATTACGTTCACTTAAACCTGAATTCTTGCCCACCGGTAACGATAAATAATACACAACTATCTGAAGTGACCGAAGTGAAGTATTTAGGTATTCATATAGACAGCAAATTAACTTGGAAAACCCACATATGGACTAAAAGCAACTTAACTTATGGACAGCAACTTAATTTAAAAACTAATCGGATGAATTGGCTCCTTGGATCAAAATCAAAACTTAGTTTGGAAAATAAATTGCTTCTCTATAAGACTATTTTGAAACCTATTTGGACATATGGTGTGCAGCTTTGGGGTTCTGCAAGTGTCTCTAACATTGAAATAATTCAAAGGTACCAGTCAAAATTATTACGCAAGATCGCCAACGCACCTTGGTATGTTTCCAACAGGACCTTACATGAAGACTTTAAAATACCTACAGTGAAAGAAGAGATTGAAATTGAAATTGAAATTGAAATCGTTTATTCAGTATAAAAATACAAATACAGAGACATCCAATAATATATAACTGAATTATTTCCCCACATGGGCAGAAGCCTGTGGGTGGGGAAAGAGCCATGTCAGTCTTTAATAAAGGTAATTGTTATAGACATCATTACACAAGATGCTTCACTTTGATAAGTCCATCAATGCGATGTAAGCTGCTTCACTTTGGAACGTCCGTAATTGCAAAATGTAATGAAAAGCTTAGTACTTACTAAAATTACAAATGGCTTAAACTAAAATATATATATATAATAAAAAAAATAATAAATTAATTATGCAGATTGATAATTTAACTATGCATGCACATGCAATAAGCGAAGCGATCAAAGATTCGATTTAGTAATCATGGATTGAAACATTTTGGATATATACATGTCAAACGAGCCTGGTCATTCATGCCAGTTTCAATCATCTCTCACTCACACCATCCACAACCCATTCAATCATTCATGCAGTCAAACATCTCTCACTCGCACCATCCACAACCCATTCACCACGCGGACTCATGCACACAACATAAAATGCATGTACACACAGACGGGCGCACACACACGCTGGCACACACACACGCTGGCACACACACCCACGCACACACACGACGCTCTTGCGCACACAGACCTGGAAGCGATAACACCCCCCCCCCCCCCTAAGTATACAGTGAACTGACTAATGTTTGAATCCTATCTTGACCGAATTCGATCAGCCATTTATTAATAGTTTTCTTAAAAACGGCAATACTGCATGGACGAGGTTTTTTTATATAACTAGGCAGCTTGGGGAAAACTATGTTAGCTATATAATGCGAGGATGTTGTATTAATTGTTTTTGTTAATCTAGGCGCAATTATACCTGAATTTGCTATAGATCTTGTGGAATATGAATGAGTATTTTTTTGGAAAATGGTATCTTTATTTTTATGGATGTATAAAATTAGGGTTCTTAGATAGAGTTGCGAAACATTAAAAACTTTAAATTCATCAAATAACAAGTCACTTGGAAATCTGAGATTTTTATTTAAAGCTGCTTTAATAATGGATTTTTGTGTAATTTCAAGTGGGGAGATAATACTTTGAAAACCACCGCCCCAGGCCAAGATTCCATATTGTAAAAGGGATTGAACGTAAGCAAAATAAACTGTTTTAATTAAATCCGGAGCTAAAAATTTGTTTAAATTTGAAAAAATGTAACTAAATTTCCTGAGCTTATTCCTCAGGTATGCGATATGACCAGCCCATTTCAATCGATTGTCAAAAATTACGCCAAGGTACTTATATTCTAACACCTTATCAATAACATCACATGAGACACAACCATTCATACTCCCACATGCGTGCAAGCGCAATAAAAGGTCAACAGAACCGTGATCGGCTCTCACGGAAATAGTCATATTCTTAGTTTTTGAGGTATTCACGGAGAGCCGATTTTGATTAAACCACTGCTTGACAGAGAACAGGCCGCGCTCAGCTAAATGGTACGTCTCCTCCCAGCTGTCACCCCCGAAAAGTAGAGCCGAGTCATCTGCATATAAAAAGATCTGCCCCTTGTTCAACTGTACTTTTCCGAGATTGTTGATGTAGATAAGAAACAGGAGAGACCCCAAAGTGCTCCCCTGCAATACCCCAAAGTCGATTCTAGCAGGATCGCTGGATTGGCCGAGTAACGAAACAATTTGATAACGGTCTGATAGATAGCTTTTAAACCAATTCCATGCAACCCCCCGAATCCCAATACACTTTAATTTTTTCAATAATATTGCTCTATCGACCGAATCAAATGCTTTTGCAAGATCTACAATAACTAACAAAGGTTTTTTATTATCTCCAATTAAATTATGAATACTCTTTGTCAGTAAGAAAAGATCGTCATTGAGACTTTTATCCTTTCTGAAGCCAAACTGATTTTCGTAAAGTAAATTGTGAGTTAATAAATAATTTTCAAGCTGAAATCTAACGCTCTTCTCTATTATTTTAGATAGAACGCTTGTCAGTGTAATTGGTCTAAAACTAACACATTTGCTTTTGTCGCCACCTTTATAAATCGGAATAACTTTGCCAGTTTTAAAACATTTCGGAAAAACGCCTGTCCTAAGACTAATGTTTACTAAATAAAGAAGCGGTATTTTCAAAAAGTGAAAATATTTCTTAATTAAATTTGCTGGAATCTGATCTTCCCCCGGGGCCGACCCACCCCTGAGATTGTTTACGACCTTCTCGAGCTCAGCCTCCGAAATCGGTTCCAGCCGGAAAACGGAGTCCGCCAGGAAATCCTCATCTTCAACGACTATCTCGGCCGGTAGAGGGACAGCACTGGCCAAATTCGCACCCACCCCTACATAATAATCATTCAGCTTATTAGCAACTCTTTTTACGTCTTCCGTTTCAATTTGATTGGTACCGTCCAGAAAATGTTTCAATTGGAAATGAATCTTTACATTTTTTTAAACCCATTATTTCTGCAATATTTTTCCAAAGTTTGATTTTATTATCTTTAGTTTCCATTACCTTGTTGCGATAAAAAAGATTCTTAGCTGCTTTAATTGTTTTGCTCAAGGTATTTCTGTAATTTTTAAAACGCAATTTGAGGTCAGTATTAAAAGGTTGATTTTTAAGTCGCCTGCTCATCTCATCTCTGACCCTAATAGAACTGTTGTTGAAAGTTGAATAATTTGTTGTAATTGCTCAACAAACTTTTGACAACTCAAATCCACGTCCGTAAGTTCACAAATTTGGAGCCAATTATGGTCAGAAATGAGTTGACCAGCGACATCCCAATCCAGTACGTTTGTTTCGTTTACATACCTGAAATTATTATTAAAATTGAAATTACAAGGGAATTGAGCTACTGTAAAATAATGATCAGTGATTCCGGACTTTATTACAGCCGAATTAATGTTTTGTGTATTTTTCATATCAGTAAAAATATGGTCGATACAACTACTAGAAAAAGCCGTGACTCTAGTTGGGACATTAACACAACTAACATAACCAGACCCGTATAACACATCAAGATATCTTTGAGACAAACCATCTTTATTTTCAGGAAGTATACAACAATTAATGTCGCCAATTAGCCAGTGTGCCCAATCTCGGTCCCTGTTATCGAGGTACGATTCAAGGTCATCGATAAACAAAGATAGGTCACCCGACGGACTCCTGTACACAGATAACAGCGACAGCCGCTCCCCGCCAAACTTAATATCGACTTTCACACATGTGGCCCCACACATATTCACTTCCTCAGAACTCACAGAAAAACATTTTCTCACAAACACAACCACTCCATCATTTTGATTCTTACTCTCTTTATTTACAATCACATCATACCCATCCATACTTACATTCGCACTACTTTCATCCACCCATGTCTCGGTCAGCACTATAACATCGAATTGTTTGTCCAAAGTACTTAGGATTGCAATAAGCTCATCAATATGTTTGTGAACACTGCGGATATTTAGACTAATTATAGTAAAACCACATCTTAAATCTACTTTTTTTTCTTCAAAAAATTTAAAATCTGAAAATTGTTCATATGTGCATGCATTTACATCTTGATCCAAAGCTATTTCATCAAAAATTCGATTGTTAAAAATGTCTCCCATTCGCGCCTAAACACCCGCCTACCTGCCCCATCAATGTAATGATAATGGTAATAAATAAAAATAATTATTAACTATAAACATTGTAATTCTACACATGAACAGAAAAAATACGAATATTCCAATCCCCATGGCTTCTATAAATGAAATGGCAAGGAAAAGCAATTTTTTAAAAGCAAGCCCTATCGTAGAATTCCGATAAAATAAAAGTAAAAGCAGCTTTTGAGTAAGGAAATATTGTTTATATGAGTCAAAAACAGATATGTGGAAACATCGTGCAAGATAAAAAACATTGACTACTCTACTGTATTAAAATATATATATATATATATGTATAAAATAAAAAGAAGTTCTAGTTACAGTGACAAAATTCAAATAAAAATTGACTAAAAAGTTGTCCTTACTGACAATTAATTCAGTTCTTATCACGTGTTATCCTAAGACAAGAATTGCCCTTGAATAATATTTAATTTACTCTTTCCCACATAATGTGATCAGAATTAGGTAAGAAAATATAATGGCAACTTATATAGTGATGTTTCGTTGGAATATGATGACAACAATAATCAAAAACAGTAGAAACAGTAAAATTATAAGTAACTTTATTATTTTACCACAGCTAAAACATGCTTGATGCTAAGTAGTGATTTAAACTGAAAATGGAAGAAAATATTTTTATTAATGTAAATTAATCCATAAAATATTCTTTATGAACTGTATGTAGAAAACATAAATTCCTAATTCATTATATCTTATAATATCGTATTGATATATTACAGTTCAATAACAACAGAAAAAATCTTTGTAAAAATAAAGATGGTAATAGCCTCATGTTTGTAGTATCATATAGGAAAACTAAAAAAGCATTGTAATAAAAATTAAATTAATACGTTATTCGTGCAAATAAATTAGATAGGAAAACTAAAAAAGCGTTGTAATAAAAATTAAATTAATACGTTATAACGTGCAAATAAATTTGATCCAGATGCAAATAATTCCTACGAAAATATATCAGAGTTCACTTACTACAAATTTGTGTAACTAAGGGGAGAAAATCTCTTTAATATTATAATAAATTATACATTTCAAAACATGAAAAAAGTGTATGATGTTGAAATTAAAATTAAAATTAAAAATCGAAAGAAAATTAAGAAAAAAACCGTACTAACAGGGTATAGCTACACATGCAAGATTAATAACCTTATTTTGACGGGTTAGTTGTTCAGCCGACTGTTGTCTTCGTTGCCGTCGCCGCTGATGCTGCCGCCGCCGCGCGCCGCAGCCGTCGCCCGAGGCACCTCCGCATCCACCTCCGCCGCCGTCCGGACCCTCGTCGCCGGTGACCCCGCCGTCTTCCTAATGAAAATTTTGCAGTCCTTTGACCAGGCATACATCAACTTCCCCTGCTTGACGAGTGACTTGGCGTACCCGAGGACGGCCTTGTTGTGTCCTGTGAGGTGGTCCAGGATGAACACCGGCGTCGATGGAAAGTTTGCGACGAGATCAACTGCTTTAATCTTCTTTTCCTTCGCAGCCAGAAGCCACTGGAGTCGTGTGGTCCTAGAGATGAACTGTACGATGATTGAGGGGTAGAACCGTTAGTTCTTTGGTGCTGGTAAGCGGTGGGCAACCGAGATATCTTGACGTAAAAAGCTAACTCCAATGGCACGTGCAACAGACTGTAAAACACTATAAATGTCCTCGTTTGGGGTTAGTGGTACTCCACGTATCTCAACGTTGTTAATTCTAGAATATTGTTGCAGATCACACAACTCATTCTCCAGGTCCCAAACACGATTAGAAAGCTTTTCATTTTCGTTGCGTATATTTAGGACTTCAGATTTGAGCTGCGCCGTTTCAACTTCGACCGCAGTTATTTTAGACTTCATATCATCCAGTGACAAAGACATCGAGGCTATCCCTCTCTCAATATTTTCAAATTTCTCAGAATTGAACTTACGATTTTCCTCCATTTCCTTTTTGAGGCTTCTTAATAACTCCAGGATCACCGGTTGTTCATCAGTGTCTGAGTTCGAGTTGAGTCCGGTACATCCATCACACTTCCACGTGGCGACAGCATTTTCAGACATTTTCTTAAGTTTGCTGACGGTTGCGATACGGCAACACGCGACATGAAAGACAAGCCCACATGTAGAACATTTAATATCATCTCTCCCGTTGTTGGTTTCTAACTTACATCTATTGCACGGCATTGTAGGAAAAATAAAGTTTTAGAGTCGTAGCCGAACTCTGATACCAAATGTACTTACACAAACCACTTTAAAACCCTGAGAATAGGCAAAATAGTCATAAACTATCACCCTAACACGCACTTGTATATATAAAACAAAGTTAATAGTCAATAATTTCACATTCACACGTAAAATGCGGACAGGCAGGCCGGCGCAAACACGATCAGGCGGACTGTACGGAGTGAGTTATCTGTGCGTCCTTCCTCATCAGAAGACTGATAACGACTCAACGAGATCACGAGATTTAGTGAAAAATTACATTGAAAAATTAGAAAACCACCCTAATCACCTAGCCTTGAACCTACTCGACAATACAGACACTGTTTACAGGACTGAAGAGGTCTTCAATCTTGGACTTGCCTTTTTGTTTTGTAAACTGAGGATAAATTTCTATTACTAACATTGTAACCTACATAATATTTACTAATTGTTCACATTAGCATAGAACAGATTGTAAAGTTAAATAAAAAAAAAGGAAAGAAAGTAAACTGGGTTTTGACAGAAGCGAAAAGGTAAACAAATAAACATCTGATCAGCTGTGTTGGATTTAAAATAGCTTATATAGATCACAGACCAAGAAAAAAATTTAGATATCAAAGTAGTTTAAAACTCAGCCCAGCTGTTTTTTTTATTTAAAAAGGAAGAAGTCGACGAAAATTTGTTGTGATCGGACACTTTATATTCTTTCAAACATGATAAGAACGAGTCGACGAAGAAGTTTTATAGCGGTCGGTCAAGGCGGGGCAATGTACGGCAAGATGTTCGCACACGGCGGGACAACGTACGGGAAGGTGTGCAAACAGAAGCTTCATACGCAGAGCTGGGAACAATAAGTGGAAAATTACAATGACAAAATTGCACTAACAAATACAAGGATTCAGCAACATTCACTTGGCGGGATGGCATTACCATGTCAGAAATGTGGCGCTCTACATTTTCAAGGAGAAAAAAGAGGAAGAGACAAGATTTTCATACAGCTGCCATAAGGAAAACTTAAATCTACTTTCATCTCGACAATGCGATTACATTCAAAGCCTTATTACTGGTACCGATAGACTGAGGAGAAACTGCAAAGAAAACATTAATTCCAAGAACTCTGTGCTCGCAACGGTAAGCAAAAGAGCTATTAAATTGAAGAAAACAATGGCGGAGGGTTTTTCATGTATAAAATGTACGCAACAAATTATCACTCAATAAGAGCACCTTACAACTGTGAGGAGAACATTCGTTATATGCTCTTTATCTATGACGGACGTCAAAATTGGTGATCAAGAAGGAATGCTAAACAAAGCCAACGGCTCTTGCAGCAATGAACTCATGCACCGCTTGACTGGACACTTGGTTAAAGTTAATCCCTGAGCGCAAATTTTCAACGTGAAGAGTTGCGTTCTGAAAAATACTCCTGATGAGCAGCATACATAACTCGGAATGCACATTGTCTGAGATCGAAAAGAATATTAGCGCCGATACAAGGACATAACTTTTAATGATGTTGCTATTATTTTTAGAGCAAACGATAGCGAACCACCGAGTGTGAGCGTAAATCAATTATTTACCCGAAAGATAAGCCACTTAGAAGAGTACATATTCTTCAATTTTGTCTCGGCCCAATGGCTGACCTGTTGCTTTTACTATATTTTCAATTTGAAGGAAGTGCACAACGAACATCGCTTAAAATGCTGCAATACGCATCCTAATGAGTGGCTATTAGAGACACTTTCAGCACGCTACATCGTTCCGAAAACCTCTTTTTACAGTAGATTGACGACATATGTGCGCATAGAAGGCAGCCGATCATTTATAATTTAATTAAATCGTGCGAATTCGCACGGGGTTCACCTAGTAAGATATAATAGCCATTAAAAAAATTGTAATGTTTAGAATTAATTAAATAACTGATTCCCAATATGAATTAAAGTATACAGGGTGTTGATAAAAGTCCTTGCAGACTTCGGGATATGGTTACTTACAACAAAACACACCCAAACCACAATAATTTATAATTTATTTATTTTTGGCTGTGAGGCCATATATATATATATATATATATATATATATATATATATATATATATATATATATATATATATATATATATATATGTGTGTGTGTGTGTGTGTGTGTGTGTGTGTGTCCGTCCGTAGGCACGATAACTCTCGTAAAAAAGTCCGAACTTGATGAAATTTGGAACAAACATTTATAGCGATATTCATAACTTTAAGTTCGAAAACCAGCAAGATCGGTACACTCTAAGGCAGTTTTTTTGACTAAATAAAATTTATTTTTAAGATTTAACATATTTCTATTAATTGTATGTAAATTTAATGGTCAGAATTGAATTCAGCTTAAAAAAATTAACAACATAGCATTTTGAATTATTACTCTGCATCAATCGGTTACTGAGATATCGGACCTGCAAAATGCAGTACATTGTCTTTTGATTTTCCTTGAAGGGACATAAACTGTCCAAATTCTGGTATGAAATACCCAAATTTTTCATTCAATTTCCCTAAAATGGGATTTAAAAAAATTATAATACAAACCACATGATTGAATTTAATTTGTTCATGTGATGGTTTGATTGGTTTTTATTTCTTGGATCTGGGTAGATTGATAATATGTTTGCTGACATTTATGTACTATAACAAGAATACATTTATTAAAAATTATCAGATATGAATGATTTTTGAGAAATAAATAAGATCATGAATGATAAAATTTACTTTATTTAGATTAATATTTACACAAAATATTCAAAACAACAACTTCTCTAACTTATGTAGAATATGCCCATATAAAAAATCCTAACTGAGTATGCAAGTTTGCTAACAATTGTATTTAAATTTTAAGATAAATCATATGTTTGGATGTATTTTTTTCATATATTTTATTTGTTTTTATTTTGACTGATTTCAAATCATTTATTGTATGTTTGCTTACATTTTTATACTATAACAAGGATACACTTTAAAAAAAATATTAGACTAATAATTATAAGAATAAAAAAAAGGGTATTGCTGGAATGTGACGATGTGATTCCCATGATTTTTTCCCTTATATCTAAAGCTCTTGAATTTATGTGTAATATAATTTGTTCATTAATTACATAAAATGTTTTTTTTTATCCACGCTGGAAGGGAGGTTAAAAATAGCCCTTACCCGCACCGAAATGCGGGCCCTCTACGCCGCTCGCCCAAGAGAGCAAAGCGACGAGCAGGGGTCTCCAACCTCTGACAGACAGCATCTGTTCAACTGTATGTTCAACAAAATGATGATTGAAAATAAGAAAACATTTAAATTTAGCCATGTCTCAGTGGAAGAAGTTTATGATACAATAAAACATTTAAAATCAAGTTCATGTGAAGATATTTTTCAGCTGAATACGAATATGATAAAAAGTGCAGCAAGAGACATATGTGAAATCATAACGAGTCTATTTAATCAATGCATTGATGAGGGAAAATATCCACTTATTTTGAAACAGGTTAAAATAATACCTATTCATAAAGCAGGAAATAAAGAATATTTAAATTTCAGACCTATAGCAATTGTGCCTGCCATTTCAAAAATACTTGAAAAACCTATATACAATCAAATCTATGAATTTTTTGAATCAAATTCACTATTTAACCATCGACAATTTGGATTTAGAAGAAATTTTTGTTGTAATGATGCCGTTTATGATCTTATCAAAGATTCCATCAACAAAATAGAAAGTGGAAAATTAGTCTGCTTTCAATCATTTGACATGTCAAAAGCATTTGACTCTGTCACACATGAAATTTTGCTATACAAACTCAAACATTATGGATTTGAAGATTCATCTTTACATTTAATGAAATCTTACCTAAGTGATAGAACACAACATGTTCAATATAATGATGAAATTTCCGATGGCTTGAATATAGAAGAAGGGGTACCTCAAGGATCATGTCTTGGACCACTTCTTTTTAATATATATATCAATGATTTGCCAGAATCAATTCCAAAGGCAGATTATTCCACATACTTATATGCTGATGATTTAGGTATTAATATATTTGGAACAAATTCTCAGGAAATAATACAAAAGATGAAAATAGCTGAAAATCATATAATGGAATGGTGCAATAGCAATAAATTAAGTTTGAATACAAATAAAACCCAAAAATTAGAAATCAATTTCTCAAATAAGCATCATCTACATAAGAATATATCTTCAATGAAATTCTTAGGTATAGTAATAGACTGTAAATTAAACTGGCAAAGTCATATAATTCATATTTCCAAAAAAATTAGTAAAGGAATTTATATTTTAAGAAGATTAAAAGGCAATGTGGAATTAGAAGTCCTAAAAAATGCATATTATGCTTAAATCCATAGTCAATTAAGTTATGGAACTATATTATGGGGAAATTCGAATGAAGCGAAAACAGTATTTAAAATTCAAAAAAAAGCTGTGAGAATTTTAGCAGGAGTTAAGAACCAAACGCATTGCAAACCCATATTTAAAAATTTCAGAATTATGACATTAACATCAATTTATGTTCTTCAAAATATTTTATTTGTAAGAAAACACATAAATGATTTTAACCATAATATTAATATACATCAACATTCAACAAGAAATAATTCAAAATTAACAATACCTTTTTGCAAATATTCAAGAAGTCAAATAAATTTACATACATGCATTAAATTATATAATAGCATACCTGAAAAATGGACTTTATTATCAAACAGAACATTTCAAGAAAAAATTAAAAGTATTCTTACTGAAAAATGCCCATATAAAATTCAGGAAGTTCAAGAAGAAAATTATTGGACTAATTAAAATTATAATATAAGTCATAATTATAAATAAGATTAATTTAATATTGTCATGTATTTATATTATACCAACGACAATAAATGATGATGATTATTATTATTATTATTATTATCAGTGTCAGAGGCCCCGCCTCGAGGCTCGAGGCGGCTAGGAGTGTACAGTTGTCTGTACATCTCCTTGGGCATGAGTACAAGGGGGAGGGCTCAAACCCAGGCGTATGGATGAGCTCAGCACCGAGGCCATTTGCCATGGCAAGCCAGGCGTACCCGGACCGCCTTCGTGTTTTTAAAAGACAGCCACCCCGCTACCTCTTTTCTACAAGCCTCCACTAGGTTGCCCTTTGTTTGTTTTTTGGGGGGGTTTTGTGTTTTGTGATTTTTTTGTTTGTTTTTGTGTTTTTTTGTGTTTTTTTGTTTTGTTTTTTGTGTTTTCCTTCGACTCCTGAAGGGGCAGGAGGCACTTTCTCCAGGAGACGAGACAGAGGAAAGAAGATGAAGAAATGACAACATACAGGGCTCGCGAGAGGGGCCCAAGCAGGGTCGAAGAAAGGAAGAGGTGGGCAAGATTAGCCCAGAAAAGAAGAAAGACTGCGAGCTAAGACCCAAAAGAAGGAAGAAAGGTCTTAACTCTGGAAGAACTGCGAGAAGAGTCTCGCAGCTTGGCTCGGGTACCCGGGGCCGCCAAAGAGACACCCGAACAGCCGAAAGCCGACTGCCCCTGGGGGAATCATATCAAGTTTATCGCTGTAATATTTCCTATCATTATCAGTCCACCTTAGTTAATAAAGGCAAAACGGCCTCTTCACTTGTCCCCTGCAAATATCCTTCCGCCTAAAGTAATATATTTATTTATGCATAAGTTTAAAGCAATCGGTAGGTGATCTGACCAAGGCTGTGACAGCACTTTAAATCTTCAACAAGCTTTAAACCTGAAATTGAAACTGCCGCCAAGTCAATAACCGAATTCCTTACAGGACTTACAAACGTAAAATCACCTTCGATATCACCTTCCGATCTCCCATTTAAAACTATTAGACCACAATCATTCATTACTTCCAAAACTTTCAAACCTCTATTATTCACAACTAAATCTTTTGTTCTCCTATTACTATTTATATAAGGATTTATCTCTTCTAATTTAACCTCTGATAAACACTGCTGCTCATTACCAATACGTCCGTTAAGATCGCCAATTGTAACTAGGTTGTTATTACCGAAATTAACACAAAAAGACTGCAGTTTTCTAAATTCGGAATTCCAATTGTTGAAATTTAAATACACTGGCAAAATGTAAATATCTTCTACTGCTAACCCGGTACTTATATGCACTAAAATCATATCTTGTACTTCTATGTAATCACACCATTTAATTCCTCCCGAGTTCCTATTAATTAAGTAAATCAAGCCACCGGAATACCTGCCGAAGTTAGCTGTTCTGGTCGCCGGACAAAAATGACACTTAAAAAACTCAAGCTTACTCAAAATATAATCTCTTTCCCTGTCTGAGGAAAATGTTTCTAGTAAAAAAAATAATATCATAACTATTTATTAATTCCAAAAAACTATCGTTATCTAACTTAGACTTAAGCCCTCTCACATTATAAGCTAGAATGTTTATTTTGCACTCATTGCTCTGAGTCTGATGATCCGTCGTAGCCCGTTGTATACCTGGTGATGAGAGATTGACGAAGCCCCCTCGATGCGTCTCTGATGAGCTCCTGACCGCCGCGCGCCGCCTTGCTCGCGTTGGAGTCGTGCGCTGTCTCCGCGTCCGGTGTCCCCGGTGGTGGAGTATTTCGCACCTTACTCGGCCCTCGCTTCCTCAGCCGCTCCAAGAACACAGAGAAGTCCTGCCCTAGTAGCTCCTGCAGTTTAGCGCCTCCGTCCTGGCCTCCCCTTGTAGTGTGCCGTCATCCCACGTGAACCTAACACCTTCCACCCAGGGGTGCCTACAGGGGGGGATTATGACGCCAATGGCGTCATAGAATATTTTGGGGGGGATTTTTTTGTTTTGTTTACTGTACAGGTAAAACGTACCACTACTAATTTTACCAATAAATCGTCAAAAATAAATTAATTGCAACACTATTTAAATTAGTATATAAATTAAAATTTTTATTTTCGATGCACGAAATAGGGATATACAACATGTACATGCCCGCACGGCACGACTGGCCAGTGTAGGGCCTATACCGTCAGCGTTCCTGTACACGTGTTTCTGTTTCTTCCGTGGCGGCCGCGGCACGCAAACAGCCGAACTGGCTCAGTCCACGAGACTCTCTCCAACCTAACACAAACAAATTAATTCTTTCAACCTGTCCTGTTTCCTATCGATAAATTACTCAACTACTTTTAAGGGGGAAATGCAAATTTGCTTTTACACTTGAAAGAGTAAAATTAATAATTCCCCCCCCCCCCCCAATATAGCTTTGACGATTTAAAACTTATTTTGAGGAGGGAGGGTGCATTGAAATGTATACAGTAATTACTTTTTCACCACACTACGACGAAATCACCTGTTTTTCATACGTCAAACGCGGACCGAAACACACTGTTTGCCGCCACAGGACCGACAACGTTTGGGGCCCTAGGGCCGAAAGTCAGCTGATCGGCGTTTATTTGCTTGAAACGTCAGAACATCACATAATTATACGGCATTCAGTAGGTTCCAAAGTCAGGATGGTTGCGATCATATGATTTTCATAGTTACAGTTGTTTGTTTGAATCATCTAAAGAAGTTGTATCGTCGCTTATAACCTTAAAGTTTTGTTTCAAAGTGAGTCAAATAATAATCAGTTTTTAAATTATTTAGGGTATATTTGATTGTGTAATGTGGTGAAAAATAGCGTTCGCACCTCGGCCGAAAGGGTTATGCAGCTCTCGATCGTTTCAAATTCTCGAATTCGTCTCGAATTTGAAACACGATCTCGAGCCTGCAAAACCTCATTTTCGGCCCTTGTTTCGAAATATACTATTAACCGGGGAAATGTAAAAGTGGCAACACTACAAAAACTTCATCCATTCATCTAATAGAAAAATGAACGATTCCCCCCCAATACAGCATTGACGTTTTAAGGATTATTTTTAGGGGGAAGGTTGCGTTGAAATGGACAGTTACTTTTTAGCAGGGAAATTTAAAACTGGTAACAACAAAGTCTTCATTCGATCACCTAATAGCAACATTAATGATTCCTCCTCAATATAGTTTTGACGTTATAAAGATTATTTTTGGGGGGAATGGGTGTGTTTAAATGAACATATCCTTTTTAGGAAGGAAATGAAAAAATGGTAATACAACGAAAACTTCAATCAGTCAACTAATATCAAAACTAATTGTCCCCCTTCCATGTAGACTTGACGTTTCACAGGTTATTTCTAGAGGGGGACTTTGAAAAGAACCATCACATGTTGGGGGGGGGGGGGAAATTAAAAATGGTGATAAAGCAAAATTTTAATCAGTCATCCATTAGCAAAATTAATTATTTCCCCCAATATCGCGTTGACGTCTTATTCCTAGGAGCGAAGGGGGCGTTAAAAAGTTTTTAAATACATTTAGGAGCAGGGGATTGTAAAAATTGTAAAACTTCAACTTAAAATGCAGTAATAACAGCTTCATGACAGAATGACATATTTTCGCCAAATAAGGATGAAATAATTCCTTAATTTATTCCACTAAATTATCGACCAGCTATGTAATGTGGAATGAACTCACAAAAATTCAGAATTTTTGTGCTTTTCGTAAGTGGGAAAAACTTGAGATAGTGGATAGTGGCAGGGTCAGTTGTTGTGGGTGTTGTTATGTTGACATGTTGTCAAGTTGCCTGCAGTAAAGGCCTACATGTGATGGGTGTTTATGATTAAGGGTTAGATCATGGCCTTGTAGTACAAATGAGAGCGTCAGTCGTGTATTGGGACAGTGGTTTAGTGAACGGTTGGAGTGAAGCTTATGATAGAAGGAAATATGGACTTTTTTCGAGGTAGCTACCTAATGTCCTCGTTTCTGTGTACATTTTAGTATTTGTGATAAGACGAAATGCCTCGAGTTTGCGGGCCAAGGCTTAAGAATGGTAAAAGGCTACACTTGACTTCTTCCCCCAGACGATGTTCCATCTGACGACTATTAAAATCGAAGTTTAATAAAAATAATAATTTTTAAGTAATTAATATTATTAACTTTTGGTCGGAAAATGTTTAAAAATTGAAAGTGATGTAACTCGAACAACCCAGATTATTTTATTGTCATCTGCTTAAATAGGATATCATAAATATATGTTGTGCGGAGGGGGGGATATTTGATAGATTCTGGAAATTGTTGGGGGGGATTGGCGTCATAGGCCTTGGGGGGGATCGGCACCCCTGCTTCCACCGTGAGATGGTCGTGGAAAAGCTGCATCCGCCGCTTTCGGCCCGAATCGCGCCAAGATGCGCTCGCTTATCTCTCACTTCCCGAGGGTAGTCACGTTGAACTGCACATCCCGTCCCTTTTAGTTGACGAACTCTCGACATAATGTACTCTATGTCCGAGTCTACGGGGAAGTGTGCTATGACCGCTGACTTATCTTTACCTAGCTGATGAGCTCTATTGACCCATATATCGTTGGTCATACCGAAAACCTCTTGACAGAACTTGATAACGTGATGCTTATAGTCTCGGACGTTGTCTGGTAACTTTATTCCTCTAAAAATTAAATTATTACGTCTCGATCTGCCCTCTAAGTCTACTATCTTGTCCTTTACAGCTTTTTCCCTATGCTTTAAGTCTTTAAATTATTTACCTCCTGCTTCAGCACAGCGTTTTCAGTTTCTAGTACTCTATTGGCCACACCCAACAAATCGTCTTTATGAGCGAGGGTTGATAACTTTTGATCAAGTATATTGCTTAATTCAGCCGATAGTTGGACATGCGACATATCTCCTACCTTTTTTTTAATAATAATAATAATATCTTTATTTTTTCAATACATAATACATCAATGATTACAAAAATATACAGACACATAAAAAAACAGTAAACATTGACAAAAATACAAAATAAATTACACTCATCTCATATCCCAGGTTGACCTTCCTCTAAATAATTTTAAATAAACCGTAATAATGTAACATTTAGCTATTTGTATACCATGTGTCTATTTTACTACTGTATTGAGAAAAATTACCTCCAAGGCAAAGCCTGATTGGAGGTTTATACATTTTCTAAAATTATTTTCAGCAGTTAAGACAAACTTCATTTATTAATTTGTCTTTTAACAAAAGACACATTTTCATTCCCCATTGTACCTGGCGAGTCGACAGTAGATGTGTCGTGCTGGGGAGTGTTTTCTCGTTGACATTTCGATGGTCGTTTCGCCAAGGGGGGAAATACTTGTCTATCGTGGAGTTTTCAGTCATAGGCACAAATAAATATTAGCAGCACACAAAACCGCACTTTAACGGCACATTCACCATTTGTCGCCGCGATGGCTCGTACACACGCGCGTGCCGCGACACGCCACAAAGGACCACGATGACGCACTTTACGTATAATTTATAACGTACTCGGACAGTTTTACACCGTGTTATTTCCAAAACGACAACGAGCTAGGTAGCAATCCGATACGACCGCTCCGGCGCAGGCGGGTGGACGCAACGATTATAATCACTTATCTTGGAATTTATACGGAGCTGTAGTAAGGCTTGTTTACTCGTAGCGCACCAGTAGTGCCAACCCTCCAGTTCTTAATATCAGACAGCTTTATTTAAAAATTATGCTCATCTACATAAAAGAAAATAAAAATCAAATTTTTTCCGCCACGACACACAATTATGACACGAGAAGTAAACTTAATTTTGGGTATTCCGTGCCAAAACTAAATCTTAGATCTGATCTGTTTAACTCTTTCTATTTGGCCCATCAAATTTATCGTAATCTCCCTAGTGAAATCATTGCAGCCGAGGGTGGCAGTGCCGCCGTTTACAAACGGATGGTTGAGGAGTGGCTGCTCCGCATCGGCGCTGAAGCTGTGGACATTTTAATGAGGTCGCCTTACACCTAAATCACTACACTTTTTCTGTTATTTTTTAATTTCTTACAGCTATTTATTAATTTTTTAGTTTATTTTTTTCTAATTGAAAAATTGATTTTTTTTTGTTACAAGTCCAGTCTGGCATTCTATACTAGCTGTAATTCAATAGATATTTTAAATATGAGAGAAAATTTTATATAGCAGACCCGTTACATATATTTTTTACATATATAAAAATCATGTTTTGTACGAATTGCCTTAACATTTCTTTTCTAAATTTGTATAGCCAATTTTATTTCTCTTGATTAAAATTAATTTAAGAAGTTTTCCATGTAACATAAAAGTGACTGGGACACTCTTCCCCACACACAGATGAGTAGTCTTGTGGGGAATAATTTCCATGTCTAAATTGCTATGTCTAATGTAAATATTGTATTTACTTATGGAAATAAACTTCTTGATTCTTGATTCTTATGGAGATTAACAAAACATAACAAATCTCGCTACGTCGGATTAAAATATGTTATTTTGCGTTTGAAAATTGCTGAGTATGCAGGTATGCTGCAATGGGGGTATTTTAATTTAGGCAATGTTTGGAAACGCCATCTTAATATGTTTGGTCTTATATTCTGTTTGGTCTTATATTACATAAGTTGGCAGTGTTTGACTGTTTGACTAACGTGTTCAAGCGATGTGTTAAAAAAATTGCCTTTGTTAATGTTGAATAATTCTCTGGAATCCTTTGCACAAGTGGCTGTTATTACACAAATGATATTTAATTGGATCCAACCTAGAACACCTTTACGTTTGTTTTACATTAGGCCTAGTGGATATTACTTCTAGATTCTTCCACGCTTTGCAGCATCTCAAATACCTCTCGGACTCGGTTTCACCTTCCGAACAGATTGCACACATCATGGATGTTTTCATTACAACAATAAAAGGAATGCTATTTCTTCTCTATTTGATGGTAAGTGAAAAAAGTGTTTTGTAAACACTATATGTTCAAATTAGTCCTTGTATTCTTGAAGCAACTACTTTTGTCAGCTTTTGAAAGCAACACGGGAAGTCAAAGTAATTTTCATAGAATAATGTTAAAACAACATCACTGATTAATTTGTTATTTTTGTTATTTTTATTTTTGAGGTTAGTCACATGAAGACTAGAAAAAAAAGATTTAAAACTTGAATGGTGTACCAATTTGTAAACTTTAAGAAGATAATATTTTGAATTGAATTTTTTACTGCTAACGTCTGCTTCTTAAACAATGATTCTTTAAAATAAATGATTAAATGATTTAAATTGTTGTGATTTATAGATAATATTTTATCTCTTAAACAGACTAGATGTTTAATTTAATTGGACAATTAATTGTGTATATATATTTACTTATTGTTGTAGATAATCATGTTTGGGCCAGAGGCCACATCAGAGTCTCCTTATCCTTGTGATCATGGGCCGCCAGACGATGCATGGGGTTGTGGTAAGTGATTAACTAGATCTCCAAAATAGAGATAACGCCACTCAAACACTTAATTATTACTTTCGTTGACGGTGGTTCTTCAATGTCCCCTCTCTTTCAAACTGATTAATTGTTAATCACAAATTAATACTTCCTTGCATTTCATAAGCCTATATTGTTTTGACCTCTTTAGCTTTTAAATACGTCCCCGTTTTATTTATATTTTATTTATATGTATTTGGATAAACTCACAAAAAACCAAATTAATTACTATAAATTATCATTGGAGAAAATTTTGTTTCTTAAACTAAAGAATACTAAAAAGATAATTTCAAATACAAAAGAAACTAACAATTTAACATATGTGACAAATGTATTTTCCGAAAAAAGTACATAACATGCTGTTTGGTTAACGATTATTCAATTATTTTGAAAAAGGTTTCAAAATTGATTATCCCTAGTGGAAAACTCAAAATTTACATGCAAAAAAGCCCAGAGGAAACGTTCTCTCAATGTCTTTTCTAAATAGTACACGAGAATCTCGCCAAAGAGCCTATATCGCCACGAGAATGATTAAGGGGGATTAGATACAATAAGCACAATTTTTCGCAAATGCTACTTACAATAATTTTAAAATCAAATTGCCGATAAAACGGTTCAGGGGATTTGCTTCAAATTGTTTAATCCTGCAAATCTATACAAATTGGCAGGGAATTACCGTCATGTAAGCCTATCCAAATATTGTGTCAACACTTTTTCATTAATATTTTAGAATTTAGAGCAATTTTTCGGGGAAAACTTATCAAAATTGTTCTGCAATTATACTGGTGTGTTACCATTTATTTTGATTGTTTTAATGTATTACCATATTCACGGTTAGGCGTTAAAAATCCAAAATAGAGCCAAAAATAATTGGGACATTTTGTGGAATGCTTATAGATGATAATAGTGACTGTTCACTAAATACAGCTCAACTGGAGTCATTTCTATGCATTGAAATTGCGTAGAGGAGCTAGACTGTACGAAAAATCAAAACTATCAACATTGTGTAGCAAAAAATATTACGATAAATTTATTTATCAGTCTTTTTAAATAATAATATTTCATCATACATTCAGTTTGAATAAGATATTTACTAAAACTAGAGATCGCCAGTGGTCGAAAATTCAACCAATTTTTTTTAGTGAGTTGGTGGCGCAGTTGGTAGCGCACTCGGCCCCGGTTCTGTGGCGGCAGCGTCGCAGGATCGAGTCCCGATGATGCCGCATAATTTAACAGTACTGTTCATCCTTATACTGTACCAGCTCACTCCTTGGGTTTGCTTGTTAACTTCCACGCACAGGCCTGAGGCCCATGTGGGGGGGGCAAATGCAAGGTAAAAAGAGGCCGCCACCCTCTTTAAAAAAAATCGAGAAATAGCTAATTTTGAACTTTGCATACACCAATGCGTTTCACAATACATTTCATATAGTACACATTTTACACGTAACACATAATAGAACCAAATGGGAACCAAAAGCTAAAGAGAAAGACTCAATCTTTGACTAATTATTTTGCCTCGCCACTTGGCACATATATATGGCATGGTTTTTAGTAATTAGTATTGTACAATATTAAGATTCCATGTTTATATGTTTATTTCTTTAGCACTGAGCTGGTTATTGATTCAGAGGACGTAAATATTCAGTCATCAAATCAGTTTATCCCATACACCCCTTACTACAGTTCTCTCCCTCACTCCCTTCATTAATTCCTTCCCTCACTCTCTATGTACTTCCTTCCTTTCGACCTTCTTTCTACTTTTCACCCCTTTTCTCCTTCATCCTCTTCTTACCATCCCTCATCCCTCCTTTCTTACCTTTTAGGTCTGAAATAATAACAGCTAACATTTACGTGCCGAATTATTATTTGAGACCTAAAACTCCCCTTCAAAACTTTTTCTCTCCTTCCTTACCCTTAGGACACTTTCCCCTCCTTCCCTCTCTCCCTATCATTATCACTAAAATATTACGCATATTTTACCCATTCTCTACCAATTAAACACACAATTTGAATGTATTGTCCATCTGTACTGCAGTTGCACGACAGTACATCGGATGGTAGAGACTCAACTTCATGTTCCTTTTTCTTCCCTTTTTATTAGCTATTTTTTATTTCTTATTCTTATTGAAGTGAGCAAACTTTATTTGAAACACATTCAATCTTCTCTTAATGGCCCTGGATTTCAATCAAATACTATATTTTTACTCCGTGCCCCAATGAAACATGTGGCTTGAAATTGTTCAAAAATAATAATTTGTTTGGATTTTTTACTGGACTCGTGTCATTAAAGAATTCCTTACATTTGTTTATTACTTGATAAAACTTATTATTGTTTGGGTTTTACATCTCATCAGATGACAGAAAAAACAGCGTAAATTTTTACCCACTTTTCGCCCTTACATAATATTTCTACATCTAATCTTTACTCTACGAAAAATAGTATGTGATAACAGCTACATATGATGACAGAAGCACAGTTCTGTTTTGTTTTTCTATCACCAAAACAGCAACTCATAAGACCAATGTTAATTTTTTTGAAATTTTAAATTCAATTTTCTACTTGTCTAAAAGACTAATATAAATTTCAATAGGATTCTGCAAATCTACAGGAAAATACAATTCTATCGGTGTGCTTAGATTTTTTCTACGATGCACACTGGCTGAGAAAAAAGGAGTACAAAACCCTTATGGAAAAATGCTTGTCTATTAATATAAAGATTGATAAGACAGGACAATGTCTGTCGAGTCAGTTAGTTAAAAAATATTTAAAAAGAAAATGTTACGTCCTTCTATGAATTTTTACTGTTATTGGAGCATAGTTAACGTGCGTTTTCACTTTTCAGTCTCATGGGCCATTTGCATCTGCGGCTGCTGCGGATGTTTTGGGGAGGATGTTTAAGGTAAATTATTAAATTGAACATATTTTTATAATGACTGAATGTAAGTTCAATGTTTTCAAAAACAGCAAAAAAAATAATCAGTGTGTTAATGTAAACTGTGTGTTTTTATAATCTTATAACAAGCAAAGTGTAACCTTAATAATTTTAGCTTAATTAGCACAGCTTTTAAAATTTGCCTAGTCAGTTTTTCTGTAAAAACCATAGCCAGTTATTTTTCTTTAACAATTAATTAGCAGCACTGTAAATAAAAACACAATCTAATAAACTTATAACAAAGAAGGCATTAATAGATAAATATCATCATTGCCACCGGACCTGCATACTAGGAGAATTTCAAATAATTAAATAAATATTTTACATGAAGCCTCACATCATGTAAAAAAACATACATCCGTAAATAATTATGCAAAAATATTCTCCACAAGTATAATACATGTATAAGGAACGAGTATGCAGGTTTTGCATTGTGAAAATGAGGATTAACAACTAAACATATTATGTACAGTTCAGTTCGTGCATTATATCTCGGCTATGCCAGAGTCAGCTGGTTGTAAGGAGCAGGGGGGGAGGGGGTACTTTTCTGAAAACATTTTTATACAATCCCACTGTTTGTCAAACAAGATGAGAAAAATGCCAAAGCGTACAAGATAATTTTCGCTATCCCTTAATTATCTCATCGCAAAGACAACAGATTGACTGAAGAAATGAAACAGATGAAGAAAAAGAAATTTGTCTAAGGGTATTACAAAAATAAGGGGTGGGCGAGTAGTGGATTTTAGATTTGAGTTGTTTGTGAAAAGTAATTAAATTTTCAATATTTAAAGTAATTAAGTCTTTGAATTACAATTAATTAAAATCTTTCATCCGTTTTATTTATCAAACTGGCTTTATTCAAGCTAATCTTTTTTTTATTTTTCTTCCAATACCCCGTTGCATAAACCCTATTTTTTAATGAATAAATAACTAAATGTAAGAAGATCACACAATAAATGTAAAATATGCATAGTTGTAAAATTTAAACAGTTCTAAGAGTAATTATTAACCTATTATTCTAACTATCAACAACAGGTTTATTTTTTCCTAAAAATAGTTGTAATTCAAACCTTAGGCAAGAAATTGGGAGGAAAGAATTAAAAACAAGATCAGGGAGGAAAGCTAAGAATGCCCAGTTATTTATTTCCTTCTAGACTCAACCCCACCCTCTTGTCTTACTGCTGATCTATTGTTTTTTGTCATCAAGTCACTCGACACAGTTAAATTATATCGCACGAAAATGGCGGGAGTAACTTGCTACTCGACTTGTAGTCAGGGCTGTACCCAGCTTTGGCGGGCCCCGGTGAAGAAATGAAGCCGGGCCCCTCACGTCCTGGTACTGCACCCGTTGCACTCAAAACCGTAACGGGCCCCCCCTTGACCCCGGGCCCCGGTAAAATTGTCCCGGCTATACCGGTCTGAGTACGGCCCTGCTTGTAGTAGGGGCTACGTGACTCGTGCTCGAGTAGTACCAAAATGTTGTGTAATTACCCGAACTTCCGGTACTAGCCCACCCCTAAAAAATATCATAGCGGTATCAAGAAAACCTGAACCCCAGGCAGCTTAAAAATGTCAGGGAGATAGAAAGATTACTGCAACAGATTTGAACAGAAAGGGAGGCAGACGCACAGCTGATGATAGAAATAATAAGAACAGAGAAAGAATGGAGAACCTTAGAAAAAGGAATCAAACAGAAGGTGATTTCAACCAACCAACAGTGCAAGCTTACTTGGACTAACAAGGATACAATTGTCAACGAAATATACATTATAAAGAACACCCGAATGTAGTAATTGGCATGATGGACAAAATGTAGCCATTGCATAGCAAATAAATTTAAAGAGGAAATTGTAAAATATATGCTCTTTGAAAAGGAAACTAAGTTTTATAGCACCAAATATGCCACCTCCGATTTTTTCGATTGGAGAAACATAAAAATATATTGGTTTTTTACGAAAAATCATAAACGTTATTTTGCTTATTGATTCGAAATGACAACTTTCAGAGCTACGATTAAGCTTATAAAACATTTTTAACCCGGTCGAAGCGGGTTACCATCAGCTACTTTTATATAAGAATTCAATTTTCAAGCTCGATTTTTTTAGCCACACTCAACATTTATGCACGAAATAGTAATCATATATCTTAAAAATTTAATTTCCTATGCAATTTTAACATTTTATCAAAAAGCCTTCTCAAATTTTCAATCTAGAGGCCAAAAAGTGCAATATATACATTGAGAATTTTAAAAATTCAATTGTTGACTATAACTCCATAACAAACAATTTCCAGACCTATGTCTGTATAACATTTTCGTAATGTCTTGATGTGAGGTACCGCCTAGTAAAGTTGTTTTCAAAACCCGTAACAGCCTGTAAGTCAGTGTTTCGGAAGCTATTCAATCATGATAATAAATATGGGTTCACATCCCCTTGCGAACCCTTATTTTTTTAACCCTGTCAATTGAAATGAAATTAAATGAAATATACTTTATTTCAAAAAAAATATTATACAGGGTGAGTTTTAATTGTCCCCCCCCCCTTACTTTTTTTTACATTTCTAAAAATAACTATCCCAGACCCCGCCCAAACATTATTGGGTAGTAAGTACCTCGTTTTGAGGGGGTACTCATTTTCGGCCGCCATCTTGGATCCGCCATATTGGATCCAAAATTATTTTTTTAAATGTAAAAGTGGTGTTGTGACCCATCATTTCAAGCTAGATTTTTTCACTGATTACAATACCGCAATCCGTTTTTTAATATCTCGATTCGTTCTCAAGATATGAGTACTTTTAATTTATTTATTTTCAACCAATTTTAACATTACAAATTGATAAAATAGGCCCATAACCACAAAATAATGCTAGATAGTGTCGAATAACCACCATCAGTCATTGTTGAGCGATTTACACTTAACTTTCACCAATGTAAATTTTTTGGCCGCCATCTTGGATCCGCCATTTTGAAATGAGGTAAGTTATTTCAAATGTGAAGTTGGGGTTGTGACCCATCATTTCAAACTAGTTTTTTGCGCCGAATTCAATGCCGCAACCTGTTTTTAGCTATAAAAATTAGTTTTTGAAAAATTAATACTTTTTGAGGTTTTTATTAGAAATTTGTCAATATCTTGAAAACTAAACATGATAATTAAAAACGGGTTGCGGCATTGAATTCGACGCAAAAAACTAGTTTGAAATGATGGGTCACAACCCCAACTTCATATTTGAAATAACTTACCTCATTTCAAAATGGCGGATCCAAGATGGCGGCTAAAGAATTTACATTGGTGAAAGTTAAGTGTAAATCGCTCAACAATGACTGATGGTGGTTATTCGTCACTATCTAGCATTATTTTGTGGCCATGGGCCTATTTTATCAATTTGTAATGTTAAAATTGGTTGAAAATAAATAAATTAAAAGTACTCATATCTTGAGAACGAATCGAGATATTAAAAAACCGGATTCCGGCATTGTAATCAGTGAAAAAATCTAGCTTGAAATGATGGGTCACAACACCACTTTTATATTTGAAAAAATTATTTTGGATCCAATATGGCGGATCCAAGATGGCGGCCGAAAATGAGTACCCCCTCAAAACGAGGTACTTACTACCCAATAATGTTTGGGCGGGGTCTGGGATAGTTATTTTTAGAAATGTAAAAAAAAGTAAGGGGGGGGGGACAATTAAAACTCACCCTGTATATATATATATATATATATATATATATACAATTCCACAACTTAAGTATAGGAAGAGTCTACATGGGCGTATAGCCTGCGTGTAGACCCATTACCAATCAGAGACCAATTAAAAATTAAGGAATAAAAAAATGGAAACTTATTTTTAGTTTATGATGAAATTCAATTTATGATTACAATGAGTGGCCGGGATTAATCGTTGCATGCAGTTTCATTTTAATACAATTGTATATATATCAGATTGAGTGTCGTCAGGGGAGGGGGGAGCAAATGGAGTGGTGTAGGGATCGGCGGTCAAGCCGGGCCCAGCGCGATAACGGCCTCGCATTCCTCAGTACCCAAAGAGATAAGCCAATCAATGAGATGTTTTTAAAAAGATAAAAGGGGCGTATTATTAAAAATGTGTTAATTATTATACCTCTGAAACATATTCCGATAACAATTTTTGAAATAAAAAATAAATTATAAAATATATTTTATCGAAAATTTTATCAGAGTGTTTGTACATATGAACCACGAGAAATTTAATATATAATTGACGGACCTTGAAAACAACAATTTCTGAAAAGATATTTTCTGTAGGATATATCTTTTACATTTTTTAAAAGCAACTTTCATTATTGATTTTTCTATGACAAAGAGAGGTTGTAAAATTTATTTATATGCACCGCCAAAAGCAATTATACCAAATGAAATTAAAGACTGAACATATGCAAAGTAAACACATTTTAGTTCGTCTTCGTTCAGTATATCTCTCAGTTGTCTAAAAGCAAAAAATGTATTTGCGTACTTTCAACTTGAAAAATTCGACGTGATCAGACCATTTTAAATTTGAATAAAAAATTATTCCTAAATATTTATATGAAGAGCCTTTTTCAATATGATTGCAAGAACAAGTGTTATTCAAATGGTTTCCACAGACATGAATTGCTAAATCATTAAGTTGATAAACAGTTCTTTTACGCAATAAAATTGGCATGAATTTTGTTTTTGAAACATTTAGAGACAAAATGTTTTGATCCAGCCATTTTTTAAGCAACATTAAATCATATTCTGCCTTGTTTTTTTACCTCTGCCCATGTGTTACCGGAAGCAAAAATAAGAATATCATCTGCGAATAAAGATATTTTTCCATATGTTTTAAGTTTTGAAATGTTGTATTACAAGGTTGGTATTACAAAGTTGGAGGGGGAGTGTTAGTGATCTACCGTACCAAGGAAGTAAAGTAGTTATTTACCTTATTAAGGACAATATTTGACTGTTACGTGAGTGCTCAGCTTAACAAAAATACTAACAACTTAAGCATAACACTTAAACTACGGCTGACTAAAGGTGACATAACCTGATTTATTGCAAACTAAAACACTTCTAGTCAACTACTGCGTCTATCATTTTGCGCAATTGCCAATGCAGGAAATCAAAATATCACTGTCACTCACATCTCTCATTAAAGTGAACGCCCACGCTATCTGTTAGAGCCTTGTCAGACTTATCAGTGCCTGGTCAGCGGAGCGCCTGGTGATGCTGTTTTGCGCCTTCAATTAGTCTGATGCAATACCGATACAGTCCTGTACTGCAGATTACAGCCTGTAAATTGAAGGGGTTTTGATTTAAATATGGCACTAACTAGAAAAAGGATTACTCGTAAAACACGAGGGAATCTCATGACTAACGCAGCAGACGATTTCATTCATATGAAGAATGATTTAATTAATGACGAGATTGCTGATTTGGCTTTTCATCTCTACGGAAATTTAAATGTTGTGTCAGATAAGTACTCCATGGATGCCATTGTTGACCTAGTTCCGGATTTGATAACCCTCTTCAATCGTCTTGATGCTACAGACAAGGAGAATAATGATTTAAAATCAAATATTTCAGAGTTAAATGCAGAAAATAGTTTGCTGAAAAAACATCTGGAAATTGAAAAAAATAAGAGAAGGACGGATTTTGAAGAATCGTTGTTAGCAGAAGCAAGTGCTGAACTCACAATAGAAGGCCTCAAAGGGGAAATTAAAAATATGGATAAAAGTATTAAAGACATAAAAAAAGACCTCGATGACAAAAACAGGTTGATCGATCAGTTAAAGGGTGATTGTGAAAGTTTATCAAGTAAGATAACTAAGCAAGAAGTGGAATTAAACTTTCTACGACTAAACAGTAAAAAAGATGAGGAGTTCATATATCCAAAATCTTCTGTGAGAACAAACCCTGTAATGGAAAAACATCTGGGTATAACCACTGAAAACAGTTATGCACCTCTGAATGAACTAAATGGTGATACTCTCCCCATTGCAGAAAGTATGAGCACTAAAAAGACTACCATAACGGATTCCACAAAAAAACCGCATACAACTCATCTTTCTTATCAGCAACCAGAAAAAAATAAAACAAAAAGTACATATGTACATGTAAATGATTACAAGAATATGAAAGGAATACATGTAATGGAAGCTGACATGAAGGATATGATTAATGAATTGCAATCTGATGATTCAGTGGCTTTTGCTCATACTATATCTGGCGATTTTCATCATACTCGTCAAATGACTGCAGGAGTTGCAGTAGTTTTCAGAAAGAGCTTTGGGAAACCATCGGTTCAGGATTGTTTAACTAAGCATTTGGCCTGTCAGAGGGTTAATAATAATGGGGCAACAGTCTTTAGCTTGGTAACCAAGGCGGCCTTCGATGGAAAACCTTCATCATCAGACTACGACATAGCCTTTGAGGACTTGATATATAGCTATAAGAGGAGTGGCTGCTCAATGCTTATATGTTCCCCCATGGGATGCGTGAGGGACCTCATCAAATTGAGTCATTTCGCCAGGAACATCCAGCAGTTTCACCGGATTACCGGTGCCACAGTCCTGATTGTTACCAAGGAACAAAAAGCTAAACGGGTCCTCAGACATGGGTTATCTCATTCAGAATTCGTTAAGCAACTGAGAGAAGAAATAAGAAGAGCTGCTGGTGGGCAAAACGAGCGATGTGATCTTAGCGGCGGCCAACAGAATTCAGATGAGCGAAGAAGATCAAGCACACCATTTGGATGGTTCAAGCTCTCAGATGATGAGATGAAACAGTACTTGGACCAGTTGGTCATTCCGCACAATACATTGATCTTGGATCCTACAGTCAGTCATTTCATAAAAACTTCGGAAAACAAGAGCAAGTATGATAACACGATTAAGAATTGTGCTCTGGATTCTTATGATTATGTGCTGACACCAGTGAATGATCGGACAGATGAAGAGAAGGAGGGCGGCGGACACTGGTCCCTGCTGTTGTATGTGAGGGGCGATAACAGCTACTACCACATGGACAGCCTGGAGCCACACAACCAGAGCCACGCCGAGCGGCTAGCAGCCCGGCTCAGCGGAGACCCCCGGGTCGACGTCAGGCGACTGCGGTGCCTCCGTCAGAAACACAGTGTTGAGTGTGGTGCCTATGTCCTGCATTTTGTTGAGCTGGCGTGTTCTCTGATTAGAAATAAGTTAGCTATTAACGATGATCGCTTTTACACTCAACAATTCTCAGTAAATAATATTTACGGTGAGATCAGTCAGCTAAAAAATAAGGAGAAAAAAAATAAAGAGAAAAAACAAAACACATTGGCGAAACAAAAGATTCTCGTAATGTCTGACAGTCATGGTCGTGATCTAAGCCACTTGATTGAAAAAAAAGTTGAAGGGAGACACCAGGTATTTTGTTATGTGAAACCAAATGCACCGCTGGAAAATGTAACAAGTGGCTTGGAAAACGAAATCTCGAAGTTGGGTAAAAGTGACCATCTTGTAATATTAGGTGGGACAAATAACATCCATTCCAAAGCAGCAATTGAATCATTTGATGTCAAGAAATGTGTAGCTAATTTAGCAAGTAAAGTGAAACACACAAATGTAGTAATGTGTACAATTCCACTGCGTTACGATAAGCCAGAGCTAAATAGCACAATTAGGAGAATAAATATTGATTTAGTTATAGAGTCTTTGAGGTATGATAATTTTAAGATAGTTTCTCTCTCCAACATACCGAAAACCAACTATACCTCACATGGATTACATTTAAATATACATGGAAAAGATAGGTTGTCTTTATTGATTGCTGAAAAGGTTAGCGAGGCCAACTATTTAAACTAAAACAAAAAGACAAAGAAAACTATTCTGCAGTAGTTAAAGGTAATCTATTGAACAATGCATCTAGTTTTTTAAAAGATACTGTCGTGAAGACAAACAAACTAAAAATTACTCATCTTAATATTCAATATGTCAGGGAAAAAATTGATTTATTAAATATATTTTTACAAACAGAACAACCAGATATTTTAGTTTTAAGTGAACATGGATTGAGAAAGGAAGAACTGTACAGTATTAACTTCAATCAGTATAATATTATATGCGATTTTTCTAGAAGCAAACATAAGAGTAGTGGTGGAATAGTAATTTTAGCCAGGAGCAATTTAAATGTAAATATAGTGAATGTAAGTAAATTTTGTGAAGAAATTGTATTCGAAGCAGTAGGAGTAGATAATTATTGATAAAGAAATACAACTTTATTTATTCGGTATATATAGTTCACGAAGACCAAGTTATTTAAATTTATTTTTTTAAAGCTTTCTACAGCATGTTATCAAAACACCTTTTGAACAAAAAACATTGCCTAATTGTTGGAGATTTAAATATAGACTGGCTGAAAGATGAAAGAGATAAACGGTTGTTAGTAGATCTAATGAACGAATTTAATTTAGCTCAATTTGTACACTCACCAACAAGAGTAACAAGCACCTCTTCCACGCTAATAGACCATGCCTTGTCTAATATTGACCCTCAAATGTTGCAGGTGGAAGTGGTTGGCACAGGTTTGTCTGATCACTTCGCTCAAACTTCGGAGTTCACTTTTACCAAAAAATATTCGCGTAAATCATGCGAGAAGGGGAACACTACATCCGTAACAACTAACGATACATGTTCGGCTAATTTAAACACATTAAATTTCCTTTTATCAACAGAAAACTGGGAATCTTTACACAGTGCATCCGGTCCTGATGATAAATTTAGACAATTTTACAATATTTTTCAGTTTTATTTTCAGCAAGCATGTCCGTTAAAAGTTAAAAAGCAATATAAAGAATTGAATAAAAAACTTTGGCTCACTAAAGGGATAAGGATATCGTCAATGAAGCTCAAAGAGCTCGATTTACAAAAGAAATTTAATAATTCAGTACAATTCATTGATTATTACAAAAAATATAAAAATATATACCGTAAAGTTATAAAAGCCGCTAAAGCAATGGACATATACAATCGTCTAAGCAGGAGTGATAACCTCGCTAAAGATGCCTGGAAGATTATTGACAGTGACAGGAAAAAGAAACACATTCCATTGCCTGCTGATATGCCAAGTCCGGAAGCGTTCAATGTTTATTTTGCCAATCTTGGTAAACAAAAACAGTCACTGATAACGGAACCCACCGTACAGCCATTGGCAGATGTAACTTGTCTTCATTCGCTCTGCCTATATCCTACAGACCCTACCGAAATTTATAAAATAATAATGAACCTCAAAAATTCGAATTCGGCTGGTTATGATGGTATTACTCATAAAATTATTCGCCACTGTGCAAAAAATATCTCTCACCCTCTATCTGAAATTATCAATTCATCAATGTCAGGAGGTATTTTCCCGCATGACTTAAAACAAACACTGATTCGCCCAATATTTAAGGACGGCAATTCTGGTTTGCCGGGTAGTTGGCGCCCCATTGCAAATATTTCAACCTTCTCCAAAATTTTCGAACATGTCTTTGCTAAAAGACTGATGAATTTTTTATTTCGATATAATTTAATCTGCAAAGAACAATACGGCTTTGTTAGGGGGAAAAATACAACCGATGCAATGGTTGACTTTGCAACGAGTGCAATTCTTGGGTTGGACTGTAAATTAAAAACTGTTGGTGTATTTTTAGATTTACAAAAGGCCTTTGACTGTATTGACCATAAAATTATTTTTGATAGACTTTATAACATTGGAGTACGTGGCCTCTCCTTACAATGGGTGATGTCATTTTTAAGAAACCGAATCCAAAAAGTTGAAATAAATAATTTGAGCTCAGAGAGTATTAAGTTAACTTTTGGTATTCCACAAGGCTCAATATTGGGACCTATTTTATATATACTATACACAAATGGTATTGTGAAATCAGTTCCAAATTTAACGTAAACTATGTACGCGGACGATATAGCAATCATGTTCAAAAATAATTTATCATTAGACTTAGAAATTGATTCATATTTAAAACTATCTCAACTTTATCAATATTTTAACAGTAACAATTTACACATAAATCCAGAAAAATCTAATTGCTTGTTTTTTTCTAACCGAAATCAAAATAATATCACCAACCCAATGATCCTCATGAATGATTTTGAACTTCCCTTTTTGACTGAAAGCAAATATCTCGGATTGATATTCGATGACAAACTTTCGTGGTCGCAACATATTAATACATTATGTGCAAAATTGTCCTCACAATTGTTTCTGCTATGTAGATTTGCCAAATTCAAAAATGTATTTATTTCAAAACTACTTTATTCATCACTGATAGAATCAAGACTGTCTTATGGCATTGTGCTCTGGGGTTCAGCTTCCGGTACGTTGTTTTCACGCGTTTTTAAATTACAGAAAAGGGCTGTTAGAATAATGACCGGAGTCAATCGGCGAACGTCTTGCCGGGAACTTTTCAAATCCTTGAATATTTTGACTTTGGCATCGCAATACATTTTCCAGGTCATAATATTCTATAAATTTAAATATTGTTCATTCCAATTAGGCGCAGATATCCATGACCACTTTACAAGAAATAGGTTTATACATAGGCAAAATTCTCACAGATTAGATTTGGCTGCATCTCTTCCACAAAACATTGGTCCAAAATTTTATAACAAACTTCCCTCTATTATACAAAATAAAATAACACCTCCATCTTTTAAAAAGGCATTAAAAAAATTCCTAGTGGAAAGGGCATTTTACTCTGTTGATGAGTTTTTGACTAGCTAGTTTTCATTTTTATGCAGACGTAATTTTTAGTTTTACAACAAATGTATTGTGGTTATTGCTAAAACTAACTGACTTTTGTAATACAATTTTATAAATTGTCAACTACAAATAAAGAATTTGAAGAATTTGAAGAATTTGTTTATGAAGATCAAGAATAAGACCGGGCCAAGAGTCGATCCCTGAACCACCCCGTATTCTACAGGTAAAACGTCACTTAACACCCCTCCTATTGACACAGCTTGTGATCTGCCAGCTAGATAGCTGCGGAACCACGCGAGAGCATTGCCACGAACCCCATTCAAATCAAGTTTCCGCAACAAAATGTTTCTAACAACAGAATCAATAGCTTTTTTTTAAATATAAGAAAACAAGCATTGCACGTTTGTTATTTGAAACTGCATCATTGATATCTTTATTTAAGTCAAAAAGAGCATCTGAAATATTTTTATATTTTCTAAAACTATATTGAGATTCGCAAAGGATTTGAAATCGATGGAGGTAAAAAACAAGTTAATCCTTAACAATTTTCTCAATTACCTTAGCAATCACACTTAAAAGAAAGATCGGATGAAAATTATTCATGTCTGTGAAATCATTAGATTTGTGAAGGAGGATAATTTATACTATTTTTAGCACATCAGGAAAAATGCCTGTAAAATACTTAAATTCGCAATGTGCGCAAGCGGTAAAGAAATAAAGTGGACATTACTCTTTAGGACCGAGGCCGAGATACCATCATGGCCAGGCGCCGACCCGCCGCGCAGACCCCCAACGTAACTTGCAATGTCATGTTCCATGACAGTTTTAACGGTAAAAACAGAGTCCAGTGCAAAGTCTACGTCATCAACAACCGGAGCCCCACCTGTATTAATTGATCTGGCTAAATTATAACCTACTTGTGTTGTCAGCTCAGCACTGCACTGTTTGCCCTGAGAAGAATCAAACTCATCAGTACCCCAGAAGCCACCAAAGTTGCCTACCATGCACTCTTTGAAAGCAGAATTAGGTATGGGATCATACTTTGGGGAGCATCTTCCAACAACAACCTTCAGCGTGTTATGGTCCTTCAGAAGCGGGCGATAAGAATAATGGCTGGCATCACACCACGGGACAGCTGAAGATAAGCATACAAAGACCTAAACATAATCACTGTGACAGCTCTCTACATTCTTGAGGTCATCATGCATGCTGTTAGTCTCAACTTGACTGGAAATAACCAGCATGGAAGGGAAACCGGGTATGGACACAACGTTAATTAACCAGAGTAGATGTGGTTGGATTGGTATAGATCAGCTGACATAGGCAAAATGGTAAAATAGTGTCGTAGTTGTGACGTATGGGTGACGTGTTTTTGACGTATTGGTGACGTATTTGATGACGGATGTGTTACGTAGTGATGATGTCACTGAGGCGATGACGTGTAGGTTTAAAGGGTTGGGTTTTGAAGTGACGATGTCGGGGTGGACGTCGCGACGGCGCCGTCGAGAGGCCGGTGGGACGGGGGACGGGACACGCCGAGAGGACGGTGGACAGCGCAGCGCGCCGGCCGGCGGTGCAGTGCGGCCGGGGTCACCAGTCGTACTGTGAGTGGCCAGGTCGGTTATACATAGATGGTTTTAACGTAAAGTCGTATTTTCGAAGTGTTGCGATGTTGCTTAATAAAGTATGAAATATAGTCGAAATAAGGAAAAGTGATTTTCCGAAGAATTAGTTTTACCGTACCGTCTAACATAGTGTTATGTTTAGTTTTTAATGTATACCGTAGCGTCGTCGCCAAAATAGTACTGAAACTTCCCGAGGACTCTAAATGAAATATATATTTCCGTATACGTACTATTGCGTGGTGAAAATTATACAAATCGTAGCCTCTTACTAATCGTAGGCCGTACTAATTAATGTAACTCTCCGAATACGCGAAAATTAAATATATGTTTACTATATACGCACTTGTGCATGCTCGCACTTAGAGTCTTAGTGGGTTTAATGTAGCGACGGCGTGAAATAGTGATAGGTAAATTTATTGTATTAACAAATAAAACACCCTAACGATTATTGTTTTAGAAACATGTTTGTAACATACTTGCTTCAAACATATATTATATCCCTAGGGATGCAGATAACAGTATTTTTTTAAAAAATGAGCAAAATAGGCCTCCACATTTTAATTTGATCGGTGAATTTCCGACAATAAATTCATCCAGTCAATTGTGACGTGTATCCCGTTTTGCCCACTCCTTTTACGCCGACCCAACTGGATCAATTTATCATCGGAATTCACCGATCAAATTTTAGGCCCCCAGTGACAGGTTCGAACTAACCAACACTCACACGCACATCGTTGGCCAGACAGTGCACGTGTGGTAGCGATATAGCTACAGGGACCTAAGAGATAAGTTAGGAACTGTCTCATTTAACATGCAGTTATCGCGACAGACAACATTATCTATATGCTTGGAAGCACATCGTTGCGCATTCTGGTGTTTGCAGCGTACAACATGTGTCCAACTTGTTAGTGTCGCTGTTTAGCAGTAATTTATCAAACTAATTGCTTGCCTACATCACCACCAGGAGTCTCTGTGTTTCTCTGTCTGTATTAACGAAGTGTTTGCTCAAATCGCCGCAGGATAGCGTGCGAGTTAACTTTCGGAAAAATAAAATAATTTAGTGGATATTTTTACAATTTATTTAAAGAGAGGCTACGAGCATAATAAATTATAGGATAGTTTACGTAAATTTACTATGTATTAACAACTTGACTTAACAAAACATCTAAGTATTAAAAATATGACTTGTATTGAAACATTTTTAATATTTTCAGACGATCGCTGAAAAAATCTTGGGTATTTGATAGTAGTTGCGAAACCGGGATTCTAGTACACAGTTTTGTTAAAACTATGGTGTTTGATCGTAGATGCACAAAATTAGGTACGAGCATAAAATTTATTATTTAAACCTTGGTGTTTCAGAATAGATGTAAAACTGACGTTCTGGCACAGTTATTTTTGAAGGTTGAGTAAATTAATTTTCAAAGATTTACTGGGGGCCCGCAGCTGCGAGTACTCGCTACGCGTGAAGTTTGGTAATTTTTTGTAACGAACATGTTCAAACAGGTTCAAGGTCAATTGACAATGTTAAAAAAGAAGGATCCCGACTGTACCAACTTCACGTCGGCGACCAGTCAGGAAAGGAAGGGTCTACCATAGTGCCTTCACGGCACCGACTGGAGACCCCTTGGGGGTTTTTGGGCGGCAGCAAACACATTGCTATAACCGCCCGGGCTTTTAGGATGTGACGGGAGAAAGGTAATGGGACACAGTTTAAGTTTTACACTTTGGGAAAACAATGTTAGTAGTAGTAGTTATACGAGTACCCCATGCAAAGCGCAAGCCAAATAGCAGAAAATGACAGAAAAGAGAGAAGGCAAGGCATCGACCCGACAGGGCCAGACTGCACCGGGATCAGACAAGCAGCCTCAGCTCCGCAGCAGACTTGTCCAACGGTGGGGGCTGTATTTCCCAGGCATGGCAACAACACCCCGACGATGTCGCAAGTCAGCTCAAGAGGCCCACGGCGATCGGGACGGAAAGCCGCGTGGTTCAGAAGCGTTGAGCGCAGTGACATACTGTGACTGTTGTATGCGCGAGGTTCCATCCAAGGCGGTTACCACGCAGCGGGGATGCGTCTTGCAGTGAATCTCGCCTCGTTTCTTCCTCGAAGATCTCCGCCGTTTCGCTGTAGGTCTTCTGTGGAGGTCTGAAGATGCTTGGCTTGCCCCGGTGCAGTCGGCCCGTCGAGTGATGCCGAAGCAGTGTGCGACCCAGTTTTGTCAACTTTCCCGCTGAGTCAGCAGAAAATACAGCCTCCTCATTGGTTACAATGTCTCGACCAATGGGAGACGGGATGTAGTCAACGACTAGCACCGTGGCTCTGGGAGACAATTACTGCTGCTCTGACGCACCTACCATCATGTTGAGGAAGCCTACCCGTCCAACGATGGTCACCCTGCCCCGCCGAGACCCATCTCAGCAGCTGGCCGCCAAGCGGACCAAGTCTATTTTACGACGCCCCGACCTGCAACCATCTGGCGACCGTCAGAGTACTGAGCCACGCAAGCGGGTGCATTTCGCCGACCTACCTCGCCGGATAATAGTTTCCAGCTATGCCGCAGATGCCCACAGCATACTCCGGGAGATTCTTTCCGAGAGTCACGGTCCGGAAGCGGCCAAGATGTACGAGCTGCACGCTAGTACAGTGCTGCCGACTAGCAACCCGTTGATTCCCGAGGACGGCTATCGGATCCCGGTGATTGAGCCTTCGCATCGCAGAGCTGATCGCCACACTTGGTCGACAGCGTTTCCCGGAGTAAGAGGCCACCGCTTTTGGAAGCTGAAGTCGGGACAATATCGCCTGGTTGACTACCAAACAAATGGACAGCGCAGAGAAGTTTTACTCGGGCGCGGGAAGGATCTGGTCCGAACTACTCTACCTGTCGGCGTGGTTGGACCATCAGAGACAAGTGCAAACACCTACCTCGAGATTGAAGAGCTTCGAGATGGGTACTGTCGCAAGAAAGTCAGAGCGAAGTGGGTATCAGTATAATTTTACTGGTATATAAAAACGGCCTTTGTAAAGGCCACCAATTGTTCTCGTATTTGAACTCAGACACGCTTACTGGCAACACCCGATTTTTTCAATCCTTGCATTCAGTATTCTCCTCCTAAGACTATTACATCTGACCGTGGACATCTTTAAAATTATGTTAAGGCCTCCAATAGTTATACTTTATAACTCAGTCAAACTAACAGCCAACACCCGATACTTTCAAAAATCCCATCAGTAACACACTAACTATTACACCTTAATTATATTTCAGCGTGAATATTGTACACTTGTGGTCAACTTGAAATATATACCCTGGAATCTAAAATATGAACTGGAAAAAACGGCCTTTCTAAAGGCCACCGTTTAAAATGCTGAGTCAGTGTCTTTTCAGCGCACCAATGGGAAGCTAGCAGCCGTGCATAAAACGCGTACCGGTTGCGATGTCTCACCATTCGTTCCAGCGACACTGAAGATAGAAGATGGGCTCCTCGAAGACACCTCGGAAGACTATTTTACGACGCCCCGACCTGCAGCCATCTGGTGAATGTCCGAGTTCTGAGCCACGCAAGCGGGTGCATTTCGCCGCAGATGTCTACAGCGACCCGACTCTGCAACGGATCCTGACCGAGATGACTGCCCCGCCAGCCTTGCTGTCATCGATCATAGAGCACGACGTGGACAAGATTATTGCCTCGGTCTCCAAGCGGAAACGACTGCTGCTGGAGCGGCGGTTTTTGACCCCGTTCAAGTTTAAGTTCGCCGGGGTGAAGTTTTGGCGGCTGTATCGGTTGCGAGCCGGACACTACGATCTTGTCTGGTTCGACTACATACTTGGCGAGGCTTTACTACGGCGGGGATCCTCGACGCCCATGTTCAAAGTCCGCCTGCCTTTGTGGATGGCGTGGCCGTGGATGGCGACTCATCTCGAGGTCGGATGTCGGAGCGCAAAACTCGGTCGGCGGATGGCAAGTTGGATTCGCCGCTAGTCTTCTAGCTACATAAAAAACGGCCTTTCTAAAGGCCACCATTTTGTCACTCGTTTTTAACTTAGTTTGCGTACATCATGGGCGAGGGCTAAATGTTGTAGAGTCAAGTTAATCTACCCTACTTTTAATCCTTGCTTTCAGTGGCATCCGCCCTCTAACTAATTCCACTAAACATTCGGGCTTAAAATTATATTTGACCTGACTTGTAAAAATAGTGGGCAACTCAAAAACTATCCTCCCTGCTTTGTAAAAAAATAACATAGTAAAAACGGCCTTTGTAAAGGCCACCAAGTTGACATCGGTTTTAACTCAGACTAGCTAACATTTAACGCCCGACCAATAGAAAGAGAGTGCTGAGTAAGCAAAGTGTATATAAGGAGAGACAGTTGTCACATGAAATCATTCTTCCTTCGCATCGACAACTGCACTCATCGCAGCAACCATGGCAGACGTCTCCGAGCAAGAGCTTGGTAAAGCCGTTGCGTCGATCTTCGATCCCCCGGACGAAGCTCCCGCATCCCCCCATCTGATCAGCCCCACGAGTCCACTACGTTTCGGCCCAGCTGAGGATCAGTCGTCCGACGAAGAGACACGGATTTTCATCTCGAAGAACGACGGGTTCGTCCCGAAGGAGGCTAAAACACCGAGAGTAATGTTTCGCAAGACCCCTCGGTTGAAAAATGCCCCGATCTGTAGTGCAACCATCAAAAGGGGAGACAGAAAAGGAGAGGTCTGCGGAAACTACTGCAAAATCGGAGAGGAATTTTGCTCCAGACACACGAAGAAACCAACCATTGACTATGAAACTTTTGCGGTAAATACTAGCTTTAAACGGCTGAAAGTATCAAAGAGGTACAGACTACTGAAACCTTTGAATGCGTATAGTGTCATACTTGAATGTGATGGACGAATTTTACGGGTAAGACTGCCCAAACCATTATTACCGATACCTAAGACTGGGTACTTGAAATTTGAGAGAGCGACAAGTGGATCACGTCCGATGGGGATGTGGGAGTAAATCTCGGATGTAGCAGCACTTTAAACGGTCTTTCTAAAGGCCACCAAGTATTTCAATCGTATTTAACTTATGCCTTGCCAAAGTGTCTTATTGTTACCGTCCATACCAACAGCCTGGTGCTATTTGTTCAATGAGAAGTATTTCCCTGAGGGCTAAACGTTGTAGATTCAAGTTGATCTAACTTTATTTTTTGTATTCGGTAGCAACCGCCCTCTAACTATTACCGCTAAACACTCGGCTATAAAATTATGTTTCACCGTGACTCCCGTAAAATAGTGGACATTTAAAAACTATCCCCCTGCTTTCTAAAAAAATGATCTTTTAAAAACGGCCTTTGTAAAGGCCACCAAGTATTTCAATCGTTTGTATGACAAAGTGTCTAGTTGCTACCGTCCACATAACAGACTGATCCTTATCTCCCATTAACACTTACATCAGCACTTATCCCCCCTTAAATCACCTATAAAAGGGGTTCCTCACATGTTGTAAAATCATTCAGCTGCTTGCACCAGGACGGATAGTCTCGAGGTATGGCGCCGAAGGAGAACATCTTCCCTCTACCCAGCACAATTGTTGGTATAATGAAAAATCTTCCAGTGGTTACCCACCCAGAAGAAGAGGAAGGCGAAGTGATTGACAACGCACTGATTGACAACGCAGTGATTGACGACGCAGTGATTGACAACGCAGTGATTGACGAGCAGAGTGAAGCTGGAAGTGTTGAAGGTGGAGGAATGGAAGAAATAGAGGAATTGAGTGATGTAGACTCTGAAACAATGAGTATATATCAACAACTACTCTGTTTCGAAGACATCAAGAATTCCTGCTCCTTCGACCAAGAGACTCCAAGTACCAGCAATTGTGATGGGCTTGCTTTCGATGCCATGAGGGGAGTGTACTACGTTCCTCGTCGCTTATTCCCTCCGGATGAGTCTGACGATGAATCCAACTAACTTCGGCGGCCACTGCAAGCAGCCACAAACGGCCTTTCTAAAGGCCACCAATGTTTCCAATCGTTATTACTCTCAGCTTGTAGCTAACAAGAACTATATTATTTGTTGCAATAATTAATTGTAAACTTAATAGAAGAGGTGACGTTTTCTTCACAAAACGTAATGTATACCTCAAAACCAAAGTTTTAAAAGTAAATCCGACTAACTTCGGCGGCCACAACGGCCACCAATGTTTCCAATCGTTATTACTCTCAGCTTGTAGCTAACAAGAACTATATTAATTGTAAACTAAGTCGAAGAGGTGACATTTCTTCACAAAACGTAATTTATACCTCAAAACCAAAGTTTCAAAAGTAAATATACGTATCTACTGCTTATTGTCATCACTTTTTTTCTGCTGACTAAGGTGGAGTAATTTAATTGGTCATTTTATTTTGCTTACTAATCATGTTTATATGGTATAAATAGCAGTACTCCCTACAAGACCGTCATTCACTCACTGCAAGTCGGCCGCCAGGATGGTGTACACCATTTCATACTACCAAACTGCCGGGAGGGTTCCTCGCCAACCGCTGTCCGTGAAGACCCTTAGCCAACATGTCCCAATTTATTGGGAAATGCAGGTTAAGCCGTGGGACAAACGGGATGTTCGAGCCGTGAGGAACATGCTGGGTCGCATCCAATTCGACGGCCGAGAGAAGACCATCACGCTAAAGGTGGAGGCCAAGCTGAACATCACGCCTACACCATTGGATGAAGACTTAACACTCAGGGCGAATGTCATGAACGACCTAAGACGGCTTTTACATCTACGGCGAAAGGTGGCAGTTTCCATCATCGTCGAAGACTAAACGGCGGCCGCTGCAGCCCTCTACAAACGGCCTTTCTAAAGGCCACCATTATTTTCAATCGTATTAAACTCTCCGCTTGTTGCTCGATCTAAAATATTGACTAACTTTGGTTGTATTTGTTGTTTATTTTACCAAAACCATATAGAAGTTTTATTTGTAAAACATTATCTAAGGAGTAACGTATGTCTCATTCCTAACTTTTTCAACATATTATCAAGTCCCTTCGCCCAGTTACTTATTATTATTATTATTATTATTATTGTCGTCAGCACTTTAATCAGCTGACTAAGGGGCTGTTATATTATTGGTTCATGTTTTTGCTTACTCATCACAATTCTAGAGTTAAAAAGCCATACGAAAGACGCGATCCTCACTATTTGCTGCTCGTCTCTCCTAGCACCATGGCTCCTAAAGACGTACCACACCACTGGCATAGCACAGAGGATATTTTGACAGATACTCTTCTATTAGCAGCAGATGTTCCAGATGAGGAATCTGTTGTTTCTGAAAGCTCGGAAGATATTTTCGATATTTTTGACGAATCTTCCGACGAATTGGAACTCCTACTGGTTGAAGATATTTCTGATACCGATGATGATAGTATTATATATTTCCAGCTTCAAGACCAGTCTGAAGACGTCTCTCATGAACACTCCGGTAGATCTACTCCAGCACTCCCTGAAGAACAAACAGTAAGGAGGCGGCTTTTTGAAGAGTGTAGCAGTGATGATGAAGATGATGATGATGGAGTAGCATACTTAGACAACTAAAAAATCACTTTTATAAAACGGCCTTTCTAAAGGCCACCATATTGTTCCCTCGTATTTAATCTCAGCTATGCAATGTTAACTTAGTTATGGAATAGGTAAATACTATAAAAATAATTCGTGGATTGTTAACTTACCCAGACATTATTCCTAAATTTAAGTGGAAAATATAATATGAGAGTACGATATAAAAATGAGTAAATTCCAACGCAAATAATTTGTACTACTGGTGAATTAACTTGTAACTTGTGTTTGTAATAAAGTATACAAAAGGTTTGATAACACGCACCATCAATGCTCAAGTACAGTTGTTTATGGCAGCGAGCTGAGTCACATACGATTAGATCTATTGGCGGCCTTTAAAAAGGCCTTTTGTAGCTGGTGTATTTCAACATACAGCGAGAATAATATCGAGTAAAACTTGTACTTTATTTTTCTCTGAGTTGTGAAGATGGTGTGGATGTGAGTGTTTCAGACTCCTCCAACTGTTGCTGTAGGATTTTAATGTACTTGATAGCCATCACTAGAGTTTGATATTCCGATTGAATATTGTAGGCCAAAGGTATAACAGACCTCAACCTTACAAATCCGTTTTTCCTTTCATTTCTTAGTCTACTTTGACGTTCTCTCTCTCTCCTTAGTCTTCTTTCTCTCTGATCAAACGAATGGTGAGGAGGGTGATCCATGGTTTTAGTGTTGGTACTCTCCTGATGTTAACACCACAATGAGTCCTTAAACAAAAAGCAGCTTTATAAAAGCACAACCCCCCCCCCCAGTTTCCTCGAAACATTAACGTTTTGATGTACTGTAGTAAGTAAAATATTGAATTTTAAAAAGAAATTAAGTAAAATGTATTGTGTCCGGTTAAGCGAATGTTTTTCAATAGTATTTCATTTAACTAACCATCACCTTCATTGTCAGACAAGTGGTCTGCGCCTAACAACCTTTCCATTGCTGCTATTGCATCCCTTGAATGTAATGGGATTGTGCTTGAAACTTTGTTTTCCTGGATAGGCTGGTCTTCACTGATACGATTTGGAACGGATGGTTCTTGTTGAAACGGTGGGGTAGTGGTAGATACTTCTGAGACTTGCACAGCTTGAGACATCTCTCCTCAAGTGATACCATTGAAATGGCGAGTCATTTGCTTGTCAAATTGATGCAAGATAATGTTTAAACCATCCAATCAAAAGAAAGTGCTGATGTAGCAAACAAAATAACCAATGGGAAGGTAGTGCTGATGTCAGCATTTGTTATAAAGCCGCGAAATGTGAAATTTTATCTTCATTATCCTATCTGCAGCCATAGATATCACATCGAAACATAATTTTGCTACCCCAAGATGTATTACTGTCACATTTGCAACGAAGAATTTACAGAAGAGACTATTTATCTCTCTCACTGTGAATTATTTCATAACGTACCTCAAGTAGACTTATCTGACTGTGAGACCCATCCTGATTTTGAGGATTTTCTCAACGATACAGAAGAAACTCAACAGTACAACAGACCCAGCGTTATTGCTTATGCTCCTCCCAGAGAGCAACAAGAAAATTCAGACCAGCAAATCAATAATGAACCTGAAGTAACAGTTGAATTATTGGCTCAAGCTTTTGAGGGCTCCGTAGTAAGACACTATCGAGTAAGGAATAACAGTACTCTCGATTTAGACTCATTTTTGGCACGAGTGAAGACTCTTATTCTAGAACGATTGCAGTATGAGCGTAATCGATTACATTTTATGAAATTCGGATTGCTCTTGGATACTACTTTTAATAACATCGATGGAGAGGAATCTAACAGGGGCTTTATTTCTAGAAATCGAAATGTTATTGAAATCACTGATTTGGCTGAAGTTGTGGAAGAATGCATCCAGGAAATAATTCTTAAAATAACGGAGCACGAAGCACGTGGTTCAGGATGGTCCTTGTCGACCGTAAACAGTTTGGATTTGCGAGTGCATAAACATGGATACGGAGATCGTGGGAGTAGTTACATCCCCTTACCCAAGAAGATAAAGAGTACTCATTCATGCATTAATGTTCAAAATAACGATAATGAATGTTTCCGATATTCAATGCTGGTAAAATTCTTAATAAATGACCATGAACTTAACGTAAACAGGCCAAATGCAAGATTCCAAGTTTATAATAATAGATACAACTTCAACGGTCTGACCTATCCTGTATCTCTGGCAGATATTAAGCGATTTGAAAAAAAGAATCCAGGTGTTTCAGTAAATGTTTTCGGGCTAGATGATGGTAACAATGTATACCCCTTGAAAATTGCTCCTCAGGAGTTAGCCGATCACACTGATTTGCTGTTAATTACCAGTGATAAAGTTTCGCATTATGTGTACATCAAAGATTTTAACAAACTCGTGCATAAACAGTTAACGAAAAGAACTAATTCAATTACTGTTTGCAAAAGATGTTTCTGTTTCAAAAGTAACGATAGGGGAAGTCGTAGATGGTTGTCAGAACACAAAAGACTTTGTGGCAACCATTCTGCCGTAAAGGTTGTACTACCTGCAAGAGAGAGATCGATATTAAAATTTAACAAAGTACATAACCAATACAAGATCCCTATTGTTATTTACGCAGACTTTGAGTCTTGTCTAATTCCCATGGAAAATGAAGATCCTGACGCACCAGACAACGGAAAGTACCAAAAACATGAACCAAACAGCTACTGTATTCTGGTTAAATCGACCCTTTCGAATGATCATCTTGAACAATTCAACATTCCAACAGAACCTATACTTTATCGTGGGCAAGAAGCTGCAAAGAGATTCGTAACTGACCTTTACAGTATAGCTGAAAAAGTATCATCATTGTACAGTGTCATTGTTCCAATGAAAGACCTTACGGATCTACAAGAACTATCTCACCAAATTTCTGACACTTGTTACTTATGCGGACATGAATTTACTGATAACAACATTAAAGTCTACGAGCACGACCATTTGACAGGAGACTACAGAGGAGCGGCTTGCAACGCTTGTAATATTAACTATAAATTACCTAAATTCGTTCCTGTAGTGTTGCATAATTTAAGTGGATATGATGCGCACTTTATTATACCGCAACTTGGGGAGGAAAAGGGTCGTATTGACGTACTGGCCTTGACAACAGAAAAATTTATTAGTTTCACGAAGACTTATAAAGATATAAAATTACGATTCATCGATTCCTTGAGATTTCTACCCTTTAGTTTGAGCGCTCTTTCCAAGAACCTGCAGAGGGATGACTTTGTTGAAACAAGAAAGCTGGTTCCCGATGACAAGATGGATCTGGTGCTGAGAAAGGGAGTTTTTCCATACGATTATATAGATTCCCTGGAAAGATTCGAAGAAACTTCCCTACCGCCTCCGGAAATGTTTTACAACAAACTCAATGTATCGGAAATTGACCCAGAAGATTACGACCACGCCATGAGAGTTTGGAGAGAGCTCAATATGTCAACATTAGGAGACTACAACAATTTCTATGTCCGATTGGATGTCACTTTACTCTGTGATGTCATGGAACAGTTTCGAAATGTGTGTATGTCAGCTTATGGACTAGATTGCTTTTATTACTATACCTCTCCAGGATTAGCATGGCAAGCCATGATGAAAGAGACGAAATGTGAACTTCAACTTCTGACTGATATTGATATGGTTCTCATGGTGGAAGCCGGAGTTCGAGGTGGTCTTACGAATGCTGTTACTCGATATGTTAAAGCGAATAATAAGGATCTTCCGAATTACAAACCCAACGAAGAGTCAGTCTACATAGGTTACTTCGATGCAAATAACCTGTACGGTCTTAGCATGTGCCAGCCACTTCCACACGGTGGCTTTTGTTGGGTAGATCCTGATAATTTAGGGGACATTCTTAGCATTCCTAAATATGGTGATGTAGGGTATATTTTGGACTTTGACTTTGAATACCCTGAACATCTTCACGACGAACATTATGATTTGCCCCTACTACCGAGATCAGAAATTCCTCCTACGGGAAAGCATAAAAAACTTTTGACCACCCTAGAAAACAAGAACAATTATATTGCTCACTACTGGACCGTGCAACAAGCTATAGATTTAGGAATAAGAATTGTGAAGGTTAATCGGGTACTTCAATTTTCACAGAGCTGTTGGCTGAAGAAATACATTGATTCAAACACCTCTAGAAGAGCAGCTGCGACGTCAACATTTCAAAAGGAGTTCTTCAAACTTATGAACAACAGTGTCTATGGAAAATGTCTAGAGAACAAAAGAAATCACATGAATTTAAGACTTGTTAATGACAAAAAGAAGTTTTTGAAATTAGTTAAAAAAGCAAACTTCAAAACATCTATTATTATAAATGACTCTCTCGTGGCTGTATGCATGAATAAGACAAATATTGTGTTGGATAGACCTCTCTACGTTGGTATGTGCGTGCTTGATATTTCAAAGACGCACATGTATGATTTTCATTATAACAAGATGGTAAAATTTTACAAAAGAGATCGAATTGGTATCAGCTATATGGACACAGACGGAATCATTTATTGGATAAAGACTATGTACTTATACGAAGATCTGAGGACCTTCCCTTACAGGGGTGATTTCGACTTTTCCGACTATGCGACTGATCATAAAACATACGATAAGTCAGTCAACAAGAAAGTTCTTGGGAAGTTTAAGGATGAGACATGTGGAATACCCCTGGAAGAGGTTGTAGCACTCATGTCCAAAATGTATGCGTTAAAATTATTTATCAATGATACGACGAGACAAGTGGACGACGAAGAGAGAGGAGTAGTCAAAAAAGCAAAAGGAGTAAAGAAGTTATATCTTGCAAGAAATGTTAAATTCGAACACTACTACAACTGTCTCTTCAGAGGGACTGAGTACAATGCAACGTTCAACACAATTCGGAGCTTCAACCACAATCTATTTAGTATCACAGTGACTAAAAAATCACTCTCAGCAAACGATGACAAGCGAGTGATCCTTCACGATAACATTCACACTCTTCCTTACGGTCATTATTCACTGAGGGAAATTCATTGAACATTTTGAAGAAAAACACTGATTGATAGCCACTTAATGCCCTACTTGATAAATGTCACCATAAAAAAGGTCTTTCTCAAGGCCAACAAATGTCACTCGTATAAAACTCACTTGCGCCCCTATGAAAGGCCTTAAAATCATACAACCCTCTGTCAATTTTGTCATTACGCTTTCGTTGTAAATAAGAGTAGTACAATGGATAATAGAAATCTTGTTATTGAAGAGTTGCACAAACCTGCCCGAAAAAACTTTCCTAGACGACAGACAGTCTTGAAAGGCATAAACGACCTATACCAAGGAGATCTCGTGGAATTAATACCTCACAGCAGAGAAAATAAAGGATTCAAGTATATCTTAACCGTTCTTAATTGTTTTACGAAGGTAGCTTATGCTGTTCCTCTGAAAGATAAAAAAGGACAAACAATTACCAATGCAATGGAGGAGGTATTGAAAAAAATTAAGGGACGTATTTTGAATCTTCAAACAGATGATGGGAAGGAGTTTTTCAATAAAGACTTTTCACGGTTAATGAAAAAATATAAAATAAACCATTACTCGACCTTTAGTGAAAAAAAGGCTGCTATTGTAGAACGCTTCAATCGCACTTTAAAAACTGCAATGTACAAGAAGTTTTCAGAACGAGGATCGTACGTATGGTATGATATCCTCCCCATGCTGATAAATGACTACAATGAAAGAAAACACCGTACAATCGGGATGAAACCTATTGAAGTAAAGAAAAAACACGAGTCTGACTTGATAAAGCGCATTAAAAATAAAACCAAACCAGCCGTTGACAAAAGAAAACCTCCCAAATTTGCTATAGGGGATAAAGTAAGATTGAGCAAATATAAACACGTGTTCGCTAAAGGATATCTTCCGAATTGGACAAACGAAGTATTTACCGTTTACAGAGTGCAACCTACTATCCCTGAAACGTATATACTTAAAGATAGTAAAGGTGAAATTTTGCAGGGAGGAATTTACGGTCATGAAATGTTGAAATCAAGATCAGGAAATGTTTATTTAGTGGAAAAGATCTTAAAAAGGAAAGGAGATCGAATTTTGGTCCGTTGGTTAGGATTTAATAAATCGGAGGATTCGTGGATAAACAAAAAGGACTTGCTTTAATATTATGTAGTCAGTAGGAAAGTAACACTAGGTCGAGCAATTACAAGTTTCATTGTGAAATGGAGGTTATAAAGCAAAATGAAAAACTTGATATTAACAACATAGATCATTTGACTCCAGATAGCTTTTATAACACTGTAAGTAAGCACGGAACTTTGTTTCCAGACTCGGTTAGGTGTATTATCAGCGGACCATCAAACTGTGGAAAGACTAATGTAGTTTTTAATTTGATAACTAAACAAAACGGACTAAGCTTCGATAATATATATATATTTTCGAAGTCTTTAAATCAACCAAAATACCTATTATTACAAAGGATTTTAGATGATGTGCCAGACGTTTCATTTTACAAGTTTGATGCTAGCAGTGAGATTATGGAACCAAATGAAGCTAAGCCGCACTCAATTTTTATTTTCGACGATGTATCAAGTGAGAACCACGAAAAAATAAGATCGTATTTTTCAATGGGCAGGCATAATCAAATCGATTCCATTTACATTGGACAAACGTACAGCAAGATACCAAAACAGTTAATCAGAGACAATGTAAACTTTTTAATTGCTTTCAAGCAGGATGAGAAAAATCTTAAACATGTGTACAATGATCACGTTGGAGCTGACATGAGTTTTGAGAAATTTCGTGAAATTTGTGGAAAAGCTTGGAAAGAAAAATACGGGTTTATTGTTATCGACAAAGAAAGACCAATGGATAAAGGTCGCTACAGGATTGGATTCGATCACTTTGTAATTGTACATTAAAAGTATACAAGTATATTTTAATCTTTAGTATGTCTTTCGAAGTCGTGGAGTAAAGAGGACAACAATCATGACGGGTCGAAAGGAGTTGCTAAGTGAAATAAAAGCGCTAAGTGACTCAATACGAAAGAAACATCAAGCATTAAAAGTAGGGCTTAAGGAAAGAAACCGGTTTTTAGAAGAAACATTTAAACCGATTGTCGACCCTCTTAACAAACTGAATGATACGTTAAAAAAACCATCTCTATTGACAGATGAAATATCACCTAAAAAAGAACTTAAGACAACCGAAACGGAAAGTTCTGCTAATGATACAGAATCGTATAGTAAATCAAGTGACATTATAGAGGAGGAGGAGGAGGAGGAGGAGGGGGAGGAGGAGGAAGAGGAAGAGGAAGAGGAAAAAGAAGGGAACTTAACAGAAGAGGGACATCATGAGCATTCTGAAGATCAAACTGAATCACCAACAAACATCAGTATTTTGAGTCAGGAAATCGGGAATAAAGGACCATTGTCAAGAAAATATATATTAAAAATGTTACACAGTGGTCGTAAAAGTGCAAAATATCACGTGTACGGTGCACGTCTAGAAAACGATGGACTCAGGATAGGTGATAGTAACTTATCTGTCGATGATAAAGATAATATAATTATAAAAGGCCAAACATTTAAAGGTACGGCTGGATTGTTCGAGTTGATATTCAAACCTATTCCTACAAAGTACTCGAGAAATGATTTAAATAACTTCAAAAAAATTTGTATACTAACGAATTCTCATAGGAAGGCGTACTCTCCTTCCACCCCTATACACAGGAACAGATCTGAAAAGTACAGAAACATAATCGCAAAGCTGTTTTCTAAATATAGAGGTAAAAGTCGTTCCGTTAAAGGTAAGGGGATGACGATGAAATCAATGTACGAGACTAATATAATTTATTATAACGATGTGAACAAACTGGTTGATAGAATGCGGTTGTTGTATGAATCAATTCAGGCTGGACACAATGGATTAGATAGTGAAATGGTAGCATTAACAGAGGAGTTGAAAAGTAGGGGGTTTATAGTGTAAACACTCAGTCTTAAAATGACTGTGGATAAGTTCGGTCGCCACGAGTCGTCTGTTGCTCGTGAAGTTTTAAGAGGTCCTCCTGGTGAAGGATTCTATTTAACGCAGGACGGTCATTATGACCTGAAAAGGAAACGTATTTGTAATTTAGCAGATGCTATTGATAGTGAAGAAGCCGTAAACCTGAAAACTATCCGTACAATTTCCTTACATTGTGACAGTGACGATGGCATGTTTGATGCTAAAAACAAATTAATAAAAAACGTAGCTACTGCTGTAAATGACACGGACGCTGTAAATTTTGCACTTCTTTCTCGAGAAATAAACAAACTAAAACAAGACCTATACGATAAACTTGAAAAATTGTCATCTACAGTTCCACTTACCATTAGTTCCGTTGCTAAAAGTGACAAAGAAAACTCGAACAATATATACTATGCATATAATGTTACAAATGAGAAAAATGACGCATTACCTCTTCCGCATTCACATGAAAAGCCTCACGTTAATCTCATTGTATAAAATACAATGAGGAACGACAATGGATTCATTTGTTGTTCAACTCCCATGAGAAGAGGAGGAGGACTCACTAGTTCTGCAGTTTCTATTTTCAAAAAAGCCATTGACACTTTACCAACAGGAAATCTTGTGAACACAGCTATCGACGCCTTGCCAATAGAACTTCATATCCCAGGTGGATATCAGTATTGTGGACCAGGGACCAAATTACGTCAGCGTTTGGCTCGTGGGGACCCTGGTATTAATAAATTGGACGAGGCCTGCAAGGAACACGATATAGCATATTCAAATTACACCGATACCGAAAGAAGAGCGATTGCTGACAGGGCTTTGGCCGAGAGAGCTTGGCAAAGAGTTAAGTCTAGTGACGCTAGTCTTGGTGAACGAGCAGCCGCTCTAGCGGTAACAGCAGCCATGAAAGCAAAGACTGCAGTGGGAGGTGGATCGAGAAGGAGAAAACGAAATATACGCAAAAGAAAAGTTTCTGGAGGAGGCAAGAGAGCTAGAAATACTAATTCCCATGGCAAGCGAAAGAGAAAAAGATCCTGTAAATGCTCTAAAAAAAAGATAAACGGAAGGGGCTTGTATTTAAAACCTTACCGTGTATACTGAGTGAGAAACATAAGTTAATAGTACCAAATAAAGCATTGAGCAACACGGATTTGGAAAGATACGAATTTTGCCTAAAAATTCCATTTTTTAGGGGGGTGTTTATGCGCAATGACTTGCCAAAGAATATTTGGAAAAACGAAACTGCAATTGTAAATCTTGATGATGCCAACGGTGTTGGTACACATTGGGTCTGTTACAAAAAAATCATGGATTCTGTTTATTATTTTGACAGTTTTGGAAATCTTCCCCCTCCAATAGAGCTAAAGCAATATTTCGGTGAAGGATCTAAAATCTTTTAAAACTATGATCAAAAGCAAAGTAGAGACTCGTCGGTTTGTGGACATTTATGTTTGGAGTTTCTAGCTACTAGCGTTAGTCAACTTCATGATGGCGTCTTGTACAGTAACCATTAATGGTTGTTCGTCAACTTTACGGAGCACCCTTTTCCCACCATTGCAACTGACACCTAACAGACAGTGGGAAGTTGCACTGTTGGATTTTTCTACATATAATTCAATTCCAAACATAATAGAAGGAGTTAACAATAAGCTTCACTACATTCGTAATAAAAATAGTCAAGAATCGTATGGAGAGACTGAGGTTGTTGAGATTACAACCGGTTCATATGAAATTACAGATATTAACAAAGAATTCCAGAACCGTCTGGGAAATGATGTTATTGAACTGCGAGCTAATAACAACAACTTAAGAAGTGAAATTAAGTGCAAATATTTCATCGACTTTACTCAACCGGCTTCGATCGGTTCCTTGTTAGGATTTCCGCCCTTTTCATCAATACTTGAACCAAACGTTTATCACACAAGTCCAAAAACTGTAAATATTGTTAAAGTTAACGTAATCAATATTACCTGCAACATAGTTCAGGGTGCTTATAAGGATGGGTCAAATCAGCATATATTACATTCGTTTTACCCAACTGTACCGCCAGGATTTAAGATAGTTGAAAAACCACATAACCTAATTTATCTCCCATTAAACACCAGTCACATATCGGACATCGTACTGAACGTACGAGATCAAGACGGAGACGAAGTAGATTTTAGAGGAGAAGTAATAACTATACGCCTACATATTAGGCAAGTGTTGATAGGTAACGATGGGTCTTAATTTCGTATATAATACCAAAGAAACTTCAGAGAAGGTCAGTACCACTCGGAACGAGGAGGGACTAAGTAGAGAGAACGTGCAATTTTTGGAAAGACTCGGATTTACAGTTAACAAATATGGACATACTGGACATAAAAAATGGTCCAGTTTTCGACGAAACGTTATGGGAGAAGGAGTATCACACACACAACCCTTACGCTTCATCGAAATTGGGAAACAATGATGAGATACGAATTCCAATACAACATCAAGATGCTTATACATTGCCTTGCGAAAGCTATATTTATATTGAAGGAAGAGTAACAACGACAAATGGGGACGCTGGATCAAAAGTGCCTTTCACTAACAATCCCATGTCTTTTTTATTTGAAGAAATTCGATACGAATTATCAGGGATCGTTGTTGACTCCACAAAGAAAGTTGGAGTTAGCAGTACAATAAAAGGATTGGTTTCACTGTCACCAATTGAATCAAACTCTTTGATAACAAGTGGATGGGTATTGCCAAGTGAAACGAAATTCACACCAAATACAAATGGTTATTTCGATTTTTGCGTTCCTTTAAAACTTTTATTAGGATTTGCTGAGGACTACAAAAGGATAATAATTAATGTTAAGCAGGAATTGGTTTTATTGCGATCATCCTGCGATACGGATGTGATAGTAGCTGACTCTGGAACGTCAGCAACAACACTTGATTGGAAGCTAACTCTAGATAAAGTTGTTTGGAGAGTGCCGCATGTACGATTGGCTGACGAACGGAGAGTAGGACTATTGCAGATGCTCAATTCTGACAGAGATATAGTTGTCCCGTTTAGAAACTGGGAAATGCATGAATGGCCAATACTACCGACAACACAGCGTCAGACCTGGGCTGTAAAGACATCAAGCCAATTAGAAAAACCTAGATATGTGATCTTTGCGTTACAGACCAACAAAAAGTCGAATATCACAGCTAACGCAGGTAGTTTTGACCATTGTAAACTAACAAACGTCAAGTTGTTCCTAAATTCACAATTCTTTCCTTACGACAACTTGAATGTTATGTTTTCAAAGGATAGATTTGGAATTTTGTATGATATGTACGCCAGATTCCAATCGTCATATTATGGAAGAACGAATTCGCCTCTTCTGAACCCCAAAATGTTTAAGGACATTGCACCTATTGTAGTAATAGACTGTTCAAAACAAAACGAATCTGTTAAAACGTCTACAGTTGATATTCGGATAGAATTTGAGTTGGAGGAAAACATTCCTGAACAGACAACAGCATATTGCTTGATACTTCATGATACAATCATAACGTATACCCCCTTGACAGGAGTTGTAAGGAGAATGTTATAGATTTCACTATTTCCCCCCCCCACCATCAACACCGAGCTCATAAAAGCGAAGTCAATCGTCGGTACATTAGTTTATCTTCTGTCAGCAGAGTGGTAACATCGTATCTAAAACAATGGATAATACATCGTTAGATAGTGCAAAGGAAATCTTAACCGACAAAAACTTGGAGCCGGCCACAACATCAAATGGAAATCCGATGAGTCGTGATCCTAGAAAAATTGTAGCAGACGCAAGTTCGAATGAAAATGTTGATAATACAGACACCAGAGCTCATTCTACAACGACAGTTTTGGAAAACAAGTCTACCGAGGAACTCAACGTAAACGATGATACAAGATCTTCAAAAGAAGTCAAAGAGGAACTTCTAGAGTTTATAAAGTTCAATGAAAATAATCCTCCAACAAAAAGGAAGAGATTTGAAGATGAAGATAAATTAATGTTAACAACAGGTATATTTCTACGAGCTATGTACCCGTTGAACGAAAACATGGATAAGACTATCACGGCTGGAGTATTTAAATCGTTGAATTTTAAACCCGCGGTTCTTCTTAACCAAAGTGGAAAAACATCTATAGTGCTTACCGTTGAAATGTGGGACAGATTTACCAAATATATCTCCATTATTGAAGCATATCTTTTCAACAATTTGACTGGGAGAAAAACAGCGATGGGGTTTGACGAATCAGACTTGGAAATCGACAATATCCGACTCAGAGGAACCCAATATGTGAGATTCAGGGACTTGTCCAGACACAACAAAAAGATACTTTTGACTTATGAGGAATTTTGTATCCTCTCCAATCTGACACCTGTAATAATCAGATACTTACAACAGCTCACGTCATACAGTTCGATTATCTTTGACTGTCTCGATAGTTGTATGATCAGAAACCCTAAAGTCCCATTGCTCTACGGGCCGTTGGATAGCTCTGTATATAACCGCTTGCCTCAAGAAGTGTCGTTTTACAGAAACACAGAAATTTTGCGCAATCAGCTCAAAAGCGAAATCGTCAAACCGGAAGACTCTACGACTAACGGTCCTGAAGACAAGAAAGAAGAACCTGCTACGAACGATCATGAAGACGAGAGCAAAAATGAGGCCGATGAAAATAACACTTTGTAAGTGGTAAAGTACTGAAATGCCCGCTTTTTTAAAACGCCTTTTGCATGACCTTGAAAAATAAACAAGGCACGAAAATTATTATTCTTCTCTCCTGTAATAAATATGGTGCAAGTCGAAAACGTTGTCAGTCTTTACTCAGTGATCATGGAGAAAAACTCTCAAAAAAGTATGATCAGATACTGTTGTGAAAGTAAATGTTTTACTCGGCCCATATGTCAAGTAGATGGGATGGCGTGTAGGCGTTGTGAGAATTTTGGTTTTTGCAGATGTCTTTGCGAATCGTTTAAAGCTGAAACACCAAAGCCTGTCACTCTAAAAATCTACAAGACTCCACATTTTTGGACTTGCTGTGAAGAAACGTGTTCCAAGTTTCATTATGAAGATTTATCGTATCCTTGTTCCACTTGTTTTCCTAAGCCGCTCTGTGAATGTAAATTAAAACATTGTAAAAATAGAAACGATTGGTCCTCTTAAATAAGACAGTGGATAAAACATATTACACTTCCATATTTGTGTCAGTGTCATCAAGTTGCTCAGAAAAATGGACAGGACGGTTACATTTTATGATGAATTTACACCACCTCCCAAAAGATGTGCTGTAGAATTTCAAGCATTTAGGAACAATCGAAACCAGTTTGTTATTAAAGAGCTTGCATTTTTCGATATATCAACTAATGTTGTAAATTATTTTCTATTTAAACCGCCTTACCCTTTTAGACTTTTGAACAGTAAGAGTGCAAGAACAAACATTTGGATAACAACACATCTCAACCACATCGAATGGGATGAAGGTTTTACACAGTACAAGGAGCTCCACAATATAATGCGTCACTACTGTCAACAGTACGACGAAATTTACACTACCGGAAGTGAAAAAACCAAATGGATCGAAAAATACTGTAAGTGTAACGTAACAAATGTTACACTAGACAAAGACTTTGCAACGCATTTAAACGGTCTATGCATCGGAGTGAAAAATCCTCATCATAAAAACACTAATTGTGCATTATCTCGTGCGTACAAGGTCGGTGCGTTGATGTCCAGTAACTAGTGGAGGGGGAAATACCACATATATACGTAACAAGACTTGTGGTATAATCATTCGTACCCAGATCGCGACACGGGAAACATCTAACATCTCACCATGACATCGATGGAAAAATTGCAATCCCTAGCCGATAAGTTCAACCAACATTCAAAATCCGACCTCATAACTATAAAAAAATGCGGCGAACTACAAGAGAAGAAACACTACGCAGTTCACGCGATGAGGAAAATGGACACATCAGTTGGCGAAGCGGTCCTCGCTGTTCTTGGCGATTCACCGTACAAAGAAGGCGATTCACCAAAGTTCCAAGTCTACCTTCCGAAACGATTTGTCAGTGTGCTTATGAACGAGGACTTAGACGCTATTAAGCCAGGTTCATTCTACTTAGTCTCACACGGCCCTTCAGCGAACAACTCTACCGAGATCACTCTCCATGTAAATAGTTCATCTTAGTTTTACTCATGTTTACTCTTTATGTAAATAAATAATTGTAGTTTAGTTATTTCGTACTCATGTTTATTTCCATAGGTTTAGTTTTTTTTATGTATCATTTTGCTTTAGCGATATTAAATTACACAGTTTTTTTTAAAAACCCCCTACGGTGACCTTGAAACAGTGTTTGGAGAACACGTACCCCCCCCCACCCACCCCCCCCCTCCATGCATAAATACGCGGAGTGCACGTCGCCAGACGCCATTCTTCCCTCGACAGCGGACCTGCCGACATCAGCGATCCCCAAGACCCCGCACCGCCAAGCGCCATGCAGTTCCAACTGGTCATTAGTGACGAGATCGATCTAGGAATTCTACATGAGACACTTCTACACTTAATAGCGGACCATCCACCGATACAACTGAAGGTCACCGTGGAGTTCGACAGCAATCTCTGCGGATGGGTAGATTCTTCATCGTCGTCTTGTTCTCAACACGCCCCCGAATGGTCTCCGGAACCCACAGCGTCACCTATGATTGAAGTTGAAGTGTCAACAACCGAAAACGTTCCACCGGAAGAATCAACAGGCACCGACAACGGGACTTCGGATCCCGTGTACCCGCCTAATGATGAGCCGCAAAATACCGGACCAGACCAAACAGAATAATCCAACTTTCAACTCACTGTGCTGAGTGTCGAGTTTTCCAAATTTGTAAATTAATTAGTTATAACTTAAAATTCTGTATTGTAGTTTTTAAAAATAAATTTTTTTTAAAACACCTCTGAGTGGCCTTGGCCCACATTTCACAGCAGTTCGGTAAAACCCTAATTTATTTTCTAAGTCCAAGTTCTCCCACCGGTAGTTTTGACACCGACGATAGGGTAACCGCCCGACACCGCAACGCGGCCGTCCCCCTTCGCACCGGCCTCTCGACGGCGCCGTCGCGACGTCCACCCCGACATCGTCACTTCAAAACCCAACCCTTTAAACCTACACGTCATCGCCTCAGTGACATCATCACTACGTAACACATCCGTCATCAAATACGTCACCAATACGTCAAAAACACGTCACCCATACGTCACAACTACGACACTATTTTACCATTTTGCCTATGTCAGCTGATCTATACCAATCCAACCACATCTACTAACCAGCGCACAGAACTGCACTATTTGCCAAAAAGCCATCCTATGCTGGAGCCAAGCTGTTCAACGCTCTCCCAGCCAAACTCAAGCAACTGGAAGAAAGCAAGTTGAAAAGAAGACTGCGTTGCTGGCTTATGGAGGAGTCGATCTACACCATTGGCGAGTTTCTGGTTTCTGGAGAGGGAAAATGTACTCTGAAATCCTCTTATTTAATGTTTTTTTTTAGATTTTTTTATTGTATGACGCCTGTTCTAAACTTAATGTTTATGAATAAAGTTTTCTGCATTCTTTATTCTGTAAAAAAGTTATTAAATTCATTATAAATTTGAACTTTAATATTCGTGTCTGAAGAAGACCCCAGATGAAATTTTTCAAAGGGAAATGTTTCTTTTGGTTTATGTCTACCAGAAAGTTCGTTAATGATTCCCCAAAAAACCTTCAGGTTTCTATTAGATTCGTTGATTTTAAATCTGTAATAACTTTTCTTGGTGCTTTTTATTGATTTACCTATGTCTCAAGGCAGAAAATCTATTGTGAGAAGTAAATTGAAAGGTTGATTCTTAATTTTTTTACTCAATTTGTCCCTCTCTTTAATAAGTTTAATTAAATCCGCACTGATCCAAGGTTTTAATTTTTTTAATTTAGACCTACCATAAAAGGACGTTTTTTCAGATGCCGTTAAGCAGTCTTTTATTTTGTTACAGAAAAGTATTGAACAGTTATTTACATCATGACTATTCAAAACGGGGCTCCAGTCAACTTGAGCAATATGTCCAGTCAGTAGCGTTTGGTCAATGTAGGTGCGGGGAGGAGTATCAGTATTGTTCTGGATGTCTATGTGTACGTTATCAACTAACTATTATAACTATCAACTATAATTATCACATTGTCATTTCGTTTCAGTGGATGCTGGTGAAGGTCATGCTTACATTCTCTGGACAACATATTTTACAACAACCCTGGCAAATGGCAGTATCTACTCCCAGTGTTCTTATTCTTAACCTACTTATTATATTATATATATCTAAGGTATATATATATATATATATATATAAGGTAATTCAAAAGACTAGGGCATAGCCAAAGAGTATTGTTACGGATCAAACTTCAGCCATCCCTCCCCCCATCACGACACACAGCTGACAGCAGACAAAAAACAGTTAAACACTTTTATAACAGATAGAAGCAAATTCTCATCGTACAAGGAGTATCCAGCTAGTAATATGTACTGTTTTGGATTGATCAAAAATTGAAAATTTTAGTAAATTATACTAACCTAATCTAACCTAACTGTGCAGAGCGCTGTCTAATGGAAATACTCTCCTATAGGCGAAACAAAATTTTGGTCATGATTAAATAGAATTTTGTCGTAAAATATTTATGAAAATTAAATTAACTTTTTTAAAGTTGACCATAACTTCAATCTAAATAAAATGGGTAGTTCAATAAAAAATATACACCAAACATTACCGTTGCAACTAAGATTTGGACTCGGATCTACAGATTGTATGGTATTAGACTTAACCACAAGACTATGGAACCATTTAGTTGATGGAGTAATTTTAAGGTATTTATTCACCTGTTCCAAAGTTCAGCTGATTTTACAGAATATAAACAGCTTGAGCCCGTTGGTGGGTTGGAGGGAGGGTAGAATTTTGATCCCTAGCAATCTTCCTTGGCTTCCTTCCTTCTGTATTCATTGGCTATGCTCTAATAAAGGTAATTATTACAAATTTTATGAGTTAAAAAAATCGGTCCGGTCGTTCAGCTTTAAATTTTAATTTACGTTATTAATTACCTTCAGACAATGGTGTGATTTTAGTTTGCTATGCTTTAAAACTTTAGTTATAGTGTTTACTGAGTTTGCAGACCCCTTAGTTCTGTACTGAGTATATATATATAGGGTATATAATGTGTTTACCAGGGCTGTGTGAGTAGCAATTTTTGAAGTCGAGTCGAGTTGAGTTTTAAAAAAAACTTACGGGTGTCAAGATATTTTCGAATATATTATTTTGACGATTAAAATACGATATTTATTATATTTCTACAAAATAATTGTGTCCAAAATTGATGTTATCGTTCAACAATATAACATTTTTAAGCAGTTTATTTGAAAGATGTCCCTGAACAGCAAACACATGAATAAATAGTACTAACTAAACAGAATAAAAATAGGTACTAGTTTATCCCTAATTTGATTCATCCTTCAAAACTAATTTGATTAGGCTTACCTTTCTTTGTTTGAAATTCATTGTTGGTGCTGGTGATTTTATATTTTGATTTGGATTTTTGCGCACATTTGTGATCACTGATTAATAAAAACAAGTTTCATTTACCTGTTTTTTTCAAATTAAAACACTTTCATGTCATTTTTAATTTGTCTTCCTAGCCTAACTTATATTTGATTTAAATATTTTCTTTGAGTAACACAACCTGTGGCTCTTGTATTTATGTACTTAATAAAAAATTAATTTTGTAATTTTTTTAAGTTTTTTGAAAGGAATTTCGTTAAAAGAGTATAAAACTAAACAATTCTTAAAAGAAAGAATAAGAAATATCCTCAAACTATCAGAAGGAATAAAGTAATGTCAATTTACAACTTTTAATATCTCAACTTTATAGTTAAAATAAGTCAAATGAAGTTTACTGATGGATTAAGTAAGTGAAAAGTGGCTGTAAAATTCCATCGTGCGTACCGATTTTGGGTAAATGGCGAGAAAAGCTACTCGACTTGAACTTCCGAGTTATCTTCAAAAAATTGATTTAAGGCAAGTAGTGCAAATTCGGGTCGAAAAAAATTGACTTTCATGTACTCGCACATCCCTAAAGTCTTAGTGGTTTTAGTGGTTTAGTGGTTTTAGTGGTTTAGTGGTTTTAGTGGTTTAGTGGGTAGAGTGCAAAATAAAGTATATTTATGTGCACGAATACTAAGCTTATATTGAGTTCATAACAGTTTTTGTGCAATTAAGTAGCGAACATCAAAACTCAACTACTTCCAATACTTTAAAACTGTATCCATTGATTTTATTTTTTATTTTTCTTACATTATTTTCTCTCCTTTAACTAACAAAATAAATTCTATTTCATTAAACCTAGTGTATTATCAGTCCTGAACTATTTTCACTCGTGTGATTAATTTCAGTTGTGGATTATTCACTTTATACTTTTTGTGGAATTATATTTTATGAATATGTGTAATTCAGCTAGGGTAGAACGTATGATATCTATGTCATTGCAGAGGATATCTTGTTAATTGAATCACATCCATAAAGCACCAAGTCCTGTAAAATATATGATTTCAAAGGGTATGTCGAGTCAAGGTCAGTGTCTTTGTCAAACTTGTTTGTTAACTATGAACGGTTATTTTTTAGACTAACAATGCTCTGAGCATTGGTGATTGATTTACTACATGTGCCTTGGCCAGCCATATAATTAAAGCAAAGAAATAAAACATTTTTGACATACAAATGCTGCCGGCCAAGGCCTTCATAGTTAAAAAAACCATTTAAATCAAAAACACTAACCTTACATTGTTGTCACATACGTTTTGACCTTGGGGACCCTTTAACTCATAGCAATGTGATATCAGTGCTCTTTGAAGTCATCACACTGAAATAAATATATTACGTAATAAAGTATTCAATGTTATTTGTGATGTAAACGTTGATTTACTCTGAGTACCTATTTCCATCCTTAGTGTAAGAATCAATAACCTTAAAAAACAGAGGAGATTAATGTGCATATGTCTTAACTGTTTGTTTTGGCAAAAAAACTACTTGACTGACTGGGCTTAACTGACTGGGAATTAAGTTTGCACAAGGGTGGATCACGTACCCGGCCCCGGGCAACACATAATAGCGAATCACGTCTTTTAAAAAATCCTTGAGCTGCAATTAATATCCAAAGAAAATTATGTATAACATCTTATTAGAAATAGGAAAAGGGAATATGAATGAAAATACAGTGGAACCTCGATATATCGAACCTGAAGGGGAAAGTGAAAACTTCAATGTATCAAGGATTTCGATATTGCGAGGTTCGATGTATCAAGGTTATTTTTGATTCGATTTATAGAGGTTTGCAACAACATGGGTTGAAACAAGAGAAATTTAAAGAATAAACATTTAAATTCCACACACTAATTTTAATGGATTATAAATTTATCTAATACAAAACGTATAGAGAAAACTAAAGATAAAACATCAAAATTTATGAGTAAATAAAAGACTCAAGTTTTTAAAATACTTATCTACAGTACGGTTACGTACTTTTTTTAGTTTCCATCTACTGAACAGCTCAATCTATGTCTAGTAGAACTTCAATTACGGCATTCAATAGATTTCAAAGTCAGGATGGGTGCGATCATGTGATTTTCATAGCTGTTTGTTGTAATCATGCTAATAAAGAAGTTGTATCGTCGCTCATAACCTTATAGTTGTGTTTCCAAGTGAGTAAAAAAATAACTAGTTTTTTATTATTTAGGGTATATTTGATTGTGTAGTGTGGTGAAAAATAACGTTCGCACCTCGGCCGAAAGGGTTTTACAGCTCTCGATCGCTTAAAATTCTCGACTTCGACTCGAATTTGAAACACGATCTCGAGCCTGCAAAACCTCATTTTCGGCCCTTGTTGCGAAATATACTAATATCCTTACAGTTTTGGGGGATGATAAAGAATACATTTTACTCTTATAAAAATTATTCAGGCTTACACATATTATATGGTCCTGTTAGTAAAAATGTCTTCCTTACTGATGCATAATTTGCATGAAAACTTAAAGTCAAGCCAAGTCAAGTCAAACACTCTCTATTCATTTATATAAATTTTGTACATGGATAGCGTTTTTAATCTAAACATGCTATAAATAAGTAAAAATACAGTTTTAGATTAAAAAAAAGATTGGGCATCTTAAAAGATTGCCTTATTGGCTTTAAAATGATTTGATTGAGCGGCCAATATTATTTAAAGTGGCCATTTATTATTTAATGGAGGAAGAGAATTCTATACTCTTATATGAGCAATGTTATCATCCGTTCTTGTTTGTTTGCTTGTATAATTATCTCAAAGACGGTTCCGAGGATTTCCTTCAAAATATGGAAATAAGTAATTTATGACTCAAACTCAAACGTGTTCTATGCTGATAACTCGGCCAGAAAAAGTCTAATAACGTAATAAAACGAATTATAAAGTTGTAAAATTTCATCATTGGCCTTATGAGTTGCCGTAATAGCAACAAACTAATTAAAGAAAGTATAAAACAAATTAAGTAATCATAACAGTTGTTTACAAACTACAGCCGTCTAGGGAGAATACAGCGTGTAGCATAAATATTGCATAGAGTGATAAAAAGATTTTTATTTATAAATTTTATGACGATGAAATATTAGATAGCAACTTAGATGAACTGATAAACATGAAAAATACCGATCAAGGCTCGGCCCACCAGGTACTTCGTTATTAGATGTTGATATTATTAATGAGAATTTATTCAAGTGGTTTTTTATAAGCAAACCGTTTCAAACTTACTCTTAATTTCCTTGAGCAAACGTACTAAAGGTAATAACATAATAAATATTAAAGAGATTTCAGCACCTGTTGAATTGGAAGTTTATTTGAACGAATCATTTTCTGAAATTGAAGATAACTTGTTAGTAAGACCCTTTCTTTGAATCCAACTTCAGATGGAAATAGTTTAGATCTTCAATAATAAGAGTTCATAGATTAGACCCTTTCCCGAGAAGTAGATTATGGGTGACTCCTTTACCCACCGACAAATGTCACACTTAAGAGTTCTTATTTTGGAGAGTTACCGATCCTCTTTCAAGATGATGATGTTAGTTAGATTCAATCATAATTTCGCAGAATTCCACTTATCATTCCCCAAACTTTTCAGCAACGAAACCAAACACGTTTTACTGTATGGGAGTATTACCCGGGCTAGAAGTTCCGTTGAATCATTCTGTTTCTTTCTCATTCACTGTAAACAGCACGTCATGTGTGAGTTGGGAAAGAGTAATGTGGAGCAATTAAATAATATAATATTAATATCAATATTTTCCTATTGCAAATTTTTTCAACTAAACAATGAACAACGACTCGTACCCACACACAGGCTTTGACCCATGTGGGTACATTTCCCCAGGAAAGTGAAAAAGAATAGATATACTTGTTACTGAACCATTTTATTTTTAATTAATTTAATATCATTTTTGTAACAAGTTTGTATTTATTTATGGAAATAAAATTATTTTGAATTTAAATTTGAATTTAAGACGAGAGAAAGGACTGTAAGACATCGTACCTCTAAAAACAGTTTTAAGGGTTAGCTTTTAATTAATTTATGTTATTCACACTGCATGCTTCAAGTAAATATAGTATGCTGTTAACTTAGATCCAAAGAATTGGTCAATATTGCTTAAAATTTCTTTAAAAAGCCACTGGTTTAAGAAATAACGTTAAACGTTGTTGAGTTTGATGGTAGACTACTGAATGTAAGCTTAGAGAACTCCACTTGAAATTATTTTTCGAAGTCCAGTTTAGTGAGTCGGTGGCTCAGTCGGTTGGGTAATGGGCCTTAACTATAATAGTGATAGCATTGATTTTAGTCTTACCGTTGCCACAAAGGCTTCCTTTTAGCGGTTACAGTTCACCCTCACTCAGCTAGATAAAAAAGCATGGGCCTTAAGCCTATGTGGGAGGGCAATAGCAAGATGAAAAGAGGCTATTGTCACCCCCTTTTGTCCCAAGTATTCTTTGCTGATGACCTAAACAGTAGGGTTATCAGATATTTTTCAGGCCAACCCAGGGCAGATTGAGATGCGGTGAACAAACACATCCTCCGTCCCTTACTAGAGATGGCTATGGCTTAGGCCTTACCATGAGACCTACGGTAATACCTTCTTCCTCATAGGGGATATTCACTAAAACAAGGGAGTTATTGGCAATTTTGGTTTTGGGGCCAAAATGGTTTTTTGAGCGTATAGCAAACGAGTTTGACGAATATTTTAAATTGCTCACCACCATTTTACTTGTATTATTATTACGCATTACTTTGCTAATTTAATCTTTCTTGTATCTCTTATAGTTTACGAGATCCCAATGTACTGCGTTCATAAGACCGCCCTCATGATTAGACCAGATCGTAAATTGTAACCAGGCAAAATTGTGGTTCGGATTCCACTTTAAAATGTAGGTCCCTTAGCTGCCATTGGCTGTTGTGCTATTAATTAACAGTCCTGTCTAAGGATCATGTCGGCCTTAGTCAGTAACAAGACTACAAGATCACGCCACAATCATCCTTCACTCATCTGTCATTCATACTTGGCTTAAAATACCTATCTGGGTAGGTCGCCAATTAAGTAATGTAGCTAATGTATTTAATGGTGTGCACAAAAATGAACACTGTATAATAATATAGATGTTAGTTTAGTGTAAAACAGAAAACATTATTAACATTACTAACATTATTCAAAGTTAATGTTAAATCAGAAAAGATTATAGAAATTCAAAATGTTCAATAGTTGTGCCATACATTGTTTGTTATGTGTATGAAGATGTACAAAGGTGTTTTTTAAATTGGTTCGAAAGCTAGTCTATTAAAATGAACAAGTACAGTGTTTATCTAGACTTTTCGAAGATATAGGGTCTACTTAATCACTAGTAATTTCCCAGGCAAACAGTGGTATAGTTTCAAAAATGGAAATGTTTAGGGTTATGTTAGGGGGGTATAGGCATATTTGCTTTAATGGACCATATAACTTTTTGTTGACGATTGTGAAATTTACGCTTCTAATAGGTCGCGAAAAATTTCTAGGGCGGTAGGTCACTACAAAAAGGGTAATGAATTACAAACCTATTGGACTTAAAATACCATTTTGGATTTTCGTTTGACAAAAAAAGTAAGTTTAAGAATTATTATTTCTCTAATAAATTCTTTGGTAAAAGTATAATATGTTAAACGTATACATGGTAGTACTTTATATTTCATAGTTTTTGTTGAAAAACTTAATAGGTCTACATCGAACCACCATGGCTATGCTTACGTCAGATGATAATTGCTCACAGGTGGGTGAACAGTCGTAGAATCGTACACAGAACCATTGATTCTGAACAAAACAAAATACATACTCCAAGCAATGTTAAATTTTAAAGCCAATAAAGTTACTATATACTAGAAGTACGCTCGTTTATCGTGTAATTGGATGAACTCACAAACAATAATACACATCCATTGCCAGAAAATTATCTCCGTAACGTGTTGACGTAAACTAATGATTCAAAATACTGGATTACTTAGTTTTTCAGTTCAAATTTAATGGTTGCAAGTATATTTTCTTTAGAGGTTATAGGTTTTGTGAAATTTGAAAAATATGAAGTTCTCAACACTTAAACCCCATTACTTCTGAACCTGAATTTTTACAGACATGCGGCTGGTGTCATTTTGTTTGCTATTTTAAGCGCTAAAAACCGTGAAAGTTTTATTAAAATCGTTAGAGTCATTTTTGAGAAATTTGGATTTTTGTCATTTTTTATGGGTTTTTATGGGGTAAATACCATTAAAAATCAAAAATTCAAAAAAATTAAAAATACCCTTGGAGATTCGCCGACTTTATACCTACATGCCAAATTTCGTGAAAATCGGACCACTGGTCTAGCTTTGTTTACATACACACTCACATCCACATGGACGGACAGAAACCACTCCGAAAACGCTTTTTTGGATTCAGGGAGCACTAAAACAAATATATCCACTAACAACTCGAATTCGAAAATTTTGACGAAAACAATACTTTCTCCATATACTATGTATAGGGGGGAGGAAGTAAAAACTAGCAATTAAATATGCGGCAAATATATTTTCTGTAAAAGGTACATTATGTACTGTGTGTTTAACGATTCTTCAATCACTTTGAAAAAGGTTTCATGATTATGACTATATAGTGGAAAACCCAAAACTCACACGTGAAAAATCCTGAGGAAGCGTTCCCCCAATGTCTTTTACTAAATTGTACACAAAAAAACCCGGCAGAGAGCAGCACCTGATCACTACCAGATGGGAATCAGTTGCTGCTGCTGAATAGCTGTGAATTATTATGAATAGCTGGCCTAAAGGAAATGCTTGATAAAGGGTTTATTTAGCAAAACAGTAATTCACTGGGGGATGGTCTTTCATTGGTGCTCACCCTACTATAAAGTAAATTATTTCTACTTGAATGAAGTCTTGAGTGAAGTCTGTCCATTGTAGTTTGCGCATGAAAATCCCGACCATTTTAAAGAACGTGCGAGAGAGATGGATTATAAATGTTTAGGGAGAGATGGAAGATTCCTAAATATGCGTATGTCATTGTCTGCAGCAATGTGTTTAATCATACCTATTTGGTTTCTTATTGGAGATTGATTTGTTTTTTTATTGTTCTTGAAATGTTTTTATTATACAGAGACCGTCAGTGGTCAAAAATTCGACCAATTTTCAAAACAAGAAATAGGGATAGCTAATTTTTAAAATGATCTAAGCAGACACCAATGTGTAGTTTATAAAAAAAAGCTTGCATCTAGTATATACGTTATCAGGAGAATAAAGCAAATATGCGGGACACCTGCAGCAATAGCTGCATACTTCTCTCTTTTTGAGGCCCATGCAGGGGCGTGCCGACGGGACCGGACCCCCACCAGAGCTGATTTTTTTTATGAAAAAAATAAAAATCTATAAATATTTATTATTTAATACCTCATTGATATATATTTTATGGAATTTCTGATCAATTCCCGCGTCATTCCTTTCGATTTGGCCAGGAATATTGATCACTTAAGTCACTTTACACACCGATGTCGCTGACCTTTATTCTATTCAGGCAACCGGCTGTTGTCTTGAATACGCGAAACCGGTGTGTAATGCTCCATTTGATAACATTGGTTGGTTTTTGAGTAGCATGCCTCGGTCAAGAAAAAAGTCATTGACATCGTTTCCGTGACACCGGTGTGTAAGGTGCCTTATTTTCACAGTTTTGGGGGGAGGACCTCCAGCCCCTCCGCATGGCTGGAAATTCCATCTGTCCCAAAAGTACCCTAGGGGGTCCACAAATAATGTCATCGATGTTTGGCCATTTTTTGACCCCCCCTTCTCCCTACAATCATCTTACCGTCATAATCCGCCTGACACCCCCCCCCCGCCATTAGAAAATGACGTCATAGAGTGCAAACTCCTAAAACAATGCTAGTCTTTGGGAAAGTCCAATTAAAGAGTTCTTCTATTGATTTGCTAAAACCAACAAATCAAACTCATTTAGGTTTTAAACTCATTTTCGGCTAAACACATTTGATGTTAATCAAAGATTCAAACCAGAACTTTTTGAACTTTTTAGAACGACATTTGCTGTAGAGATAGACACTGATGCTGCCTCAAATCCAAAAACATATTTATCATTGCATTTACGGTAGCTTAGTTTTGACCTGAAGCTAAAATAACCATTTTAACGGATATTGTAAAAATCAAGGATATAGTTTCCAAGCTGTTTTTCTTTAGCTTAATGAATTAACATAGAATGTTTACAATATCCCTATCTAAATTGGTATCAAAACATAATTTGAAAAATTACGTCATCCCAGCGTCTACCCTCTCTCAATGCATATCATCCTACCGTAATTTCCATTTTGGAACCCTCCCCCCAATTTTCAGATGACGTAATTTATGGACGACCCCCCAAGGCTTCTGGTATGACCCCCCCCCCCAGGGAAGAATCCTGGGCACACCACTGGGCCCATGTAAGGTATGGTATCTCGGCATGGGGTGGAACAACCAACTCCAACATGGAGAGAGTCCTCTTGCATCAGAAGAAAGCAATAATAATTCTTGCAGATTTCTGATTTCTGATTCTAAAATACCTAGAAAGCTGCCGGCAAGCTTTTAAAGAACACAAAATGCTGACAGTACCAGCACTGTACATCAGTGTGGTAATTTTACTTGCAATCTCAACAAATAAAACAAAGCTTGGAGACTACCACCAGTAAAACACAAGAACTGCTTCAAACTTCTCACTCCCGATACACCACCTCAGTCATACAGAGAAGAAACCGACATACAAAGGAGCACTTTACTTCAACAACCTGCCTGATTATCTTAAACAGGATACTGGAAGGCTATTCAAGAGAAAACTACTGAAATGGCTTGAAGATCACCCCTTCTACACTGAAAAAGAACTTTTAGATCTTCTTTGCAGCTGACAAATTTGGGTTATCAAAAAACAAAACAAATATTTAGGATTTGCAGCGATCCGAAAATTTCACACAAACATTTTGAGGTAGTAAATTTTCACGGTGATATCGTGGCAGGTAATCTCGGTTGTATCATGGTACTCTGCGGTCATCGAATTTCATCGGTGGTATCGCAACCGGGGTTAAATGTCTCTGATGTATCACTGTCAGCAATTCTCACGGGCATCCGCGGCCGTCATTTAGTGAAGCTTTTTAAACAAAACTTGGCATCTTAACACATTTTTAAAGGGGGGGAAGTCGACATTCAGCTGTAAAGTAGAGGTCTGAAAATCTTGTCTCCCCAATCATAATGCCGAAACTGTGCCGTACGAAATACTTTTACTATGTCTAAGCTGAGCCCATAGTAGCCTCATCTAAGACACCTATTGATCAGCACACAGAATCTCCTTGAAACATAACGTTAACCTTTACATAAAGACAGTAAAATTGTTTACCGTCAATGCATGATTTCTGGTTGAGAACCAAAATGGACTAACAAACCAGCATTAGAGGTATAAAAAATGGAGCCAGTTACTGATTACTAGTTTAATCATTTGTTGTTTTCAGTGTTATGGATACTACATTGATTATTCCTTTTTCCATAAAAAAATTACTTACCATGACTGCGTCGCGACCCACCTGGAACTCTGAAACCCTACGCGACCCGATGGCAGGTCGCGGCCCGCGTTTCGGGACTCTCTGGTCGAAAGTCTTGCCTGGTGAGGAACGTTTCAGCTTGAGTTTTCAAATAAACATGTGACAGAGGGTTTTGGGCTGGATTTTTATTAGGTTTAAGAAAGAGCTAAAGAAATAAATTTGTTAAATTAATGAAAATACACTAAGTCATACACAGGGTATCAACTTATTTTTTGCTCAATTCATTAGGTGTCAGCTATCGATTAATTGGATGTTTTCTTTCACTCAGCAATCAGATAGGGGCGTTGCTCTGCGAGGGGTGAGGGGAGAACCCCCCTAGATTTTGAAAATCAAAAAGTTGGGAATTTGTAGTCGGCTACATGAAAACACTGAACTGAGAATGAATGTGACCCAACTGTCTTTTTGGTAAATCAACCTAAAACTGGTCAAAGTAAATATAATTTTAGCGTAATTAAATGACATTCAAGTGCTGTAATATTGTGTTCTACTATTCAATTTTTGGTTAAGCTTCAATTCCAAAATACGAAGATTACGCACAGTCTCACAGCTCACTTTAACATCCAGTAATTTTGCATCTCAATTTTGGAATACCAAATTTGTCAACTCTGAAGGTCTTTAAAGGAGTGTGATCAAAAATAATTTTTCTGATTAATTTGCCTTTTTGAATTGAATGATTTCAATTGAATAATTCCAACAAATTCAAGAGTTGGGAAATTCAAGGTCAACAATTGGTACAATTTGTAGTTTGTTGCAATAAATTCTTGATTCTTAGAATTTCTTGGTGTGACACCACTGCAATCGAAATCCCAATTGCTACGAACTCTTCCAAAGGATAATTTTAGACATTCGGGACACTCCCCAAGGGAAAAAGAAGGAAAAGAACAAGGCAATCAAGTTACAATGGATATATATTTCAATTATAAGACTTTGGTCTCCCATAGTTATACAAAGAAATAAACGTTTTATACAGTTTGTTATTGTGTGAAAAAACACGGTTACACTATATATAACCATTGCATGGCCGACACATACGTCATACACACACGCTTTTCACATGCGAACGGGAAAAGTCTGGCTTTCAAGCGATGCAAATCAAATAATGGTAAATCAAATAATCCCTTCAACATTATGGAAAATTCAGTACAATGTTGTAAACATTCACTGTTGAAAAAAATCAACAGAATCGTCATACTGAATACACCATGCTTAATGATCGTTAGGCTTACTATTGTAATAACTGTCACTATTCGATCCTTGAAATAATACAAAACATAACTAAATACTTCTTAAACTTGTGTGAATGACAGAAATGTGAAAAATTGAACTGGAAACAGATAGTTTCTGCGTACTTAAAAGAAATCTATCAAACATAAAAGTATAAAAAGTAAAACATACAAAGTGCTAAAATATTGTGCGGGGTTAAAATATAAAAAGTTCATTTTTTATTTGAGCAAAAAAGTTCTTTTAATTTACTTGTGACAAAGGACAAAATAATTTGTGTTAAACAAAATCAGCCCTAAATACTTAGAGCCAAAAGAAAAATTTACACAAAACATACACATGATATTGAAAGTAAAATATACAGTAATACAAAACTTTATATGTGAATTTTTCAGGTCTTAAAATGTGCATCAACCATAAATATATTACAAAATCAATCAACTGCAGCAAGGTAGGTATAAGGAAAATATTTCACCTGATTGGCCTGATGAATAGTTAGTATAAAAACATAATTTTTATTTTAACAATCACTTTTTCAAGGACCTTACTAAAAATTATTCGTCGTTTCAAAATATTGTATACAAACCTCGAAAACAGGCAATTATTACACTCAAGGTTACTTTTCAGACAAACTATACGAACTAAGAATCGACATAAAATTATTGTATGCTCATTAAGTATTAAACACTGTAGATGCTGTAACATGGAATTATCATATTATGAATAAATAAAAATGCAACATGTCTTTTAAAGTTATGCTGAATATTCAGGGTTGCGTTTTGGTTACTTGAAACTATTTGTATTCAAACGTTTTTGAGTTGACACAAGGTCTAATAAAGAGGTTAACTACGTTTGAAAGAAAATCTAAAAAAAGGAAAAACCATAAAATTATTAGAATGACTATTTTAACTAAGGATTGTTATTATATAATTTTCACAGTTTAACTTACTTCGATTTCCAAAACATGGGTAACAAAGATCGATTGTCTTATAAAAAAAAAAAAAAACATAGACTTCCAATATTTTCTTAAATATTTGTGAAAAACAAAACAATTATTAACTGATTCCAAAAAAAACCAATAACACTTTTAAGATCTAAACATTAAACGATTCAAAACCAAAACGCACCCGCTGACCTCACCCAAAGCTAAACGAACCATTCGACTGACTCCGTTACCAGAAATTCTTATAACTATACAATAATCGATACGGTACGTATTTACAAATATCCGGAAACAGAAAACCCTCCTTGGATAGGCGCTTCGGCTCAACAGAGCTGAAAGACTTAGAAAACACCTGGCTCGTGATCGCCCACCACCACCATATGTATAATATGTATAGTATGATACACGTTTACAAAATACCCACCATGATAAAAAATACCGTCTGTTCGGCAACACTTCCGTCCGTAACGGTCCGATCGGATTCACTACTTACAAATAATCAGTCACAGAGATACGATCGGTGTTTTTACATCTATATATTAATACGCAAGCGGGTTTCTTTTCACAGTCCAACCGAAATAACGGCTGGACCGATTCTAACGTTTGAGGTATCAAATTAAAGGGAATTTTATGTAGATTTGTCAACAAGTCTCAGAATTTTAAAAAAAGGCGTCACTAAAGTACAGTAAAGGGCTGAAGTTTCGGAGCAGTGGCGCTATTCATCGACAATTGATCAAGTTCAGTTTACTTTGTTTACAAACTGAACATATGGCCTGTATACATTGATATGGCCAAACTCTGAAATAGTTCTAAAGGTAAACCATAGATTGCAGCAATTAATTACAATTAATTTTTCGAAAAGAGCAGTTTTTTACAGCTGGTTTGGCTTTGTTTTCAACAGTTTTCTTTTTAAAAGATTTATTAGGTTATGTTATGAAGATTTTAAAGCTTTTACACATTGCAGTTACCAGTTTTACAGTGTAGTTTACGGTATACCATAGTGTTTTTATAAAGTCATATCAACCTGAGCGAATCTACTTTTGGATTTGGTGCATTTATAATGCCACCGATAAGAAGAAGACGAACATTGACCGGTCGGAGGAGTATAGGAAGGAACCGCTGGCATCGCCCTCATCCCGATGTAACATTTAATGCTCCTTCCAACCCCAGACCAATGAACTAAAAATGTTTTCATGTTGCATTTCAAGAATGAAAAGACTGGTACGTCATTTACGCGTTTTACCACAAAAGAAATGTTGCGTATAAAGTCAGCCGTTCCCTACAATTTCTGTTTTGGCGATAATTATCAATAAGGTGCAGTGGCAATCCATAAACAAAGGAAGTCATTGCTCATGGCGCCAGTGTTTGCTCTCGGTCAGCTACATGTTGTTGTAAGCACAGCGTGATCTTTTGCCGGTGTTAAAATATACATTTCAGAAAAAGAGGACAATGGAAAATGAAGGTGTTCCCTAAAAAATCGTTTACGTTTACCAGAAACTCCTGCGGTAGATCAAATTAACTTTAAAAGTTTCAGTAGTTAAGCCATTATTTTGTTGAAGTTGAAAATGAAGTTAGTCCTTTGATTAAACTTTAAAAGTATATAAGTAGGCTGATTATTCTTTAAAGGCTAACCAAATTTAACTATTACCACATGCTAACTATTACCACATGATTTTTGCTCGATTTCGAGCTATGTGTTATCTAGTTTATACAAAGACCTCTGGAATTTTTACAAAGTGTCGCAGCCGCCTTGGACAATCGCAGAGTCGAACAGTCCCGCCCTTAAGAGCGGCCTTCTTAATCTCTCGCTCACATCGGGGCACAGTTGTAAAAAAATTACCGTTCCTCCGAAGTCGAGGGACGGTTGGGAATTAGGATCCACTCGAGCGTCGAACATGAACGGCGAATGTCGGTCGGTGCGGGAACGGCTCCTGCGACCGGGGTCGTCACAAGCAGGCGGTGACGACCAGCAGCGAGTGTCGGCCGCCCTCGACACCCCAGCTGGCCCGTCGCCTCCAGGGTCCATGTCGACGTAGGGTTTACGCCGCGACCCCGTGTGTCATACCTGCGACCGGGGTCGTCACAAGCAGGCGGTGACGACCAGCAGCGAGTGACGGCCGCCCTCGACACCCCAGCTGGCCCGTCGCCTCCAGGGTCCATGTCGACGTAGGGTTTACGCCGCGACCCCGTGTGTCATACCTGCGACCGACAGAAACGTGTATTTCAATTCCTTTGTTGGGCAGCACTCACCTCAGTTAGGTTATCCTTCGAGGCTCTAGTCACGAGTAAAAACAAACACAAAAACACGAGTGTACGGATAAACACACAACACATACGAGTCCCAAAGTCTTTTCCCGACGTTTCGCGAGACCCGTTAAAAACGTCTCGCTTTTTCAAGGGTGGAGTCGGATAATTTTTCCCGCACGCAGGCCGAACGACGAACCACGACTGGCGACTTACTTCGTGGAGGGGAGGGGGCGGAAGTCCTGCTTATCTCAGGTGGTATGTCAATGAGCCTAGCTCGATCCCGTGCGAGTTCAACTTCCTGTCGAACCAGATTTAAATAAACAGGACTGATGTCTACAGATGGCTGAGACAAAGGCGCATTACTTATAGCCATAAATAACGATTCCGCCAGATTCCTCTTCCTCCAGTCGGGTTCCCTATACAAAATATTACTGTCCTGCCACATAATTTCGTGATTTGTATTGACCGCATGTTCACAGATTTTAGATCCGTATACTTCCCTATTTTTTACTTTTTTAATGCGTTCTGTGATCCGGATTTCAGCCGACCTGGACGTCTGGCCAATGTAGCTACGTTTACAAGAGCACGGAACCTTATATACTACATTTTTTGTCATTTGTTGTTCATTTTTAGGTTTGACTCTTGTTAAATGACTCCGGATTGTCTCAACACATTTGAAAATTGTACGGATGTTGTATTTTGAATTAATGCGCCTTATTTTCTCATACACATGGGGACTTTCTCTTTGGGGACTCGTATGTGTTGTGTGTTTATCCGTGCACTCGTGCGTGTTTTTGTGTTTGTTTTTACTCGTGACAAGAGCCCCGAAGGATAACCTAACTGAGGTGAGTGCTGCCCAACAAAGGAATTGAAATAAATTATCATCACCCAAAAAAACATGTCATTCAAGAATAGAAACGTGTATTGACCACTGTACATCACACAGGTTAGGTTAGGATTGATTAGAGAAAGGCACTTGTATGATTGATTAGGGGCTTACCTTGATCAATCCTAATCAGACCTTGTGTCCTTTAACAATGATCTAAACTGGTAAGGTTAGGTTTTATTGGCCTTGAAAAATAATCTAGGGTCATACATGAAACTTACAAAAACGGGTACTGACGACAACAAACTGGTTAGGTTAGATGTTATTGGCTTTGAAAAATAATCTGCAGTCATATACTTGTAAATTGCTCCATTTCTTAAAAACTATTTCCTAATCAACTCAAGTCTACGCACAGACCACCAAAGGTCCATGTAGACTTATTTCCTTTGTTAATTTTTTTTATGACGCAAGGAACATAAATTTTGTATTTTTACTAAGGTTTTTTATTTTATTTATTTTTTTAATGTCGGCCTTTAGATATGTATTAATTTTAAGTCGTTTCCTTGCTTCCGTTATTGTTAGCAATTAATTTAAATATTTAGAAAATTGTAATTATAATTTTATGAGGAAATAAAAGTGATTTGATTTGATTTGTTCTGTACTTAGTGATATGAACAATGAACAGTGTATTTGAATGTAGTATACTCAGTTTTATTAATTTCATGAACTATAATCAAGTGCAAGCATTTACATAAATTACACCCATTATGGTATTTTAGTTCTCCTTAGACTCATTACAGTTATTCAAATCCACAATGTTGGCAACACTAACCCAGTTCGCATTATCGTTCTAGGCGGCTACTTCACTTCTTATCATGTCCCTTTCAACTCAGTTAGACGCATTGCCGGACTCTTTCTCTTTACAAGCACCAGTACGTGCATTGAACATAATCGGATATTATTTAAACTCCGAAAACTAAAGTGCGATCGTTCCGTATCACCCCAGGCAGCACACATATGTATTTAATTTAATACGTATTAAATACTTTCAATTCCAGGAAATAATTAATATATAATACGTATAAGAAAGTAAATAATACGTGTAGTATACGTATACATATGTCACCTAAAAATACAGATAATATACGTATTGTCTATGCATACCAATACGTATTTTATACACTATAAATACCAAAATTAAATACATATAAAATATGTATTTAATTTTACATATTTCATTATTATGTACATAAATGCCAGCAAATTCATTAGAATATTTACAAAAAGGCTGGGTTCACACTAGCATCAAAATAACACACACCTTGTAGAAAACTAACCTTATCACGCCAATGTTGCACTCTCCTTAGGCAAATTCTGAGTACGAATGAATAACATCGATTACTCCCTGATGTGCATAACATCGATCACCTAACGGCTTAATCGAACACCAAATATACTTATATACATGCAAGCAGATTCAGCGCCCCGCCGACAAAGCCCTCAAGTGTGTCTTTTTACATCTATTTAAATATAAACAGTTCATCAATTTGTATTCTGCCAAACTTAGTCGATATAAAATAAAATTCGTGTTTTAGGATTTTACAGTTTGATATCAAAAATACTTGTGATTTAAGGTGGTGCAGTCGAAAGTTTTTATGATACGTTTTCTTCTATTTTTATGTTACTCATGATAAGAAGGTTCCAAGGAAGTAAAACAAATTTTTTGGATGTAAAATTTGTGAGCTACAGATGTCAAAAGTGTAATAATGGGGCGAAATTCCCAGCTTTCTTGCATCATTCACAAAGACACGGTTTAACCTACAGGGCCTATATTTGGGAATTATTTATGATTAATAAATGTCTTAAACCTAACATCAAGGAAATTAAAAAATAAATAAAAAAAATTTCAATCTTGGATGGTGGAAAATAATGTTAGATGTTAATGTTGGAAAATAATTTTTTCTTCCGTTTTCATCATTGTCAAATCTTTTAAAATTATGACAGTTTGTAGGCCAAATGATTCCGTATTATATCCCAAAAAATAAATTTTTTATAATTTAAACTTTCTCCAGGAATGTTGCACAAACAAACTGAACTTAACACTTGCATAATTTGCTTAGGCAACCCGCATTCAACAAAAGAATGCTACCAGATCATTCTTATGACACATCCCAATCACATGCATTGACAAAAGGTTCAGAAAAATAAAGTAAAAAAATCATTAGACTCATGCTGCCTGGCGGAATAGTTTGTCCCTAACGGCGCCCGCACAACCTTAATAAATTGCCTAAATATCAAACCTTTTATACTTGATGAGTAGATTCTATCAGTAAATGGATTATGTATGAAAACTAACGATGGATTAAATGCTACTTTTATATAGTACATAAAAATTAAATATTATAAACCAAAACATAAAGCTGAATGAAATCATAAAACATCTGTAACGAGGAATCCATCATTCTTAAATTCCATCATCATAACGAACCAACTAAACCAGGTCTGCTTGGAACACTGAAAATGTAAACAAAACGTCATCCCCTTAAATTATAGGGAAATTCAAAACAAACTTTGTTGAAATAAAATAAAACTCGGTTTTTAGAAGCTTGCTGTTTAATTTCAAAAAGAGTTACGTTAGTTTTAATTCGTCTTAAACCTTCTCATATGTACAAGACAGAAAACATAACAATAGACAGTTTCAGCCATAACAATACTCTAGTTTTTACGTGAAAAGCGGTCTAAAGTGTGATGTTGAGCGTTACCAACACACATAGTGACATAAATTGAGATAAGGCTTGATTCGGATTCTCTGACCTTCAAAACACAAAAATAAAACACAAAAATAACAAATAATTCGCTAAAATTTAGACAACCAAAAAATTCTTTATTATTACTTTCAAATAATGAAATTGAAAAGAATAAAAGAATGAAACTTGAATGGTTATCCATGCCTTAAGGTTTTTAACTTCAATTTAAAGTATTGAGATGTTGGTTTTTGAGGAGAAGACAATCCAAGATGAAAGTGATGACCAAGTTTAGGAAGCCCAGAGCTTGCTCCTGGTGTACTAAGCGTCTAAAACAAGCGCGTGAGTATATCATCATGTTATTGCACCTTGCGGACATTCACTACTATGCATAAGTAAAAAATCAAATATTTTAAATTTCTTCTAAAAACACAATGAATTACATAGACTCATCATTATCAAAGATAAGTTTTAATTAAGTATTAGTCATCTCAAATTGTGGCAGTTGTTATAATGTTAGAAGTCGTGAGGATTCACACACCACTTAACTCATTACTAAGTTTAGCATTTGAAGTTACTCTCCTTAAGAAGATATATGTTTAGAAGATGATTGTTTTTTACGAACAACCATGAAAAAAATATGTTTGTCAGCTTTATTCATTTTAGGTTTCTCAAAGATAAAATTGCATGTTTACTGTACATCAACAACGTTACAAGATTAGCGAAAATTCAACAAAATATCCTGTTGAAAATACTAGTCATGTAATTTTTACGGAATTATTTATTTAGCAACTTACTACGAGGAAATCACGGACGTTTGCTGGGGTTATTACAATGACATGCGATGATACGCAGAGCAAGATAAAAAATATGAAATCGTTCCATGATTAATAATTAATAAAAATAGGATAACATTTTTTGACGGGTTGAGTTGTTCTATTGTAAAATGTGGAATGATGTGCCTTAATAAGTCATTTAATGGTGATTATTAGAAGATTGAACAACATATATCAATTTTGATAATCAAAAAACGATAAAAGAATAAATTGAAAAGAGTTATAATTTCTGTTATACTGTGAAAGAGTTGAAATAGCAAGGTCTCTCAGATTCAAGTGTATAACGATTATGTCTATTAACACATGCAGTATTTGTGTCAGGCCAAAGAGAAGGCCTCGTCTAAACGGCACAAATCTAAATGCTATTTAAGAAAAGGATTTCTATGAAGATGAAGTATCCATAACTAAATGTGAATTAAGTACAACTTGTTTAACAATAAAATATCAGCAGAAGAGGACGAGGAAGGCTCAATGCACTCATCTTGTTCGAGTTCAGCCTCAGGTTCCGAGTCAATGGTCCAACTTAAGTCATTATACTACTCCTTTGGGTTATAGTAAACATACTATGTGCCACTTGCAGTTATTATTTCATTAAGAACGGCTACGATACTTGATGAGTTTTTCGGAGCCAGGTAAAAACTGGGCAAGTTTGTAGTCGAGTAAGTTTTTGGTTTCACTTGTCCAAAACTGCATGCGCGGATTTCTGAGGGTGCCAGGGGGTGCCTGGCACCCCCTGATTTTTGGAGGATTTCTTGGCAGTAAAGGGGGAGGGAAATATTTTTATCATTACTTTGATTGAGACATTGCATTGATTACAAAAGGGTTGTTAAATAAAATTACTGGAGTTAGATTTTTTAATTTGAGCATACAATACTTCAAATGTTAGAAGAGCTGGCACCCCCAGAAATTATGACCTAAATCCGCCCATGCAAAACAGATTATGCAAAAAAGAATATTCTGGGACACGGGGACAGTCACAGATGAGTTTCTGCTTCTTACATTTCTGTACCTGATGAAATCACACGTACGGTCACGGTTGCCACCTTTGCCACCCTAAATGTTTCTAACCTATAACTATACTCTACTCTACTACCTTAATCAGCCAACCAAACCAGTGTAAATTCTACTTTAGGACTTGCTGCCGATTTTGAAAGCAAATATTCTGATCTGTAATACCCTGCCAAATCATTAGGAAAAAAATATTAGGAATTGAAAAATAATAAAATAACCATGATTTTTACAGGTTTATTTTCATTTTACATCTACAATTGCAGCCAGTTGTTAGTAAACGCACAACAGAATATGTGTTAAGATTCACAAAAGGTCACAAAATGTACATAAACTTAAACCATTGACTATAACCAACTGGTTGTCAGATCATTTATAAGAAAACGGCTTTTGACATACTTTATGTAGATGAATTTAAAAATAACCAGCCTTTAAACCGGCAATATATTTTGCTTCATAGATAAAAAAGGGTAGCAAAACTTTTTTATTTACATTTTTTAAATTATTTATTTTACATGCATCTAGTTTATAATGCATTTCACAGGCTGATAAAGCTACCTATTTTAATTTATTAATCTCTAATTCCAATTGATATTTTTTGTAATTTTATATATTGGTCACTTACAAGCTTTCAGTGTCAAAAGGTAACGTTAAAACACAATTAATATAACTAAAAAAGGAGTACTGTTATTTTTCTCCTTATAAAAAAATTCCATTTCTAGCCCAATATTATAATTATTTTCTGTGAACCAAAATAAAGAAGTGTACTAAACCGACTAACATTAAAAAAATTTGACTAACATGACTAACATGCAAAAATGAGTAACAAATCTCAAATAAAGGCCATTGATTGAATTAGGATAAAAAAATAAATAAACTGATTGCAATAGGAGAAAGGACTAAAAACGCCCATTAAGAAGTACTAGTTAGTTACAATATACTGAAGTGACAGTTAGTCCTAAACATACTGAAGTGACAGGTTATTAACACTGAAATTCAAATTGGGAAAATAGTTTAAAAAATTTTAAATAAAACCAAGTTTAAAAACAAAATTGGTTTGCCCTTACTGCAAACTACTGTTATCAAACAATTTTTTATTCATAACTACTATTTACTGACAAATACATCCCTAACAGATTACATTTCACCACTACATTAAACATTGTTAGTTTTGAGCAGTGCTTATACACAGTGTCTACAGAGATGTGATTCAAAAATATAATACTGACTTTTCACTATTTATTATCACAGTTTATTGTTCGCACCAATCTTTGTTCGTTTCACCCCTTAAAACAGACATTTACAAGAATAATGTTACATCATCAAGAATATCCATAGAATAAACCTAACACTGGCAGAAACCTAGTCAGGTAAACAACACATCTGTGGCTGTGGAAGATTTATACACAGACTGTACCTGACCTAGGATCTTTAATAAAAGTAACATATTTTTACAATGTTCATGGGGAACATAAATACCCCCATTGCAGCGAACCTGCATACTCAGTGAATTTCAAACGCGTAAAATATATTTTAATATGACAAAAACGAGATTTCGACACATTTTTGTGACTTCCATAAGAATAACATGGGGATTGAGTATGCTTGTTTGCTGCTATGAGTGTGTAAAATTTGGGCGGTTTTAATATACTATTCAGTAGAGTTGAAATAGAAGACGCCATATACCAAGTTTTATCAACATATTTAAAAAAATGAGGAAGATAGAATTTTTTTAATTCTCATAAGGATAACTGACAGCTAATTGCAGATTCTTCAAAACGATGAAGTATAGGGAAGAAGAAAATTTGACATTACTGACACATTGGAGTTAGTTATACATTTTACCAACAGATAGTACCACATTCACCTGGTTACAAATCAATGAATACAAGGTAACAAATGCAATATTATCTGGTAATATGTGCTTGTGATTGATTGAAAACTTAACCCTTTTAGTGCCGTAGGGCCCGGAGCGGGCCATTCGTTTTATGTTATTAATGTGCCGGTGGGACCGGAGCGGGCCACCACATTTCGGTCAATAATTTACCGCGGGACCGTAGCGGACCACTCTACATTTTTATACATATAATATTTATTTCTTACTTTAATGGCTGCAAATCGTGCCGAACGCCTCTCTACTAACCAGTCTTTCGTTTCATATGACTTTTCTCCTGTCCTGTCTTTAGCACCAGCTAAAACATCATTCTGAAATTGCAGTCAGCTGTCGTCAGTTTCATATAACCTCGCAATTATTGTACCGGTGTTGTAATTGTATTCGCGTTGTTGTGGTTACAGTTATTGAAATTTTATCAAAACTTAATTGTTATAGCTACTTTAAAGTTTTGTGCGTTTTGTGACAGTAATATGAATGAATCTAAAATACGAAAATTGTTGGAAGCTAGTTGTTCGTCCATCAACAACTCATTCCTCAGTGCATCGGTCGATGGATCCCAAAGTAATCTTGGTAATGTAGCAATAAATGAAGGAATTGCCTATCAAGGAATAAACAATAATAAAGTGGAGACTAGTTTCGGCCATTTAGGCTACGGTACAAGTGCCGATACTCTACCACCAACTTATGCAATCCGAAGGTTAGGTGAGGTTAGGTTAGTAAGGCCGAAATGTAAGGTTTTGGTTTTTGTTTTTTTATTCATAACCCATGGGAGTAAATTGATGTTTTATATATGGTTTTTATTTGTTTTTAAATGTACTTTTACATAAAAATATTGGAAATTACCCAACTATAAAATATAACCTAGATTTTGTAGGTTAAAGAGGAAAAACAAATTTGGGTAAAATTTTTTTAATATTTATTTTTATATATGTCTACCAAAAAATTTTTATTTTCTCTTTATGTTGTCACTTTCAAAAAGCACAGATATTCAGCTGAAAAGTAAAAAAAAAATCATTAAAATATATTAATAAATACATTTTTGGTGAATTTTTTTCTGAACGCTTACAAATTTGCCAAAAAAGCCACGGCACTTTATGCAGGTAACAGTGAAAAATGGCGCGGCACTTTATGCAACAATTTTTACTTTTTGTTCCGGCACTAAAAGGGTTAAAACTATAATGAATTATACTAACCTAACTCTGCAGAGTGCCGTCTAAAGGGAATATTCTCTTAAAGGCTAACACTCTATATGACATTGATTTGTTCAAACAAGTTAAAATGGAGTTTCATAGCAAAAAGTTATAAAAAAAAAAACTTAAGTAAATATATATTCTGAAGTTGGCCTAAACTTAAATAATATATAATTTCCATCCAAATAAAAACAAATTATGTAATAAAATTTAAAATAAAATACATGTCGCCACTAAGATTTGAACCCAAACCTGCAGCATATTATTTCATAGACGTGACCACTGGACTACGAAACCATATCACTGATGATATAATTTTAGTAATTAATCACCTGTTTCAAAGATCAGCTGTTCAATGTAAAATTTTCTTCTTCCCTATACCTCATCATTCAGAACTATCTGCAATTAGCTGTTACTATAAGAACAACAAAGGGAATAAATGTGTACGTCTGCTACTAAGGAAATGTAAAAATTCGAGATTTTCGACTAGTAAACGAGAAAGGAGTAGATGCTACCTTGATTTCCAACTAAATTAAAAAAGCCAATTACTTTATTGATGAGAAACACAAAACATTCTCCTTGATTTCAACATTCTTATTTCCCTCACAATTAAATGTAAACAATCTGAAATAATGTTTGATGTCATTTATGAAATTCATAAAAATATTTTGAATATAAAACAAAAACACTGCCAGTATTAGGATTGATTTAGGAACTATTTTTGAGTAGCTTAGTTAAAAAAAAATTGAACTATTTGTGAGGGAACACAAACCGATACATAATAGTGGCTGGAATTGAATCTAAAATTTAATGATTGCTACAAACTCTCTTGTTGGGTTGTAAAATCAATTGTACATTTGATAATTTTAATGGTAAACAGTCACCCTCTTCTTTTTACATAAAATATCACCTAAGTTAAAAAAATTGCTTTTACTTCAATGTTTTTTTCTTAAAAAAAGGAAAGGTGTAAGATATTTAATCTCACTCTTTAGTTTATAAACATTGCACATAGACAATTCTTCTTTTCTGTGTTTCCTTCATTCCTTTAATACTATGATTAATGAAAAGTATTCTGCTACTTGCTTCTACCATAGCTCTAGATTTGGTTGGTGATTCTTCGCCTTCTAGAAAAATATTAAAGTAAAGCTATTTGGACTTTCTGATCACTAACTAACAACTAAGTCATTCAAGGACTCGAGAAGACTATGAACAAAAGCAGTAAAAACTATCATAAATAACTATAACGACCACAAAATAGACAAAGGTAACATAAAAAACTTAAGTAAAATCATGGGGAAAGCTTGAGGGTTAAATGAACTAATGAAAGTAAAATTTGAGACTCTTCCGTTAATTTAGTACAACATTTTTCAATTACAGTTAGTTTAATACTGCTCCTAAAAATGCTCAATCTTCTAAAACTATTGTAAGTAATTTAAGAATTATGTTTGTTAATTAGGTTTTTTAGTTCTGTTAAACTGGATTGAAAACCCGCCAACATAGGAAAATGTACAACAGCCCTGTTTGATAGGTGTCTAACTACAAATTAATAGTGTATTTCAACATATCCAAAATCCTAGGAAATTTCAACATTTAAAAAGCCCTTATATAAATGCTCTTGGATCACCTTTCAAAAGGGAAGCCTTTTCCTACACATGATAGGTTGTTAAATAGGTAACTTAAATAGTTGTGGAAGTGAATTAACAGCAAGTACCCATAAAACTCTTTTTTATATAAAGAATTGCATGAATACTTGACACGATAACAGCTTGACACTTGTAGGCCTGCTGCTGACCCATTTTCTTTACTATTGGTGTCATTTCAACTAAATCTAAACTTCAGAAAGAGACAAAAAAGTACATTTCTAACAGTGAGTTAAAATTTTTCCAACGATGCCCATAGACTGAGAAAAAAGTATAAAAAGAATCATACTTGCCAATTGGTGTACAGATTCAGTAAAATCGTAATAAATTTTTATAACCATGGTAGAAAAAAAAATTGTATCTATAAACTACACGAGGCTTATGGGGAGTGCACTATCCAGGAGTACTTATTCACATTGATGGGTGGGGGTCCATACAATACAAACAGGGTCTTCAATGGAGGTCTCGCAAGTTCATTTTTTTTAAGGACGGATTGTAAAATATTAGCAGAGTTTTTAAATTTGAACTAGATGTCTATAAAACAAGTTTGTTGTCAGGGGTTTTCAATCTGTAACCTGTAAAGAACTGTAAGTTTGGAAATACTTAACAATACTTTTAAGAAGAGCAGATCTCCAGAAAGATTCAACAAAAGTATAAAAAATCACATAAATTTGTTCTTATGATTTTAAGTTTGAAAAACAAACCCTCCACTTTTGAGTCCTGAAAAAGGGATAGGAGGAATATTCATACTACAACAAGATGTAAGACTCCATTCTTGAGACATAAAACAACTCCTAGAAAATTTTTAACTTGCTGCAAAATCAAAATTTTAAATTGAAAAATTAAGCCAATTTTATGAGCTAATATTTGTTTTAATATAATTTTAAAACATTTTATCTACTAATCATTAATACTTATAATAATTTGCAATTTATAATTATTTATTAGTTATATCATTTTAGATTATCCACACATTTGAAAGCAATATATAATCTAAAATTGTATCATCCATCTTAAAAATGCATAGCTTCAATGAATGACACAAAATTAAGATATAAAATTGTCTTCCTAATGACTGTGAGGCCTAATTTAATGTTTAACATAATTACTGATGAATTGTGGTGAAAATTAGGTTAGCCAAAGTTAAGCAACAGAAGTAGTAACTTCAATGCCAATATTTATCTAACGTTTTTAAACTCGATTGAAACAAATTACAAACCAAAGAAAACACAGTCTTGAAACCTACCTAAAATAAAACACAAAAAGAAAACAATTACACTAATAATATCATTAATTACATCCTATTAAGGACACATTATAAATATAAATAAAATTTAAAGTACAACTACCATTAAATGATGTTTGTGACAATAACTTTTTGCAATAAGTCAATGTATTGCTAATGGTAGAAAGATCATACTACCAGTTTCATATAGAGAATTCTATTCTGCTGTTTCAACTTCTCATTGTAAAAGATACACTTTTTACCCACCTTTCAGTTGGGATATAATAAATGCTTACCGAATCGCCTTAATTTGAGGCAAACTCTCGACTAGATGTGCCAAATCTTTATCTTTCATCAGGTGAGAAGAAAAATAATTCTCACTCTGAATCTTCTTCTTTCCTTTGTTGCGTTTCATTCTTACGTTTATTTCTCCGTTTTGACTTCTGTTTCTTCGATAGGTCTTCTTTCTCTTCATCACAAATTTCGCTGTTGTTTTGTTCATGTTCCTCATTTTGTTTCTTATGTCCATCATTTTGTTCTTGTTCCTCATTTCGCTTCTTAAGATCATAATTTTGTTCATCAATTTGTTCGTCAATTCCTTCTTCACTCTCTTCCCCCTCCTCTTTCTCACTCTCTTCCTCCTCCTCCTCCTCCTTCTCTTCCGCTTCATTTTCTTCCTCCCTCTCTCTATTCTTCAGTTCTGTTAGTGACACAGCGTCGTAAGAAGACATGGACATCTCCGAAGTCCTAGAATTCTTCCTCGATCCGTCCGATTCTGTCAGACTTTCGTCCTCTGAGTCGGGCGACTCTTTTATAGCCGGCTTGGACCCCGTGGCGTCCTCTTCACTCTCTTCTGTGGCGATCGTGGTGTCGTCACCTGTCAGTGTCGAGTCCGCGTCTCGTCGGAACTTACGACAGACCCGTTCGTACACCTGGTGGGTGGCGAGACAGACGAACGCTGCGGCCGTGAGTGTGGGGAGGTTGTACAGACTGATCGGGCAGTAGATCAGCGTCAGTGTCGCCAACACGAACATCGCGTTGGCCAGGTGACGATACATCTCACTGCAACAGACAGGGGTGGTTTTGAGATTGACTCTCGGCAACTGCAGTACTTGTTATTTTGTTGGTGTAATGAACAAGAGTGTAAAGTGAAAAAACTCGTCATTTTCTAATTTTTTATTTGTTTGTTTATTGAGAAAAATTTTAAAAATACACCTGCAAGATAAGGCAGGTGGGAGATTAAACCTGCCATATCTTGCACACTGAGGGAGCGCTTCACACTGCATTCGGATAACAATTTTGACAAAACCCTAAGCATGGCAAACCTTTGGTCCTTCAACAAAAAATGGATTAAATTACCACCGCTTTTAGGAAAAGTACCAGCACTGAGAATTAACAATAAACTATCAAAACCAGTAAATCCATATGAAAAAAGTGAGTATTTGGTGTCGCCAAATAGAAATTCACAATTTTTTTGGTAAATAAATTGATTGTGCATAGTTGGTGGGAGTAAAGTTGTTTTAGAAAATGTCCATAAGGAATTGGGAAAAGTAGTTTTGCTGTAAAAGACAACTGCTTGGCGGGAACAACTTGTGAAGCGGGCTTGAGCATTGAGCTTTATTTGTTAAATCTAAAGCTGAGCAAAATATTAAAGAAGGTTAACTGCCTCGAATATACTAACACAGCCTCTTCTGATGGTACCTGTAGTAGTACTAAGAACCAAGAAATCATCGTTGTAAAGAAAAATCACTTAACTAAACTCTGAAAAGAAATGTAGTTTAATAACAAAAATACTGAAAGCATTATTCCTCAACATCAAGTTTACATTTTAGGCGTCAATTACAAACATGAAATACAATGAGAGGTAGGAATTTAATTTTCATTTGCCCAGTACAGAAACTCGCTCACCCGCAGTTGTCGGAGCACACCGGTGTGTCCAGAGACCACAGCACTCCGACACACACACTGGACACCAGGGCAGACACCGTAGCTGGGTCCGGGTCCAATACCGGGTTGTACCTGCAAAAAATCAACAAACTCTCAATTCAATTCAAAACGCCCGTTATTCAAAACGGAAGTAATATAAAAAAGAAGTCCTTAAAGTATCTCTAGTCAGTGATTTATTTCATGTTATATTCCTCACAGCTGGTTCAAAATTCTGCAACATTTCTTGCTTTTTACATCTTTTCTTCACGGGAAATGAGTCAAACAAAAAGCAATTTCACACAAAGATCACCTGTTCAAATAAACATGTAATTCTTTTATATTATGTGAACAATGTCTTTGCTTAGGCTGATATGGGAACCCTTTTGGGCCTCTGGGGAGGAACCCATTTGATTTGGGACGAAATAGGTGGTTTATATACTTTCTCCGTCAAATTTTACATATATATACCAAGTTTCATGGAAACAGTCCAATAGTTTTTGAGTCTATAAGCTCTATACCAACATCCTCTTTTATATATACAGATGTATACATAGACGGTGTCAAAAAATAATCTAAAACTAAATAATCGACATATATAAACTTGTGAAATTATTCCTGATCTATGAATTCCAACTAACTAATTATAAGATCTCGAATGCCTAATTTAAACTTTATCTGAGTTTAGAACATATTGTTTCTAGCTTTTGCATTGTTGTCTATCATGCTCCATTACAGCAGTCCTTGTCTGACTAGGCCAGGAGGTTATAAATCACAGGGCGTTGCCATCTTGGAAGTCCAGAGATTGGAGTATGGGTTCATATATTTAAAATGATTTAGATCATGATTCACTGCTGTATAGACTTTTTAAACATGATATTGTACTTTGAACTGGTCATACTGATGTTTGAGATGTGGTTTATTATCACTGTTCTTATTCTATTGTACTATAATAACTATATCTCATTGTATCTTATATAATCTAACTAACAATATCTAATCTAACTATATCTAATATCTAATCTACTATATGTAACTGCAAATATCCTGGTAAGGCCTCATTCAGTTTTTAATTTTTAGTGCAAACTATTTCTAGTTCATGCAAGTCCTCAATCAGGTTGTTTTTTTCAACAAAAGTAAATTGGTTCATGCACGGACTTTTCATTACAATATCACAACTTCTGTCAAGATTCTTGTCAGACTATTTTTTTCTTTTAAATTTATAAAAAAAGAGTGTAATCACACTCTGCTACCATTAAGTACAGGATCATATTCTTTGCTTTCCCCACTCCCTCCAACTAATATGTCTCAGTAACACGAGGTGAAGAAACTAAACAATTAAATATCAAGTGGCAAGCCATGCCAACATTTTATCACAGCCATTTCAATCGCAATAAAAGATTGTGAAATTCAAAGAAAAAGAAAACAGGAGCAGGCTACGAGTGGTGGGCTTACTTGAAGTTGTGGGCCCACACAAGCACGCTGGGCAGGTGCACCATGGTGGTTGTGCCCCACAGCAACACGAGCGTGAGGTGGAAGTTGAACTCCGTCAGATTCTTGAGAGACAACAGATCCTCCGCTTCCTGCAACAACAGACCGCGGTAAACCAACTATGGAATCCTTGCCTTAAAATGACTGTCATACCTATGCAGTTGGTCAGTATTTTGATTTGGGTATTTGCGGACATTTGCCATCACTGATTAGTAAAAAACCGTTTTATTGGTCAAAATAAAATTGGTCCCCAATAAAATGTCTTACGCTGGTTTTAAATTCCTAAGATTGATTCCAAAACATATTAAAGAGGTGGAAAACCTGGTTATTTAAATCACTGTTAAAGGGATTCTTGCTTGATAAAGCTGTTTATTCATTAGAAGAACTTTATATTTAGAATTATAATTTGTACTTATTGTAAGTTTGATATTTCTGACGCTATTGGTTGTACATTTTTGTGCATTTTATGAATAAAGAAGATTTGACTTGACTTGACTTGACCAGACTTTCAGTAACTATAGATAACAGTAAAGATCACTCACTGTCGCAACAGACTACACTAAAGACCACTTATTGCTACAATAGACCATGGTAAAGACTACTTACAACGGACCAAAGTAAAACCAGACTTCCAGTAACAATAGAGCACGGTAAAGATCACTCACTGTCGTGACAGATCACAGTAACAATCACTTTCTGCTACAATAGACCATGGTCAAGACTGCTTACTAATACAACAGACCAAAGTAAAACCAGACTTCCAGTAACAACAGAGCACGGTAAAGATCACTGTTACAACAGACCACATTAAAGATCATTTACTGCTACAAGGTAAAACCAGACTTCCAGTAACAACAGAGCACGGTAAAGATCACTGTTACAACAGACCACATTAAAGATCATTTACTGCTACAAGGTAAAACCAGACTTCCAGTAACTAAAGAGCACGGTAAATATCACTCAATGTTGTGACAGACCACAGTTAAGACCGTTTACTGTTATAACAAATCACAGTAAAGCCTCTCAAAACTGATCAGGACTCTCACTATTTTTTAACAATTGGGATTCTCCCACCAGTTGTCGGTTACTGTGCACAGGCCCCGAAGCCCAGAGATGACACAAACACAATCACAAACAGTCACAAATGACACAAACATAAAACTCGATCAGGCCCTTCCACAGTTCTTGTCATTTACTTTTTGTGGATTCAATAAAACAATCCGCTTCCTCAGGATTCCTCAGGGCCCGATCAAGTTTTATCGTTTATGACTGTTTGTAATTGTGCCTGTGTCATCTCTTGACTTTGGAGCCTGCGCACAGTAATTGACAACTGGTGGGAGAAGCCCAAATTATTAAAAAAATACATACATACATTAGATACATTACTTTGAAATGGCGACCTACCAGGTAGGTATTTTAAGCCAAGTATGAATGACAGATGGGTGAAGGATGGTTGTGGCACGATCTTGTAGTCTTGTTACTGATTAAGGCTGACATGTTCCTTAGACAGGACTGTTAATTAATAGCCCAACAGCCAATGGCAACTATGGGACCTACATTTTAACGTGGGATCCGAACCACAATTTTGCTTGGTTTACATGTTACGAACTGGTTTAATTATGAGGACGGTGTGTATCGAGCACAAATAGTCATTAGTGAGTATTAACTATACCCAACCCAAAACATCATGACATTCATGAATGATTAGGACTCGAACGGGTATATTTTAAAATTTCTCTATTAAAATGTACAAACAATCTAGACAATGAAGGTAAAAAAATACTTGTAAAAAATACAAGCAAGAGCCTGTTAAATCCTTTCCATCCCACAGCTTTTTACTTCACATCTGTTTGTTTGTTTGGTTTTATATATTGTTAAAAATTATTTTTGGTTATTGTTGCTTACAAAAGGAACACTTCTAAACAATTGCCTGAACCGCAATATTCAGTGGCTTTTTAATCACAATCATCAAAGTTATTATAGTGAATAAAAAACCCTTTGTAAAAAAAAGTGTTTCCACGACTCCGAAAATTCCAAAAAGTTCACAGTTACAAAAAAGGATATATATAATACACTAACACCACACATGGCAAATGACTAAATAAAATCGGAATCGCAAATCGGTCATTATTTAATTTTGTTTGCGGGCTTTAGTTGTGGTTTTTGAAAGACAATTCAAAGCACTTTCCAGGCAGTAAATGTTTTATAATTTTATGAATTAAAAACACGTACTCTGATCATGTCATCGACGATCCCCGAGCGCGGTTGCCCCTTCCACCTGGCAATCACGGTGTCCTTCAGATACTTGACTGGCGCAAAGAACAGCTGCTCAATGTAGTCCTCATACATCCCACAAACCTGGAAAATATCATTTTGGGTAACAGAAAAGTAAATAAATTTACATACACACATACGATGAGTCGTCCTGTTGAACTGCGGCACGGGACCTGTCGCACTATGTCGGGTCTCTCTCAAGGCAGGTTAGGTTGGGTAGGTAGGTTTTAGAGTTTAGTGAAAGGAGCGGTAGGTCAGGCAAAATGGTTAAGCTAGGTTACTTTTAATGAGCTAAAAATTAACCGAAAGTGTAAAAACACTTGTCGGAGTAATTTTTAAGTTCAGTCTTTAGTTTTGGGGTCTTACTATTGAAGTTAAGCGCTCAGGGACCTCACACTGGAGGGATTTAAAGTACAGTACAACTTGGATTATACAGATTAATGCATCAGAATACTGAACCAGATATCTGGTTAACAGATATGTGATTAACCAACAAAATATCTGGTTAATCCGAGGTCATTATAATATCACCCGAGTAGAGATCGAAGTGTATCAAGACTGTAACAAGTTCATTTACACCCAATCATTTTTAAACCTAATGTCAGTTCACACAAAGCTTTCAAAACTATAAACACAACAAAGGACTCATCCTCTCCCTTCATGCTGCATGCTGTAGGCTACGCGTTTGTTGATTACTGCTAGCGCTCATAGCGGCAAACCAAATACCTTGTCTTACGAAAATGGTGTAACATACTGTACAGGTATTGCGATGACTTTAATTGTCATAATACCAAATGAAAACAGTTATATATCTCAGTCAAAACTTATTTTTAGAAGGTACTCTTCACAGGTAACAAAACTTGGCTAAAATCACATTTTTACCATGAAACTTTAACGAATGGGCTGAACCGGACAGTCAAGTATCTGGATAATCCAAAAGTGTGCTGTAGTCGACACTGAAAAGATATGGTTCATTGAGCTGCACAGATTCACGTCTTTGCAGAAGTGCATTCGCTTTCTCATCATTATCAACTGTCACTGTTCTTTGATCGTGCTTCTTGCATATAAGAGGGGTTTGACTGGGCGTGGGGGTGGGGGAAAAACTCGCTACACCATAAATCAGAGCATCAAAACGGTCGTATCTCAGCTATGCTGTGTGTCATAGTCACACAGGCCTTACCACCTTTGTTGAAATCAAATATAATTTATGTAGTCAACACGTCACACACAGAATGAATATTTAAAGGATTATTGTTCAGATAGTGTTGAATGAAAATACAAAGTAGACAACTCTTTTTACCATTACCTTATATTCTAAACACTCTTATTTTTTTTTATCAAAAAACTTTCACAAATTCACTTCAGTAATTGCCAATCATAACCATCCGAAAAATAACAACCGACTTCAGTACCCTTTCCATCGATGTTCAGCTTCGAGGATCGAGGTGCCCTTTATGCCACGGTGCCTGTTTTTTTCAATAATCTTTCTTCTCAAATAAGATAAATATAAAATAACGATTACTTAGAAAAATGGCAAGAATATTTGTTAGAAAATATCTGTTGAATCTTTGAATTGTCCAAGTTTTTTTAGAAGCAACCAGGCATGGATGGCTGGTATATACTCTTAAAGAGACCATTTTTTAGGAATGAGGATCAGAAATGGGGGTTTATTACAGTGGTAGATTTAAAGGAGTCTGTGCTCGTAATGTCACAAAATATTACGTATTCCCTCCTTTGCCCCGAAGAGCTTTAAGTACATTTGTTCGTTTTCATATTTACACATTCTTCACTTCAAAAGCAAATATATTTGAATTTTTATTTCATCAACTGGAAATGACTAGTTTCAGTTTATTCTACGGTCGATAAAAATTATCATCAACTTGAGGTGGAATGTAGTTGCAGACGTACAACTTCACAGCTGCAGCCACTTAAATACAATTATACGCCATAAATCACAAAATTTTGCATTTGCATCGCTTGAAACATCACTGATCATCAATTTATTCCATGTTTGTCACCAATATGAAGAGCTTCTTGGTTATTCTACTTTCTTTTGTAAGTACTTTTTAGTTTTAATAACATGACAATCATAAACAAGCAATGAAATGAAATAATCAAGGAACACCCCCGTCGCAGAAGACCTGCGTACTCAGCGAATTTCCATAGGATTTGGGTACTTTGTATGTGTGAGCATTCAACCTATTTGAAGGAAAGTATTGTTTGAATGATACGTTAAGTAAATAATGTATTAAAAACATCTGTTTAATCATTCATGAGCTTTGAACATGAAGAAAATTAACAAAGAGACCATATTATTTTCATTAGTAATACATACACTTTTGTATTTTTTATATAATTCTTAGTCTTTTAATTTTTAATAACTGTAATCTTGTTATAGTACCTATATAAATGTCAACAAACATATAATCAATTAATTCAAAACACTCAAAACAAACAAATAACTTAAACTAATGAAAAAAATTAAATTCAATCATATGGTCAGTTTTACAATAATTAAAACATCCCTGTTGCAACAAACCTACATCTCCAGCTAATTTCAATAAATATATTATCAATCCTCATCATTGTAAACATACCATATATTATGCTACATTTTCAGGCAGTTTAGACCAAGACATCCCCCCCTCCAAATGCTCATACCTTCTTTATTAAATTTAAAATTAATTTATATTTTTTGATATAGTATATATTTTCTGCAAAATCTTGATCAATGAACTCTAACTATTCAAAATAAACACAAATAAAATATTTATCATCTGAAAATTTAATCATATGTTCAGAATTGTATTTTTTTAAATATCTTAAATCAGGGTGGCTATATGTTTTGGAGGGACAAATTAAAAATAATATTGGACAACGTACTGTGTTTACCATATCCAATATTATCCAATATCTAAGCGACGGATTGACGTAGAATAATAATTCTAAATGCTAAATTGTTTGTTTTTTTGAGCTGAATTCAATTTTGACAATGAAATGTAAAAATAATTAGTAAAAAGATGCTAAATCTTGAAAATAAATTTTATTTCGTCAAAAAAATCTTTTTAGACTAAACCAATCTTGCGGGTTTCGAACTCGAAGTCATGAATGACATTTTACATGTTTGTTCAAAATTTCATCAAGATCGGACCTTTTTTACAAAAGTTATCGCGCCTACGGACTGATATATATCCCTATATATATATTCATATATATATTAAAATGAACGAACGGTGTTTTTGGGGTCTAGGGACCTCAAAATAAAAAGTTACGGAGGTCCCGCGCTTAAGTCTCACCGTGCCGCCTACGGTAATAGCTACTTCCCTATAGGGGGAAATTCTAAAACCATTTAGTTATAACTGTACATGATTAACTTTGAGTTATTAAGGTTTAACAGCTCTATGTAGTTCCATGCAAGGACATTTCATACTCATTATCTATTTAAAAAAATAAAAATACTTTATGACCAATATTGATGATTAAAGTGTCAAATTAAAAAAAATATCCTTGATACGCAAAAAATATGGTATTCCGTGGTTTTACAATGCCTCGAGCTATTGGATATGGGGTGTCCAAGTATACATTTTTATTTTTCCAAGCTAATGAGAAATGTATTATAATCTTTTTATCAGGCTAACTTGTTACATCTTTTAGTTAATTAAAAGAATAATAACTAATAACTAATTCAAAATTAATTTTCTACTTAATTCAATGGTGGAGCCGTAATTGATTATTGAAACTATTTCCAAGATCAATGGTTATATCGTTTTGGTGAAGAATGGCCTCCAGGCCTGAGCTGTAAGAAATCAGGGCAGGATAGAGGAATCAGCAGGCTTACCGGTGGTTGAAACAGCACACAAGAAGAAAATGAATTTTCAAAGCCACTGGGTCCTTCTTCAGGTATTAGGGAGTTTATTGTTAATGAACTCTTGGGCAATGAACTCCCTACTATCTGAGGAAGGAACCAGTGGCTTTGAAAATTCATTTTGTTTTTGAGTTTCATGCTTTTTTGTGTGCTCTTCAGCAGTTTCAACCACCAGGGAAGCCTGTTGATTCCTCTATCCTAGCCTGATTTCTTACAATTCAAGATCAACGGTGTGACTTTGACTTAATCTTTAGCCTAATATTTGGTCTGGGATTTTAGTGTACACGTTTCAGAAATGTGTACCTATCAGTTACCTACAAAATCTTCAAAATAATAAATGTAAAACCTACATTAAAAAAGTGTCCGCTTTTTTGGGGAGAAGGCATCTCCCAAAACCACCAGAAATCCCTTTCCCGTACTGCAGAGTTTATTATATATACAGTTTCTCCCGCTGTGATTTATATTGTGTATATCTCCTGCACATGTATAATCCACGTCACAAGATTGTGAGCTTCAAAGCCATTCAATTAACTCGCTACCTTACCGCAAGTATACAAGGAAACAGTTGTAACTTCAAAGCTCGCAATCAATTGTGGACCCCGAGTAGTGCAGGTCTGAAGTGTATGATACTTTTAGAAATATGAGGAATCAGTTTTTTTTTATATGCAGATGACTCTAATTTTATTACATCATTCAAATAAGAAACATCAGATTTACAAGTAGGAGCTTATATACAGCTCTCGAATTCACAACAACAATTTACTGAAAATAAATTTCTATTAAATGTATCTACATAGGTGGCTCCAGGCTGGATTGTTTGGGGGGGCTAGCGCATTATAAGGTTGAAACAAAAACCTATTAGATAACACAGATTCTTCTTCTCCTCTGGAATTCCCAGGAAACCTAGGAGAAGCGCTACTTCAATAAGATATAGATATCACACAAGGTAAATAGCGTGCCGCACCATACGTTGACTGTGTTTCAAGCTATAAGATTATTACACGATCTATATATGTAACAATTTTGTAATGTTAGGTTGGAATGAATCACGCTTTGCCGCGCTGTAAAGCGCTTTCTATTCTTCCAATGACAATGCCATCATAAACTTAATTTAAAAAAAAACATCATGAGTCTTTCAGAGAACGGTGTTTAAAAATCATAATAAACAGCTTTCACTTATTTCTACTAGTTTTCACTCGTATTTTTTAACCGAATTCAATGACTTTTTTTCAGTCCGTCTATATATCTTTCTAAGGCTGTAAGGCTGAGGCTTATGGACGTAATAAATAAGTACTGCCAGTGCTTGATTTGTAAAAATTGAGGTACCGGAACTGTAATTTACCAGTTTTTATACAACCCCCCCTCCATCATTCTTCCCTTGGAAAAAATTGGTCTATGTGAGTAATTAGGTCAATTTAAAAGGTCACATTTTATCAATCAAAACATCCTTTATTCATCTCAGTACATTATTACATACATAAATAGCGTCAAAATGTTTGTCTTAACTAAACTAAAACTGCATACACTTAACACAACTCAAATTTGTAATAAGAAAATTAAAAACGAATGCAGCATTATTTTACTAAAAAATAAATTGTTTAAAGAAATTTAAGAACTTTTTATGACGCCTTGTGTGCGTATTCGGGTCTTTTTAGCATTTTTAATATTCGGCTTAGTTCCAGACAAAAGTGCTCGCTAATTTCAGGCCGAAAATCCGCGTGTAATTTCCGTACATTTTAAGCGATCGTTATTTCAGTAAAATTAATACAGTCAATTACACACGATCGTCTTTTCAGAGCAATACTTCGGCCAGTTACACATGATCCTATCTTATGGCGAATTCTCCTGCCGATTTTTCACAATTGTATTTTGTGTCGAATTATCCGTCCGATTACATAAAATACTCCGGCCGATTACGAATGATTGACTCTAGTGGCAGAAAGAGGTCCCGTAAGGCCGCGCTGTTCCGCCGCAAATCAAGCACTTAGTACTTATGGTATGGGAGCAATTTCGGTTTTACACATTTAATAAGAAACTTCAAATCTATTAACATTTTAGTTTATACCAAATTAATTGTGTTTATACCAAATTGTGATTAATTACTTTACGTATTCGAAAACACAGTACTTAATATATTAAAATAATATCTCCTATTTAAGACTTAACATAAGAAATCATCTGCCGATGATTAGAGCTGAATAGTTAAGAGCCAAGAGAACGTTTAAAGTAAAATATTGATAGTAAAAATCAAAATAAGAGGAGTCTCGACTGGATTTTGTTCATTTAAAATTACACTTTAGAAACAGTTAACAATGGTTACAATATTAGATTAACATGAGAATGAAAATTCCCCCCAAAAATTAGTTTAGTTTTCAGAAGATCTGGGGGGGCTTAGCCCCCCCCCAAGCCCCTCCCTTCGGCCGCCTATGTGTATCTACTTTTAATTTTGAAAAAATGTAAAATTGGTTTTCTCCAAAACCAATTTTGTCTTTTTTCACACATAACAAAACAGAACTCACTGGAATCCTTTAATTTTTGCAGAAAATCAGGAATTGGATCCGGTGAATCATAACAAAGTTCTTGGTTTGTCGGTAGATCAGAATCTTAACTGGGTGATGGATGTAGAAAATACTATCGAGAAATTTAATTCTGTTATTTTCTTCTTTGAAGAATTTGCCTTTCCTTGTAGGTGATTTGTTTTAAAGACTGTATTCTAAGCTCATATAAAATCTCATATTGCATATGGAATCAGTGTATATCGAGGGACTTAAAACCTAAATTTGAATAAAATTATCATATTACAAAAGAGGGCTATTAGAATAATGAAAAATCTAAAATGTGATGAATCTGTAAGACACTTTTTTTTACAGCTAAACATTGACTGTTACAGCCTTTACATCCTTGAATGTAGCATGTATTGTAAAAATAATATAGACAATTCTTAACCCTTGAGCGGGCGCTTCACCGGCAAAACGTGAGCGGGCGCATGTGGAGTTTTACTCCGCAACACTAGATTGCACAAATTTAACCCATTTTACTTGTTTTATAACGAAATATTGTATTTAAATGTTGACAAACTTCATTAAGAATCACATTTCATCGTCAATTCAATTACATGTTCAACTTAATAGGTGTAATATTTCAATTAAACATAGTAAGTAATTTTCTAGTGTAAAATATGTATTAATTATTATTTAAATTTTTGGACTTTTCATCTCCCTTCTTTTTTTCGAAAGCAAAAGGAAAAGTCAAAAAATTAATAATAATTACAAATCTATTGCTATTATGAATTTAAAAAATAGGTATCAGTGTCTGTGTAACAGGAGAGGGCGCTCCGCAAACTGAGACGGCATCTCTGAATTGCATATAACGAGGTACCCAGGGGGGGGTGGGGGGTATAAATAGCTTTAGGAAATTCCGGGAATGAGGGGCATAAAGTACGGAGCCGGACACGACCGCCGACAATCATTATGTCTGTTTATTTTTACATAAAAAACACGTGCGGAGGAAAACTCCGCGTGCGCTCGCTCGAGGGTTAAACGTGGTTTTCATTCATACAAGACATGGAATAAATATGGGAAGGTATTACCAGAGTATAAATTAGAATATTTTACAAAACAAACTTTCTATACAGGTTTTAGGTATGTCCCTAAAAGAGAGATTGAAAATTCTGCCAAATTTAAGAGAATTTTGAAAGATTACTTGAAACAAAAAGCGCTATACTCTTTGGATGAATTTTTTGTGATACAAATTTTTAGTGGGAATTAGGATTAATTGTATATTTTTTGATGCTGTTGATTGTGCTGTATTTGTGCTAGAGAAAGATAAAGATATTTTGATTGATTGATAGGTCGCTGCTGCTCTCTCCGAGGGCGAAAAACCGGGAGATTACGGTTTCAATCAGTCAAAGACTGCAGGGGACGCGGCCCTCATCCCAGGACAATGGGAAAGAGACATGAGAGGCAAGTCAAAACCAATCATATTCATCCATACCATTCACATGTGCAATTAAAACTGTCACGAGTCAAACTTTAAAAAAATGTCTTTGTAACGAATAAATGACTTTGTCAAGTAAGCGTTTCTGTTATATAAATTTTAGAATAATTATGTTTTCTCCTAATTGATGCGTTTTGAACGTGACCTAAGAAATTTAAAACTAGCATAAGAAATTGTTATCCAAATTGCTCAGTCAATCGTTTTTCTTTTTTGTTTCTGGTTGTCTGGTATCGAATGGATGATTTCATAATTTTTTGTACATTTATGTTCATTTAATGCAAAAAATATTTAAGTTCAAAGTAGTTCTTCTCGGTTTCATCCTATAAACTGTCCAAAATTGAAGTTCAATTAAATGATTTTCACAGACTAATACTTTACTTTTAACACTTTTCAAACTTTTTTTATGTTTAATTTTTTGCCTGAAATACCTCAATATACTCCTGTACTGTATAATCAATACACGTTGTACTGTTTAACACGGCTAACTGAACGCTCCCTGTAAGTAAAAAATCCTGACTGAACTGTTCAGTAATGTCTGCCGGCCGGCGATATGTGATTATGTGTGAAATAATATTATGTCGTAAGTTCAATGTGTTCGTGTTGCTTTTTAAAAGTATGACTTCATTCTATAGATTAAATTAACGTTCTTTGTTTTGATGTGACCGAGTGTTAGTCGAAACTAGTCAACTAGAGTTGTACTGAGGGACTGCGGACGTCAAAGACGTAACCTGTTACATTTAAATACAGACTCCAAAAGGCTTGAACATGAATATTTAGTCTTTTCTGGTGTTTTTTTATCCTTAATACTCTAATTTTATTAATGATTTGCCTTTAAATATATCCTCTAACCTAATACATCAGGGATATTGAAAGCAAATTCAACTCAAGATATAAAATTAGTTATTCAGAATACACTTACAGAACTTCAAAATTGGTTTTTTAACTAATGGTTTATTGCTTAACCAGGCTAAAACACAATTAGTCAAATTTCAAACTCAACAAAATAAAAATTCAGATGAAGAAAATTTTATATTTCAGGATAATTTATTGGAGATCAACAAATTGGTCAATTTTTTGGGGATAGTGATTGAATTGAATCTTAATTTGAAAACTTTTGTCAGTAAAATAAGGAAGAAACTAGTAAACCTGTTGCTCGAAATCGAGCAAACCAATCAAATTCCTTTTTTCTGAAGGTGTCCACCTCTTGCACGGAAAATAGCAGCAACGTCTGTGGTAATTGCATTATTTTTTCGACTTTCGTAAAAAAGTTTTTTACTAAGATATTAATACAAACATCATTCTCTCATGACTGGTGGCATATGTCTGCAATTGTTCAGCAGTTTTAAACGAACGGATGTAAATAAAGTTCAGTTTCCAGCATTAAATGTATTTCATAGTTTTTGTTGCATATCTCCATCCGCCTATGTTTGGTTGTCGTCTTTACGTTGAACTGTACATTTATGCTTCCTTTGGAATAGTGCTTTCTTCCAGTAATAAGGTAACTATTCTATGATGAAAATGTTTATATACACTATATACATATATAAACATGACATACCGAAAATTGTTACATTCATAACATTCATATATATATATATATATATGAACATTATAAAGACCACCCAATAGACTCATCAAGGTCTATTGGGCTGAGCTTACCATAACAAATGCGGAATCGAATTATTTTAAATTTTCCAAGTAGTTTGAGATGTTTTGTTTGGTCTATTGAGTGAAAGCGTGCTTCTCAATAATGATTAAAACGTGTCATTTTGCACAATTACCTTCCATTTGTGACGGCTCAATTAATATGAAGTGTTATTGTTTCAATTTGCTTCAGTCCTAAGATTTTAGCTTCGCAAGAAACACATTAGTTTACCCAGGGGCATGAAAGTTAAGGGCTAAACCTCTTATATGAGTCAATGTTCATATCAACACGATTTTGTTCGTGCACCGTTTCATTGGCGTTTCGTTGATACTCATGAGTTCTACAAAAATACCCTCTTCAAATTCGTGGCATTACATTGTTGTTAAAAATAAGTTAAAAGAACTTTAACATTTCATACAAAAAATGTGATTTAGATTAAGTTATGGATAAATTGAGTTTATGGGACATCATTACTACAACCACAGAACATCACTAAATTCAAAAAGAACTGGTAAAATATTGTTCATTGTTTACATCACTCATGGTCAGCACTTCACAGTTGAACAACATTAAAATAGTTTTATGAACAATTTATGTCTTCATTTTTAAATAATTACCCACAAACACTTCACATCAACATTCACTATCACTTCCAAGTAAATTGTGTATTCTATCGAGTTCCACGAGGTGTCTTTGTCCTACATAATATTAGTTAAAATAATTATTCTTGGGATGATAATGAAATAAATAAACTAAAACAAATAGTTATTTGAAAATCGACTGTAAATGTGTTTATAAAACACACATGATTTTAAATAGGTTGTTTTGGATAGGTAACGGCAATAATGAATTAATGTTTTCAAAAAAATGACACTTTGTTTCGTAGGTTTTATATTATTATGATAACACTTTCTGTAATTCAGTATCTATGGCTAAATACGTCTCGTCTTGAGCCGAACTGAGATGGTTTTCTAAATCTCCTTATAAATAAATGTTTAAAGTTTGCCTCAATATAGGCTATATATATTTATTGGTTTCAGTTCCATTAATAACAAATGATTTTGCTGAAAATCTTTGTTTATTACACTCAGCTGCTTTGTTTGAAATTTATATTCCCATGTTAAATCTCATGGACAAATATGAAACTTTAAGGGCGTCTAGGGCTCTTCCCTTTCGTCTAACCTTCATAAAATTTATTTCCTGCAAAACTACACGCTAAGCACTTTTCAATGACACCAAAAACATGAAAATCGGTTCAGTAGTTTAGGAGGAGTCTTTGTAACAAAAAAACTGCTCGTGTATTAAATAAGTAAATATATATATATAGAAGATAGAAGATATGGTGGATCCAAAATGTTAGCGAAAAATGAGTACCCTGTCAAAATTAAGAACCAATCACCAAACAATAATTGGCGACGGTCCAAAGTCAATACCTTAAAAAATATTGATAAAAATGAAGTTGAGTGATATTTTCCAAAAATTTTCACATGGTGGAAAAGCCGCAATTTTAAACTTGATTTTAGTGTGATGCATCGAAAATGCATCGAAATTACGATTCGATTCGATGTATCGAATCGCGATTCGATTCGGCATGCGTCGATTTGGCCTCGATGCATCGGTATTCTTCGATGCACTAGGCCCCATTAAATGTATGTTGAAAGCAATTAAATAAACGTTTAAAATATATAAATGCGTAATATTAATGTTTAAAGCAGTTTATTGAATCGTAATGAAGTTATGAAAGCTAAGTGCGTAGTACTACTTCCAGACTCTAGACGACAACAAAGAATGCGATAAAGGCTGTGACAAAGTAGTGCATTGTTGTTTTCGCCTAGTTTTCTTGCAATAGATTGTTTCTCTATTTTATAATGAGTTTTAAATTAGTGCAAACAACGTTTTAATGTATGGGTGTATAAATCCATACACGAATTTCAATGACGAGAATAAAACGAGCATTACGGCAGTCGGCGGCAGCTGTAGTGCAACCGCGATCATGATGGTTATACAGGCTAAGGGCGGGGCGACCAGGGGTGGATTTACATATGGGCTTAATGGGCTATAGTTCAGTGCGGCAGAATTTGGGAGGGGCGGCAAATTAGAGAGAATTAGAGAGAGAAGTCACAACTCCCCCTGAAGTAGCCGAAATAGCCTCCTGCAGCGGGGCGGTCAAAAGGACCAGAACGGGGTCAAAAAGTACACGCGTGGGTAAGAAAAAAAAAAAAAAAAATGTCACCACTTTTGGCGAGCCGGAAATCCTGCCGCCCGCCCGCCGCCAAACCCCCTACTCCCCCCGTGTAGTATTATTGTACAAATCTACAAATCCGCCTCTGGGGGCGACCGGGGCGGTCACCCTGGGCGCCGCGGCTAGGGGGGGCGCCGTGGCCGGAGGGGCCCGCGGCCGTTAAGGGAATAATAACAAATATCTCCGAAGCGCTATAGGGCGCAAATATTTCACAAGCATGAACCGTAAAAATGTAATCAAATGGCTGTTAAAAAATAACTCGTTCAATAACTTTGTTCTGGTTCATAAATTATAACTGGAACACCTTAAAGTAAGTCTTAGATGAGTATCTATACACTTATACATGGTAACTATCAAAACATGTCGTTACATTACATAAACTCGTAAATCATTATACAGTAGTACTGAGTTTTACAAAATGCTTGCTACGTAAGTTATAGGATTTTTTAAAAAGGCTATATTCATTTAGTCAGTCCTTTTGGCGTAGAGGTTGTGATGATTATGATGGCGAAAGTTACCCTAATCATTAGACTACGACCCCATTTCAAAAAGGGCTTTACAAGTAAACCTCTAGTAACAAGTCATTAGCAGCAATGAAAGTGAACACTATGGAAATTAGTGATTGCCAGTTTTGAAACTATCAAAGTCAGTATATCATTAATCTACCAGAATATTTTTGAAATGGGGGCCAGGGCCTGATTTCAAAACGATGTTGGTAAATTAATTATACAGGCTTTGTAATTCGTATGATTGGAAATCACAAATAAATATTTTTCATAGTGTTACTTTAAACCCTTGTTAGTGATTTTTCACTAGCGTTTTACAGTGCTCATGAAACACGTTTTGAAATAAGGCCCAGATGATTTTTTGACGGGACAGCCGATCTGTCTAACAGACAGATTGATCTCTGTTTTCTCAGATGAATTTGATTACGGAATTCATTTGAAAAAAATGTATAGTACTGTTACATTATGACACGAGATTGTATCATAGAGCGGATTGCGCTTAAGTTTTGATACTAGTGAATTGGTTATTCAAAACAACATTAATGCAAATTAGTATGAATGAAAATGAATTATCCATTTGCCTAAATTAATTCATGCCAACAAAATAGTAGTGTAAGAATAAAAAATAATAATTGTGTAAGCTTTAACCCCATTGTATTATATGATTTTTTCCAATTTAGGCCAATTAGTGGTTTGAAGCGGGCGCTCATCAAAATTTCGCCCCGGGCGCCTCCTAGCCTCGGGGCGGCCCTGGCTGACCGAGCAATGAAACAAAAACTAAAACTGATGTTAGAGAAATTACCCGACTCTCGGGTATTTCCAAGCCCGTGTGGGGATTTCGTAATACTTTTCAATAGTTTATTCCAGCAGAGACGGGTATTTTTGCGGGTAAACACAGTCTACAACTGGTAACAATGGTGATGCTCAGCTGTCGAGCTGTCGAGCTGTCTGCCGTCGCCGGTCGCCGTCGTCGTCGTCGTAAAGCTCAGCACTGCACATTAATTAATGTCTGTTTCTTTTGACTTTTGACTGTCGCGCGAATGCAATTGAATGTTTTGTTTTGGAGTAATTGAATGACAAATAAATAAAGGTGTTTGAAGACTGTGACAAAGAGATCGTAGACGATACGGGTTAAAGTCGCCGAAGCTTTGTTGAAACAGATACGAATGACGATACCCATTGGTAGGGATACTTTAATTTTATCCAAGAAGAAATACACTTGATTCTTGATTATTTCCTCAGTGAAGGGAAAGATGCAGGAATATGCAAATCTTGCAAAACAAAAATATCTGCAATAATAGGCGGTTTTTTATGGTTCTTTTTTGTTAGTATTACTTAAGCTAATTGTTATAATTATTAGATGATTTAACAAACTTTAAACTCATTTTTACTTGGACTGCTTGTGTTTTTTTAAGAAATACTTTAGGCCTAGTCATTTTAACTATTTCTTGAGATCGTGAAAGGATGTATAGGAATTAAGTTATAACTGTTTATTTATATATACTTCCAAAATCCCAATTTATAATGGGGCAGTACCTATTACAAATGCTTTGGTTCAGACTCATTCAAACTTTGAGTGGCATTTTTTTACTTTAATCCTTTATAAGGTTACTGACCCATTACAGTGATGCAAGCTGTATATAACTGACAGCAAATAACGTTGCAGTGCATCGAATCGAAAAAAATTTGCTGCATCGCACACCTCTATTTGATTTATTTTCTCTTTGTTTTTATTTTAATTGTTTTTGGCTAGATATAGGTACTGACAATGTTATCTGTTCTGTACTAGCCTTGCTAGTTGTAAAAGAATGTTTTATGACAATAAAGATTATTATTCTTATATGTCTATCTATCTTCTATATTATTAAAAGAATTTCTGGGATTTTGTACGGAGTATATCGACCTCTAGAAACTGATTTCTCTACACATATTTGGTATCAAATTAAAGCTATTACTCTCTAGATGTTCCTTTTGCGGGTTTGGAAAACATCCCATTAAAATGCTTTACGCAGGAGGCTTTTGAAATTCTAGCGAAAGTGCTACTATCTGTATTAGAACCCATGAACTTTTTCCAACTCACATTTGTTTGTAACAAAACAAATGATCAAGATTTCAAATAGTTCCACAGATATACCACAGAATACAGGGCTGGCAAAAGTCAGTTTATAATCATCCACATTATGATTTTGATTTCTTAAAATAATGACGTTTTTTAAGACAACAGAAAATAAGGAAGAGTATTTGAAACTAAGAACCCTATTGAAACTAAGACCAACAGTCTGTAAACATCTTAATTTACTCTATTTCTTTCCTTAAAAGGAAACTTAAAAAGGAGCATAAGTAACTCAGGAAGTGCTCTAAAGATGGGATTTTCTAACAAACTATTGACTGGACAGTGAATAATATTTGATACATGTTTCAACACTTTGATGTATGTTTCTACATTTAGAGTTTTAAAATATCAATGTTAGTTAAATATTAACCTAAAAAGTTCAAGTTTTAAAACACATTACAAATTTAAAACCTACGTTTTGTAAATGTACCTAGAATGCGAAGGATACTGAAGTGTTAATTGTTAGCCTGCCTGTTTTGCTCGATTTTGAAATGTACCAATGATAATGTGCCTATTAATGAAGACATTTCAAAGAAAGCTATGTTATTTGATTAGGTAAAAATTTGCCAATCATATATTTAGGATGTGAAACAAAAAAGCGGGTCAATTTGAAAGTTTAATTCCTTGGCCGTATGAGCGTTGATAATTTGTTTTTACGGTAAATAGCTATTTTATAAATGTTATTTAAAAATTAGTTCATCTGTAGATCACTGGTTTGTTGTTAAGACCGAACAAAGATGAATGCAAGAAACTGGCGCGTGGATGTTGTACAGAATTAACATAAAGATTCAATACTTTTGAAAATAAAAGTCTAAAACAGCGACATGAAGATACGCCAAGCAATGAATATCCATCTAAACTTACCCCCATATTATGCAAAATTAATGTTGTTGCTCTGTTACAATTTCAAAGTGTAGAATGTATACATAGACACTTTTAAAGCAGATTAAATAAATGAACTTCTCAAATTCTTTAAGGAATTTCTTACCCATATTGAAGTTTCAAATCTGAAGTAATTAGTTATTTTTAAATGCCCAAATGAGAAGTTCAATTACTGGGAATTCCAGTGCTATGACACAAAGAGTCAGTCTATAAAATTAAAAAAAATCACAACAGATCACACACTTCCTCATTGAAAGGTATTTTACGCTGCAAAACATCATACATAATCATCAAGAAACTAAAGCCTATTTCACCAAGTTGTTTTTAAGTCACGAAGTGACGCGGGCTGCTAGTTCTTATTATAAATGTTGCTTGCAGATCTTACAGATGAGAACGAAAAACCATTCAAGGTAACCATGAGGATTACAACAGAGGGGGAGGGAAAGTTTGCCTACAAGCCTTTCTACGATCACGACACTCTGTCCCCGGATGTTGGCAAGGTGGAGGATGGCCAAGTGTGGCTCACGGGGGTCAAAGACGAAGAGCATCCACACGTCCGTAAGTAGCCTGACGAACCGCAACATTTACGACTTCTCTTCAAAAAGCTACTAACTTTTCTCGGGATCGATTCGGCTACCTACAGCCTACAAGACTGTAGGCGGGCACTATATAACCACTACACCAACCAGCTCTGAGTGTAATAATTGATTGACCTCCCATCCATATGTTCCGGCTGTAACTGATTTTGTTTGAATTGTAATTTGAAGTTTTTGTGATTTATAAACAACTGTAACTATTTAATAAATTTATGATCAGCTGTAACAAATACAGTGGAACCTGGATAATTCGAACCTCTAGGGACCATCTAAAAACTTCGAATTATCCATAAATTCGAATTAAAGAAGTTCTCAAGAATGAGGCCAAAACATTAAAACTTCACATTGCGAATTTAACCTCTTTATCAAATTGACTCTCTAAAAGAATAAATTCATCAACAAACGCTAATTATAAGGGTTCAAAAACAGTAATAATAAAACAGAAATAACTACCCTAAAGTATAAACCACGTACGACGCGACGTATGATAATACAAAGAAACATTTCTGCTAGAAAAAATACAGTACGTTCTGCTACTTCTGAACTTGATACAGGCTACCAACTTAACTTCGTGTAACATTGACAATTGCACACTCATTGACTTTCCGCTAAAGTGAGTGTTTTATAGGTCCGAGATTTTGTCGACATGGTCACTACACCTATTTTATGTTACGTAAAAACTTTTAAATACTTAAAAACAAGACACTGCACAAATAAAAAAAAAACACTTTGATTGAAGTACGATCGAAAACAATGGAATGCTGCACTGGAATTCGGAAGTTAGTTTGGCTGGTGGGGGGAGGGAAGGGGGTCGCAGTGTTGAGTAGCCTTTGTGTCGTCATAGAAAACTGCGCATCAGGTCTGGCGCATGGCTCGTCTGCCGGGAACCGTTCTACACAGAATCAAGCGCAAAAATACTAGTGGCGCTGCCACGACGAGTGCAACCCTTTTCCGAACCCAGTTAGCGTTCTGTACTGTTTTAGTTTACATTATTGGTATCGAGTTACAAGCGATGTTGGGGCAGGGTGTGATGCCTGAGAGGTGGGAGGGATGAGTCATTTGACAATAACCTGACACGCCATTGGTCTGGCGTTAATTTTTTATTGAACGTCGTAGTAAAACGTGTTTTCCAATGAATTTGTAAGAATTTCCAGTCGTGGAATGAAATTGATACCTTAATTTGGCACTTAAAACATTCGAATTATCCAAAATAAAATTCGAACTATCCACGATTTTTTAGCATTGTTTGGATACAAAATGCCAGGGACCAAGAAAAATATTCGAATTAAAGAATATTTCGAATTATACAAGTTCGAATTATCCAGGTTCCACTGTACTTGGTTACTTAAATATAAATAAATAAATTCTCTATTTCCACAATGTACAAAGATACAGTTTAAAATATTTTACATTGATATGATTTTTACAGTGCTTATTGTACAAATTACATACAAAACTTAATCTAGTCACTTCCTGTTGCTGTTTCGCAACCAACAATGCGACCCACAACACCTACTGTTAAACAAATTCTAATTTCAAATTCATATTCATTAAAAAAAGAATCTAAAGCAAATTCACTTAAGTGAAACTAAAAAGAGAATTTCGACTAGATTCACAACTTTATTAAATTCCTTAAAACCACTTTCGATATAAATCATATATGTATAATCAACTTTGGGCACTTCATGAAGTGCCCAGTTTTACTGAGCACACACAGCCTGGGCAGCACTGGGAACTTCATGTTGGACTCAATTTCAGAAAAAGGCTATGACATATTTACAAACAATAATCGCTCATTTAAAAGGGAAGGATGCCTAGGTTTGCATTTCTTTGCATGACATTAGTACAAAGTGTTTTAAGGATAAATTTATATGGGTTAACAAACAACTAGATCTATAAAGCAGTTACGTAATCAAAATAGGGGTTAGCAGGTACTCGATTATCGGGCTTTTTTCATGCCGAGTTTACACTACTTGACGTATTAAAAAATACATGGAAATTCAAATTGAGTATAGTTACTCCCGCCGTTTACCCTAAAAAGGTATGCGCGGTTGCATTTTACGGTCGTTTTCACACAGTCATGAACAGCCACCATAAAACGTTGTTATTTTACTTGAATTGAAGTGGTTTTTAAGTTATTAATATCAATAAATTTAATTTAGTCTTTTTTCCTTTCTACAATTTGAGATATTTTCTTACTTGTGCCCAAACTTGAATTTTTAAACCTATAAAAATATGTTACAAATAGGCCTACTCTTTTTAAAGCAAACAAGTGCAGATGTAGCTTGGTTTTTACCTCCTCAGGCTGAAAGTTTAATAAAATATTGAGTAATAGTATAAAAGTATGTTAAAGATGGCGTGATTCATCGTTTCATTTCATTTGAAAACAGGTTGGCTTTTAACTCATATGAACACTAACCAGTTTAATAACTAAAAGATATTACATTGTATGTGTTCAATAATGTGATAACTTTAAAATTTCTATTATTCAAAATACTCAACTCGAAAAAACTCAAAACTCACAAGTATTTTTAAAAACTCAACCTGACTTGACTCGACTTAAAAAAATCACTACTCCCACACCCCTATTAATCATAACTTGCCAATAGGGTAAAAGCGATAGAGGGATAAAGGAATAACGGTAAAAGGGTCATAAGGGGAAAGGGTAGTTTGAGCCATTAAGTGGATTCAGGCTTGGCGACCAAAACCGAGCATTAATAACATAATTAAAGCAATCTAGAACTTAGCAGATGGTACTCAACCTGGTTTAGGCTTGTTTTTCATCAGACAATTATCGTGTTCAAATGTCCAAACAGTTGTTGTAACCGACACAAAATTGGACTTGATTAGATTTTTATTTCGTAACTCTACATTCTTAAATCTCTAAATATTATTTGAATTAAAATTTAAAACATGATTCTAATAAAGTAATGTTTACTCTTGACTGTCGAAATTGTACCGTAATTCAAAGTTAAACATTAAATAGAAGTTTTTGCTTCTAGATTTTAGTTTTATGCTCTTCAACTTGGGATACTGTATATTTTAATTCTTGCTTTTTCTGATGTATTGACTGATTTCTTAGTTTCAGTGTTTCTCATCAGGAGTCGATGTATCACTGATGGTAGTGGGTTGTATCAGGTGGTACGTGAGATGTTGGTAAAACAAATTAACAATTCTGAACAGCACCGTGCGAAAAGTTGCACTATTTGGTGCCCTGGGTCCCGTAGGGGCATATTCATCAATGTTGTAAAAATAATCTTTAATGAGACATATAATAGAAGGATATTATTGTCTGTTAAATTAAAATACTGAAATGGCTTGTAAATTTTTTCTTTTTCAAATGACTTGTAATTGATATTTGAGTTACAGTCGAGGTACAGACACTGAAAGTTAACTTACGGGAGGGACAGAAACTTTTTTTATAACTTGCACCCCAATTAACGTAATAACCTCTGTTGACAGCTCTGAAAGGATGGGAGGTACCACAAGAAGGTGCGGTGGATCCTAAATTTGAATTTGAATCTGAGACAAAGGATAAGCCATCCAATGCCAATGGTCAAAACGATGGTCCGAAAGGTAAAGCTTCCTTGTTTTGTATTAGGTTATGCAACGTGATAACAAAGTCCCTTGTCTACTAACTTTTTTTTGTATTAGATTGTGCGCCCGTATTATAATTTGATCATTGATTGAATCGTGTTGCATCCCCCTGTCTGGTTATTGCACTTGGCTGGCCTCGCGAGTTTTAAATTAATGTAGTTTCTGTGCCCGAGTGTCCATCCTTGTGTGTATGTGTGAAAAAACTTGTTTACAAGAAATGACGACGAGTGTTCCATAATTACTACTGTTTGACAAAGGATTTAAAAATGGGTTTTTGAGACCCGAAACTATAGTTATCCTTTACAAAAAATTGGATTGACGATGAAAAAGGTCTGTAGCCGTTTGGTTAATTTCTTAGTCAGAGCACTACAATCATTGTAAAAACTAGTTTGTAATTATAGATTACAAATACTACCTGAATGTTTGGAAACAAATTCTACTAGAGTGGAGAATTGATAACCTGAACTTTGATAATCCAAATGCACGCTATCGAGATAGGAAATTTTCCCTGATCGTGGATAAAAACGTGTAAAATTTTGCCAAAGGCCTAAATGGCCTTGAATTTGATTGCACATAAACAGTGTGAGTAATTTTTGCAAAAGACGATCGTGCGCTCATTGACTGTGGGCATTCCGAAAGGCAGCAGCGGAAAGGTAGCTTAGCAAATATTTTTCTGAGATAAACAAACCGCCATAAAATTCAATCACGCTTTTCTTGCCAATAATTGTGGTTAAATAGCAGGAATAATATTATGGAACCAAACATTGTACTTAGTTATAATTTTTATTTTAGTAATTATTCTGTTTAATCCTAAATATTCTTTAATCTGAGATGGGTTCTGGTCCCAATTATTTCAGATTATCAGGACTCCTTTTTAATCAATATCGCAGACTTAAGATGGAGGAAAATTATTACACAGTCAAAATGAAGTTAGTAATACATTTGTTTTTAACTACCCAGTGTAAAGTTTTCTTAGTCATTGAGAGCCACTCTACCTTATACTATATATTTGTTATGACATACTTAAGGTTTGATAAATCAAAATAATTTTACAGTATGCAGGAAATTCTTTGTTTGTAATTCATTGTTGGTGATGGTGATTTTATATTTTGATTTTTGCGAACATTTGCCATCACTGATTAGTAAGAAACGAGTTTCACGACATTTCGAGATCTGGAATCTGATCCTGTCTTCAAGTGAAAACAGAATCTAGGGCATAGCAAGATTAGTTACACACAGCCAGGATAACCTGGACAAAAAACTTAGCTAAAGCTGAAACTTGTTTTTTACTAGTCAATGATGGCAAATGTCCGCAAAAATCAAAATCAAAATATGCAGAAAATGACAAAGTTTTTTGCAGTAAAATAAAATAAAACTCGTGTAAAAATGTGACAGTTTGCAGAAAATGTCAAAGTTCATTGCAGTAAAATAAAATAAAACTTCTATCAACAATTGAAAGATGGTAGTTTTACAATTGTTCATGAATACTTTTTATTTATTGTCGTATTGTTTGTCCTTAATATTAACTAGATTGGCAATTAACTTTTTTTTTTACCAGGTTTGTAAGAAGAGAAACCATGGTATGCAAGACTTCGGATACACAAATCCAAATTTCCTCATTTAAGAGTACCCTTCCTGTTAATTAATTACCAATAAAAATGTTTTGAGTATTGGTATTTAGTCAGTTCGTTGTTTCGACCTTTTCCAACATTTTCCAAAACCCGCACAAAGTGGACAGTAAAGAGAAATGCCGTAGGGTTGACTAGGTAGCTCAAGGGGGGGGAGTAGGGGGTGGCGTTGGCTCAGTTCTAAAGTAGTCTCAGAGTAGAATATATTGGCTCTAAAGTGTATTCACTTATACACTTAAAAATTACAACATTTAATTATAAAGAACTTGCTTTTAATCATGGAAAACTAATTGACACAAAATGTAAACAAACTTGCTATTTTGAACATATAACAATTAATGCTGTGGAACTGATACAGACAAGAAACACGAATACTTCACCCTCCCGCCGAGACTGAACTACTGTCCTTGTATTCAAGGAGTTTCTATGTTTTAGTTGGTCGGTGTGTTTTTTAAAGATTCTTCCATTGTCACCCCAACAACACGTACCGCACACGTACTTTCCACACGTTCCCCCTAGTCTCAATTTTAAAAGTTCTTCATACTTAAATTAGTTTAAATCGTTCGGTTTTGAAAGGTTAATTAGTGTGTTCAACACATTTGTACTTTAAGAGTTTATAAATAATAAGCATTTGGTTTCCTCATTATCAATTCCATTTATTTTAAGACCCGTAATAAACTTATGTGCCACACATCAATCTCTACTGTTTCCGGGTCGAACAAGTCACATTTAAAATTGCGAATGATTTTTTCATTACCTACTTGATCTTTATCCGGATCGTTTTTATGTCGTCTAGGCATTGTGGGTTGAAATAGTTTGTCGCCAGTAAAGGACATGCACTTATACACTTAAAAATTAATTACAAAATTTAATTATAAAGAACTTGCTTTTAATCATGGAAAACTAATTGACAACAAAATGTAAACAAACTTGTTATTTTGAACATACGAAAATAAATGCTGTGGAATTAATACAGACAAGAAGCACGAATACGTCAGGCTCCGGAGGACATTGTCCCTGACCTCGGTCCCCCACCCCAGCAACCACATAGTACAAACAGACGGAGTAATTGCAGCAAATAAAGTCTGGGTCGCCATATTGTCTAGGAATAGAAACATAAAACGGCATTTAAAACCATGTAATCTGGCAGTGCTCACATTTCAAATTGCTCGTATTTTATACCATTTAGTATTGAGGCTTAAGGTTGAAATTTCGCATGTGAACAATCTTTTCGTTTTAAACTTAAACAATAATAGTGTCAATCATATTTCAAAATTATTTTTTGAATATTTTTTGAAATAAAAAGTCACAAGTTTTTATTCAGTTTTAAAACTTTACATTAAAACAGTATTTGGCTACTACTTTTTAAACTTTTTGGTCAGGTAAAATAAAAATGGTGAAAATTGTTGCTAAAGAGTTTAAATATTTTAATAATGTTTTTTAAAAAAGAGCTGTTGTAGTTTAATTGAAAACCTAGTTTTTGTGAGAGAGTTTATCCGTGCGGCATCTAAGGAAAACAAAGTCAATTCTAAACTGCTCTTTGCAAAGTTATAGTCAACTACAAAAATACAAATGTGGTATCAAATTAAAGGTCTGAATCTCACAATTACTATGGTACCAATTATAAAAGGATTAAAGGCAGATTACACATCACAGGAACATTACAAGTAAGTCCTGTGGCGGCAGCTACTCTTAAATAAATTAGGACAAGCTTCTAGCTTATCAGTGTTTACGATGTGTAGACTGCCTGTAAACCATTTTTATTTGGGACTTAAGAAATTCTGGAATTCAGACCTTTAATTTGATACCATATTCTTATTTTTAAGTTTGTTTTTTCCATGCATAGGGATTAGAAGCAAATTTAGGCGTCGCGTCATGCCTCGTGTGCTCCGTCTATTTGTACAATGTGATCGCTGCCCCACCCCAGTCAGCTCCCTTCAACAGAGCCAGTGTCCCTTCCCTCAGATCAACTGATAGAGTTGAGTGCATCAACTTTATCTGAGGTGACTTGAGTTTTTTTATCATTTTACCTTTTTCAAGCTCAAAATGACTTCAGTATCTATGCAAAAAGAGTGATTGATTGTCACATTAATTTAAAAAGTTGTCTCTGCTTAACAAGTTCGATGCGATGCCTACAAGCGTGCCCGATGCAAATCACGACAACGTGCGGCAAATGACTGAAATTTCGGCCACACAGACAAGATACATTTTACTGCTTTGAAACGCAGTTTGACATAGTTCTACTAGTCACTGACAGGTAACGGCACCACTCAATTCAGGCCACAGTTTTGCCGATTGGGGGTAAAAGATTGACAAATATGGGTCTGAAAGCCTCTTTTGGCGGGGGAGTCGTGGGTAATGTGCCTTGTAACTTAAACAGGGTACGAGTACAACAGGTATCCAAAATAAGGACAAAACATTTCCTGTCTACTTAGGTGTGGTGCTTCACAGTAAATGAATCAAGAAATGAATTGTCAGTTGATGACAATCCAATCAATTTTTGGATCATTCCGAGACAATGAAAATGTAGTTTCAAAACATATGTAGGAGAATCTACAGGATTAGAACTGTTGACTGAAGGTATTGTAAACCACATTTTAATAGTCAATTAACAGTTCTGGAGGCAAACAACAATGAATAAGTTGTATGTATTCTTGTATGTACATACAGTACAAATACAAAATGGAAACTGTCAAAATGTTCAGTTGTGAAAAAAAATATGTTTAACTCAGTCAACATTTTTTAAACTAAACATAATTCATAGAGTTTTTTTTGTTGTACCAAGAGTTGTTGTACTAAGGAATAATACATTACTTTTTAGCTTTCGAAGTCATACTGATTTACCATGCACATCAGCACATAGAGCCCACTAGATGTTTTACTAATAATTCAATTTACATGCTCGTCCCAAACAGGTTCTCATCTATGACCAGACTCTTTAGAAATTCATGCAGAAATATCTTACAATCAATTTAAATTGAAACTCATCAGCAAGGCGGTGTATTCTTTTGAAGAATTTGCAGTATAAATATGGTTTTTGATATTGCTGAAAAGACTAAACTCGTTTACTTAGTCTTGTTAGAACTTTTACAATTACACACTGTTACACCACTGTTGTTTATTTCGGACATTATTTTTTGTACAACTTGTTACATGCTAATTGACAAATAAAGATGTATGGAATTGAACTGAACTTCGGCTCACCCTCATGAAGTAGTATCCCGCGCCAATGACCATCGCCAACCCGCCACACGAACTCAGCAGGATTGCCACCATCGCAGCACTCACGACGGCCGGCACCTTGTCTACAGCAGCCATCAGCCAGTCTGTCCATGTGCGACTCACGCCTGCCAACCTGCCCACAAACCTGGCGAGGCAGAGACATTGTAGTGACATGCGGTAGTGCCAACCCGCCACCATCAAGGCACTCATACCTCCACTCGGGCGATTTTGTCTGGCACTTACTATAAAATTCATACAGGGTGTTTATGGAAAACCCTTACAGACTTTGGGATATGGTTACTTGCATCAAAAACAAGAAAAAAGTTCCTATAAACATGGGTCCTAAAATGCTCGGTTATCCGTCTGTCAGTCTGTATGTGTTTTTAACATGATTTTGCATAACTTTGGAACTACTAAAGATATAAACTTCAAACTTGGTACGTATATGCTGACTAATAGGACCTATTTTTTGCGGGGTATCAAGTTTCTACTTTGTACCATTTCAAAATGGCGGCCATTTTTACATTTTAAAACTTAATATCTTAAAAACCTTGAATTGTACAGAAATTGTACAAGAGACAAAAAAGTTGTGTAATTTTATTTCCTACAAAACCATATAAAGATCGAACAAAAATTTATGGATTTATTGCAAATTTTCTAATAAAATATTGCGAATATTTGCTATTACTGCCTTAAAAAGTCATGTATTCTGTTAGAAAAATTGCAGTAACTCCGTTAATTGTAGTTCGATCTTTCTTTATATGGTTTTGTAGGAAATAAAATTACGCAACTTTCTTATCTCTTGTACAATTTCTTTAAAATTTACGGGTTTTGAGGTATTACGTTTTAAAATATAAAAATGGCCGCCATTTTGAAATGGTACAAAGTAGAAACTTGATAGAAAATGGTACAAAGTAGAAACTTGATACTCCGCAAAAAATAGGTCCTATTAGTCAGCATATACGTACCAAGTTTGAAGTTTATATCTTTAGTAGTTCCAAAGTTATGCAAAATCTTGTTAAAAACACATACAGACCGACAGACGGATAACCGAGCATTTTAGGACCCATGTGTACAGGAACTTTTTCTTATTTTTGATCCATATCCCGAAGTCTGTAAGGATTTTCGTAAACACCCTTTATAACACATTGAAAAAACCTCTCAAATAAGTTGCCTGCTACACTGAAAATGTATCAAATACCAAATTCTTTACAACTTCATTTACTTCTTTTCTAAGTTACAGACATTTTGTTGGGAAAATATTGTTCCAGCAGGGTGTCTTCCACATGAAACGTAATAAGGACTTTGGGAGTGAAGGACCCTTCCGAATGTTGGAGGTCCTAGTGACATTTCTTGGCATGTTGTTTATGAAAATGATCCTTATAAATCAATAAAACATACATATATTAATAGTACATTAAAGCAATTTAGTCATAATCAGGTTTGTACATAAATATCCTTCAAGATCTCTCAATCTAGTAAAGTCAACAACACACAATGACCACCAAAGTAGTGTTTAACTGCAGTACAATTGTGACATACCAAATGTCAAATACAAATATTTTTGAAAATTTACAAATTTTTTTGTAAAATAGAAAAGTTGTAGACCTTCAGGTCAAAAAAGGACTTTTGGAGGACATTCAGATCGAAAGGAGGACTTTTGGAGGATTTGAAGAAAATTCAGATCAAAAGGATGTCTTTGGAGGATTAGGAGGATATTCAGATTGAAAGGAGGACTTCTGGAGGACATTCAGATTGAAAGGAGGAGTTTTGGAGAATTTGGAGGATATTCAGATTGAAAGGAGGACTTCTGGAGGACATTCAGATTGAAAGGAGGAGTTTTGGAGAATTTGGAGGATATTCAGATTGAAAGGAGGAGTTTTGGAGGACTTGGGGGACATTCAGGTCGAACGGAGGACTTTTAAAGTCTTGGAGGACCTACAGGTCGAAAGGGGGATTTTAAGAGAACCTGAGGGATCGAGAGTACCCAGGTTACACCTTGATTACAGTGTAAACGTTTCTCACTTGAGTGCGAGCTTGTTGACGGTGGAGCCGCTGCAGACGACAGCGGCGTAGGCGAGCAGCCCCAGCAGGAAGGTGAGAGCGAAGGCGACCGCGTACAGGACCAACGGGAGCAGCAGGAAGTCCAGCCCCTGCTGCTGCAGAGTCTGCAGATCCGCCGGCGGCAGCAGCAACCGCAGGGGCTCCGGCACCCTGTGGGACAACCGGGAAATGACTACAGTAATAATAATATACTTGTGGGTAATTGTTTGATATCCCCCCCCCACATTCTAAAATTTTCCATATCGTACAGATTAACTTTAAATCGGTACATAGTTGTAGGAAATTTTTTTTTTTCATAGTAAATAGTACAATTAAAGTAGAATTCGTTAAGAAACATACCTTATTAAGAATGGGATGATGAGGAAGCCTGGAACTGTAATTGGGTCGTTTTCTGCCGTTTAACTTATCAAATACTTTCTATATCATACAGTTTAACTTGAAAAGGGTTTATAATTGTAGGAAAACGTTGTTCATGAATAAATAGTTTTTTTCAGGAAAGGCTCTAGGCCAGGATTTTAATTTTGGGAAAAGGATAGACAGCTAGCTTACCTTTGAAAGAGTTCAGAACACATAAAAGTCACAAATAAAAACGTCACAATATTTCGTCCCTCTTGGGGGGACTTCTTCAGGTGAAGGAGAGAAAGTTCAAAATGGCTGAAGTTCAGAACTGCCTGAACTCTTTCAAAGGTAAGCTAGCTGTTTATGAATAAATAGTAGTAATTAGGTTAGGTTGGGGTAAGTTAGGTTAGATTAGGTTTGGTTAGGTTACATTAGGTAAGACTAGATTTACAGTAACAACAAAAGGATCACTGCACGCCTTTTACGACGCTGTGTGATGATGATGATGGTTATTAATTACTAGAGCACACACAGACAGTGACTGGCAGACACACAGAAATCATTGAGGCACTGGAGGAGTACACGATGCGTCTGGCAGAGCGCTGAGTGGCCTTGCCAAAAACTTTACTATTGTAGTGGTATAGTTCTTTGGGCCTCGCCCAGTCACTATCATCCGCTGTTGGTTTCTTTATCCAACTACCTGGTTACTCCTACTTCAAAGAGATTTTTAAATATGTATACTGCCATAATATTGATAAACTTTATTACGAATCACAGTTCATCCTTGATACATACAATTAATTGTTCTCATTAATAGGTGTAATAATTCAATTGAACATAGTAAGTAATTTTCTACAATAGGTTAGGTATTACTTTATATTATTGTATTTAAAGGTTGACAAACTTGATTAGGAATCACATTTCATCTTTAAAACAATTAATTGTTCAACTTAACAGATGAAACAATGCAATTGAACATACCAAATAATTTTCTAGTATAGATAGGAATCACTGTCTGTGTTACGGGAGAGGTTCCTCCGCAAACTGACACAGCATCACTGAATTGCAAATAAAAAGGTAATAAGGGGGTGTGGGAAGATATAAGTAGCCTTAGGGGCTTCCTGGAATGAGGTGTGTGAGGTACAAAGCCAGACACAACTGCCGACACCCATTATCCTTGTTTATTTTAATTAAAAAAAAAGTGTGGAGGAAAACTCCGCTTGCGCCCGCTCAAGGGTTAAGAGCGCAAAGTATGTCATTGCTGCTCAAGAATTGTACATGGCCGCACAAAGCGTTAGCGGCCAAACATTTCGAGAGCGGCAATGATTATTTGTGCTCGTAATACACACAATATTTTTCCTACCACTGTTATTTAGACAGTTTAACTTATTAACTAACCTCTACACAAAAGGTCATTGAGGTTATGTTTGCTTATCTTATTGGAACGAATCGGAAGTTGTGATAGAAACGCCGACTGTGAAATCAACTGATTTAGAACAAGGCGACTAGAGTACCCCATGCGCGGATTGAGCCTTAAGATTTGGCATCAGTTATGCTTTAAATAGAAAATGATGTATCAACACAATAAAGGAAAACCGTATAAATTAATTTTCTGGCATCGATCAAAATAAATAAAAAATAAAAAACTCACGGTGAAAGAAGGGTGGAGGCGATTTGACCGCTGGAAGCACGTAGTACGGTTATGCCCCTTCCCCCCAATCCACTACTTTAACGTAAACTACCTTATTACTTTAAATAGAAAACAATCAACACAAAAAAGGAAAACCGTATGTATTAATTTGCTGGCATCGATGAAAATAAAAAAAAAACTCATTGAGAAAGAAGGGTGGAGACGATTTTGACCGCCAGAAGCATGTAGTACGGTTTGGCCCCTTCCCCCCAAGCCACTACTTTAATGTAAACTACCTTATTATTACTTTAAATAGAAAACAATCAATACAAAAAGAAAAACCGTACAAATTAATTTTCTGGCATCGATGAAAAAGAAAACTCACTGAGAAAGAAGTGTGGAGGCGATTTTGACTGCGGGAAGCACGTAGTACGGCTTGGCGCCTTCCAGCAACGCGTGGTGGAACAACAGACAGTGGCTGTGCTCGGCCAGGGTCATCAGCTGCCGATGGAGCGTGAGCAGCAAGATGGCCGCCACGTAGACTGGCAGGTGACTGGAGTACAGGCGGACGATCTGCGCCAGCGAGTCCACGAGCGAACTGTCCAGCCTGGCGGAGCAAACAATTCATTAACCCTCTGCGATTATAAGGCCAGCAGGAGTGAATCAAAATCAAATCAAAATCAAAATCTCTTTATTCACGAAACATTAAGATTTGGTATGGTGTCAAAATTGTAAAATTTAAGTAGTCTTCATTTGCGTTGTGGAATGGAGTCTCTCCACAGCGGAAACTCGTCCAGGGTGTATAAGGGGTTCTCTGCTAGCCAGCTGGTGAGGGCGGTCTTTAGTTTCTTCCCTCTTCGGCTTCCGATGTCTTCCGGGAGCAGGTTGCAGAATTTTCTGCCATTGTAGGAAGTATTTTGATTAGGATTTTTGCGGACATTTGCCATCACTGATTAGTAAAAAACAAGTTTCACTTCGAGTGATGCGGTGTTAAACGAGTTCTTTGTTTATCAGAAAAAAACTGTTTATGCTTCCTAAGAGTGCTTGCAACTTTACGCTCGAAACTTTCTGTAGGATCTTTATTTAGTTCAGTATATTTACCAGCTTGGAGAGTTTCCAATATTTTCTCTTTATATGTTACTGTGTCCAAGACAACAGTAGTGTTTCCTTTATCCGCGGGCAATATTTTGATAGTATCATCTTTCCCAAGGATAGATACTGCCTTGATTTCCTCTTTCTTTAGGTTGGGCTTTGGGACAGGAATTTTATTCAGTAAGATGCTGGCCTCGCACCGAAACTGATCCCCCTGAGTCTCAGGGAGCTGAGACACAGCGGACTCAATCCCCGTAACAAAGTCAAGCGCCCTCACTGATTTAGGCACTACAGAAAAGTTCAGCCCTTTAGACAAAACGGAAATTTCATTTGAATTCAAATTTCGTGAAGAAAGATTCACAACCTGATTATTTGCATCATTAATCTGTTCATCATTTTGAGAGTTATTACTAATTTCGACAGGTCTTAATTTTTCTAGCTTTGATTGTTGTATGGATTTAATATCAACCGATTCTTTGTCAAACCTATTTTGGATGCTTTGAAAAATGTTCTGAAACTCAGAACCAATTAAAGTTGCCAATTCAGATTTCTTATTTTCAATACTGATTTTGAGGGTTCTCTTTTCCGTACGATGAAAGTTTATTCTTTCAATTACTAGAGATTTTGAAGCTGCAGACATTATTTTGCTGGCTTTAAAACTACTAAAAGGAGGTTTAATTCTGAAACTCTGCGGAATTAGATTTTCGAGTTTGCACTTAGTGAGAAAAGTTAAATGGTTGGTGTGCCTAGCCAACTTTAGGTGCATTTGTTCAAGTTCACTAAATTGATTACTTACTCCGGGTCCGGACCGAGAATCAGTTCTTTGTTTGAAATTCATTGTTGGTGATGGTGATTTTATATTTTGATTAGGATTTTTGCGGACATTTGCCATCACTGATTAGTAAAAAACAAGTTTCACTTCGAGTGATGCGGTGTTAAACGAGTTCTTTGTTTATCAGAAAAAAACTGTTTATGCTTCCTAAGAGTGCTTGCAACTTTACGCTCGAAGCTTTCTGTAGGATCTTTATTTAGTTCAGTATATTTACCAGCTTGGAGAGTTTCCAATATTTTCTCTTTATATGTTACTGTGTCCAAGACAACAGTAGCGTTTCCTTTATCCGCGGGCAATATTTTGATAGTATCATCTTTCCCAAGGATAGATACTGCCTTGATTTCCTCTTTCTTTAGGTTGGGCTTTGGGACAGGAATTTTATTCAGTAAGATGCTGGCCTCGCACCGAAACTGATCCCCCTGAGTCTCAGGGAGCTGAGACACAGCGGACTCAATCCCCGTAACAAAGTCAAGCGCCCTCACTGATTTAGGCACTACAGAAAAGTTCAGCCCTTTAGACAAAACGGAAATTTCATTTGAATTCAAATTTCGTGAAGAAAGATTCACAACCTGATTATTTGCATCATTAATCTGTTCATCATTTTGAGAGTTATTACTAATTTCGACAGGTCTTAATTTTTCTAGCTTTGATTGTTGTATGGATTTAATATCAACCGATTCTTTGTCAAACCTATTTTGGATGCTTTGAAAAATGTTCTGAAACTCAGAACCAATTAAAGTTGCCAATTCAGATTTCTTATTTTCAATACTGATTTTGAGGGTTCTCTTTTCCGTACGATGAAAGTTTATTCTTTCAATTACGAGAGATTTTGAAGCTGCAGACATTATTTTGCTGGCTTTAAAACTACTAAAAGGAGGTTTAATTCTGAAACTCTGCGGAATTAGATTTTCGAGTTTGCACTTAGTGAGAAAAGTTAAATGGTTGGTGTGCCTAGCCTTTTAGTAGTTTTAAAGCCAGCAAAATAATGTCTGCAGCTTCAAAATCTCTCGTAATTGAAAGAATAAACTTTTATCGTACGGAAAAGAGAACCCTCAAAATCAGTATTGAAAATAAGAAATCTGAATCGGCAACTTTAATTGGTTCTGAGTTTCAGAACATTTTTCAAAGCATCCAAAATAGGTTTGACAAAGAATCGGTTGATATTAAATCCATACAACAATCAAAGCTAGAAAAATTAAGACCTGTCGAAATTAGTAATAACTCTCAAAATGATGAACAGATTAATGATGCAAATAATCAGGTTGTGAATCTTTCTTCACGAAATTTGAATTCAAATGAAATTTCCGTTTTGTCTAAAGGGCTGAACTTTTCTGTTGTGCCTAAATCAGTGAGGGCGCTTGACTTTGTTACGGGGATTGAGTCCGCTGTGTCTCAGCTCCCTGAGACTCAGGGGGATCAGTTTCGGTGCGAGGCCAGCATCTTACTGAATAAAATTCCTGTCCCAAAGCCCAACCTAAAGAAAGAGGAAATCAAGGCAGTATCTATCCTTGGGAAAGATGATACTATCAAAATATTGCCCGCGGATAAAGGAAACGCTACTGTTGTCTTGGACACAGTAACATATAAAGAGAAAATATTGGAAACTCTCCAAGCTGGTAAATATACTGAACTAAATAAAGATCCTACAGAAAGTTTCGAGCGTAAAGTTGCAAGCACTCTTAGGAAGCATAAACAGTTTTTTTCTGATAAACAAAGAACTCGTTTAACACCGCATCACTCGAAGTGAAACTTGTTTTTTACTAATCAGTGATGGCAAATGTCCGCAAAAATCCTAATCAAAATATAAAATCACCATCACCAACAATGAATTTCAAACAAAGAATTGTAGGAAGGTGTTCTTTCATAGAGTGCGCTGTGGTGAAGTGGTAGCTGGTACCTATCCGCATGCCTGGTCTATGGGCGTGGATGTCTGATCCCTTTTGAGGGGATTTTCCATCCACATAAAGAATCACCTCCCTGATACATGGTGCGACGACAGTCAGAAGAAAAAAAAAACATCAGAGATACATGTTAAGTTCTTTTAAGGTTTGTCTGCAGCTCCCCCTTCAATCAAGACCCTTAATAAGGCGAACAGCTCTTTTCTGGAGGAGAAGGATGCGTTTCAGATTGCCTGCCGTAGTCCCTCCCCAAACTGTCCGCCATCTTGATATAGAGTGGCCACAACGCTGTCAGGAGCCAGTTGGAATTATTTCCGTTTGGCTTGGTTCCGATGGTCGGACGGCCAGCTGTACTGGCCACGCCCCACTTCGCGTCAGCCCGGCATTCATCATGGCGGCTCACTCCCGTCAGCTCGGGATTATTATTTCCACGCCCGGCAGCTCGGGATTGATTTTACTATAAACTTGCAACATTATCGTAGGGTATTTTCACGATTCAATGTTGAAAGCCTGCTGATCATTTAATTAAATAACTCCTCTCTAGGTTGAAGCACTCTACAGGCATCATAATTATGATGTTGGCTGGCCAAAATAAAATCCAACGAACGCTCGGATGTCCAGCAGGACTGGCCGATAAGTGCCAATACCATATGTTTTTGATTGTTTTTCTAAATTTTGCCTGATGTCTGTTAAGTGCTGCAACCTAGTGAGGAGTTATTTAACTAAATGATTAGCAGGCCTGCAACATTGAATCATGAAAATACCCTACGATAACATTGTTGGCTTACAATAAAAACAATCCCGAGCTTCAGGGCGTGAAAATAATTCCGAGGTGCCGGGAGTGAGCCGCCATGATGAATGCCGAGCTGATGCGGAGTGGGGCGTGGCCAGTACAGCTGGCTGTCCTAGTGGCGGAACCAAGCCATACAGAAATTAGTTCAGACTAGCTGCTAAGTGCGTTGTGGCGTGCGCTGGCCTTATGATCGCAAAGGGTTATCTTACTTTGTCATCAGCTGTTTGGGTTGATCGCCACAGTACATTCAAAGCTAAAATTATAATATATTCAATGTGCCAGATTGAATACACCTCAATCTATATCAAGTTTACCTGAGACCATATTTTTAAACGGGTACGAAGTGAGTACACTCTTCATTAATTTCACTTAATTGGCACAACTTTGATGCTGTACACAGTTTCGTTATAAAGGGTACGTTTTTTTTCATTTTTTCAAAATGTTGTTACCTACGACTGATAAACAACAGAGGCAAAGGAAACCGTGACTGCATAATGAGTTAATTCCGCCATGGATGAAAACATAACAAACAACAGAACCTTGTCAGACATTTGACATCAGCGTTTTCCATTGCCTTCGACGGCTTATAAAACATCGCTACGAAAATGCGCCTTTAGGTTATAAATCTGCGGCTACTCTATAATACCCAGCGACCAAAAGAAGATTTTTCTTCAGAGTGATAAAACTGAAATTCCAACATCACTTACCTTAATTAATTTCTCTAATTCCCTTCAATTCCAACAACACTTTTCTCACTTGTGACTGTTTTTATTTCGTAAATTTAAAATAAAAGGTTTTAAAGATGTGTGGCATTAAAAGATTAAAGTACAGTTGTTTTGCCAAATAAAAGGATATGTGGTACATTATTTCCCTTTGTATGCCAACAAGGCAGAAAACAGATTTTGAGATACATGGAATTAGAAGGCTGGAAGACATGCAAAATTTGTTGTACAATATTGCCCTTTTTCAACAAATATCCCATACTATGGGTTCTCTCTATAGTCTCTAGTATAGGCGAGGTTCTATCTTGCCCTTGCCTTTAGGTGGGATAAAAATTTGGGGACAAAATTATGTGAGTAGTTAAAAAACGTTTAAATTGTTCTTATATGAAATTAGAGTTAGGCCGACAAAATCTTTTGTGGAAAGTAAAAAGGGATCTCTTGTCAGAATTTCTAGTTGTTGAGTTTTTGCCATTCTTAAATTTTGGTTTGAATAGTGAATTTGGTAAAAAATTTATAATCGTATTGTTGAGTTTCTAACATTTCAACTTTACCGAATCAAAATGGAAATTTAGAGAAACCAAGGACCAAAACTTAAAATATTTTCAACATTTTAATATTCTACACATAAAAAATTAAAGGTGCCAAAATAAATCTAAAAACTAAATATTAAAATCTAAAATAAAAAAAAATTGCTCACTTCCATTTTCATAGAGGGTATTTTTGTACCACAATCAACATAAATATTAATGTAAACATTTCAAATATCATAGATAATATTTTGAAAGCTCATTAAGTATTTTGTTTTCACTTGACATAAATTGACGGCAGCGAGACTAATCACAAATCTTCTTCGTTTGTCTACACAAGAGAATCCAATCGATATTGTGCTATGAACCCTGAAGTTTGTGCTATGACAATACATCAATCCGTATTGATCGGTCAAACATCCTACACTATCTCCCATCCTTATTTCTTGCACAGGGAAGGGCCACATTTTCAGTAGGCTCAAAATCATCGACCATGTAATAAAAAAAAAACTTATTTTTAAGTTTCCCTGACTATACTCGTAGGAAAAACAATATTTTACTTAAACCTTGTAATTGTTACTTAGAAAATGAAACGTTTTTTGCATACTGATCATGTTTTTTTTCTTAAAATAAATTATGTAAACTTGAATCTAAAACCTTGTTAAAATATATGTTAATAAGGTGATGATTTAGGATGTTACAAATACTTTTTATCAGAGTATTCCTTATATTTACAGAATATTTAGAATTTTCAGAATATTTTATTTTAATTAATTTTTTTATTTAAATACATTTTTTTCCTTTTGTTCAGAATATTGTCTCTAATATCCCTTATTGTCTTTAAGTCCAAGTGACCACTTCTCTACAGCATACTGTTTTTGACTAATTAGTAATACTCCAAAATCATAATAATTTCTTTATACACAAAACAGCCAATGAATATTGATTACTTGTCTTAATATTAATTTGAAGCCAGATAATAATCGAACAGTAGCGTGAATACACAATGTGTTCATAACCCAGCAGAACTGACTAATTTGAAAACTCGATGACTGATGGTATTTTAGAAAGGTTTTTTATAACAGTTAGTATATTGAAAAATAATGTGTTTATTTCTACAAAAACTCCACTTAAGTTTTGTGACTACTATAAATAGGATATATGAGCATACAAAATAAAATATTTATATAACACAAAAAATATTTTGAATTGCAGTAGATAGCCTACTACAAAAATTATTGTTATCCCTGACAACAAACTTCCCGTGGTGTTAAAAACTTCCATAAATTGTATGACAATGTGTTTATATTGACAAGAACTCCACAAAAATATTGTACATTAGTCATTTGAGTGTTTGATATCAGAAATATGTGCATACAAAATATTTAAATGTAACATGAAGCCTTATGCGACTCACGGTCGAAAACGTCTCTAAAGAAATGTTCATTGAACTGACTAAGGGTTAGAGAGTAACAGTGAGTTACGATGTTCCTGGAAATATGTACATGAGGCACAGTGATGGCAAGCCCTTTCAACACCAAAAATATATGACTTAATTTTCCAAAAAAAAAACAAAAAACTATTAACCTGGTCATTTAGACAGGTATGTCAGTACTCCTGAGTTAAGAATTCTAGCAGATATATTTTAATACCCCCTTTGCAGCAGACCTGCATACTCAGCGAATTTCAAATGTAAAACAACATATTTCAATCCAACACAGTGAGATTTTACATGATTTTGAAAGGTCCATAAGAATAACATGGGGAATGAGTATGCAGGTTTGCTGCTACGGGTATACTAAAACTGGGTGATTTTAATTCAATATTTAGTAGATCTGAACTAGAAGAAGCCATTTACCAAGTTTTAGCGAATTTCCTTAAAGGAATAAGCTATTACGGTAGTACTCATGGTAAGACCTAAGTCCGAGACCATGCTATTTTTTCATTTTGGGGTCCCCAGAAGCAAAAAACACCATTCGTTTGAATTTATATATATATATATATATATATATATATATATATCTATGTGTCTGTTAGCACGATAGCGGCCGCAAAAATGGTCCGATCTTTATGAAATTTGGTACGGACATGTAAAGTGGTAATCAATTGGACGAGTTCGTGAACCAGCCCGATCGGACCACCGGAAGGGGGGGGTAAAGGGGAATAAACCCCCCCAAAAATGGGTTTTTTGAGTTTTTTACATAGAAAAATAAAATTTATCGAATTTTTGTGGGCACCATTGAATTCAGCTCAAAAAAAATAAACAATTTAGTATTTTTAATCACTGCTCTATGTCCACTGGTTACCGAGATATTGAAAGTGGAAAGACAGTACGTTGTCCCAATGTTAACCTTATGGGAAATAAGTAAAACTAGTCGTTTCCAGTTAATAAAATTAACTATTTAAATGATGAGAGAAAATTTTGTCAACTTTGAGCACGCATATATTATACAGTTTGCAAAATACTGGATATCAATATCAGTTTAATTCTTATAAGTTTATGTTATCTTGGTGTTATTATGATTTTAGTTTGGTTTTCTCTTTAATTTCCATATTTGTTCTGATGATTCCTAAAATTTTGAAGTTTTGCCTGCTGTCTTACGATTTTTATTTTTTCTAAATGGAATATAATTATTGTTTAAGATTTGTTTTGGGCTAAAATGAAGTATAATAATCAATATTTGCTCTCCATCGAGGTACAGCATAGTTGTTGTGTTTATAGATTTTCCATTTGTGAATTTCTTCGGGCTGTGTAGAAGTGGTCTCGAACCTGAATGTGAGATTTAATTTGTTCCTTTTGATATTTGTTCTGATGATTCCTAAAATTTTGAAGTTTTGCCTGCTGTCTTACGATTTTTATTTTTTCTAAATGGAATATAATTATTGTTTAAGATTTGTTTTGGGCTAAAATGAAGTATAATAATCAATATTTGCTCTCCATCGAGGTACAGCATAGTTGTTGTGTTTATAGATTTTCCATTTGTGAATTTCTTCGGGCTGTGTAGAAGTGGTCTCGAACCTGAATGTGAGATTTAATTTGTTCCTTTTGATTTTCGCTTTATCATCAACTTTTCCTCGAACTCCCAACATCCAAAATGCATACTTCTCTTCATATGGTTCACAGTTTTCTTTCTTTAATTTGTTCACATACACATTCTAATGTCTGCAACAATTTTAGTAGGGCCTCTGGCAATCTTCACCGTTACAGGTCGTCTTCAGGAAATCCCGCCATTCCCTGGATTTAGTCCATACTTCTTCAACATTGGCATTTAGGACTTGCTTGTACGTAAAAAATATTGTTTTCTCTTTTTGTGGCTGGGAGGCCCATAGTTAAAACTCTGTCTCCTTCAAAACTCGAATAATTGGTTATGGATAAGTAATTACTTCTATCATAAGGTATATTTCCTTTTTAAGCGAACCAGTAATCATACCTCCCAAGCTATCCTCCTTATTCCTAATCCTTCGTATTTCTTGTTGGAGTGTAAAACCCTTCTTGAAGTACCACTTGGAAGTTGAAACACTTTTTTAAATAGAACTTCTTATTCGTTTGTCTCCGTCTTTAAAGAACTGATCAGGAATTTATTTTAGACAGGCAGTTTGAAGTGAATATATTTGTTTGGTATTGGTGAAATTAAATTTATTGGTTTACTTTATTACGTTTTTTACACCCACTTTTAAAAATTATTTTATGTGACTGATTCTCTACTACTGATTTATTTTCTACAACAGATTTAAATTTTATTTGAATATTATATTTCAATATTAATAATCCACCAATATATGAATGCTTTCATAAAGTAGTTGTAAACTAAAAAAATAACCAAAAATGTAAATAAATATCAAAGTGACAGAAGGTAGACATTAAGGTTTTTCTCAAGCCAGCTGTTAATTAAAATAAAAAGAATTTATATAAACCATATGTTTGGTAAAATATACTTCCATTTAAAATACATGGGAACTTTAAAGTCCAGTGGGGCAAAGCACATTGAACTTAGGATTACAAAAATTATTCCATAACCTCTACAGACAATTCCCTTTAATTTGACACCTCAATCATCAAAATCGGTTCATAAATAAAGGAGTTTTGCTGTACACAAGAAATTCCTTAGCAAATTAGTATAATAGATTCTATATCTCGGTTATTTCTCAACATATCTTGTTAAAACTTGGTAAATAGCTTCTTCTAGTTCAGATCTACTAAATATTGAATTAAAACCACCCAGTTTTAATATACCTGTTGCAGCAAACCTGCATACTCATTCCCCATGTTATTCTTATGGAGCTTACCAAAACATGTCAAATCTTGCTATGTTTGATTGAAATATGTTGTTTTGCATTTGAAATTCGCTGAGTATGCAGGTCTGCTGCAACGGGGGTATTATTAAGATATGTTGAGAAGCGAGATATTGAATTTTACTATTTCCCACAAGGTTAACATTGGGATAACGTACTGTGTTTACTACTTTCAATAACTCGGTAACCAATGGACACAGAGCAGTGATTCAAAACACTTTATTGTTTGTTTTTTTGTGCTGAATTCAAAGGTGCAAACTAAAATTGGATTATTTTTATTTTTCATTGTAAAAAAACTCAAAAAATCCATTTTTTAGGGTTACCCCCCTTTACCCCCCCCCCCCTTCTGGTAGTCCGATCAGGCTGGTTTACGGACTCGTCCGAATAATTACTACTTTACACATCCATGCCAAATTTCATTAGGATCGGGCCATTTTTACATGAGTTATCGTGCTTAAAGACATGTAGATACATATATATGTATGAAAATGAACGAATAGTGTTTTTTGCTTCTGGGGGCCCAAAAACGAAACGTTATCAGGGTTCTGGGCTAAGGTCTTACCATGAGTACTACGGTATTAGCTTCTTCCCTATAGGAAAAAATTCGCAAAAATAAAAAAAAAACCAAGTTTCGTGTACACACTGGGTGGTGACAACTCACTGGACGGAGTAGCGACACTGGGGGTCCAGAAACAGAGTGACGTAGGGGTTGGGGCCAGTCCACTCCGCGGGTCTGGCCGTGTGAAGGAGGACGGGCAGGACTGTGGACGGACTGTTCCTGAAATATTAAACAATCATTACGTGTAAGACTATATTACTTACTTTAAATTAGACAACAGCTCAAAATGTAATTTAACATGCTCAGTACATGTTTCAGCGCGAGGCACCATCATCAACTAGGCACAAGAAGTGAAGTTTACACCAAACGGCTTCATCATTGAATTAAAAACACCGAACACAGATTACATTAAAATCACAAACATAATTGGAGCGCTTTCGGCTTCTCGCCGTTAACAACTGCTACTTGAAGCCAAAGTAGTAGTAGACACCTTGTATAAAGAATGAAATCGAATGAAACCTACTTGAGTACGACGCTGTAGTGCTGGTGGCTCCAGGGGACGCGCAGTGTTGCCACCGCCTGGTGACTCGTGTTGGCGCCACTGTCCCCACACTCGGCCCGCAGCGACAGTTGGTAGCCCTGCCACGGCCGCTCCAGCCTCGGCAGTTCCAGCGAGTAGAACACCGCCTCCCTGCAACCGAGCATTGAACAAAGTAAAAAATAAAATCCGTTTCTTTGTTTGAAATTCATTGTTGGTGATGGTGATTTCATTTTGTATTGTCCCGGGAGGGACTAGTGGGCGTTATAACGGAATGGCTTGTCAGGATATTTTTAGGAAAGGAATTTGAGCTTAAAGGATAACCCAATAGAAAACAACATTGCGGTTAGTGAGGCTATATATTAAGAGAAGTTACTTACAGTCAGTTACATGGCACTGATGACACACAATAAGGAAAATTACAGAGTCACCGGGGTGGTGACCACCAGCAGTACTACTATGAGACTGAGAGGGGAAGCCTCAGCCCCCCCCCCTGTATATATACCCTAAAATCAGCGGATTTTAGGGTATATATACTAATACTTAGGTATGCGGAGGCGTACCCCCATAACCTTCCAGGATGTCGGCATCGTCACTGTCCAGACGGAGATGCCTACATCCTGGCTACAAAATACGAATACAAATGTGATACAGTAAAGATGAAACGATACAAGGTCTGACACGTTACATAGTGTGGATATCTTGCAAATTAAATTAGACAAGGGTATAAAGTCTTGTATAATAAGAAAATAAAAAGAATATAAACCAACATAGCTCTGGTGAAACTCTGTGGTGAAATTCAGGATACTACAATTTTTTGATTTGGATTTTTGTGGATATTTGCCATCACCAATTAGTAAAACACAAGTTTCACGACGTTTCGGGATCTGAAATCTGATCCCGTTTTCAGGTGGAACAAAACCTAGAACATAACAAGATTAGTAACACATAGCCAGGGAAACCTGGACAAAAACACAGCTAAAACAGAGAACTGTAAAAGCAGTCACAAAAACACTATGCTGGTAAGAAAAACAATAACACAAAATAACACAGAAATCATAAGTATCAAGATTCACCATACAGGAGAGAGCACGTCCACACCCAATCTCAGCTCAGCTCTGATTGGGTGTGGACGTGCTCTCTCCTGTCTGGTAAATCTTGATACTTGTGATTTCTGTGTTATTTTGTGTTATTGTTTTCCTTTTCAGCATAGTGTTTCTGTTCCCCCCCCCCCAAGATCCCCAGATTTGACCCCTCTATATAATTTTCTTTTGGGATACATAAAAAGAAAAAAGTAAGGCTTACAAAAACAATTCCCAGGATATTCAGCACCTCAAAACAAACATAACAAATTTAATGCAAGAAATTCAAAGACATACCTTGCAACACGTGTTAAGGAATTTGATGTAGAGAGCATAACTTTGTACAAATGCCAATGGCGGATTATTTGAACACTTAATGTAAACTAAATGTGAAAAACTTAAATAATAGGTTGTATCAAATGTAAAAACTGACAAAACAATAGCCATTTCTTATTTACATGTGCATTATTCAATCTTAAAAATGGGTTGTGTTAAAAAAAAACACCCTGTACAAGCATTAAGTCTATGATTGCAAGCTACTAAAAGTCAGGCTTACAAATGAGCCTACATATGCAATAGGGATCCAAACCACTGCATAGTCAAACTGAGAAAAACAAGGTTAAATTTTCTACTTCATTATTAATTCCTGTCTAATTTTAAAGTTATAAATTTGCATTGTATGTATAAAAGTGACTCTCCTCTATTTATAAATGATAGGTTTAATGTCATAGTCCATATATTCCCTTTGTTATTAATTGTTTTGTGGCTTGGATCCTTTTTGAATAAAGACGTTTAGGGCAATGTATACATTGATTAGACGGTCCAAGCCACAGGTGTTGTGTTGTGTCAGTTTTCAGGTGATTTTGCAAACAAGATCCAGTCAACTGAAACCAAAAAACAAGAAACAAGCTACAAATACAAAAAATAAGTTACAAACAAACTCAATAATCTTCTTATGTCATTCACTAGTTATTTGTAATTTACTCTTGTACTTGTAATTGTAAGTAATAACTAAGTAATCTCTCAAAGAACAAGCCATTGGATCCTTATTGCTAAACCTGAAAGTATCATTACAGATATGTGGGTTGGTTCCAAGCAAGATTTTACTGCTTAAATAAGCTAAATTTGGTCAGATCATTTTTGCATAAAATAAATCAATGTTTCTTTTATTTGGAAATTACCAAAACACAACATTTTAATATTTGTGGGTTGGATCCCTATTGCATATGTAGGCTCAAATTATCATTAAGTAAGTAGAAGGATTAGGTTTTACTACAGAAAACAGGTTTATATTTTGAAATTTTTAACAAAAAACCTTCTTGTACATCAAAGGTTTCATAGAAATTCCTGCAAAAAAAACTATGAAAACCATTTTAAAAGCTTCAATTTCTAATCCTATGAATTTGTACATTTATTGCATTAAATATATTTCTGTAGGATTACAAAAATTAAGTTGGTAAAGGCCTACTCACAGAGGTCAACAGTTGTAAACTGCTTAATTTTTACCGAATCACAAAGACATTTAAGAATAGCTCTTAATCGTTTGTAAGCTCCATGAATAAGCTACTTGAGTGAACTCTGTGATTGGTGAAATACCTGTCGGTCGTGTCGGTGACGAGGGTTGGTTGTGGCCAGTACCAGGTGGGCAGGGCAGCGGCGAGCGACCGGTCTTTTGCGGAGAACACGTCGTAACTGACTGTCGTCTGGTGACATGCGACAAGACACATCAGTGACAACAGACAGCAAGCTGTATGAGTAACCTGTACCTATGACTCAAGGTCTGTAGAGAAGAAGGGAATAGGAGAGTAATCAATTGTACTCAAACAGGTTGTTTTAGTCAAAAATGTAAATAAATACAACTTCAATACACCGAAAACCTAAAACTTCCAGCTGAGACAAAAAAATTATTCTGATCGATCAGAGGAAGCACATTACTGACAATTCAATCGAGGCTATATTTTCACCCATTAAAGTAATAGAGTTTTATCACTTTGACGTACCAATATTTTTTTAAGTTTTAATTTTCATATGTTTATTTTGTCTGTATTATTTCTAATATTATGTCCTTTTTGATTGTCCATATGTATTGACAATATGCTGATCTAATAATTAATAAAAAAAGCGTGTCCTCCTCCTCCTCTATACAAGGGTAAAAAGAAGCAAAACAGGTGTCCACTGCAATCCCTATTAAACGTACAAATGTCGTTTGCTTTCACCCAAGCCAGTCACCGTTTATTTTAGCTGGGCCCTCCCGCCAACTTTACCACGCATTTGCAAGCCTAATAGGTACTGCGCATGGTCAAGAATCAAACCCACACACCTCTGAACGACTGCAACGCTAAACTCGTCAGGACAACACGTTAGCCACTCAGCCATCAGTGCCACTGTCGACCAGGAAACAATTGGCGCATAAAGCCTACAGTCGACAGTAGCAGCTAACCAGTGAATTATTAGGCCCAGCTAGGGGTGTGCGAATATTCGAACTTCGAACTTTTTCGAATCGAATATCACGATATTCGATTCGATTCGAGATTGCAAAGAAGTTCGATATGACCGAATCGAATATTTAAAGGACTGGCATGAAATCAAAAGTAGGTGAAAACGTACCCATTTTCAAAATAAAAGTACGTTTTTTGTAGTTGCAAACAACTACGAATCCATTTTCTACATCAGAAACAGTTGCGTCCTCACGTGGACAGACGACAGATGAATAGCTGCTGTAAAATAATACTGATGTCGCAGTTTTGCCACCAAATTCCCTCTGCCGTGTTGATCAGTCGTGCAGTACTTAGGTTAATATACTGCATGATACCCGACGGGACAACGAATTTTTTCGTAAGATAAATTCTCGTATCACAGCATTAAATCATATAAAAAATAATAGTCCATCCTTCATCAGTTCTGTCTCGACCAGTATCCGATACCGACGAAACATCAGTTGAGTTGGTAAAAGAGAGAATTGCAATCAAGACCAATCAGAGTTCACCGATGACCGACAGTGTCCAGAGTCGTCTTCAGTTGCCAAAACGAAATGTCCCGTAAATACCCCATTAATAAATAGTCGTGTTGGTGTTTCTTACGACTTTTTCAGGCCGTAAATATCTTAAACGGAATCCGGGACCACCATCGCTTCCAACTTTGATACGATGAAGTACAATAATTTTGAGCTGGCAAAGAGTTGGCGGATCTGTTTATTATTTGTCTTTTCGTTTTCGAATTTCGTCGTCGTTCTAAACTTCGTCTGCTTTTGCTTTTGAAGTTTAGTTGTTGTTAATAACTCGAAAACGTCTATCGCGTGTTTGTTTCAATTGCTCAGATTTCTTTATTTTTCAAATAAGCAATTACGTAGAAATAGAAACGTTGAATGATCAAAAATTGGTTTTATTTTGTTGAAATCTGACGAATCAGGCGGAGCGTGTTTATTTTTGATACGTGATTAAAATGGTCATTTTTAGATAACGGTACAATGTTGGTTTGACAACTTAAGCTTATGATAATAATTAATGAATTTGCTTGCTGTTTGTAATGTAAAACAAATAAACTTTATTGTAAGTAAATGGCAATTGTAAATTATCTTAAAATTTAGGTTAAGTTTACTGGTCTGGCTTTTATTATATTTTACAGTATTACTTGAGGAGAATCAAAATCTTTGTCCTCAGGCATTAATGCACAAATAAAATTGTAAGGCTTTATTCAAATATGAAGTAGTTGGTGAACCAAGTTTTATGTGTAATTCTTTGGTCTAATCCCTTAAGCCTAGTCCCTGATCAAATAATTTATTGGTTCATTAAAAGGAACAAAGGGATGCAGAGGCCTAAAAGTGAACAAATTTAGGTTGCAGTAGAAAAGGAATTATTAAGTAGCCAATTCCTGAAATTGCCACTATAGGCCTAATTATGCTTATTCAAATGAATATTACCTATGCTTAAGAGGAATCCATGGGCGTAATTTCAGCATTTCGATTGGAGGGGCAAGATCTTCTAGGTCATTGCCTCATCCTGATTTGATTGCATACACCATATACCCCCCCCCCCTTGCAATAGCAGTTCGTACTGAAGAATATGGGTTGGTACTTAGGTACTACACGGAGGCCACCTTTATACAGCGCGCTGCGGCGGTTATGTTAGGTCAGTTTATCATAAATATGTTAATAGTACTTTCCTCGTTTCGTTACGAATCGAACGATACCAGATGAGTCATACTTTTGCCCGCCAAATATCCTTGAAATAGGCTAAGGTCACGTCATTGATCGGAGCGCTCGCATCACTTGTCAAGAGATTTAGCAGGCGAAAGTATGACTCATCTGCTATCGTTCGTTTCATAACGAAACAAGGAAAGTCCTACTAACATATTTATGATAACCTAACTCAACATAACCGCCGCAGCGCGCTGAATAAGGGTGGCGATCGGGTAAAGTCGCTAGTGGCGGCGGCGACTCGATAAACTCAATCTTCACCAACATCGCTGTCTTCTGGGAAGCAGAAAACAAAGACCGCTTATCATAATTATGTCCAATTTGGAAAGTAAGTCAATTAAAGCATGTTCTTTCCAATTACAAAGTTATTTTTGGTAATAAATAAAAATCTCTAAAAATAGTGGCCTCCGTATAATACCAAAGTATCTATGGGGTATATACACTGCCAATGCATATTATTTTCTTTATATCTAACTAGCTAAAGTTCATATCCAACCACGATATCACAACACAATGTGAACTTATAATCACCATTCACTTCACTCAGAGCCGTAACCAGAAAAAAATTGGGGCGTTTGGGCTCCGCGGTTACAGGAAGTGAAAAAAATAACTTTCTAACCTTTCATTTAAGTGCAATTTCAACATTGGCTATGGCCTTTCAACATTGGCTATGGCCTTAACTTCAGTCAGTAATTGTACTATTTATTTGTAAAACTGCCTCACTGCAGTCAAAGCAGACACACCAACTGTTCTTCATATGACTGGCGATTGACTGTTCCTATACTCTTTATCTCTAACGTCCTGTTGCATTACACAGGATTTGGCATTTATTATTTACCCGCCAACTCTATTGATAATCCTCACTTTTACCCGGTTTTTCGGCATTAATCCCTGCAAAATCCCCCCCCAAGGACCAAAATCCGGGTAGTTAGCCGAAAAAACACCTAATGACTTTAAAAACACCAAATACCAGACTTTTTCTCACCTTACATGGACATTGAATATTTGCAAAGCAAATCACAATTCGAAAATCCCCGCGCGGCTTTACCCGCTTTTTATGTATTTAGGATGCCGAGTAAATCCCCGCAGCTCAAGTCTAAAATCCCCGATTTTACTCGATTTTCTTAATCATGTTAATTAAGTACCCGAACGGTCAACAAAAAACCCACTAACCGGGCTATTACCCAGTTTCTGGTTACACTGCATCGAAATAACCAATACAACCAAACCAAATGCATAACGCCAACTTTCGTTTGAAAAATAAAATATCTAGAGTTCCAAAAAATCCTTGTACCTCGATCGTCAAAAATCCCCGATTTCACCCATTGTTTAATATCCATAGGTTGATGAGTGAATTTCCTCAACCCAGGTCTTAAATCCCCGGTTATACCCGGTTTTTCTTAATCACTGCCAAAACTCCGCACGGCCTCCAAAATACCCGAAAACCGGGTAAATGCCCGGTTTTGGTAACATTGCTAACGGCTGTGACAGATCGGGGCCACAGACCCTGTCTGACACTATGTCTTCTGGGCCCGATGTCAGACAGGGTTGCCAGTCCAGTCGACCCATTGTCAACCGCCCTTCAAAATAACTTAACACATGGATTGACTTGGAGATTCAATGGATGGTTTACATAACAAACTTGAATATATGACGAGTTCAGTGATGGTAATCCTGATGAAATGGTTAGATAAATAAACAGTACTTTTAACTGTTGCGTATGGTTATGATAGTTGATTATTTTGTAATTTTCCCTTATTCGCTGGTTCAAAATTCCTCACAAAACCTATATCCCGCCCAAAAAATCATGCCCCCCAAAAATTTTGATGGCGGAAATTGCGCCATTTCCCCCCCCCCCTTCTGGGCACCCCTGGTGAGCAGTGTCTTATGACAGGCTCTGAGCAGCACTACAGAGTTTAGAGGTTGGCCATCGTGGAGCGTTAGTTCATTGGTGGACGTGTCATTTGGCGTGGGAGTGGGTTCTCGTCGACCGGCACGCCATAGTGGATAGCGTGTATGTCTGTATTCGTTCGCCAAACGTATCCTTGTAAATTTGCAATCGGACTTCAAACAAAACTACGCCACCAGCGTACTTTTACGGCATGTCGAAGAGACTCATATTAATGCAAAATTTATGTCAATAATAATATAATTTTACAACTTGAAAAAACATGATTAAAAACCATGTCACTTTTCGTTATTTATACCTAAAAATTAATTTTAATTTTCAAATTTTTGGGGGGGCAACTGCCCCCCCTTGCCCCCCCCGAATTACGCCTATGGAGGAATCAATAAATTTCTAAATTCTTAACAATTGATTAGTTGTACCTTTGTGTACTTTAGTAATTGATATTTGACCTATATTATTTTGACATGTTATAATACTATTAATAATTAAATAAGATAAATACAGGGAGGAGAGGGAAAAGTAAAGGACAAGAGTAAAGAAAACACAATGAAATAACACTTTTGCTTTGATAACATTATATTAATTACCTATTGAATAGTTGCTAAAAAATGCTTGGTAATTTGCTGAGTATACAGATTTGCTGCAAAAGGGTATTTATACTTACATGCTGTGATTTAAAATTTGATCTCATTTGAACAAATAACCATTATCATAAATATTCGTTTTGAAAATATTCGATATTCGGAATAGTTATAAACTATTTGATTCAATTCGATTCGAACCAAAAAATCACTATTCGCACACCCCTAGGTCCAGCCATCACTAACAGCACCTGGAGGTCATATAAATCCTTCAACTTCTGTCAACGTATGCCAATGGGTTAAACCGGAAATAAATATGTCTATGATATTACAAGCTTAGGTTCGACAGGCCTCAAGGGAGTGTTGCAAGCAACTTGAGTATAATGATACTATTATTCTCTTCTAATCCACAGACCTTGTTTTTGACTAAGTTACCTAATCTAACCTATAAGGCCTGGCTTTAGAGAATAATTTTTGTCTAAGCCAGTATTAAAAGTTAAAGTTAACTAAGATATTGTATCAATAGTGTTTTTGTCAACTTATCTTAGCCAAACTGTGCATCTATGAATGACTAATGGTTGTTGTCTACACAGCTAAACGTTATATCGCTTCCACCAAAGCCTGAAGTTAAACGAATGAATAGTAGTTGCTTTCTACATAGCTAAAATTTATGTTGCTTACACCAGAACAGATGAATGAATGATTAATCATTGCTTTCTACATAGCTAAAAGTTACATCGCCTTCACCAGAAGCTTCAGTTAATAGATGTTGACATCAGCACACTTTGTTGCTGGCTTACTGTAAATTTGATCTCTTTTAATCCTGGCTCAGAAAAAAAAACAACAACCTGTTACACATTTCATAATGGGAATGGAAAGTCTACTGTGTATGCAAAGTCAATGTTTTATCAAAGGTGGACATGGACCGATAACTTTATGGGAGGGAGGGTATTTCAACAGGTAATTGTTATTGTTCGCTAATGAAATATTTTTTTTGTTTTTTTTACAAAGCAAGGATAGTTTATGGAGCCAAAGATTCAAGGTAAGTGCCCCCGGATGATAGGCTCGCCTGGGGTTAGATGCAGAGATCGGAGGGGTCGCTTGCTCGGGGACTCTTCATCCTTCGTCGGATGAGGACCTACGGCAGCATCCCTCTGTCCAAGCTTGTTTACCATAGTCTTTTTGAACAGCACATTTCATACTCATTATTTTGTGGGGTTCAGTCAAGGGTCTTTGAAAAAAATTTCATATGGCCAAAAAAGCCATAATAGCTATCCTAGGAGTGCCACCTCATGTTAGTTGTAGGGATTCATTTATTCAGCTTGGCCTCTTGACAGTTCCTTGTCAGTTCAATTTTGAATCTGTTATGTATATTAAATCACAGAACATAAAACCAGTTTTTAACAATAATTTTTTATATACAACAGAAGAAAAAAGGTACACATGCACAACAGCATAAACTCAAACTTTTTTAACACAACCCACATAATTTAGGTCTCAAATTATTTTAGGCACTACCACAAAATCTCCAATCAATTCAGAAAATTTCAAAATTTTAAATTTAATTTAAATTATTTTTTATTTAGAACAGTTTCTAAGATATGGACTCCTTTCTAAATTTCAACAAAATTCCTTAAGTCTAGTTGTTAGAATTTTACCGAGTATAGTTATTCTTTTTATTCCTTATTTAGACTAAATCTTGACCTGCCCAACTCCTCCCACGGGACTACGGATGGAACACTTGAGTATTCAAGTACATGCAGGAGGGATGTAAATTAAGAACAATTCACCTTAGACTTAGGATTCTGAATCATCCAGTCCAACTTATTCATTAAATGGGTTTTAGCAGATTTTACACAAGCACACACAAAAATTATTATTAAAAAGTGTAAGCAAGTAGGCTACTGCTCACACTTTTAATGACCCAAACTATTCAACTGTACAAATGGCATGCAATGTCTTATATAGGTAGTACTACCATTAAATGTTTAAAATTCTCTTTTAAGAAACGGCTTAATTGGTATACTCATCATGCTTATGTTGGAGGAGAATGCTAAGACCAGGTATCAAAGGTCCAATAATTGTTACAATGTAAAAAATCTAAGTAGTCGGAGTGCAAAGAAAATCCACAAAAGGGACTCTGTATGTGCACTTTATAATTTTTAAATGTATCCGCTAAAAAAGTCAGTAAAAACATTATTCTGTGTACTTCTCAGTTTAGTCTATAGGCTTAGTGGCTCTAAAACAATTAGAAACAAGAATTTCATGCATATTTAATCCAATTCAAACTCCCTTTACTCACGTTATAAACTAATATAGAACCAAAAGAATCGTGTGGACAGAGAAGGTATGCTTTAATCTACTGTACAATTTCTACAAAAAATATATATATATATATATCCTGATCGAAAATCAGAGAATTAAAATCAGAGTTGATCCAGCAAGACAAAAGTACAAAGCCTTGTGAATAAGAAGGAGTAAGAGAATAAAGCCTTGTTGCTTAGACATATGTTTACCTCGTTTTTATTTTGATGAACTACCTGCTGACAATATATTATCTTAAAGGAGTTTATTATAAAATTTAGCACCCATATAAAATGTTGATTTTTGTAAACAGTTTCAGTTTATGAAAATGTAAAGCTAATTCCCCCACTTCAAGTTTTATATTTGGGTTGTCCCTTATTGATTTTAAATAATGTATTTCTTAGTGACAAAACGGATTCAGAAATGTTCATTCCATGAACGAGCATTATGTTTAAGTAAACACAATGTTCTTTGACTAGAGTTTTTGATTCCAAAAAAAAGTAATTTTATGGCTTTTTGTCATTTTGAAATCACATTGTAATCAAGATCACTAATGAATGTGGCTCCATAGAAAAAAGTCCCAACAAAATTATTGAACGAATGTGTACAGAATAACTTTTCCTGTGCACAAATTATAAATAAGAACGTCATAAACAAGCTGGTAAGCGATCATGGTCTGTCAGGAGAGTCGGGCTTACCTGGTGGTTAAAACTGCTGAAGAGCACACAAAAGATAATTTGTTTTATGTTCTGTATCTTTTTGTGCTCTTCAGCAATTTTAACCTCTTTGCAAGCCTGCTGATTCTCCTATAAAACCCTGTCATCTTACAACTCGGGCCTAGAGCCCGACCTCCAACAAAATGAGAACTGATATTTCACACTTTCACGGGGAGATCATTTACAAGATGAGGGATCATTTACAGTAAGAGGGTGGAAACAGGAAATGCCACAAGTACCTAGGGTCGGAACGCAAGCGACAGGGGACATGCGACATGCGACATGCAAATGTTGTGTCGCGTACCGGGTCGTCGCTCGCGACCAGTCGGATGACCAGGTAGTGGAGGCCTCGCAACTGCAGGTCGCGAAGACTGACCAGCACGACCTTCTGTCTGCGACCCTTAGTTGGCGCGATGCGACCCAGACTCGACAGGTTCTCTCCGACCGCGCTGCAGCATGGCAAATATGTGTTAAGACAAGATAAGACGAGACAAGACAAAGACAAGACAAAATTCTCCTTATTTCCATATACATAGAGTACAGTAATGGCGTCATTTAAATTTTATCAGTGAGGTTGACTTCTTTGCTCCAGGTAATCTTCAATAGAGTAGAACTCCCTCTGCAGCAGCCAGTCAAGTAGAGATTCTTTGAAGGTCCTGTTGCCTATCTGTTGTTTCAGATCTGGTGGAAGGGTGTTGAAAAGTTTAGCTCCAATGTAGGTAGGTTTTTTTTGTAGGCAGTTAGATGTGTGGGAATTCTGTAGTTAATTTTGTTTCTCGTGTCACAAGAATGAGCCTCTGACAAGTTGGCAACATGCATTATTACCTCAGAAATGTACAGGTTAGCTACTGTTTACAATTTCAGCCTTTTGAATCCTCCCCAAAAGGCAATGCGACATGCTGATGTTGTGTCGCGTACCGGGTCGTCGCTCGAGTCACGAAAAACCCAGGTCAGCCATTATCCTGATCGCTTTTTTTTGAAGAAGCAGTACCCTATGTAGGTTTCCCTAAGATGAGAACTCCCAAATAATCAGCCCATAGCGCATTTGGGACTCAAATAGTGCAAAACAAGCTGTTCTTGAAGTTTCTGTGTTGCTGATGTGTTTGAGTCGTCTGATAACATATAGGGCAGTGCTAAGTTTATCGCACAGCTGGTGCCAGAATCAGCCGGATGACCAGGTAGTTGAGGCCTCGCAACTGCAGGTCGCGAAGACTGACCAGCGCGACCTTCTGTCTGCGACCCTTGGTTGGTGCAATGCGACCCAGACTTGACAGATTCTCTCCGACCGCGCTGCAGCATGGCAAATATGTGTGACAACGGGGACCTTTTCCGTTAATTCACTACAAATACTTTTAGCGAATTTCCTCTACAGGGAAGAAGCTATTACCGTATATATTAGCATATATTAGTTATTACCGAAGGTCTCATGGAAAGACCTAGGCCCAGGACCATTATAAGTTTTTGTTTTGGGGTCACTAGAAGCCAAAAAAACCATTCATACAAATATATATATATATATATATATATATATATATACAGGGTGTCCCGTAACTATATGGACAAACATATATAGCGTTATAGCTTCGGTCAAGACAAACACATTTCACCATAGGAACATGGGTCTATGGTGCCTAGTTTTCCGTCTGTCTGTCTGTATGTGTTTTTACAAACAAATTCATAACTCCTAAATAGTTTGAGGTACAGCGTTGAGATTTTGCTCAAATGTATATCTTATTAGGATCTATCTTCGTTTAAAATTACACCAAAATATCATCAACCGTTTCAAAATGGCGGCCATTTAAATTATTTGATGCCAAATTTCACAAAAACCGTTAATTTAAACAAACAATTGCAAGGTACATAACAGTAAGTCCATTTTGTGTAGTTTTTAATGATACCTTATTTGTTGAGATTGGATAAATATTTACTGAGAAATTAAATTTTTTCGTAATGCCTGACCACTTTTCTCCATTTAAACAATGTTAAAATTAAGGGGTGTCCAACTTAAGTGTGCCACCATTGGTATCTCAGAAACTATTGGATTTAGAGATAACTTTAAATGGGGGACTTAACCTACTTTTTTAAGACATTTAAAAATATGAATTCCATTTTCTTGTAAATGGCCGCCATTTTCCAATATGGCGGACAACTTTGATTTTTCTTATGGAACACCCTGTATTTTATTGCTTACTTGGATTCTATGCTTAATTTTAAGAACTTTTTATTCTTTGGCATTTTTTCCTAAACTCAATAGTTAAGTGGATATAAACCGTTAAAGTCTGATTTTTAACACCCCGTATTTTAACATTGCTTATATGGGAAAAAGTGGACATGCATTACGAAAAAAACTAATTTCTCAGTAAATCTTTATCCAATCTTAACAAATAAGGTATCATTGAAAACTACATAAAATGGACTTAATTTTATGTTCCTTGCAATTAATTTTTTATTTAAGTTAATGGTTTTCGTGAAATTTGGCATCAAAAAATTAAAATGGCCGCCATTTTAAAACGGTTAATGATAATTTGGTGTAATTTTAGAGGAAGATACATCCTAATAAGATGAACATTTGTGCTAAATCTCAACGCTGTACCTCAAACCGTTTAGGAGTTATGAATTTGTTTGTTAGACAGACAGACGGAAAACCAGGCGCCAGAGACCCATGTTCCTATGGTGAAATGTGTTTGTCTTGACCTAAGCTATAACGCTATATACACTTGTCCAGATAGTTACGGGACACCCAACTTTTTGTTTTCAAACAATTAAAATGGGATAAATTTGTGCGATTTAGTGTAAGCCCGCTGCCGTTTTACCGGTGAAGCGCCTGCTCGAGGGTTGAATAAAAACTAAGATAAAAGCAATAATTCACTAACCTTAGGGTAAAAAACTCTAATATTGTCTTATGTTACAGAGGCAATAACATTTTTGACGTCTTCACTCTATTGTTAAGTTTTAATAATCTTGCCCAAGGGAACGAACAGTGTTTGATTTACATGCTGTCGCCATCAACAAATACTTTTAATTTTTAGCTAAAACCAACCCGTTTCGTTTCTTGACCAGTTTAGTTGCTATTGCCGTTAATGGTGATATAAAACAACAACCTACTAATTATGTAAATCTATGATCCTGATCTATCTTAAAAGAACCAATGATCTGTCTTAAAATAATCAATAAACTGTTTAGTTTATGAAAATATTAGCTTTGCCAATTTCACTAGCTGGGGCCTATTGCACAATAAATTACAAGTTAGTAAAATCCGTGATGTACCATCTCTGACTGTATGATTTACTGATATTATTAACTTAGTACCTGGGGCCTATTGCACAATAAATTACGAGTTAATAATATCAGCAAATCGTCCAACCAGAGTTGGTAGATCATTGATATTTTTGTAAATTATTGTGCAATAAGCCCCTCTGGTTTGCCCTTACTTGGTATTATTTCATGTTTACCAGTTTATCCAATCAATATAAAAGGTTTCAGAGTCATGATTTTTATAAATACACTTTTTTATTGCTCCATATAATCTTTTTCCCATACACTGTATTTTTCATATATGGCTAGTTTGTAAACAGCTGTTAAAATTACTTTATTTGCTGACATTTTGTTGTTTATTTTGTTGCAAGAATAGCAACCAGTAAGGCCCAATATTAAATTTTTCCGACTTTAAAATTCATTTCATCACATTATTAGTTTTCCTCTGGCCAAATAACCTGGCCAAATAAAACTTGTTTTTGAGTCAGATATTAGTTATTTCCAAACTTTCAAAGAAATCTTCAGAGCCGTTTTTGAGATGATTGTGCAACCAAGCAAGCACACGTAGTACAGAATAATGTATTGTGAAATAGGCCCCTGGTATAACAAGTTAAAATTTGCCTCCTGATCCAAAATGACAATGAATAAACAACAAATGAATAAATGTTATAAATGAATAAATATTTAACATGGTATCATCAGGAGGGACTCACCAGACTCTTCTTCCCCCCTCCACTTCCATCAGCTGGCTGCAGGCGAACAACCAATCCCTAGCCTTGTGGCCCGCCACCGCCACTGCGGCAAACCAACCAGTGATCAGCCAAAGCGATACTTTTGGATAACTGTTATAACGGTAACGATTACTAAAAACATCCTATTATTTAAATTTTTATATAAATGTTATTCTTATTACGAGCATTTATTTTACCTGTACATTAATCGAGTCCGAGGATAAACTAATATTGCGAAATAATTAATTTTTGCCAATAATATTCACTTCAAACAAAAAGTTAAAACGTTTACATAAATTATATAATTTTTTACCACGGTCAAATCTAATAAGCATAATTTTTACTTTTCTTCTACGTAATTTACAAAGCTAGTGTGCGTCGACAAGTAGAAAAGAAGTGCTATAAAGTACACACTTGCGTTTTCCATCAATAACTCCAAAAAATGTGCCACTAAACCGTTATTCAGCAACAGTTACTTAAAAAAGACTAATGTTCGTCTATATGAAAGTAACATTTAAAATAGTTGTGACTTATTGCTCAACCTATGCCCTGACATTACTTTCAAATAGCGGTTACTTTCATATAATAGTCACTTTCAAACAACAGTTACTATTACACAACAGTTACTTTCAAATAATAATTACTATAAAATAACTGTTACATTCAAACAATAGTAACTTTAACCCCATAACCGATGCGCATGAGTTAGCTCGTGGTAGTAATCTGTACACGCTCCGCCACGCACGAGATATCTCGAGCGTCACCCTTGTTTCGTTGACCGCCACGCCGAGTTTACTCAGATTTGACGTTCTCAGCTAATTTATGTTGGTACAACTGTTCTGCTAAGTTTTTCCTGCTAAGACTGTCCAGTTGACCCTGACGAGTTGCAAACCGTTTGGTGCTGCACTCTAGCGGATTTTCCTGGAACTACGTCCACACCACGAGTTCTCAATATCGTGTTCGTCGCGTTGAGACGAAAACCCAGCGTTTTCGTGTCGATCATGTAATTAAAGCTGTGCGCTACTGAAAACTGCGGGGGCTAATTGCAGCGCTTAACCCTAGATCCGCCTTCCGCCGGCTATCCGGCGGTTGCATGTGGGTGCCCAGCGCCTTCCGCCAGTTATCCAGCGGTTTGGTAACTTTTAGCTTCAATTGCTTTTAACGCATTGAAAATGATCTACAAACGTAATAATATTGGTACCATTCAAAAGAAGAGATTTTAAACTTTCATTTTCATATATAAACGAACCTCGTAGCAGTATAACAGATCAATATAAATGCTATTATAATTTGAACGAAATTTAGCGCGCAAAACATTTGACTCGCGATCGGCGAAAGCTCGTAAAACACGTGATTTTCCCAAAAATCCCGATGTCTGTATTTTGGCCCAAAAAGGAAGTGGTTGGTACCAGTGGAAAGAGGATGAGTTATTCTTTATTTCCATAAAAATAACTTTGTCATATGACTTCAGGAAGTCTGATAATTATTTTTTGAAATCAGCTGTTTTTTCATTCGGCCATTTCGCCCAAACCGCCGTTCATACGGCGGTTTCTAAATCCAGAATTAATAGAACTCAGATGTTTTTAATGATACATATAATATACCTATTTGAAGCCAAGAAAAAGTTCTTCATTTATGCAGCGCTGAGGTACTGTCTGTGACGCATTCCATGTAACTGTCTGGCATAGAAAAAGACGCATTTTCGCGGTTCAATTTTGTTGATGCCTTCTAACCTTATTGTGCAAGAATGCTAGATCGTTGTTTGTAGGTGTTATATTTCGTATTTTATCGTTGGATATTAGTGTTTTAGTACTAAACAAGTGTATTGTCATGTAGTGTGTTTGTAAATAGTAATAGTTATTCATATTACTATGGGTAAATGTTATTATTTATGATCCAAATATGTGTTTGGAAATGTTGAGTGTTGAATAGGCCTAAGCCTAGGAATGGAAATAGTAACACTTATCCATATTACTATGAGCAAATATTATTATTTATATATCTTATCTATACATATATATATTTTCTTGTTCATAAATGTATTTCCTACAAATACATCTATCATTTATCATATTGTAGTAAAGTACAAAAATTAGGCCTAGTTTTGAATAACAAATTTTTCCTTTTGTCAAAACTAAAATTTGTTTTTCAAGTCATATAAAGTCATAAAAACAGTTACTGTTTTGTAAAATATGGCATTATTTCCAATAAATATATTGTTACCTTTAGTAATATAACAGTATTGGTACATGAATTGTGTACTTCTGAATTTATATTTATTTATCTTTCAAATGTACAGTGCTATTTTGTCGATTTTCCCCGTTTTCCATATTTTTCCCCGTGATTCGCCAAAAAGATTTTTTTGGAATAAAACAATCACATTTCTACATAAGGAAATAAATAGCCTACACTCTGTATATCTTAGAATGTCTGTAAAAAAATTAGTGTAAAAATTCTAGGACTCTACTTTTGAAATTTATGTAAAAAATTTGAATAAAATTTTGGTTTTCCACATTTTGCGAAAAATCTACCCAACCACATTTTAGTTATTTTATTTTATTACAATTCACTGTTCTTTTGTGAACAAAAAGAGTATGCATATGATAGGGTTATCTCTTATGGTTTAGGCAATGCGAATTGTTGAAAAAACCTTTACAAAATAGCCAAAATAGCCAGGGCGCCATCCAATTTTAGCAAAAATCAGAAAGGCGGATCTAGGGTTAAGGGGTTAAAATGATAGTTACATTGAAAAGTAGTTACTTTTAAATAACAGTTACTTTTAAATAACAGTTACTTGTAATGACAGTTACTTTTAAATAACAGTTACTTTTAAATAACAGTTATCAAGCGGCAGATACCTGCGACAGTGTCCTCGCTAGCGCCGGCTGGAGGCAGGTGCACTACTACATGGCTGGGCGCCGTGTAGCGCCGCGTCTCGTGCCACTGTGGCCGTGAGAACTCGCGCCACTCGGCGCCGCGTTGCTGTAGCGCCACTGTTGCCGGATGTGTCGACTCGTAGTACCGTTTCCCCGCCGACCGCTGTCGATAAAACAATTTGTTAACGTTTTGCCCATTTAAGGTTTACATGAAATATGTTTAGTCTATAAAGCTGCCAATAAAATTATCTATTGAAACTATATCTTATAGCATTCATATAAAATAGGCAGTTGATGAAAGAAATCTTAAGCCTTAGAAAACTTCAAAAAGTGACAGGACTCAATCTAAATGCTACAATGTGGTAATACTGACTCAAAACATTGTCAAAAAAGGTGTTAATTAACGGGGTATTCAGCCAAGTAAGCCAAATATTGGTGTGAACTGATGGTTTTGTGCATGGCCATATCTAGTAATAAGGCCGCGGCCTTCGACCTGGCAATGCCACTTTTCAAGGTTTTTTTGCATAGTAAAAACCCTTTCAGAGCCAGCTGGTTAGAAGTAAACAAAAATACTGCTATAAGAGAGTATGAATAAACAAATCAGTAGAACTCTAGGTGCGATGTTGCAATTTAATAGCATCGCGGCCTTGTACATAGATGGCTATGTTTTGTGCCATCGTGGGTACATTTTTAAATTCATATAAGCCAAAACATTCTTCTTATAGGTTGCTGTGATTGAAGAATTGCCATCAACATTGAAAATGTTAGATGAACTTGAAAATAACTTGATAATCAGAAGTGTACTATATTGAGAGTCTAGTGTACATATATTTTAAGGAAAAATTAACATTAACATTACCATCAATGTTATATGTTTTACGACCAACACACCAAAAAAAATCAAAGCTTAACCAATAACCAATGAATTCTTCAGCTCACCTCGAGCAAGTGATACTTGAACACATCGAGCCTGTGTTGAGGTTCACGGGATATCTGCAGTGTGTGTTGGTCCACACAGTCGAATAGGGCTCTAACAAGGACTAACACCAGCTGCTTGCACCACAGGATACACAAGTGGTCCACAGACATCCACACCTCTGACACTGCTGTCGTCTGCAACCGAGAGCATTGTTTGTAGCCAGGAAGCAGAGGAATTTTTAATTCTTGATATTTGCAGACATTCAATTGTTCAAACCTTGTTTTGGTTAGGTTTCTTGTCACCTGTCAAGAAACTAAACAGGTTAGTTTGAGTTAAAAACTAAAAGTATTCACTGATGGCGATAGCATGTAAATCAACCACTGTTCAGTCCCTTGAGCAAGTTTATTAAAACTTAACAATAGAGTGAGGACGTCAAAAATGTTATTGCCTCTATAACATAAGACGAGATATTGAAGAGGTGTTTCCTGAAATGTCCGTGTAAGGTGATCAAGGCAATTATCTGCCTGACCTGACTCCTACCCAGACTCAGCAGCCAACTGGTAAACCGAGCAGAAGTTTAAGGAAGCAGTTTTTGCCTAATGACTGGCCAGAATAGTTGCACCATTGAAGGCTGTGATGTTCCTTAGCCCAGTTATGAATGACAGAGTGAGCGATAGCTATGCTGATGCCACAGCATGGCTCAGGGCCATAGAATTGCATGTTCGCTCCCGCTTTGGCAAGTTGGCCAGCGCTCTCGTGGCCCCCAATGCCTGCCTGGCCTGGGATCCAACCAAGAAGCACAAAGTTTTGCTTTCCCAAATCGCAGAGAGCGTTGAAGCACTCCTACAAGAGTTTTGATGTGATCTCATTTGAGTCAAGCGCTCTGAGAGAAGCCTGACTGAGATGACCACAATGTGTTTGCCTTGAAGGCCCCTGGCTAGGCCTAGCTTGGCGCATGCCAGAATGCCATAGATTTCTGCTTGGACTATGGTGCAGTAAGCCCTCAGACATGCTGAAATCGCTGTGCCAGTAGCTTTACCATACACCCCGAAACCGGATGAGCCTCCAATAAGGGAGCCATCTGTATACCAGACGATTTCCCCTCTGCCTGAGTGTGGCAGTTTTCCAGCCATCCATTTGTTCCAGGAGAGGAGGTCCACATTAAATGGCTTGTTATTACAAGCCATTTAATAACTATGGCTTATATGGTTTGTAGTTACCTATTGGTAATCTCCGTACTCGTGAGGTCATATTCCGTACATTCAGAAGATTTTACGTAGAAGGCGTGGCTATGTAGGCTTACCAGAGCGCTGATATCCGCGTGATCCGTGAGCGTCAGTCCGGATCTCACCACCAGATCCTTCACCCCACCCCCCAGCGAGACCACTGTCACGTTGTTACCCCTGCAACAAACTCAAACTCCTTATTCCTCACATAACATTAGGGGACTGCGGACCTCCGAACTTTTCGGGTCGGGTCGGGTCGGGTTGAGTCAAGAGCTGTTCTGAGACATTGGGTCTGGGCAAACAATATTTTGAAGTTAAGCCACTCCCGATCGAATTTACAAGCGATTTACGTGTGTGTGATCAAATTTTACATAATATAACAGGTTACTAACCTTGATTCGTCAACGATTCAAAGTAATCCTTACCTATTTGGTTACTCCCAGTTTCGACTACATGTAGCCATTTTCAAACTATAACATCAAACTTTTCCTTCATTTGAGGATCGTCAGACTTTAAGAAATACTTCCACATTTAACAAAAACACAAACATTAAAAAATATCAACATTTAGACACTTGTTCCAGCCGGCCGTGCACTGTTGAACAAGACGAATCAAGTTTAGTAACCTGTTATATTATTCAAAACACGATTCAGGAGGCAATAATCATGAACAAATTTTACAGTCGATCGCGAGTTACACTAAGCCGTTCATCCACAATTGACAGCTTCTTTATCGCGGCTGCTCACTAGTTTCACAAATCAGCAGCAAATTATCTGTTCAATAGTGGTCGGCAAATACCCTACGCGCAATGGCCGATCGCTAGTTACGCAAAGTTGCATTTAGTTTATTTACGATCGGCAAATACACGCGTGTAAGTATAGGTAAATATAGGTCTAAGTTTTTCACGGCCAACCACGACTTTTGCAATGCTACATTTGCGGATTATTGGCGATTGGTAAATACGTGCGATCGTATTTCGCGGCAGATCGCGAGTTTCGAAAAGCTACATCTGCCTTTTATCCCCGACCGACAGATAAGCGCTATCGTTTTTCGCAGCCGTCCACAAGTTTATCGTAACGTAAACAATATTTTAATAACTCATAGTAGAATGGATTTCAAAAGTTATCTAGAAAACCACCTCTCAGAATTCGGAAATAGAAAACTTACACCTATATTTAAACTTAAAATTTGTGTTTATAGTTTATATTGTTTATTGGCGCTATATGGTCGTTATGATAAAGTAATGATAATGATCATTGTTATGACTCTCATAGTTTTTTGGATGAATTTGTTCACGTATTAGTTTTTGATCTTAATTTCTTGTAATAGGTTAAAATTGAATTATAATTTCATTTTAACCTACTTAAAATTACTAGGCCTCGATAGATAGTTATAATTTTTATCTATTAATTTTTTATTTAATTTCTTCATTTAGCTATGGTTGTAGTTAATTCATGCGAAAGTAATTATTAAAATATTTTTGGCCCAACCCGATTTTAGCCCAAGACCCGAAAGCCAAAATGAAAGGCCCGACCCGACCCCACCCATATTTAAAAAGTCTGTCTTGCAGAACCCTACATAACATTAAAAATTGAGCATAGCTCATATAACAGATGACATGCCACTCATTTACTTAACTACTACACTCTTTTACTTAACTATTTATATAGGACCCTATATTTAAAATTTTATAAATAACTAGCAGTTGCCCGTGGCCTCGCTCACAATAAAAATTACAACTGATCTTACTCCTGTCAAATTGGAGTATCCACAGCTGTTTACGTTTCAGTATTCGAATGTTTATATTCCTTTAAAATGTAAACATTGAAACGTTCAAGGGGCGTAGTCCGAGGGGATTTTAAGGAAATGAATAGGCCTATGTGTTTCCCAGGTTCAAGATCTACCACTGTGTGAAATTTCAACCCAGTCGGTTCAGTATTTTTCAAGTTCACTTGCCACATACATACATACATACATACATACATACATACATACATACATACAGAAACCACCTCTTCTCTATAATAGTATAAATATAACAAATAAAAATTGTTGATACCAATCACCTTACATTTGGTTTGTTAGTTCACTGGCAATAAATTCATTAATTGTATAAGTACAGGTTTGTGATAAATAGTCTTTTTCATGAATTTACCTTTCTCGGTTTCTTTTTCAGTACTACAGGGCAAAATTATTAAATAACTTCATGGCCATATAATATGGTCCTTTTTGGTAATGCTAGTCTGTGTTTTGGGTACCACAGTGTGTTTATATTTCTCATACCCTGCGTTCCCAGATTGATATTAACTTAAAATTAAAAACATAATAGGACCACAAAAGATAAAAAACCAACACAATATAAATTCAAGTCCTCACCTCACACTCACACCATTTTCTGATTGTTTTTTTATGTACTTGGGCTCATGTATCGTTCCTAAACATTTAGTAAAAACCGCTTTTACTTGGATGTACTCCTCATATTTTTTTCTGAATAAAAATCACAAATTAAACTCCAGAGGGTACGTATCATAAAAGTATTCTGAGGGTACAATAAAACGTAGCCTACTCCAATAAATGAAAGTGGATTTTCTAATTGAAACTGATGAATACACTTCCATTTATCAAGAACAATACAAATATTGGCCTTAGTTCGATTCACTTTAAAGTATGCTTTCAACTTTCAAAGTAAAATTACATCCACTTTACTAAACTAAATTAAATCCATTTTGGAGGAAAAGGGGCCATTTAGATGTCTGTTTTTTATATATTTTTATTTTTTTATTTATATTTATTTATTACATGAACATTAAGAACAGTAATTTGTCAAATCACAATAATTAAACTCAAGGAGTGATATTGTTCATAGCTTCCAGGAATTCTTCTATGGTGTATACAGGATTCTTCAGCAGGAATTCTTGAAGTGAGCTCTTCAGTTTGTTGCCAGTCAGGTTCCGTAGGTGGTCAGGAAGGAGGTTTTTCAGCTTTTGGCCTATGTATGATGGTTTTTTCTCGTAGAGGGCTGTTCTATGTTGAGGTAGGATGAATCTGGAGGCATGGCTTGTGGGGTAGTTATGAAGGTCCATGTGAGTTTGCAGGTTTAGTTTGTCAACATATAAAATTGCTTCGTAGATGTACAGTGTAGGTACTGTGAGTATGCCCAAGGTCTGATAGGCTTGTCGACAACTTTCCCGTGGCTTCAGGTTTGCAATGGTCCTTATAGCCTTCTTTTGCAGTACAAGTATTCTCTTGAGATTTCCCGCGGAGCTTCCCCAGATTGTAAGGCCGTATCTAATATGAGATTCTATTAGCGCATAGTAGGCCATTTTTGCTGCTTCCAGCGTGCCAACCCATGTGATGCGTCTAACAACATAGACATCAGTGCTAATTTTCTGCAGATGTTATTTACATGATCTGTCCATGTAAGATCTTTGTCTAGAGTTAATACTAGAAATTTAATCTGGTTGGCTACTGTTATGTTGGGGATACTAGTGGGGAGATCTCTTTTCCTGCTAAAATGTAATTGTGTTGTCTTGTCAGGGTTTATTGCCAAGTCATTTTGTCATACAATTCTTGAGTTGAGTCATTTGTTAGAAGGAGAGTTGTATCGTCTGCATACATTATGCAGCTGGTATTGTAATTTTGAATTAGAGCTGGGAAGTCGTTAGTAAACAAAATGAACAGAACAGGTCCCAGCACGGATCCCTGAGGGACTCCCCTTGTGATTGGTTTAAGATCTGATCTGAACGTAGTAGTGAGGCCTAATGTAGTATGTTGGATATCCACAACTTGGGATCTCCCTTTTAGGTAGCTGACAAACCATTTGTTTTCTAAGCCTCTTACTCCCAAGGTTGTTAGTTTTCTAGAGATCAGGCCATGTCCTAAACAATCGAAAGCCTTGCTGTAGTCTAAGAATAAGGCTGTCACAACTTGTCCTTTATCAATGCTGTCAATGACAGACTCAACAAGGCTTATGATTGCAGAAGTAGTTGATTTTCCCTTTTGGAATCCGTGTTGACAGTCAGTAATTAAAGCTTGTTGTTTGAGGTGGGTCATTAACCTTTTTAGGACTATTTTTTCTATAATTTTAGAAAATGTTGAGATCAATGATATGGGTCTGTAATTTTTTCGATCAGTTTTTGGCCCTTTCTTGTGTTTGGGATATACCTCGGAGACCTTCAGCTTGGTTGGGAACTGCCCTAAGGAGAAAGATTTATTCATGATGGATGCTAGAGGGTTAGATAGTTCTACTGCACAATACTTTACGGTTTTTGATGAGAATTCGTCTATGCCACTGGAGGATTTGTTCTTTAGGCTATGAATTATTTGATTTACTTCTTTCGATGTTGTGGGAGTCAGATGAAATGCTTGAGTTAAGGGTATGTTTAAAGGGCTTTGTTCTTCTTCCAGCCCGTAGCCTTCCAATTGTTTATTATTTTGTTGCACCGTCTCTTCTGCTATCTGAGTAAAATAGGTGTTGAATTGGTCAGCTACCTGAGGAGGATCATCAATAATTGTGTTGTTGATGTTGAGCTTATGGCAGTTTTGGCTAGGTTGTTTGGCTTGTCTTTCCGTGTTTATTAGATCCCATACAGCTTTTGATTTATTGTTTGATGTAATAATTTTCTGTGCATTAGCATTTTGTTGCAGTGTCCTTAGTTTGTTGTCATATGTCTTTTTTGTGTTTATCATTGTTGCTTTGTCTTCTGGCCTTCCATTCAATTCATAGGTTTTCAGGGCCCGTAAGTAGGCAGCTTTGAGCTCAGCTGATTCTTGGTCATAATAGTTAATAGGTTTACCCTTTATTTTATTTTTGTTCTTTCTTAGTGGGCAAGTTATATCTAAGGCAGTTTGCAGCACTCCTTCAAATATATTAAAGGCTGATTCTGCATCTTCAGCATTGTAGACAGTATCCCAGTTTTTTATAGAAAGCAGGGCTTTCAGTTGGTCAAGGTTTTTCCTTCCCATTTGTCATCTTAGAGTTTGTGTAGTGGTATTATTTTTACTAAACGTCAGGCTGCACATTTGAGCTGTATGATCTGATAGTCCTGTTTGTAAGATTTTTGTACTTAGGTCATGGTCTGAAATATTGGTACATATGCAGTCAATTGATGTGCTTGAGTCAGGTGTAATGCGAGTTGGTGGGAGAGGAAGCCTTCTTAAGTTATGTGTTGCCAGCTCATTTTCAAGGATTAGACTGTCATGGTGCTCGGGTTTTAATCCGTCAATATTTATGTCTCCTATCAAAATTAATGTCTTATTATGAGCTTGACAATGGTCCAGGATGTTTGATAGGATGTCCAAGCTAGCCTGAGTGTTAACACCAGGGGGTCGGTAGACACCAAGGAGATGAAAATGTTTCCCTTTGATTGTAATGTGTACCATTGCAGCCTCAAATAGTAGTTCTTCACAGTGGTTAGTTATGTCAATTTTCTTTGTGTTGTTTATCAGGGAGTCGTTAGAGTAAATAGCTACTCCCCCTAATTTATGTTCTTTTCTGCAGTACTCAGACACAAGTGTAAAGCCCTCAAGTTTTGTGTTTTCAATATTACTTTGTTTAAGGCCATGTTCTGTTAAAACTACAAAGTCGGGGCATATTTCACTTAATAGGTGATTTAGCCGATTTATTTTTTTAGATAGGCCTCTTATGTTTTGATGACATATTTTTAAAGGGCTTGCGTTTGATGACTTTCTGGTGTTTTCTGTGTATCCTTTATTTTTATTTTGGTTTTTGTCATCTTGACACTGTCTAAAAAAACTGTGTTTTGAGTTTGCTGGCAAGATTGGTTAAGTGTGGTTGTCGGGGACAGAGTTTCCTGTGATTGATTCGATGACTCTGACATGGATCCACCGACATCAGAAAGCTCGCTGTTCTCTTTGAAGTTGTAATGTTGCTTCATGTGTTCTTTGTAGAAGCTGATATTTTTCAAAAAGAAGTCACTATAGGTTTCATCCATATCCTTTATTTTAGCGTTCAATGGTGGGGATTTGTTCTGCTTGATTTTATTACTTTTGTTTGTCCAGAGTGTTTTGTTCCCATTTTCTCCTGTTTTGTGTTCTGTTGGGTTTGCTATTACATTTATATTTTGGATTTGTGGGATAGCAAGTTCTTTACTTTTTACTACCTGCAATGCAAAACTGGGGATGGTTCTCTTCTTTTGTCTGATTTTTGGTGGTGATGAGTGAGTTGGTTGTGGTCAGGTTTTAATATCTTAAGTATAAATTTTGGTGGGTCAAACTGATTTATGTCGACTACTTTAGGTTACCAAAAATAGAAAATTAGGTCACCTCAGGTTAGGATATGTTAGGTTAGGTTTAGTGACTGACAACTGAAAGTAATCTAAGATTGGGTTGGATTAGGTTACATCAGGTTCGGCATGCAGAGACACCTAACCAATAAACGATGGCCAGTTATTTCCACAACACAAGAACACCCTGGCCCGTGAAGCCCATCTGGTTCACAGGATACGTTAAGCTGGTAAAATACAGGTTACATTAGGTTAGGATGGATTAAGTTAGATTAAGTGATCGAAGATTGAAGTTAACTTAAGGTCTGTTTGGATCAGGTTACATTAGGTTTTGGCCCACAGAGAGAACTATCAACAAACGATGGCCAGTTATTTTCACAACACAAGAAAGCCCTATTTTCGTGACACAACATAGTCGACAGGTTAGGTTAAGCTGATTAGGTTGCCAATGATAGCAAATTAAGTTACGTTAGGAGAAGTTAAATTACGTTAATTGACCAACGATTGAAAGTAACTTATGACTGGGTTAGATTTGATTCTATCAGTTTTGGCACGCAGAGATTCATATTCAACAAATGATGTCAAGTTATTTCCGGAACACGAGAACACCTAGGGCCGCGATCCCCACCTGGTTGGCAGATTAGGTTACCAATGATAGAAAATCACGTTACGTTACCTAAGGATTGGTTAGATTAGATTAGGTGACCGACGATTGATCGTAACTTAAGGTCTGGTTGGATCAGGTTAGATTAGTTAAGGCATGCAGAGATTCATATCCATCAAACGATGTCAAGGTAACTTATTTCCAGAACAAAAGAAAACGCCAAGAGGAACAGTGATTGGACTCGTACCTGGTGGCCCAGCGGGGCGAGACCGTGTCGTAGTAGTCTCGCAGCAGGGGGTCGGTGAGCAGAGCGGGCATGTGTGGCGTAGCCAGCATGATCACCAGCCGCACGGCGTATGCGGGGAAATCGGGCTCCAGGAACATTCCCTTGGCGATCATCCCGCCCTGACACAGACATCAAATCAAACTAAAGTAGATTTAGTAAAACTAGATTAACCCTTTCACTGCCGAGAGCCGGCTACATCGGCTTTGCATTACATCATGAGAACTGCCGGCTGCCGATGTAATTGGCATGGCCTTTTGCCGTGAGAACTGCCCGCAGCCGGCCAGATCGGCTCGCAGCTTTCGAGATAATCACATCGATTCAATGAACAACTACTGTTACAGTTTTTTCCATTATAAAACCTGAAAGATAATCGATTAATCTTTCAATTTAATACATCGATTGCTGCAATATTCAATTATTTGGTTTTTTAACAGAAATTTACTGCAAAATCAGCTGATTCATCCTGGCAGTTCTCAGATTGACGTAGCATTTCTACCATGGCAGTTTAAAACTGAAATCATGAACTTTTCATGGCAGTATGAAAACAAATCCAAAATTTTTCATGGCAGCCTAAGGGTTAATCTGTTGCAGCTTCGCTTGCAAACACTTTTGAGACTTAGTCATAAAAGTGCTGCAATCTGTGTTTAAGGCCCCTTTCACATTAGGTCGCTGCGACCGGGTGGCAGCCACTGACCTGTAAGAAGTCGCAGCCACGCATGTCTTTCACATATACGGTGGATATTCTGCGACCGAGCTCTCACGATGTGCAAGCAGCTTGTTTTAGTCGTCTGCCTGTCACCTGTATCTGCTATTCGCTGCTCGGTTTTATGTCTGCTGGTCTGTAAAGGTTTGTAACATAATTTATCATAACTTTAAAACCACAAAAGATACCAACTTCTACCTTGGGTTGTAAATAAGGACCTACTGGTCCTATAAGGACATTATAGGTTTAGCAGCGGTAACCTCTACCTCTATTTCAGGAGATCTATCTATTAACAGACTTTCACTGTTTTCAACCAGAGTGTTATCCTCATCATCCATGTTGAAAGTACAATACGACTGAAAAATGCACATAACAGTTAAAAGTAACAATAAACAAAGTCATTAAATGCTAACCAACAGCGAAAAGAGTCGACTGCCAATGACAGACATAGAAAAGGAGGCAGGCTGACGACAAAAACAAGCTGCGCACGCATCCCAAAAACATGGTCGCAGCCACCGAGTGTGAAAGGCTCCATATGTTTCAATGCCCCGCTAGCGACTTGAGTCGCTAAAGAGCAGGGTCGCTGCCACCGCCAGGTGTCACAGTTCTCTAGCGACCGAGTCGCTGCCACTGGGTGGGTCGCTACAACGCACTAATGTGAAAGGCTCCATAAGCCTCAATGCATTTTCAACAGGTCAGGTGGCCGACGGGTCGCTGCCACCCGGTCGCAGCGACCTAATGTGAAAGGGGCCTAACTGTTAGCACTGTTTTAAATTATGTCTGTATTTTAGATTTAAACAAAATTTGGTTCAGCATCAGTGGATAGCGCTACTGTTCAAAATGCAGCCCTTTGTACTTAAGTGATGCCCTTCCTTAAAATTCTACGAGGTATTGGCAAATATTACTGTAAATACCTATAATTTGACACCTGCAATGTTGAAATATACGCTGACAGATGTTTAGTATGAGGAGAATTGTTAAGCTTGAATTTTTTAGTGCTTCAAAGGGTGAGGGGAGTCTTGAGACTCAGAAAGTAAACAAACTGACTAAGCCCTGGATGGAAAAGTCATTCCTACGTATAAAACAAGGTTCTAGATTCAAAATAATTCTTGCTCAGCTCTCATCGACTTGATTCAATATATAACATTATGACCGAACCGGTAGGTGACCAATAAATTAACAACAGATTTTACTAAGTTTATCAAGTTTAATTTTCAACTAAGTTACTTAGCGAAAGACATATTTTAGAAAAATACAATCATTACGCACAACCAACGGAAACAGGTTTACAAAGAATAAATTTGATTCATGTTAACTAATTTAGAATTTTGAAAAAATTGGAAAAGAGGGAAAGACACGCGTCGCGTCGCTCACGTCTGCTTAGCGCTACATTTCCACGACGGCTGAAATCCAACACAACATCACCTTCATTGTACGGTGCTGCCTCCATCGATTCCTTTCGGCATGACAGAAACTACCAAGCCGCTTCGGGCGAGGCTTCCAGCCTGCGCCACCCTGCTGAGACTGCAAAGTTTGCAAATTCTTTATGCCTGGGAACGGTTCATCTTACTTTGTTGTTTAAGAGAGACTGCACAGTTTTAGACCGCTAAGGGAGTTAAGAATTTATTATTATTTCTTCTACTGACCAATAAAATAATTAAAAATATATTAATTGCGTTCCTTCTTTTATCACAATGGACTGTAGAGTGACGGTAGTTGATTATGGAACGGTTCATATTGGATACAGACAACAAATTAGGTCATTTAACCATGGAGATTAGTTCTCATGTCATTTCATTAGCCTTGTTATACAGTCAAAGGGATTTTGGGCCGTCACAGATAAACAAATTTGGAACACGACAAACAATCGAGTCCCCCACTTACCATGGAGTGTCCCACAAGGACGACGGAGTCCGGCCTGACTCGCCGATACAGGGAGATGACCCTCTGAATTGCGTGGACGGCGAACCTCGTCTGGTCCTGGACGGACAGAACGAATGAATTACACTTTTTGAAAGCAAACCGAATTACAGTGGAATAAAGGTGTTTCAAGTCCTACCGCAGCACTTGAGAAGCACTGTACAATTTTCAAAATTTATAACAGCAGTGAAACCAATTTAAATGAATGCGTGCTTCTATAACCTGGAAGACTACCGCAATTGCAAGAATCCAAATAGCCTAACCTGGAATAACCGAGATTAACCTAACCTAACCTCTGCACAAACTTTGGCCTTGATCAGCCTAGCTCTGCTCCCAATAGTTCAGGCAACGAATGCTCAAAAACAGGTAGAGAGGGAATTGCATGGAACACAATTTTTGACTTTGCAGCTTTGTTTGGACTTGTTAGGAGGTGAACATATCAAAAGTCCCTGACCGTAGCCCTTGAGCTTGGGGAAGGAGGGGGTTCTCAAGGTAACATTTTTTTGTTTTTCCTAAATATCTTGAAAACTATCAACTTTAAATATTCCCTATTAAATTTGAAAATTAAAGAAAATCAAATTTCCTGTAAGAAAAAAATATAATATGTCTACTTTGGTCCAACCATTTACAAGTCAAAGTCAAAAGTCAAAGTCAAACAATCTTTATTCATATATATACAAGCATGTACAATTGAATAGTGTCACAACACCCTTATTTCAGAACATAGTTCTTAAAATCTAAATCTCCACACTACATTATACAACCTCCACACCAAAATATTCATCTATAGAATAAATTGTTTTATCAATTAGGTACTGTTTTAAATTTTTTCTAAACTTAGATAATGGCTCTATATTTTTTATGTTTTGTGGCAATGCTCGAAAAAATTTGGAACCCATATAAGATGGTTTTTTTGTGAAAAACTCAAGCCTATAGTGAGTGGATATGATATCAGCTTTATTGCGCGTGTTGTATGAATGAGGTTCATGGTCAAATTTTGAGTTATAGCAAAAACTGTTATCTTTATAAATCATGATAACATCAAATACGTACTGCCCAAAAACTGTTAAAATATTTAAAGATTTGAAATAATTTCTTGCAGATTCATTGCAGCGAAGATTCTTTATTAGTCTGATTGCCTTTTTCTGAAGTTTTAAAATTTGCACTAAATTTTCTTTTTTTGTTGAAGCATAAAGGCTGATTCCAAAAGAAATATGGGAGTGAATGTAAGAATGATAAATCAATATTAGAGTTGGTTCAGAACACAAACCAGACATCTTCCTCAAAGCATACAATCCAGAATTGATTTTTGATTGGATCTTTTTTACATGCTCATCCCAACTTAAATGATTATCTAACCAAAGCCCTAAAAATGTTGTCATGTCAGTTAATTCTACAGATTTTGAATTTATGAAAACAGCAGGTTCAGGGGCAACTCGTGATTGAGCTGTTTTAAATGAAATGTAACTAGTTTTTCCTGTATTTAAACTGAGGTTGTGGTCATCTAAAAATTGTGCAACATTTTCTAATTCAATGAAAGACAAAATCTCAATTCCTTCAATTGATTTAGCAGAAATTTTTATTGTAGCATCATCGGCATATAGGCAAATACTACTTTGTGGGGAGTAAACTAAACTATGAGAAATATTCTTCAAATAGCAAACAAACAGCAAAGGGCCTAAAATTGATCCTTGAGGAACTCCAGCTTTTATTAGTCTTAATTCTGAGTGCTGAACCAATACTCTATCCCTAACTGTGGTGTAAGATAGGGATAGGCTTTTATTATTGCTCCAAGGTAAGCACTAATTTTAATAATATTTAAAAAAAATATCCCTTCCATAAGAATTACATGTAAATTTGTGGGTAAATATATGCCCAATGGGGCAACACTTTTTTCACCCAAAGGAAAATGATCAGCATTCAGGAAATATTTACAAAATTTCCAGTAATTTGATTCCTCAATACAGTAGAACCTCGCTAGTCCGACCTCCGATAGTCCGACTCCTCGGTTAATCCGACCATGCCGCCGGGGAAAATAGGCCTCCGCTAGTTCGCAGGGCCGCCCCGAAGCTAGTAGGCACCCGGGGCGAGATTTTTATATGCGCCCCCTCAAAACTAATTGGCCTAAATACTATATATATAAAAAAATAAATAATACAATGAATGGACTTAAAGCTCTCAATGATTTAATATTCTTATACTATTTTGTTGGTAGCAATGGATCAGGCAAATGGATAATTAATTTTCATCGCTACTATTTTATATTCGTTTGGTTATAAATCATCAATAAACTTGAAGACTATCATTGCTGAAAAAACCTCTATAATAAGAGTCCTTTGTATATTTTTTACAACTTGATTCCATAATAAAATTCATCCAACAAAACATAGGAAACGTCTTAATTCTTTTGTCAGACAGATCCATCTGTCAAGCAATCATATGGGCTTTATTTCGAAACGGGATCATAAGTACAAGTTCCAAATCACTCATAGGGGTTTTAAAGTTACTCTATGGAAAATATTTACGATCGCCAATTTTACTAATTACAAAGTCAGTAAAATCAGGCTCAAGCCCCCGTTTCAAAGAATACTGGTAGATTAAAAATGTTGACTGATTTTTTAAAAAGTGGCAGTCACTAATTTCCCAATTAACAATCCTGTCTAAGGAACATGCCAACCTTAGTCAGTAACAAGGCTACAAGATCGCGCCACTATCATCACGATCATCACACTCATCCTTCACTCATATTCAGGGTAACGTCCTCCATGAGGTACCTGTCTTATTAAAGTGATTAAGTGATTAAGTGATAATATAGTGTTTCCTTTAGTTGCTGTTAATGACTTGTTACTAGGTTTTCTTGTGAAGCCCGTTTTGAAACGGGGCCTGATCTAACGTTCATCATGCTTGCTATAATAATTATCACAACTTCTACTCCAAAAGCACTTAATGAATAGGCCTACTATATTTAAAAAATCCCATTTTGTATCAAGAGGACGTTAGCCTGCATATTTAGAAAAGCTTAATACTATTATGATTTACGTGCTTATGTAGGCTACTAGAATAACATTTTTTTAAAGTCGCCATGAACAAGTCGATATAGGTACTTATCTACGACTTATTTTATGAAGTTTCAGTTATAACTTATTACGAATAGAAACTTCTTATTTTTAATAGCCACTTGATTAAATTTTTACGATTCTTTTCCGTGGATTATTTGTGCCTTATAACGCGTCAGCGTTATTATTATTTTTCTCTTAAACAACCGCGGGCCCCGGCCACGGCGCCCCCTTTAGCCGCGGCGCCCGGGGCGACCGCCCCGATCGCCCCGCCCTTGGGGCGGCCCTGCTAGTTCGCCCTCAGCGGGGTTTTCTCCCCGGTTAGTCCGACCACGCAATTGGAAATTTATGTTTGTTTACATTTCCGGTGCATTCCTCTGTTCAAATTGACTGCCGTCGATGACGTATTACTTTTTGGGGGTGCGTATATCGTTCAGTAGAGCAATAACATTTGGTGCGGTTAGTTTTTTATGGTCCTAATGTCGTTTTTTACAGTACGGTAGCTTGTTAAACACTCTTAATGCAATTTTTTCTGATCGAAATACAGTTTTTGTACGTTTTCATGTCAATAAAATGAGTTCATCCGATAATCCGACCTTTTTTCTGTTCCGACGATGCCCCCGGTCCCGTAGGTGACGGATTAGCGAGGTTCTACTGAAATAAAACTAATGCGTTGGCGAGCTAACAAAAACGTTATTTTTCAAGGAATTATTAACATTTGCTATAATTCCTTGAAAAATAACGTTTTTTATGAGCTCGCCAACACCTTAATTTTAGACCAATTTTTATGATTGAGGTGTCAAATTACTGGAAATTTTGTCAATATTCCCTGAATGCTGTTAATTTTCTTTTAGGTGAAAAAAAAAAAACGTTCCAGTTGGGCATCTTTGTTACCCACAGGAACAAAGATGCCCAACCTTTGTTAAAGGACATTGTCGGTTAGGACTTTGTCGGTAAGGCCTTTGTTAAAGGACAAAGGCATTACCGACAACGAGTGCTACGAACTGAAAACTCGTTTTAATGACTATAAGTCATTCAAAGTGTGTGTGCCTTCAGACTTTGAAAATGAGATTTTGAACCCTAGCCTATGGCCTCAGGGAATACTTGTGAGACCTTATCTACCTTCAAGGCGAGTAAATAGTGGGAATTCTTTTTTAGGGAGAACTTTCTACAGAACTGTTGTGACTTAGATGTAGAGGACAATTTAGGTTTAGGTTTCAATGCACAAATTGAGTCAACATCTTTTAACCTAAACCTGGTACAGCATAGGCCTAGGCCTACTCATACTGAAGTAAGTAAACCTGATTCTAGACCTGTGAAATTAACTGTTGCTGCTCTAAATGCACAATGCCTTAGGACAAAATTCGAACTGGTGACTCTCTTTATAGATGATAACAAATGTGATTTCTCATGTGTCTCGGAACACTGGCTAAACACCGTAGAAACTGACTTTTTCATGAACCTGGCTTGTCTTCAGCTGGTGAGTGTTTACTGTCGTATGGAGCACAGGAATGGTGGTGTTGCCATTTATGCAGCTTCAAACTTCATATGTAAGCAAATAAATGTTGAAAATTTTTGTGTGGAACTGGTTCTAGAAGTGACAGCCATTGAGATAACGGATATCTCCACTACCCTTGTGTCGGTATATCGTTCACCGGATGGGCCCTTTGAGACTTTTATCTGTCAGCTTGATATATTCCTAGACTATATCACCAAAAATAGCACTAAGCTCGTCATATGTGGTGACTTCAATGTTCATCTTGAGCGCCCATCGAAAGAAGAATTAATTTTTGTGAACCTGTTGCGGAGCTATGATCTACACATCTCAACAAGAACTCCAACCAGAGGCAACGCATGTTTGGACGTTATAGCTACAAACTTTAACTCCTGGGACCATGAGACTGAAGTCGTTAAATCCCTGGTGGCGGACCACGACGGAGCTGTTCTCCTCAAGGTGAAGACTGACCAGGTAAGAACTCAACTTTCATGGTGTAACAAATACATATTTAAGAAAAGAGTTGTTGATAAGGATAACTTACCTGTTTTGAGTAACGATTTACAACAAATAAATTGGGACGTAATTCAACATATTCCGGATGCTGAAACAGCTTTCTCCATCTTTTTCAATATCTATCAAGACAAATTTGATGACATTTTTCCTGTTAAAATATGTAAATCTAAATCCAACTCTTTAGCAAACAAAGGAAAACCTATCAGAAAGGACAAATCTTGGTACACCCCCCAACTTGCAAAAATGCGTACACACATGATCTTAGTATATGACCACTTTAAAAAGGCTAATGATCCAGTTCATGGAGATCGCCTTTTTCAACTTTATATCAAGATCAAGAAGGAATATAGCTCTAAAGTTAAGGAAGCAAAGAAAGTAAGCAATGTCAAAACCATCCTAGATTCTAATAACGCGTGTAAAGCTGCATGGGGGATTGTAAACGAACATCGTAAAAAGAACTCTGGTCCTATCATTTTGGCATCACCTGATGATTTCAACAACTATTTTGTTAATGTAGCCGATGATATAACTAGAAATTTACCTCTGTTACAGCGTCTGGATCAAGTAGATCAACTTACCGATTTTTCCTCTGCTCATTTACTAACCCACTGGAGAGAGGTGAGTGTAAATCAAGTTTACAATATAGTTAAAGGTTTTAAAGACACTACCAGCCAAGACATTAATGGTATGTCATCTGTCGTCCTCAAGGGAACCATTGAACCTATACTGGAACCCCTGACAATACTGGTGAACCTCTGTTTAGGTATGGGTGTTTTCCCGGATTGCCTTAAAGTAGCGAGGACCATCCCTATTTTTAAGAAGGGCGATTCATCTCTGCTCTCTAACTTTCGACCTATCTCTATACTCCCTGTATTCTCTAAGGTCCTAGAAACCGCGATGAAGATCCAACTCATGGCCTATCTTGAGTCCAACGACCTCCTCTCGGATGCTCAGCACGGCTTTAGAAGCGGAAGATCGACGACTACTGCATTGATGTGCCTTATTGAAACTATAACTGAGGCCTTTGAAAATAATGAGTCTGTCCTTCTGAGACTCTGTGACCTCAGTAAGGCTTTTGACGTTGTCAGTCATGATCTACTCACAGCAAAACTGCGGAAATATGGAGTTGGAGGAGCTGCGCTTAACACCCTGTCCAGCTACCTGGCAAACCGGAAGCAGGTTGTCTCATTGAACGGAGCTTCCTCTTGCGTTAAAGATGTCTCCCATGGAGTGCCGCAGGGCTCGGTGTTGGGCCCGATCCTCTTCAGTTTGATGATTAATGACCTTTGGCTTAACGGATCCACCTTATTATTTGCAGATGACACCACCCTGATAACCAGAGGGAGAGACATAGGTCAAGTACAAGCGGATGCTGATCATCTCCTGGAGCTGGCCAAGGACTGGTTCATCTCCAACCGATTTAAGATCAATTCAGATAAAACCCAGTCTTTGCTATGCACCCTCAGACTCGGAAGTGAGAGAGATGAAGCCGTAAAACTTCTTGGTTTTTGGCTTGACCCTAGGTTAAGCTGGAACACACATATAGATAAGGTATGTACTAAATTATCTAGAGTACTTTTCCTACTAAGAAAACTTCGAACAGTCATCACAAAGCCTTATATTGTAGCTATCTACCATGCTCTGTTCCACAGCCATCTAACCTACGGAATCACAATGTGGGGACATGCGACTGCGACACAGGACATTCTGCTTCTTCAGAAGAAAGCTGTGAGAATCATTACATCTTCGGCATACAATGAGCACTGCCGGCCTCTCTTTATAGAGTTAGGCATTCTCACTGTCCACAGCCAGTATGTCCTGAGCAGCCTGTCACTCCTAAAAGAAAACCTTTAGGCTTTTGATTTGAGGGAAAAGCAACACTGCTACGGTACCCGAAAGGCAAAAGACCTTGACATGCCGCGGTGTAGACTGAGCAGCACTCTCAAGAGCTACCCTCGCTCAGCTATTAAACTTTTCAACACCCTTCCCAAGAGAGTGAGGGATCTTGACATCCCCAGATTCAAATCGGTGCTGCATGACAGCTTAGTAAAGAGACCCTTGTACTCGATGGAGGAACTTGGTGAAGGCCCCCTAATACCTAGTTGAGGAAGTGTTCTATTTCAAATCGCCACAGCCAGTAGTTGTAGTAGTTGTAGGATGTAAATATTAGTTTGTAGTTTTTGTGTTCAGTAATAAATTAACACAATCTATCCGACAATGTCGGTCAAGGATGAAGCATACAAGTATCAAAGTAAGTAAAAGTAAGTATCAAAGTACCCACAAATTTACATGTATTTCTTATAGAAGGGATATTTTTTTATTTTAAATATTAACAACATTAGTGCTTTCCTTGTTAATGGTTGGACTAAAGTAGACATATTTATATACTTTTCTTGCAGTAAATTTAATTTTCTTTAATTTTTAACATAGAGAATACTAAAAGTTGATAGTTTTCAAGATATTTAGGAAAAACCAAAAAATTGTACCTTTAGACCTTCCTCCCTCCCCCCGCTCAAGGGCTCAAGGGGGGACTTTTGATATGTTCACCTCCTAACAAGTCAAAACAAAGCTGCGACGTCAACAATTGTGTTCCAAAAAATTCCCTCTATACCTTTTCGTTGCCGGACTACAACATAACCTACCCTAATGTGGACCCGTCGCTATTGGCGGGACATTATTGATGCCTCCAGTACCTCAAGAGGACAAAAAGAAGAAGTCTGTATGTATGTATTTTATTATTCACCAAATATTTTAAAAATATAGTTAACATTGCATGTCATGAGAGGAATTTTGTTCAGGAAGGGGAGAGCTGAACTAGGTAACCTGAAGAAAGAATTTTCAGAACGGGGAAACGCTAAAAATGTACACATCGTTTTTCACTAATATTTCGCCTTTCTAGGGGACTTCTACAGAGAGAGGAGACTGAAGTAAAAAAAAACCTATGTGTACATCTTTAGTGTTTCTCAGTGTTTTCTTGAAAATTATTTCTTCAGGTAAGCTGGCTGAATTCTGTCCCTTTCCTGAACAAAATCCTAAGCAGCTTGAGGCTTTTCACCAAAGAGAATAGCATGTCATGAGTACATTGTAAACATATACAAAACTTAAAGGCTAATATACGATCCAAGGGATGAAAACAAAACTACAACATTTCAAACTCTACATTGCAGCAGTGATCAGTAATCTTTCACAAAAACGTTAGAAATACCTGTAAAACTCCTCCGAACATGGCCGAATATTCTTCGTTGAGGTCGAGTGTGAAGTAGTCAAAATGGAACGGCAGATCCGAGCCGAGGGACTTGCGGAGGGAAACGCTCGCCAGTGACCGGACTGGAACGTGAGGAGAGAGTGTGAGTCAAGCTGATGTATTGTGACAATTAATTATAAGTCATTGATTGCTATAACAGAAAAAAACTATCTAGCAATCACTAAAAAACCATTAATAGAAAAATTCTATTATTGATACTTTTTCCTACAAGGTATCGTCTGAATAGCCTACACAGTTACCTCTACAAGCTTCTCTGCAGGTTAGTCTCTGTAGTCATGACTGACCTCTCCTCTGCCAAATGTAAAACTATGGTGTTTTTTTTTTTTTTTTTTTTTTTTTTTTTTTTTTTTTTAAGGTATGAAGTATACTTATCACTGTACACCATCAGGTGTACAGTAATAAGTTTACTTCATATCTTATAAATCATTAGGTGAACTACCCAGGTAGATATTTTAAGCCACATATGAATGAGAGATAAGCTTAGGATGATTGTGAAGCAATCTTGTTAAGGACTAACGTTAACATATTCCTTACTTTAAGATTATTTTATCATCAGTGCTTGTACGTGTATTTTAAATCACCAGTACACTCACCTACGAGGGATGTAAATAACGGGACTTTCCTATACAATTAACACGTTAGCTGCCACACATATTTTTGTGCTGATTACCGTAGTGCCACGCACATTTTTTGTTGAAATTCTAGTTATGTGATGTTTTTAGCGAATTTCCCCTATAGGGAAGTAGCTATTACCGTAGGCGGCATGGTGAGACTTCAGCTCGGGACCATGTTATTTTTTCGTTTTGAGGTCCCTAGAGCACAAAAACAACAATCATTCATTTTGGTATATATATATATATATATATATATATATATATATATATGTGTCCGTAGACACGATAACTCTCGTAAAAAAAGTCCGATCTTGTTGAAATTTGGAACGAACATTTATAGCTATATTCATGACTTTAAATTCGAAAACCAGCAATATCGGTACACTCTAAGGTGGTTTTTTTACTAAATAAAATTTATTTTCAAGATTTAACATATTTCTATTAATTCTATGTAAATTTAATGGTCAGAATTGAAATCAGCTTAAAAAATAAACAGTTACGATCAGTTACGAAATCAACTTAAAAAATAAACAACATAGCATTTTGAATTATTACTCTACATCAATCGGTTACTGAGATATTGGATCTGCTAAATGCAGAACATTGTCTTTTGTTTTTCCCTGAAGGGACATAAACTGTCCAAATTCTGGTATGAAACACCCAAAGTTTTCATTCAATTTCCCTAAAATGGGATTTAAAAAATAATAATACAAACCACATGATTGAATGTAATTTGTTCATGTGTGATGGGTTGATTTGTTTCGATTTATTGGATCTGAGTATATTGATAATATGTTTGCTGACATTTATTTACTATAACAAGTATACATTTATTAAAAATTATCAGAATATGAATAATTATTGAGAAATAAGATCATGAATGATAAAATTTACTTTATTTAGATTAATATTTACACAAAATATTCAAAACAACATCTTCCCTAACTTATGTTGAATATGCCCACATATAAAAAATCCTTTAGAAATTAACTGAGTATGCAAGTTTGCTGCAACAAGTGTATTTAAATTTTTAGATAAATCATGTGTTTGAATTTAATTTTTTCATGACTATTTTATTTGTTTTTATTTTGACTGATTTTAAAACACTGAATGTAAGTTTGCTTACATTTTTATACTATAACAAGGATACACTTATAAAACAATTAGACTAATAATTATAAGAATAACAAAAAGAATATTGATTGGATACCGATGTGATTCCCATGATAATTTCCCTTATATCTAAAGCTCTTGAATTTATGTGTAATATACATACTTTTTGCATTAATTACATAAAATGTTTGAAACATTTTCCTGTACATAAATTAAATAAGCTCCCATATAAAAATTAATTCTTCAGAAATTCGCTGAGTACACAGGTTTGCTGCGACGAGGGTATTTATCCTTTTTGAGGTTAGTTATGATGACTTTTAACAAAATAAATAGAAATGGATGTAAAAAAAATTGAAGACCCGGCATGCCGATCATATTTTGACATGCCGACCCGATCGGGCCGACACAGCAAAATTAGAAACTATGAAAACAATGCTATATACCAGTAAATTGCTTTGTAAACGAGTTTTGGGCACACAACAGATAAGATCAACTCAAGAACAATGATATATTAGGTGTATTCAACGATATTAAATAATTTTTAATAATGAGTAATGTTGCTAGGACCCAATCGGATCGGCGAAATTGACGCGAATGCTCGAGACACTTCCGGTAGGTTTAGAAAACTGTCGCAGCGCTATGTAGGAGGCTCGGGATGTACTACGTCATATTAGTTCCCCAGAGTTCCGCTAGGTGCTTACCAGAGACATCTATCGGCGATTCGGTCAAACGCTGGACTACTCCGGTTGCCGACCCGATCGGATCGGCAGGTTGCTCCGCCCGACCTTCCTATGCCGACCCGATCGGGTCGGCGTGGCAGTTAACGTGTTAACCTGAAGATGTGCTCCCTGAGCAGCATTGAAACAGCTGTAGTTTTCCCATTACATTGGATCAATGGACAATTTTCCAGCCAAATCATTAGGCGGGTGAGTGAGTGCACTGCTGGCGTTCAAAATATGTTTTTGGCCAATCATTTACCCATCTGAAGTAACAGACAGTTATGCTCTTTGTTTATGTTCTCCAAATCAGCTGTGTAAGTTCTCCAAACCTGCCCAGCAAGTAAATGTGCTTCTATCTGTTGGAAATATGTTCAGCTACTTAACTGTGTAAAGGAACGGAGGTGTTTTTAAGATCAAGTAATTTATTCAGCTGGAGTTTCCATTTTTCCCCACCCGCCTATTGATTTGGCCGGAACTTTAAGTAATTTAAGCCATTTTTAGTATTTCTATTTTGATAGCATCGAGAATGAGGTCCGCTAACCTAACCTGGTCTAACCTAACCTAACATTGCCTTACCTAACTTAACCTAACATTGCCTCACCTAACTTAACCCAACCTAGCCTAACCTAACCCAACCCAGACTATCCTCACGTAACCCACATTAGTTTAATTGTTTGAAAATTCTCTATATCATATGGGCATACCAAGAAATCCAAAATGTTTTAAAATTAGAAATGTTATTGAAATCCGACATTGTTCTAAAACCATATTATTTAATTAATAATTATTTCAACGATAAAACTGTAAAGAATATCCTACAATTTAATTTTTAGGTTGCAGTTGTGTATTTTAGGTTCAGTTTTAGAACTTCACAATATCACCTGTTCTCTTGGCTTCACTGTAATTTGAAAATGTAATGGGACGATAAAGTGATAATTCTTTCGATTCACTTCCCACCAACAAACCCAGCCTAACTTTGCGTGAGCGAGCCACCCTGGCCGGGAATGAACAAGGCCCTCGCTGTACACGTACTAGCCTTATCCAACCAAGCCTAACCTAACCTAATGCAACATAGCCTAACCCAGCCCAATCTAACTTAACCTAACCTAACTTAATATAGTCTAACCTAACTTAATATAGCCTAACCTAACCTAATATAGCCTAACCTAACCTAACTTAATATAGCCTAACATAACCTAATTTAATATAGTCTAACCTGAATTAATATAGCCTAACCTAACCTAACCTAATATAGCCTAGCCTAACCTAACCTAATAAAGCCTAACCTAACCTAACCTAATATAGCCTAGCCTAACCTAACCTAATATAGCCTAACCTAACCTAACTTATTATAGCCTAACCTAACCTGACCTTGCTTGAGCGAGCCGCCCTGGCCGGGAATGAACAACACGGGGATCCCGGAGAACTGCATGTTGCGCACGTGCTGCGTCTGGCGGCCCTCGCTGTACGCGTACAGTCCGTAGCGCCGGTACTCGCCTGACACGTTCGGCGGCAGGCTGATCTTCTGTAATCACAAAATAAACCAGTTGACATCAAATCAACCAAAATAGTATATTTCATTACTAGGGCCAAAAGTGAACGCTTTTCATAAGAGGTCAAGTTTTACCGAGTAAAGAAAAGCAGCTTTAAACCCGTGTGATGAACTATATTTTTCATTTTACCGCTCGGTACAACAGGCTATCTATTTAAGAAAACCAAAATAGGCCTAAATACATTTAAATATGTCTCCCAAAAATACTTCTATCTTGTTCTTGCTATTAGACACAATCAGCTGATTGTCTGTTTCATTCATGTTAGGTTAAACTGACATCAAGGAACAACTATCAATGTATCAAAGCATTTAACTATCGATTGGTGAAGTGAGCGAGTTTCAAAAATCGATCAAGCTAACAACAATGCAACAATGAATTACAACTGATAATATAAACCAATAACCACTCTTGATGCAATCGATAGCCATTGACACTGATGTACACACGTTTGCAGTTTTAGTACATTATAAACGAACAGCTGACGTCCTCGACTACAGCTGATTGTTTCTCTCCCTAGTGAGAGAAACAGCTCCTTTAGCCATGCAACACATGTTATAAAAACTGCTGTTTTCGTAGCAGTATAAAGAAAAAAATTTTCAACTTTAAAAAATACTAGATCTGTCTCAGATCTTCATGAAATTTTGCTTTTTTATAGTCTTCAAAAAAAATTCTATCCCTTATCATCTTTTAGCTACTACATGTTCAAAAATCGGAAATTTTCACATTATATATGTGCGTTCAAACCTAAAATGTGGTATGACTCAATATCTGAAAGACCTATCAAGATGAATAAAGGCTCATTTTAAGGAGGATGCTAAGAGCTCTAATTTGAGACTACACTTTAAACATTTTAATAAAATATTTAAAATGTCCTTTATATTTTATTCCTTTTTTTATTTATTCCAAATATAATTCCTTTAAAAGTTTTTTTGGATTTATTTCAATGGGATCAGGACAATATATTAGGAAAATTTAATAGTAGGATGGTAACAGGATCAGCATTTATGGTAAAAAATACTTAAGGCTTACGGTGATTCAGTATTTTTAAATATCCCGAGGGAAGATTTTAGATAAGGATTTTTTTAAACCTAGTCAAAAATGTCTATACAGCCGTCAAATCAGTAACATCGATACCCACAGTGAAGTAACCACAGACTACTGTACAACCAAAACACCAAATTAGCCATTGCTTTGAAAATTTCTCAAAGGACCTACGTAAAACTAAACAATGTGGACAAGGACTTTTATTATTAGATGATAATAATAATAAAAATAATAGTAATAATAATTATACAAATAATACCTAATAAAAAAAATCTTTTGACAAGTAGTTTTATGTCTATAAGGATTTTAAAAAATTAAAATGTAAAAGAGGTTGAAAGAGACTTACAAATATTAATAATTTAGCTAAAAATATTTTTTTTTTAAATGACATATCGCAAAAATATTGATTTGATTGAATAATAAAATAATATCGATTTGATAGCTATACTGATGAGCAATGTCGATGATTTTTAAAGTCGTTACTGATTTGAAAGCCTCCTCCTATTTTTTACAACAAGAATTAGCCTACACACCATAACGGGAAAAAAACACTGTAATCCAGGACACCAACTCACAAGAGTCTAACGAAAAACACAATGCCCCATGACATTTTATAGCTTTTATATATACTAGTGGCTTGTAGGGGCAAAAGCCCCTAAAAATAAAAAATAAATTAGTGCTGAATATTTCATGTAAGATATTTAATAATCTGTAGTATTTACGTTTGATGCGTAATGATTAAGGTATTTTGACATTTGCTAGTACGTTTCAGACTTTTAAGAAAGAACATAACTTCAGTATAGTAAAGGGCTGAATCCCTGGAAAAGTGGCACTATCCGTCGATCTAAAAACAAACCCAGTTCACTTTGTTTTAATTAAACATAAAAAATGGTTTTTAAGAACTTCTAAATGTTAACCACAGATTGTAGCACTTAATTTATATCCCAGGAAAGGTATGAGAATGAACACAAAAATGCAAACGAATTGTGACGTCATCAAAAGATCGTCATCAAGCTCGTATGTAGCCTCTAGCTGTTCAAATGTATGTATTGGACAGTTAAAGGGTACATCTTATGGAAACTTCCAGTTAAAGCTACAGTTTTTACCCAATAGGCATATAGGTAAGGACGAAATCAGAAAATGATCTCTCATTGACGATTCCATCACGCTCCTCGTTAGAGCCTCTGGCTCCACCCCATACGGGGGATTTTACCTTACGTCACACTGGTTTTTATGATTGCCCGGGAGTAGATGCTGCTTTCTGTTAGTATATTCACGATTCAATGTACTTTTATTGAACAAATTGAAAGTTGATGTTGCACTCAATCAAGGCCGCACTACACTCAATCGCTGTTTCTGCAGCACACTCTTGTATGATCACACAAAAGTATGACCATTTCCGACCGCACATAAAACTGGCAGAGCTATAGGCCTTAAAAATGCTAAGTTTCTCTATACCTGTTGTCTGCGCTTATCGATTGTGTTAATATTTCAAATTACTTGGCTTTAAATCAGCATCTACGACTAATGTAAACAAAATAGACATATGTAGTTCTTAATGTTTGTTAAATAATGAGTATGTTAAAGCCCCTAAATTATAAAATGAGGAAATTCAAAAGTAAAAAAAAAACAGTTATTTCTTATAGTAGGTTCAACCTAAATTCAGAGCAAAATTGTAAATAAACCATATTACATATCAACATCTATCATGTGGTTTTAAATAAAGTATAAGGATCACATGTTTAATGTAAACAAAGCAGACGTTTTTTAAATCCCAATGCTATTTAAATGGCAGATATTTTACGTTATTTCTCGTTTTTTGGTGAATTTTAAGCAGTTTCAGTATTTTTCCCGCCATCACGGAATAGAGACCTTTAATTTGAGCCCTCTCTTATCTTTCTACGACTTGCCAAACGCCCACAATTTTGTCGCAAAGAATCGCCTTACGAAATTAAATATATGATAATCTAATGAATGTCTATTGTCCGTCTGTCCTGTTTGATTTAGTAAGGGCCTAGTGACTATTTTATTTGAATGCTCAGGTACCCAGTACCAAGTGTGCTTAACTTATACTATAATTATGTAAAATATCAAAGACAGTTTTTTTCTGTTGACTGACTACAGTTTTTTACAGTTTTTTTATCAGCTAGCTGTTATTGTCAAATATTTACTCATTCATATATTGTGGAATGAATACAGCCCACAGGCCAAATAGGTCGGTGAGAGCAAGTGGTCGTCATTTGTCACTGGAGTAAAAATAAATTAGTTATGACATCATTTCAGAAACGCTGCACTTATTTCACACCTGCCTTGTCTATTTTCGTTACACTTCATTTTGTCCAAGGTCCCAATGCATGGGTGATGGGATCACAAAACCAAATGTAATTATTGTTGATTTTTCTCAATTTAATTGGAATTGACGGAGAGGTATGAATTGACTGTTTTTATTTTCTTTTAATTCATTCATGTTTTTAATAGCTGATTAAAGACTTCCTGTAGTAAACAGGAAGAGAAGCATACATGTTTAAGGACAAGTTTTTCTTGATAAAATGTAAAAATATTTTATGTAAAAAGGTAGGTAGGCCCTACATATATTTATAATAATAAGATAGTTTCCTTTAAAGTGAAACTGGTATGAGGTGTAGATGGTCCTTTTCTTTAATTTCTTAACTGTGTTAGTTGTAGGCCTATTATTATTTTCACTGAGCCAAGTTTTTTCCTACATAAGTTATGTCACAAAAGATTAAATATTCCTCTTAGCCTATTTGAAACTAAGTTTTTAATGTATCAACGAGCAAGCACAGAATAAGACTAGAGGGGACATCGTAGCATAGTTGGAGGTGAAGCCGATCTGCGGCCACCTAATGTGGGTAACTAGCCACGGATTGTCGCTCAAAATGCAACAAAATTTTAATGTTTGCTTTTCAAATAAACTGAGGTTTTTAGAGGTACTTACAATCAACTAAAAATTAAGACTTATATGACTTATGACTTAAGACTTTAAAAAAATCAACTTATCAAATTTGACAGAGAGAATGCCTCTTAAAGCTGCTCACTAACGGTATGGTTTTTAAGTTGAAACAAATTTTACTGTGATTACAATAATTAATTAAATCATTGAAAATGAATTAAATTTATATTCATGACAAGAACAAGTTAGGCCTAGTAAGCAAAGTCTTTTTTTTGTCAGGATATATTTAATTGTTGCCACCTTTTAGAAAATATATTACACCTCGGATTATCCGGACCGCACATTATCCGGATCCCAGATTATCCGGACCGGTCCGTCCAAGAAATTAAAGAATGAAAATCAAGGCAAAAACATGATTTTAGCGAGTTCACGAGTAATATGCGACTTCTAAATTAAAATGAAAATGCAATGCATTACTGTTCGCATTTAGAATCAAAATTATTAAAGGAGTCGTATTACCTGAACAGTACATTACAGCATTTTTATGAATGTAGTTTTTTGGTTTGCTAATTAAGGCGCTAGCAGTAGCCTAATCAACAAAGGCACACCAATTTTGCGAGTTAGTCACTTTATGTGTTTATAGTTGTGAACTCTCTTAGTGAACTGATGTTGAGTTTCAAAATGAGTGGTGTTGTAAAAGGAAAAAAAAGGTTTTAACTTTAGAGCAGAAACAGAATGCTGTCAAAAGAATGTAAGTGACTGAAAGAAGAATCGAGCGCAGTTGAAAAAATTATATGAGGAACAAGCTTGAAAGACTAACATCACGGATTCTAACATGTTGTATAGTCTTGATACGCCGTTTGCGGCATCAATTTAGCAGGAGCAAAGGTATGCGATCGCTATTTAGGCGATATTGTGATGACCTCGGATTTTTTTTTATCTGGATAGGTGTTCCGCCATATTAATCCGGATAATCCGAGGTGTACTGTAGTTAAAACCTAACTTTTTTTAACTCTAGGCCTACGAACAGTTAGCTGTTAACAAGAAAATCCAGGTTGAAGACAATAAAGAATTGGCGCAGCGCTCAGGATGCATGCTACGATGCATCAAGATAACTATTTGATTAAATGTTTTAAATGACGACTATATTCCCCTTTTATCAACCAGTTACCCTGTTTTCTAATTTATTTTCCTCGATATTATATTTCCATTCATAATTTTAACTTACGTTTTATAATTTATTATCAATACTATATTAGGTACTGTAAGGCCCCAAAATGGTCATTACCCGGGTTCTATTAGATTCCACTTCAACTTATTAACAATCAGACATTTCAGTTTCTTTTTCAGATCACGGGGCAATTTTTACTTCTGAACATTTTTATTTCCCTTTTACTAAGATCGTCCGATAATTTTAATTTTAACTTAAAACTGATTTGACAGTAGAATAAGAAATGAAATATACCACAGTTTTGGTTTTGACACTAACAGTTTTTACTGTATATACCGTATTAATTTATCTTAATTTGACAATCAGAATAAAAAATTATTCAGTTTTGAAAATACATTTGTCAGCGTTAAGATTGAGAGTTTTTTTTAAATTGTTCAACATGCAAGATGTAGCCTATATTTTGGTGGCATTCTTGCCACACTCTGGCCCGCGTCCACAAAGGAGACCTATACACACAGTAGTCTACTTTTCATCAGGAATACTTTCACAAAATATTTCAATGCATACCGTTAAAATGTTTTTATCACTGATAGTCAGTTAAATGAATATTAGTAGTTTTTACACATTTATCGGTTAGGCCAACAGATGTCAATTCAGTTCAAGATATTTAAAAATCTTTGGTGAGGGGGCGTGTGAGAGTGCTTATGAGCCGGCCGCCACTGCTAATGGCTTTAGCTTTGGGTAAACTCAGGTCATTAACTTTTTTTTTGCAATAACTTAAATTAAGCAGAATTAATACATATCCTGACGTATCCCATGCCCTACTACTGCTGGGTCAACGGGATGAAGAGGAGCACGTAAGCACGTAAGCACAGGTCTAACACTGTACACCATCAGATATATCATAGCTATCTCTAGTACAAGGCCGCGGTGCTAGTAAATGGCAACATCGCGCCTAAAGGTACATCTGATTTGCTTATCTGTTCTCTCTTATAGCACTATTTTTTGTTTACTTGTAACTACCTGGCTCTGTGAGGGTATTTACTGTGCAAAAAACCCTTAGGTCACAGCATTCTTACTGGAGATGGCCATGGATATATTGACTCGAGCTTATTTTCATTTAATATCAATCTATAGCATTCTTGATGAACATCTATTGATTCTTAAAATGTGCCCTTTTCTCAATGAACAAATAAACAAATAAAATATTGTTAATGAAGACTAAAAATAAATAATTGCAGATTAACGTGGGAGGGCTAGGGTTCATTGACTCATTGCCAAAAATAACCTAACAGACGTACGAATTTCCATTAAAAATTTTACACTTACAACAAATTGTGGATATTCATACATATATGTCATGTCACATCCATTCTCTCCGTGTTTTGATAAAAACTTGTTTAATCCTAATAAATAACCAAAAAATACTAAAGCTGAGATAAACACAAACCCATCAAACACAAGCAGCCGAGCCATGTTTAACTTCGGCTGCACTTGAACAACTGCAAGCAGTGCTACCATAACATGATTACCTACAAAGTTAAAATAATGGGGGTTTTATTAGTTTTCATAGTCTCCAAAAATGTTTTTATACAGTTGCCTATGGAGTAATATTTGAATTTATTCCTCGTGATAAATTAATATTTGATACTAATTTATGGGGATGGTTAGAGAATTTGAGAGTAATAATATATACATTACTTCATTACATTACTGTACTTATCATGGCGTAGAGAAATAAGTGCCGGATGGTTAGAGAGACGTTTAAAAACGTCCAGGTGCAGAACATCCAGGTTCTTTATGTAATTATTAGAAAATAGCTATTTCATAATATCCAGGCTCTTTATTTTAAATTAATATCAGTCTCAAAACGTCCAGGTTAAAATTTATCAAAAGCTATTTCACAATGTCCAGGTTTCACAACGTTAACGTTTGATAATTTTAAGTCAAGTCATAAATAATAGCTACAGAATCATCAAGAAGTTGTTGAGATCTCTGTTATCTGTTACCTCCGAAATGCGTCCCGTAGACCATACTGGCATGAGACCCGTCATCTTCTTCTTCTAACTTCTATTCTATTCTTCTATTTTCTGCACAACGAAGCTCCTAGACCAAGTGAAGTTCCAAAACATAAAATGTACTAAAAGGTAAAAAAATAATAAAGTAAAAGCTCAGATAACTAATGTGATGTCATATTCCGTCAAGATTAATTGTAATAAACTCTTTTTGAGAGTAAAATTTAAATCAACTTAATTTTTATCATGTAACAAAACATTTTGCCTTAAAAATTTTTCGTTATTTTTATTACTCCCATCCATTTAACCCTTAAGTAATGGCGCGGGGTGTTTTGAGACCCCCAGGTCGGGAAATTTCGCTCTGGCAGCTGAAATAAGTATTCAGCAATGCTGTGAGTTCTAGCACCTTCAATTTTCATCCCCCCTCGGCCCCTCACCTGTTGGTCCAGTTTTTGTTAGTTCATCATATTCTGTTGTGGGTGAAATTTGCCCTGGGTTGCACCTAGACCTCCGCGCCAGAGTGATTGCGTTCTATTTCGGCGGTGATTTTTACGTGTATTATTTGTCATTAGAAAGTAAAGTTTAGCTTATTTTTTCATTTTTGTTAATTGTTAGTAATTTTCAAACATGAATAATAAAAATCCGATGTGTGTGAGCCACATGAAAACTGTTTGCCAAGAGTATTGGAACGCTAAGATGCTTCGGAGTAGTATGGACTATGATTCCAAAACCTGTTTATTGTAACCAAAAATTTAAAGGATTCCTTGTATTTCCCAGGATTTTATTGAGTTTGTTCAAAATAAAAACTAATAAAAGTTTAAAATTTGTGTTTGGTGTTTTTTTTTGTTTCCTCACCAAAAATTGCCATATTTTATTAAAATTTTAGATGTGTAAGTTTAGGTCCGAAAAATAAGCAGTCTGTTATAGTAATAACATTAATTGTTTTCCATATTTCCATCAAAAATTTACAAGGAAATAAGGTAGCCTATAAAACATTTTAAATTGCACTTTAAACTTTCCATGTAAATTTAACAAAACCCTTACATTTTCAACCACAATTTTCAAAATTTAATTTTTTTTTTATTGATAAATTTGAGTAAATCTACTTATAAGTGATGAATTACAGTTTAAAACATTCCAAATTATAAGTAAATCAAAGGTTTTGTAAAAAAATGTGTTTAACAACATTTTTACAAAAATTTTATAATAGTGGTCCTGCAGACCCCCGCGTCAGTAGTAGAGGGTTAAGAAAAAATGCGAACAATCATCGCAAATAATTCAATGGTTGATTCATATTCAGCTTTTCATTTCTAACAAAATAATGATATATGAAACATAGACCAATATTTGCGATATTCTCAATACATAAAAATGAAAGTTCGAAATTTGCAAAACTTTGGACCACTATTTTCTAAAAATCATTGTTTTTAAAAGTTCAAATTCAAATATTCATAACTCAGGCATTTTTTAAGATATCTTGTAAATTCTTTCAACAGTTTGTTTAGTTTTTAATGTAGATTAAGGATGTACCAACTCAATTTCGAAAAAATTGAATATATTAAGGTCTCTTTTCCCCTGGTGGGTCATATTCATTACAAAAAATAATGTCCAGGTTTCATAGCTGCCAATTTGTTAATTTTAAATCATAAATAATAGTTTTTTAAAACGTCTAACTAGGAATTATATGACTGATGAATTTATATTGTTTACTTTTAAGAATTTAGGTAGTTATAAGTAAGGTGATGTGGAGGTTTTTGAGCCATGATTTGGATTCGAGATTTTTGCGAATAAACTAAAATTTGATTAAGTCCTAAAATCGTTCAAATATTGTTTCATTTGTTTTAATTATAATTAGAGTACAGTATTTAGAATTAATTGTTCCATTTCTACTGGAGAATGGTAAGGTGAAGTGGCGGGAAATTGGTTAAGACTTTTGGACTGACCAATGAAACGTGGCCATATTCTCGGCGCGAACCGGAAAAGGATATTCATGAAAGCTGAGATAAAAGCGTTGAAAGGTAACTAGATTCTTCCACTTATTTTTGCCTGTTAATTGATTTCAATAATATCCAGCCAAAAAATAATATTCTTTGGCTCAAAATTAAAGTTTTGCAATACATTTGTGGTTTGGAATTCCAATAATGTCATTAAAACAGGAAAGATTAAGGGGAACTATTTTCTCGCCGCTCTTCTTCCGCCTTTCTTCGAGACAAGTTGAGAGGATGTGGATGTGGAATGTGGATTCTCTAGCAGCTCTGTGATTCTGTGGTCTTTTTCTAGTGTCATTCTTGGTGTGGGTGTGCTTTTGACGTGGATTGTGCTGCTTATCATTCGATATCACTATCTCTGCCCTTCTGTTTAGTTGCTTTGCTGTTACCTGCAAATTCTGAAAGTAAGTTTACAGTTGTTATTTATTATTTATGTAGATTTAATGGATGTGTCTGTCTATCATTATGTGGATGGGTTAAAAGCAATGTGTTGGACAAAATCTCTCTCTAAGGTTATGTCTAACATACTCTTTGTTATAACATAATTTATTTTAATCTATCTTCAAAAGTCGTACACAGGCCCAGTGGGCTATTGTTCCGCAGAAGGTCCACAGTTCGCTTCAATATCTAGGGACTCCATGGGAACCAGTGTTATTGGGTGGGGAACTATTGGGGAACTATCGGTTAGTCAAACACTTAGGTACTTGGTAAATGTTCCGTATACGGTAACCTCATGGATTTTGATGAAAACTGTCTTAACACGTTTGCTGCTGGCCGCTAGATGGTGCGACTGCGCCAGGAGCTGAACTAGGCCTAGTGTGTGTGTCGCTACAGCTTAAATGACCCTGGTAGTAATTTTTGGAAATAATTTTTTTTATTGTAGAAAAAGTATGTTCCCAAGAGCTGCAAGGAAATATAGAATGCTCATGAGGAGCTGACTAATCCATGACATCGTTAAACAACAATGAACGGTGCCGTTCCGGAATGTTCTCAGCTCCTGGCACCATGTTCCCAGTGACGTTCCGGAACGTCCGCAGCAGCGAACGTGTCAATGTGTTGTGAGATTGAATCATAGCCTATGTGTATGTTCCGTGCAGTCGAAAAGTAAATGCCAAAATGACTAACGATCAACTCCTTTCGACTGTCGCTGACGTATCTTAGTCGGCGAAATGACTTCAATGAATATTGCGCGATTAGTTTGTTACTTCAAAAACTTTGTGTTCACATTTTTCCTCAATAACTTAGATTCTAAGTTTTAAATTATGATTACTATAATAAATAGGATAAATTCACAAAATACAATAGTAATTATAAACCCTAAACAAAAAATCTGAAAGAAAACTACTTGCAAACCCTTGTAAAAATAAGGGACGGGTTTTACAGGTGTCCCAACTTAAGAAAATATAAAGAATCTATTTTGTTGATTTTATTTAAATTGTTCCGATTTTCCCCAATCGAAAATATTGATATAGGTATTGAATGACATGAATTAGAACTGACAGTGATATAATGACACAATTTGTTCATAGTTATACCAAATGAAGAAATGATGGATGTTTTTTAAAGCCTGTTCTGGTTGAAATTAAATTAAATATACTTATTTTCTGGAGGAGGACATGACTCAATTTTTGTGTGAGTCACCGGTTATTTATGAGGTGTTGAGCTGGTTATTTATGAAGCCCCCAATTAGCCCCTCATGGAGAAATTATTTGATTTATGCAATGATTCTAAATACCCGATAACTCAAAAACTCCCTCTGATTCAACTAGACTGAATATCTAAACTAAACTAACCTAACCTAACCTAACCAGACCTAACCTAGGGTGAGGTGGGGTAAGTGCACCCCCTAAAATCGAAAATGCACTTTGACAAAGTCTGAGAACTTTATTTTTAATGATGAAAACTTCAGATTTTTACCTTGAAATTTCAGTACCGTATGTTCTTTATTGGCCCTAAAAATTTCATGGAAATCAAATGACTTTTTCATTTGAAAAAAATTCTTCAAAGTTTTTCCTCCCAAGGGTACGCACTTGCCCCTGCTAGAGGGGTAAGTGCATATCCTGCCTCTAATTTATTTAAGAGGAGCAATGGGGCAATGGTGGGGTATGAGCATATAGAACTGTTTTAGGGCTTTCTAACACTTTTTACAGATTAGAATTATCTCCAATAGTTTTTGAGATACAAACCTTTTTACGTGGCAAGAAAAATTCATCGGAAAAATGCTTAAAAATAAAATTTAGATTTTATTTAGCAATTTGGGTTTAATTCAACAGCGATGAATGTTTTTCAATATATACTGTTAAATTTGAGTTTCTAAACACTTTTTTATAATTTTTAGTCTGTAAACTACTTCTTATATATAGTATTTACACATGAGTATCTAGTTTGTTTTAACTATATCTTCCTCTGTCACCTCACAAACATCCTCATTTTCAGGGAACTGGAAGATACTAATCTTCTTGTTAGGCATTTTTCGCACAAATCGCACTACTGGGTTCCGATCAGAGTTAATTGACTGAATTATACCCACAAAATCTTTTACTGTTTTCTTTCTTGCAAACTTGACTAAGCACACTAACTAGTTAATATGCAAAGCTTATTGAAAACAAGATTAAAATGAACTGACGTGCTGAAGCATGATTTTAAACATTAACTTTGCAATGTGGGGCAAGTGCATACTTGGAGTGGGCAAGTGCACACCCCCCCTTTAAAAAAAACAATAACAGGTGTAAACATAACAAAAATATGACTGATCAATACACTTCAAAATGTAATAAATGAGCTTGAAAAAACTAAAAAATATTGACACACTTAAAAAAAAAAGTTTTAAAAAACCCTTGCGAGCTCGCGCTTGGAGGAAAATTGACGTTACCTTAAAAAACGTACACAACAAAAAAATTTCAATAAATGATAGTTTTATTTGATCATACACATAAAACAATAAAAAAGGAAGCTTTTGGTGAAACTCCCACTGTCATAGCACCAATAATAACCGAGTTACAGCCAGGTTATGCTCTTACCCCGTTTATGCACTTTCCCCACCTCACCCTAACCAAAATTAAGCAATTTATCCTAATCTAAACCATCCAAATGTATTCAGTTATGAAAGAGGTCGAAGGAATGGCAGGTTATGCTATGTTAGGTTAGGTTAGGATAGGTTGGGTTAGGCTAGGTTTGTTAGGTTAGGTTAGGTTAAGTAAAGTTAGGGTAACTTAGATTAATTTCTTAATTGGTCATGCCGGAGGCTGGAGGCAACAATTCGGTACTGTGAATCATTGCTCTATGTCCATTGGTTACCGAGATATTGTAAGTTGTAAACATAGTACGTTGTCCCAATGTTAACCTTATGGGAAATAAATAAAATTCTACATCTCGGTTATTTTATCTTGGTAAATATGTTCTTCTAGTTCAGCTCTAATAAATATTGAATTAAAACCATCCAGTTTTAATATACCTGTATGCATACTCTTTCCCCATGTTATTCTTATGGAGCTTACCAAAACGTGTCAAATCTCGCTATGTTGGATTGAAATATGTTGTTTTGCATTTGAAATTTGCTGAGTATGCAGGCATACTGCAACGGGGTAGCCTATTTTCTTTTGTTTTCATTCCCTGTTGATGTTTGGGTTATCACTGCGGTGGCAAGAACGCATTACGCATGACGGAACAGTCCACGTGTCATCGGGTTACGGTTCGAATCGAATACCGGTATAAACATTCAATAGAACTAAGTTAGGTAGGCCTATTATTGTTATGTTGAAACAATTAGATTTTTGGCTATCGATAGTTACTGCCCTAGCTGACAACCTCGGTTCCCACCGTGGCCCTTACTTACTTTCACTTATTCTTCTTCTCCTCCGCATTCCTTGAGAACGGGGGATTGTCAAGGTTATGGTTAGGTTAGGTGGGTTTGTCAGGTTAGGTTTTGCTAGGATAGGCTGGTTTTGTCATTTAATTTTGTCTGGTATGGTCGTCATAATACTCTTGTAGCGTGTAGTAGGGTTTGTTTAGTAAATAAGTTTTAAGTAACTTTCGGAGTTTGCTGCCATTCTCCGTCTTGATGTTATCCGGCAGATGGTTGTAGATCTTGGCTCCGATGTAGTTGGGATGGTTTTGTGATTTTTTCAGTCTATTGTAGGGTAGGTCGATATTGTTCCTGTTTCTTGTTTGGTATTGATGATATTCTGATCTGGTTTGAAGATTGTATTTTAGGCTATGTTGAATCGTTTCGAAAATATAGAGTGAAATTATAGTCATGATCTGATTTCTAATGAGGTATGGTTTGCAGTGCTCTTGGGGTAACAGTCCGTTTATTACTCTGATTGCTTTTTTTTGAATTATTAGTAATGGTTCTATGTATATATATGGTGCTGCACCCCACGCTACAATGCCAAATCTGAGGTGTGATGAGAATAGAGCATGGTAGGCTGTTAAAGCTGCTTTGATGCCGGCTATGGATTTTATTCGTCTTAGTCTGTAGAGTGATGAGGCCAGTGATGGATCTAGGGGGGGGCAGCGGGGGCGCGTGCCCCGGGCGCCGGCCAGTAGGGGGCGCCAGCGCAGCGGCGCCCCAACTGGTTGGCTCCGGTTATGTAAAAATTGAAAAAAAATAAAGTGACATTTTTCGTTTCGCGGCCGGCAAATCTCTCTGTAGAATCAATGCCGGAAAATCTCGCCCGCATCGCGGCCGTGAAGCCTGTCTCTTTTTACGTGACTTTCACATATCTCGTCGTTTAAAGGCAAGAAAACCGCTCGCTCGTTTCGCGGACGGAGAATAGTTCACTCATCCCGCGGTCGAAAAATCGCTCGCTCATTTAGAGGTCGGAAAATCGCCTGCTTCTTTTGCGGCCGGTAGACCTCTTGGTCGCATTATGGACGACAAGTCTCTCGCTCTTTTCGCGGCCGTCGCATATATTGACCGTATCTTAAACAGATAATCAGTAGTTGCTGGTAGGCATCTTTCTATGTTCTTTCACTGCCGACAAGTATTTCGCTATTTTTGAGGTCGTCATATTTATTGACCACATTGCGGCCAAAATACTGTCGTTTAGACCACAGCTGGCAAATATTTGCTGCATTGCAACCAAGGCTGGCTCAAGAGTTTTTGGCGCCCTAGGCGGGAGTATTGCACGGCGCCCCGCTCCAAATCAAAACTAGATCAAACAAATAGGTTCTGTCATAGCTTTTAATTTTCAGCCGTATGTTTTTCTTCATTTCGTCAATAATAATAAGTGATGATTGACTGCACATCGAGAATTCAAAGGGCATGATAGAATTTGACAAATTAATCCCATAAAATGAGGCTTGATAGGTTTGATGTGGAGTTAATTCTTTGAAAAATAAAAGTATTTTAGATACTTAAAGGCGCTGTTTAATAATGTATGATTTTGAGAAAATAATAAAAATAATGTATTTAATGTATAGTTTTTACAGTTACAACACTTAGGCTAAACTTGTTATTAACAAAGATGTAAAAAAACATGATCGTTTGACACAAAGTGCCTTATTGCTTACATGAAGATTCCTCCATGTTGATTCGTAATCTGTTGTTAATTTTGGTGTAAAAAACCGGTCCGACTCACGTATATTTGACGTTTGGTTTATAAACCCATACTACATAACGACGAGGGCGCCATGCGAAATGACGGGTGCTAATTATTGGTATAAAAAGTTGATTAAAGGGCAGGTTGGGGGTTTCCACCACTGGTGATAAGTTTTGAAGTGATTTAAAGAGTAACTACATGACCAGAGCATGTAAAACTATTCCTGAATTATAACCTCATAATTTAAACCTAGAATTTAAACCCTAGAATTTAAACCCTAGGCTGTTGCCTAGTTCGCCTATAAGGTACAGCCGGCCCTGATTGCAACTACCGCTCGCCCTTTGTCACGGCCGGTTTCACCTTCCGCGGTCGCATCGGTGCTGTCAAATCGCGGTCGTATATACCACGGCCGGCAAATCTCTCGGTCGTATTTCGGCCGTAAAAAATCGCTGTTTCTTTGACCAGCAAATCTCTTGGTCGCATTGCGGCTGTTAATTATGTTGGGACATATCGCGACCGAAAAATCTCTCGAACGCATTGCGGCCGTAAAATAATATTGTATTTTACTTTAAATAGATTGGGCTCAAGTATTCGTTTTAGAAGGCGACATGGCCGATTTCACTGTTCGGGAAATCTTTTGAAATAAGATTCTTTGCTATCTTAAAGGCTTTCCAAAAACACTTACAAATATTGAAAACATTAAGAGTAAACTTATTCTTTATGCGGATGATTCAAATTTAATTTTATCATCTAAAAATGTAAATGATCTTGAAAAAGCAAGCCAAACTCAACTTATAAATATTCAAAAATTTTTCAAGAACAATTCTTTATTTTTAAATACAAAAAAAACTAAATTCATGTGCTTTGAAACCATACAGCAGAATAGAATTTCATCTAAACCTAATATTTATATTGAAAACGAGCCATTAGAGCAAGTTATTAGTTCCAAATTGTTAGGCTTAGAAATAGATAATAATTTGAAATGGGACAAACATGTTCAAAATATAATCAAGAAAATTAATTCTGGAATTTATGTCTTGAAAAGCATGGTAAATTTATGCAACCTACCGGTTTTAAAAATAATATATCATGCCAACATTCACTCACATATTGCATTTGGATTAATTTTATATGGAAGCACAAGTAATGCTAATTTAAATAAGATTTTACTTCTGCAAAAAAGAGCAATCAGAATTATGCTAAAGCTTAAACCAGATGATCATGTTAGAGATGCTTTTAAAAATTTAGAAATATTAACAGTCTTTAATCAGTATATATTTGATTGTATTATTTATTTAAAAAATAACTTACAGAAAACTAAAATGCGTTCAAAAATCCATTCTTACAATACACGAAATAAAAATGATATTGACATCCAAGAGCACAAATTATCTCTTTTCCAAAAAAAACCTTCATTCATGGGTGCAAAATTTTTCAAAATCTTACCTAATGAAATAAAAAATGAAACTAATCAAAAAAAATTTAAGACTAAATTAAAATCGTTCTTAATAGACCATCCACACTATTCTTTTTCTGATTTTTTTCCTTGAAACTGAAAATATATTTTTTTTTCTTGGCTTGAAACTAATGAAAAAATTAACTGCTATATTTAGAATAAGGATAATTCTGTATGTAGAATAAGTTTTTTAGAATTAAGTTAATTAATTGTTTAGATATTAAGTTGACACTAATGTACAGGCTTGTACTTGTGAAATAAAGAAATAAAGAAATAGTTGGAAAATGGAAAAGATCAGAAAAGAAGTCTGAAGTTTCATATGTAAAATCTGGTTGACATATTGCTTTGGTTTTACAGCGGCTGGCAAATTTCTCGGTCACACTATAGCAATAACAGCTCTTGGTTTGGCTGTATCGTAGCCTATGACCATCGGTTAAAAAAAATCATAAGAACCATAAGATAAAATCATATTATGATATACGAGATAACTGCTTATCCATCACATTAAAGACACATTAAAAATATAATATATTTCTTGTGTTTGGTGGCGGGTGGGGGGGGGGGGGCGCCAAACTCCGATTTTGCCCCGGGCGACAGTAAATGTAGATACGTCTCTGGATGAGGCTAGTTTATTTTGCAATCTTTCAGTATGAAATTTCCAGGTAAGATTCTGATCTATGGTTATTCCGAGGAATTTAGAGTGAGAGTCTATTGTGAATTTATTTTTAAGTTGATTGGTGGTGTTATCAGTCATTGAAGTCCGGTTTGAAGCTGTGAAATTTACTTGTATGCTTTTTGTATCATTTATTTCTAATTTTAGGTCTGCTAGGTTCTTTGATGCTATTTCTATTGTAGTTGTTATTTTGTTATGTACTTCTTGTTTTGATAGTCCGGGAATAAGCAGAGTAGTGTCATCCACAAACATTATGCAGGACGTTGTAGGCGGTAGCACAGTTGGTAGGCTATTAATATATATTAAGAAGCATAGTGGGCCTAATATTGAGCCTTGAGGCACTGCATTTTGCATCGGCATTAATGGAGCTCGGACTTTTTGTTTATTGCTATTTTGTATGTATTCGATTTCTACAGTTTGTGTTCTGTCCGTGAAATAGTTTTTGAATAGGCTAAGAGCCTGGCCTGTTATTCCAATTTCTTGTAATTTGTTGAGAAGGATTTTCCAGTCTAGGCAATCAAATGCCTTCCGAAGATCAAGGAAAATTGCTGAGACTTTATTGCCATCTTCCCAGTTTTCAGTGATTTGTTGCAGTAGGTCGGATAGTGCTGTATTGATTGATTTGTTTGATCGGGATCCATGCTGATTGGGTGAAATTAAGTTGTGTCGGTTCAGAAAGTCTACAGTTTGGTTGTAAATGGTTCTTTCCAGATATTTAGATACAGCCGGTAGTATTGCCAGTGGTCGGTAATTTTCGATGTCCTGTTTATCATTTTTCTTAAACTTTGGGTAAACTAGCGATATTTTCATGTTTTTAGGAATAGTACTATTGATAATCGATGTGTTTATTATGTGCCTAATTGGTTCAATTATTTCTTCTTTACAGTGTCTTAGTAGGTTTCCAGGGATTTCATCTATACCTGCAGCGTTGCTATGGTTAGTGTCTTTAATTATATTCTGTAGCTGTTTCATAGTAATTGTATTAAACTTATGTTAAGTTTGGTCTGGTGTTTTTGAATTAGTTTGTAGCTCATTGCTGTTCGTTTTTGACATGCCTAGGCTTAAAAAATACTGATTAAATTTGTTTGCAATAATATAAGGATCAGTTTCAATGCCTAAGTCAGTTTTAATTGTGATTGTTGGTTCTTGAGGCTTTAACTTATTTCTTTCCAGATTTATGATTTTCCAGGTCGCTTTGGTTTTGTTATTTGCATTGTCTATATAGTCATATACTTTCTTCTTTTTTTCATTTTTGATTAATAAGTCATATTGTTTTTTCTGTTCGTTGTAGTCCTGTCTATGTAGTTCGGTACCAGTTGTTATGTATTTATTCCGTGCTATCTCTACATTGTTCCTTAGGCTACTTAGTTCCGGTGTTTGAGTGACATGTATCCGGTTGTAGTCTGATTTGTTCTTTTTATAAGTCGAGGGCATGTTGAGTCCATTTGTAGTCTTATCTTTCTTACGAGTTCATTGTATTTGTCATCTACATCATATGAATCATATACAGAATTCCAGTCTTCGTTTTGAAGGTCTATTTTTAGCTTGTCTAAATTTTTTTGTGAAAAGTTTCGGGTAGTGTATGTTAGGTTTGGACTCCTCAGTTCTGCTGTTGGAAATGTGGTTATTAATACTGCTCTGTGATCTGAAAGTGTCGTATTTATAGTACAAGAGGTGTTGTTTGCCATATTTGAGATGCATACATCAATGCTAGTCATTGAGTTTGGCGTTATCCTTGTTGGGGGCAAATTCTCCATGGTTAGGTTATGCTGATGTAGGACTAATTTCAATTTAATTAGGTCTAGACTTTCCTTGTGTGTATCGATGTTGATATCGCCCATTATTATGAACAAGCCCCAAGATGAACTGGGTGTGCACTTTCTGCGGAAGTCGTACCGCCCAGTGAGTTTACAGATTGATTGAGCTCAGTAATGTGTTTAAAGGCTGCCATTGAAATGATTGGCATAGATTACTGTTTAAAACTTGGTTGCAATTAGAGCAATTCAGGTTCTCTATCCTAGGCCCAGTACTGAAATGATTCCACAGAAACTTACTCTAACCCTTTATGGGTCGCATCTGTTTTTATCAGGAAAGGGCGCATGCCAGGGTTCTGCATTGTTGAAATCCAATTCTAAAATTCGTATAATAATTTTTTCTATCCAAGTTCAATGCAAAAAGCTAATTTAACATTCTCTTTAAAAAGGAAATGAAAAAATTACGGTCAAATAAGTTCAAATAAGTTCATAAACAGTATATAACTCATAAAAAGTATGTAGATACTTTTATACTTTTTTTAAAGTATGTAAATACTTTTTATGAACTGTTTACTGCCTTACTGTTTATGAACTTTTTGTGTATTAAATAATTGACAAACTCTTTATTTATACAGTAAAATTTGTTCAAAAACTGAACAGGCTTATCTAATATTTCAGCAATTGGATTCAAAAGATTAATCGATTATCTCTCTGGTTTCGTCAAAGAAAAAACTGTAACAGTAGTTCTCAAAAATTGATTCGATTATTGCAACAGTTGTTAGTTGATCTGGTTGGCCACTGGCAGTTCTCACTGACAATCATAGCCGATGATGTCGGCGCCCGGCAGTTCTCGCAAATATGGCTAATGTCAATCTCATCGCTGCTGGCAGTTCTCGCAATGTAATGTATAGCCAATCTAATCGGCTGCTTACAGTCAAAGGGTTAAGTTACCTACCATTAAACTTCAAGAATTAAAATTTTGTAAGAATATTAAAATATGGCACATATTTTGTCAGTAGGTAGGCCTAAGGTTTAATCAATATCAAAGGGTCAATCAATATTTTCATTTTTTTTTTCATTTTCAAGGGGGGGGGGTGTTCAAGGGTATAAATAATTGATTGCCGCATCAGTGATCCGAGGGCAAGGGCACTTTTTAGCGTCTTCTTTGCAGTTTCCTTTCTATCCAAGTAACTATGCTATTGTAAGTAGCCTACTGATTCAATTGTACATTAGTGAAAGTTAAGTTTAATCGATACTGTAACGGTTTTAATTTATCAGCGCCACTGTGGCCGATGATTTCGGCGTTGGCTATGAACACTTTTGATAAGGAAAATTTTTATCTCGCAAAAAGTCAATGCGGCAAGAAGAAATCTGGCCTAAACTGATTACCGAAAGTAAATTAAAATAAAGACTTTATTAGGTATTTTCTTAAATTATAGAATAAAGACTCTTCTGTATTGTCTAGCTCATTAAATTTTCTTAATGCAATTTTTCTGTTCGAAATGCTTTTTTAGTATATTTTTATGTCAAGATTTGCGTTCCTCTGATAATCCAACCAACCTTTTTGCTGTTCCCACCATGGCCCCAGTCCCTTAGGCGAGGTTCTGCTGTATTTCACAATTACAAACGTTACATTAATTGCACATAATTGATATATTGAGCACATTCCTCGTATCGCAAGATCTTAGATGTTAGGTAACTTAGATGTGGGACAGAAAGTAAACTGCAGCTGGAGGCCTCTATGACGAAGATGACAAGTGAAGTTTAGTACCTAGGTGAAATTAAAAATACTTCCATTTGATGGAATTGGTAAGGCCTATTGATGTGGTATGAAGGTAGTAAAATGAGGATGTTAAACAATTTTGTGAGATTTCAGTAGGCCCTACCTTTATTGAATAGTGAAGTGGACTATAACTGATGTCTGTCTGCAACTGGTTGTTTGAAAATTAATTGTGTTTTCCTCCTCCCCAGGTGACTGCTAGTGAGCCTTGCCATGGGACCACGGACTGTCAGTGAAGATATTCTAGTCCCTGAGGAAATGATCGGCCTGAGTAAGTAGATCTACTTTTAGCCCGAATTTATGGGAAATGAGTTTTGATTTTTTAGTTAGTATTTATTTCAGCTTTTGGATCCTTTGACTTGTTCATTTCAATAGGCCTATCCCTCATTTCATTTCATAGGTTTTAATAAATTTGTTCAAAACTCGTTGAATGTCTATAAAAATCTATAAAACAAATTTCCTTTTCCAATGCCTTTCTAAAACAAAATTCTCTTTCAAATGTTTGAAATGTCGCCCTGATACTGTGCGTAGTAATCATTTTCTGCAGAAAACATCCAAAAAAATCCCAGAATATGGTATAAATAATCATTCAGTGTCAGTAAACTCATTATGTAAACTAAGCCTGTTCAGCAAACCATTGTTATTGGCTCATTATTACTTAAGTTGGACTAGGTGGCCATTTTCCACTACCATCTTGAATCTGCCACTTAGGTAACTAGGTCATTCTTGTTTGAAACAGCTCCATTTCAATACCTAACTGTTGTAAACAAATTGTTCACAACATACTACTCAGAAACATCTGTTTTCTGTGCCTTACTCTTGGTTGGAAAGTTACTCTTTTACATTATTAAATCAGATTATCTGAAATTTATTATTATTATAATTTTATTATTATTAGCTATGAATTGTTATCAATATAATTATCATGAAAACTACCGATAACTGCACGGTAAATTTATCGAGCATTAGGAAACGAAAATAATAGAAGTAAACAACCAAAACAATCAGTTGATTGCAGCAAACCAATGTTTGATGCATTTTTATTGGTTACTTCAAAGGAATGTAGTGAAAGCACTGTAGTGAAAGCAGTAGCAAATGTTTGTTAGGCTAGGTTTGAAGAATTTTAAAACATTAGTTTATGCAAGGAATACACTATGATTAACAAATATTCAATATTATTTACCTTTTGGCAGCCTGAAGGTGTCAATTGTAGATATAAGCGGCGAAATGCGTTTCGTACTATTTACAGTAAGCCTACATCATCTTGTCCGACACAGGTTAAAACAGTTCACATGAGTGTTTGTCAGAGTTTAAATAAAACAATCATCCACACAAAATACATAGTTTACGAAACACATTTTTACGGGAGACATGGACATCTAACATTTATGAAGAATCAACATGCAAGCGCAACTCTCGGAGACGACGGTCAACCGGTAACGCACAAAGTTGGCCTACAACTTAGTTCGGTACCGGTTGTCCGTCGTCTCCAAGAGTGCACTTGCGTGTTGATTTTTCATAAATGTTAGATGTCCATGTCCCCCGGAAAAATGTGTTTTGTAAACTATGTATTGTGTCTACGATTGTTTTATTTAAACTCTGACAAACACTCATGTGAGCTGTTTTAACCTGTGTCGTTAGCAACTGATGATGTACTGTAAATAGTACGAAGCGCGTATCGCCACTTATATCTACAATTGACACCTTAAGGCTACCAAAAGGTAAATAATATTGAATATTCGATTATGTGTCATGGCTTCAACAACAACAACAATTAAAAAAATAGTTTTTCTCAGTAGTATGATGTAAAGTATCGTATGTCACTCACCTGGTAAGTTTTACTGTACTCACATGAAAATCCCACCCTCGCCTGTGGCTCGCATGGGAACTATCATGGTCGTACGGTAAAACAGTACTTACCAGTCTTGTAACGTAATATACCATGAAGCCTACCTATATTAGATGACGAATTTAGTAGTTGAATTGATAACCTTTCAGTCGGTCTCTAATAACAAATTTCCCCCAGTTATTGGTCGAGGCGGAGGGCAGATCAGATGGTTACGTTCGGTATCGGGGTGTTCGATACAGATAACATCGGAGGAGGATTGGTGCAGCAACCCTGAGCACAACCAGGGCCGGGTGCTGGTACTAACGGGGACCGCCCAGGAAGTCAGGTATTTCAGTTATTCAGAAATGATTTTGATCGATTAGATATCCCAAAAGTTCAAGAGTTTGATTTATGGTTGGAAATAAGGTCTGGGTCAATCCATATTGAGTGGTCCAATACATACACAATTGGTTGCTGCTTTATAGTCCTTCACATTGGCGCCCGCAGGGGGGGCAACTGCCCCCCCTGAGAAAAGGAAAATATATAAGCTTTACATGAAACTTTTAAAAATACATGAAGCTTTTAAGTTTGTTCAAGCTGACCAAACAAAGTTAATCTCCGTAATTTTTAATCAGGGATGGTCGGGTCCCAAAATTTCGGGAAAATTTAATTCCAGATTTTCGGGCAGGATTTTTATTCACTTCGGGAAATTTTTGGGACGTGATCGTTTTAGCGATCGCAACTAAACAGCAGATCCGGGTTAGCGCGATCACCCGCTAAAACTGTCGTGCGTATTAGCCGATCGCTAATAAACGGCAAGTGCAGGTTTGCAAACCTTGTGATCGGCCGCTAAACCCATCGCGTGTATTTGCCAGTCGCGGATAAACGGCAAAAATAGCTTTACGCTATTTGTGAACTTCCACGGAATACGCTAGCGCGTATTTCCCGATAGTGGATAAACGACCGATGTAGCTTTACGAAACTCGCGTTCGGCTGTTGAAAAAGGTCGCGCGTATTTGTCGATCGCGAACAAACGGAGAATACTTGACAAAGATATAGAGGCATACTGATAAAGTATGCCTCTATGCAGATGACCTAAATTTTAAAATTGCAGGGAAATCAGTTGCTGAAGTAGAAATAACTTCTTTCATTAACTTGTCTCGAACCTCACAATTTCTACAAGACATAAATTTGCTTCCTAATCCCCAGAAAACTAAATACATTCAATTTTCAAGCGGTAAAAATCATATTAACAAAAATTATAACATTTTCATGGATATAAACCTTTTGGAAGAGGTGGATTCCTTAACATTTTTAGGCCTCACCATAGATAAGCAATTAAACTGGAATGAATACGTCAATCTTGTCATTTGAAGGATTAGTTCTGGGTTATATTCTTTAAGACAAATGGTCAAACTAACTAGTATTGAAATTTTAAAACAGGTCTACTTTGCTTTCATAGAGTCACAGCTTTTGGTTTATCTTTATATGGAGCAACATCTTCAAGTAATCTGAATCAAATTCTAATTTTGCAAAAAAAAGCTATCAGGATAATATTGAAGTTAGGCTATCTAGATTCTGTGAAAGAACATTTCAAAACTTTAGGATTTTTAACCGTTCACGGATTATATATTTTTCAAGTAATTCTTCATGTAAAAAGGAATTTGCATGACTACAATACAAGAAACAGTTAAATAGTTAAATAGTTAAGTAACTGGCAGTGTTTGCAGTTATTTAACTACAATACAAGAAACAGTAATCTGCTGGCCTTTGACCGACACAGATTGGAATTGTACAAAAAGAAACCAATTTATGCAGGGATAAAATTTTTTAATTATTTGCCATTGGATCTAAAAGAGATAGGTAGCCTCAGCATTTTCAGGAAAAAACTTAAAAGATTTTTAGTAGCAAAAGCTATTTACTCATTTGAGGAATTCTTTGAAAATTCTTAGGTTTCTCCTTATTGTTTATTTTATCTGTAATTCTCATCATATATTGTAATGTATTGTATATATTTCTTTTTTTTATCAACCAATTTAATGTATGTAAGGAACTTTATTTTGTTTAAGTCGTATGAGCCAATTATGTTTTATTGTTAGAGCTGTATTATGTTGACGCCATTCTTGTACACTTGCACTCAATTGAATAAAGATATGAAATGAAATGAAAAAATGAAATCTAGCTTTGCGAAATTTGCGAACAGCCGCGTATTTGCCGCTTACAGATAAACAGCCGATGTTGCTTTTCGAAACTCGCGATAGGCGGTATTTGCCGGATCGCTGATAAACGACAAAAATGTACCATTGCGAACTCGCAATCGTGTGTGAAAACCAATCTTGTGTATTCACTAAAAGCGGTTGTTCGACATAAATTCCTTGCCAGAAGGCGTGACAGTGATGATTGTTCATATTATTGGCCACATATTGGTCGGAAATTTTGCAATGGCACTGGTTTTGCCTATTTATTCAATTTCCTAAACAAATTCAGGATGCAATTAAATCTCAGCTGAAAGAATGATTATTTTTCACAAATAAGTAAAAAGAAATTTACAAAAGTAAAGAACTTGAGACTCTTAAATTAAATTTACAAACAAACTAAAAATCGGTATCATAATTGAAGAAACAAAAATGACTATGTTTGAAATGTTTATGAGAGGTAACTCGGTTTTTAGACAGCCAAAAATATGTTTTCAAGTACTTTTATCTTACTGTTTCTCCAGAAGAGGGCTGCGGGCCCAATAAGGGATACTGATATATTTTCTACACCCCAATAAAACCTGAAAAAAGAATAATTGTTTGCCCCACCAGGGAAAATATCCTGTGGGCGCCCGTGGTCCTTCAGCTCGGCCATACCCAGGCGATTAACCCTCGAGCGGGCGCACGCGGAGTTTTCCTCCGCACGTGATTTTTATGTTAAAATAAACAGACATAATGATTTTCGGCGGTCGTGTCCGGCTCCGCACTTTATGCCCCTCATTCCAGGAATTTCCTAAAGCTATTTATACCCCCCACCCCCCCCTTGGTACCTCGTTATATGCAATTCAGAGATGCCATCTCAGTTTGCGGAGCGCCCTCTCCCGTTACACAGACACTGATACCTAGGCTATTTTTAAAATTCCTAATAGCAATGGATTTTTAATTATTAATAATTTTTTTGTTTTTTCCTTTTCCTCTCGCTTCTAGTATAAAATATTATTTTGTACTAGGAAATTACTTACTAAGTTTAATTGAAATATTACACTTATTAAGTTGAACAATTAATTGAATCGACGATGAAATGTGATTCCTAATGAAGTTTGTCAACATTTAAATACAATATTTCGTTATAAAACAAGTAAAATGGGTTAAATTTGTGCAATCTAGTGTTGCGGAGTAAAACTCCGCATGCGCCCGCTCAAGGGTTAAGCGTCTCTCGAAACCTGACTCACCCTCCCGATTTGTTGGTCGAGCCGGCCGGTGGCAAACAATGACTCACCTACTGCCGCTGTCCCAGAGTACTACAATTTTTTTAATTTCAAGTTATAATTTAAAATTATCAAGTTGTTTGAATTCTACTTAAAATTCTAAAGAATATTAGCCAAAATGAGACCATAATACGTCGTACATTTAATACGATATTTATCTGTTTAATTTAAGATAAATAAATTCAAAACATTACAAGTTTTTACCAATTTTCACCGTGAATATGAAGAAATTCAGTCGCATTTTGGCTCATTTTCTTTAGAATTTTAAGTAGATTTCAAAAAACTTGATAATTTAGAAATAAACATGAAATTTAAAAAATTGTAGTACTGTGGGACAGCGCCAGTAGGTGAGTCATTGTTTGTCACCGGCCGGCCTGGCGAGCGGGTTGGGAGGGTGAGTTGAGTTCCGAGAAGACGCTTAATCGCATGGGTATCATGGCCGAGTGGAAGGACTATAGTTATCTTAATTGCAAGGACACTTGATACCTTTAGTGCCATCTTTCAAAAAGGCTTTTATGAGGAGGATGTTAAATGAAATATTGGCCTAAGTGAAATGAAAAATATTTTCATGAAATGGAATTAGTATTGATCTGGTGGTGTTATTTCAGGGAAAAATCAAAAAAGAAAACTACTTCCAACTAAACATTTAATTGAAATTGTAATGTTTTAATTTAGTAAAACCATTAAAACATAGCACTTCTGGTTCTTTAAGTCACTGTCAATACAACGAAAATAATGCAAACATACAGACACAAACATCCAGGCACTTTTTCATTAATTTCTTAAATAGTGACCTACCCAGGTAGGTGGTCCTACTTTCAGCCAAGTATGAATGCAAAATGAGTTTAGGATCGTGGCGCGATCTATTAGTCCTTTTACTGTCTAAGGCCGACATATTTCTTACACTGGACTGTCAATTAATAGCCCAATCCTGGGCCTATGAGCTAAGGAACCTACTGTTTTAACAAGGGATTCGAACCACAATTCGCCAACCAATTATGAATGGGTCTAATTATAAGGATGTTCTTTTGAATGTAGTATTCACTAGTGTGGACGTTAATCCTCACCAGGGAACCATCCATGACGTTATTCTTGTAACTACAGTACAGTCCCGCAAACCCGGACTTGGATAACCTGGAATTCTGGATAACCCGGAAAGCTTGCCAGGGCAATAAAGTGCACTGAGATTCAAGGCCAGAGCACGGTGTGACACATTGACAGATATAAAACAGTTTAGGTTTTTCTTTAAGTTTTTTTCATAACTGATAATGTAGTTGTATTTTTTACTATGCAATAATAAATGATTTCTTATAGAAATAACAGAAACTATTCTTATTTTTACTCACTTCCCGATTACTCAGAATTTTCACAAACCCAGACACCGTCTGATCCACATTACTCCGGGTTTGTGGGACTCTACTGTATCCACACTTCGTGATTTCCAAGTTACTGGAGATTACAGGAGACAACACCATCCCAGTCAGTGTTCACTTGGGAAATATTTTTTTGAAACTAAAATAAAAACATTACTCTCAGCAATTGCACCTGTTTAAGGCTAAACAGTACAAAAAAAGTTGTGTTTTCAGCTCAATAGATAGCAGCACTGTCGGGGCCAAATTACTCCAACTGATTACTCATTTATTTTTCATCCGATTTGAAAAATTAAAACTGTTTTGTTATCAGTATAAAGTTGTTAAAGGCGCTATGCTTCCCAATTTTCGAAAAAATTACTAAATAAATTGTTACAATTGATAACTTTTACAATAAATTAAAATATGACTAAAACAGGTAGTCATTTGGAGGGGAAAATTTTTTGAATAATTTTAACGTTTATTTCAAAAAAATCGGTTGAGCGGTTTTGTAAGAAACGCGTTTTTAGTTCCAACGTTGTGTACCGTTATTGTTCACTAGTTGAACGGCTGACTGACACACGCACGCACCGACGTAGCGCCTTCTCTCTCTCTCACACGCTTTCTCTGTCTCTCTCTCTCTCTCTCTCTCAACTCTCACAGGCACATACAACTCCTCGCGGCTCGCAGCTCCCAGCTCCAAAACAACACACAGCCCAAGACGTGTAGTCAGTGAGTACACCCTGGGTATTGTTGTGGGAGAGAACGACAAAGTTTGCCATACATAATAATAGTTTTTACGTAATGATAATTCGCATAGTTATTGACCGATTTTTGTTTTGTAAGTTTTTTTGTATATAACATGAACAAGAAATGTACGCTATTGGGGTAAACAATGTTATGGTTTTCTAGTACAAAAACTGTAGAGAAGAATACGATTATTATCATAATTTTTTTTAATCGCAGGTAGTCATTTTGTAAACAATAATTTTAAAATAATTTTGGTGTTTTCAAATATGAAATCGGTCAAATGGTCGCATCGGAATCGGTTTTTAAAGATATTATTTCTCTCACGCCCGCGCCCCCCCCCCCGCGCACCGCCATACTGCCCGTCCGCTCTGGACGCGCGGCGCTGCTACTTAGTATCGTTCGTCAACTCAGTAGTCGCACTCGCACTCTGGCCGGGCACACTAGACCAGACTACTAATTACTAATAACACCTTGTAATTAGTCCTCTGATTGCAGGGAAAGGATTTATGAAATTATCTACGGGTTTATTGTTCAATATTAACATTACCACAAACAATATTACCATTACAGTACTTTAGTTGCTGTATAACACCATGTTAAATGAAATGGTTAATTAGCTAAGTCATTTGTTTAAAATAAAAGTTACCTTTGAGTTCATAAAAATGATAAATAAATAAACAATAATTAGTGCAAAAGACCTTCATTTACTTAATGCACAAAATGCACAGTATGGAAACATACAGGAAACATGTTTACAGGCTATTTGCCCCTTGATGTTCCGCCATTGAAGGTGAATTCCGCAAGTGGAATTTGTGGTTCTTTAATCGGCATACTGCGACAGGTTCTAGGATCTACAAGTTATGGTAAAAGAGCCATCGACCACATAGTAGGCCCTACAATAGACGGAGCACAAGAAACCGCGAAGTGAAGCCTAAATTTGCTTCTAGTCCCTATGCGTGGAAAAATCAAAGTACGTAAAAAATTACAAATATGGTATCAAATTATACGTCTGAATCTCAGAATCACTATAGTACCAAATATAAATGGCTTACAGGTAATTTACACATCGTAAACACTGATAACCTAGAAGCTTGTCCTGACATTTTTTGAAAGAAGCTGCCACCACGGAATACACCTGTAGCGTTCCTGTGATGTGTAAACTGCTTCTAAACCATTTATATTTGGTATCATAGTAATTGTGAGATTCAGACCTTTAATTTGATACCAAATTTGTATTTTTTTAGTCGACTATATTTTTGTAAATAGCTGTTTAGGATTGACTTTGTTTTTATGCAGGCGCCGCACAGATGAACTCTCCCGGTGTAACTAAGTTATCGACCAAACTACGTCAGCTAATTTTTTCAAAAAATATGATTTGAAAAATTCAACTCTTTAGCAACAATTTTCACAGTTTTTTATTTTGCCTGACCAAAAAATAAAAAAGTAGTAGCCGGCTACTTTTTTTCATGTCACGTTTTAAAGTTGATTAAGTAAGTAACTTACAATAAAAAAATTATTTTCGAAATATGATTGATACTATTATGGTTCCAAACTAAAGGACTCTTCACATGTAAAATTCCAACCTTAAGCCTCAACGCTAAATGGTATAAACTACGAGTTATTTGAAACATGAGCACTGCCAGATTACGCGGTTTCAAGCGCGTTTTATGTTTCTATACCCAGACAATATGGCGGCCCAGGCCTCACTTGCTGTAATGCAACTAAGATAGCTATGCTCCGTCTATTTCTACTATGTGGTCGCTGAAAAGAGCGCAGTTGTAAAAGTAGCATAACGCCTTCTCCATTTTATCTTTCCAAAACTTGTCATCTCGCTCAATAGCTTCTATGTGTATGTCCTTTTTTGTCCAGACAACAAAGTAGCAATTTATTTTGTTAGCAATGCGCAGTTGGCCTTGCACCTAAAAACATAAAAGGTAAAAATATGAAATAGTAATGTCATAATATTTTACATTTGTCGGCAGTATCCATTTTATCTAACACCTGAACATAAAAGGTTATAACTTTTCTATGTAATAGTATTTTCGTGATAATATTTTACTGAGCACTGAATTACCCAACTTATATAATTCATAATTAATAACAATTACTTTGTTTCTGTAGTTTATGATACTGTGAAGTTCTTAGTAAAAGTACAACTATCACCTCGTCATATGTTAATACAGTAAATGTTAAATCACTGTAGCCTCTATAAAACTAATTAAAATAAATTATTAACTCGTATTGTATACAAAGAAATCCGATTGAACCAAAAGACCGATTTTAAATATTAAATATGTAAAATTAATTAAAAATTATGGTCTACAAAATGACTACCTGCGATTGTTAACAAGGTTATATGTTACGTGGCTTAGGCTATTTGCCCATTGGTGTTTCGCCATATTTATTTTTTAACATGGATATCTTATTATTATTTTTTTAACCAGCAACTTAATAAAAATTATGCCTCAGTAGTGTGAATTATAATCTTATTCTGTTTACAAATCAGTTTTTCAAATTAACATCGGACGAAAATTCCACCAATAAACTTTACTACAAAATGACTTCAGCCACTGAACTTTATCAGGATACCGTGGGACCGGAAATGGCGCGCGGCACGAAGCGACGGACGTATCGCAATAAGTTTCAATTTTCCACGAAACAAATACACTGTCCCAATTTGAAATAATAATATAAAGTGATTAATTGTAAATTACGTAACACAGTACAGTAATTAAACTGTAATTAACGTTAAATAAAATAATAAAATCATTGCAAGGAATAAAACTATTTGCACGTATTTTACATTAGTACTTTACTATTATTTATCATTTATTTATGTATGTAAGAACCCGCTTGATGGTGTTGTATAATATATTTTAATGGGTTTTTAAAGGGAGAAAACTTGACGACGAGAAGAACAAAATTGGAATTGGCCATCCACTAGCGAACATTGTGTGCCACGGACAAAATCTGCCCGCGGTTTTTAGGCGAGACCACTGACAATTTGTCCGCCGGACGTTGTACGCCACGGACAAAATCAGTACTTGTCGAGCCCATCCACTAGCGTACTTCCGACAAACATTGTCCGCACGGACAAAATCAGTGCTTTCTCCGGACAAAGTCCGCTAGTGAATGGCGGGCTTGAGCGAACACGTGTTGTGATGATTGTGTTTGATGGCCACGCGGGTTTTGGGGGGGAGGGGGGGAGAGTGTGAAAAAATCCTAGAGATAGACCTTGAAAACTCGATTCCGACGGAACCACTGGTTCGATTTTCAGTCTGAAAAATTATTAATTTATTTCTCCGTCAAGTCTTTAAAATGACTACCTGTTTTTCTTTTAAAAAAATTCCTTTTAAGAGTTACAAAGTAATTCTTTTTATTAAATACAAAATAAAAAAATCTTTAGCATAGCGACTTAAAGATACATATTAGAAGTACAAATCAGTTTTCAAAACAATTTTTACTCCAAAGGTAAGCGAGCAATCAGTTAGAGTAATTTGCATAATTTTAAAGCGCGACGTGGCGGCAGTATTTGGAACTACTTCCGGGGTGTTTAGCCTTAAGCTTTTCGCAAGGGTGAGGATGCAGACGCCCTAAATATATAAAAAAAAAACTTAAATTGTGCATCAAGTTTACCATTACCGTGTATACACAGGTCTTATAAGACGACAAACACCAGTAAGGGGTATTTATGTTGGGCAATAAGGACAGAGAGAAATAATACACAGTTCATTAATTAGGACAATTTAATTAGATAATCAAAAGAGCATATGTGAAACATTGCGGAACGAATTGAGCGGAACAGGGAGAGAGACTTAGAGCAAAAAAAACAAAAAATACATTGAGTAACCAGTGTGTCCAACCTTACAACTTACTACTTGCTAGATTACAATAACTTGTATACATGTATTACAACAATTTAAAGGCGAATATGAGTGAAAGATGGTGTAGGATGATTGTGGCGTGATATTGTAGCCCTGTTACAATAATGATTAAGGTGTATAATCCTAAGATAGGACTTAGTTGTGATGCAGAAAGTGAAAAGGGTACTCAAGTCGCTGGAGTAAATTTTACAATACGGAAATTGTAGTTGAATCGGGTAAAAAATATTGATTGTCAGGTGTCGATTGGATCTGGATATTTTAGCGATAAGAATCCGAAAAATATTTAAAAATAGTCGATTTAGCAGTCTGTGTCATGCATACGAAAAGTGACCTCAAGTCACTCAAATGGAAAATAACATGGCTGGCGACTTAAGTTCTCTTTTCCCCAATGCCCAGGCCCGCAATGACTAGTTTGTGATGGCCGCAGTCAGGGGCATCACAAACTAGTCTCCTGACATCCTTCGGCACATGAGTGAACTACTTCAAGTTAATCATTGTTGAAGAATATTGTCCAAAAATCACTGTCCCGACAGTGTACTTCTCCCTTATTACTCGCTACCCTGCCTTCCGACTTGAGGTCTCTTCTACGACTTCTCACTTTCTCATTAATTTTAACAATGCAATTGTAGGCTAAGTGTATCAAGTCTTTTATAGTTGAGATTTAAAAATCTTGTTTTCGGCTTTATTTTGATACTTGATCCATTTCTTACACATTAATGATAAATATTCTGTGAACGTTTGAAGTTATGGGCCTTGATTTCCTAAAATACACGTTTTAATTAATTAAAATTCAAATGCCAATAACTAATAGACAAAAATCATAGCTCTATAAATTATATGTTGAATTGTTCACAATATAAGACTGAATTTTAGGATGTTGAAAACTCAGAATCGGAAAATTCTGACTTAAGGTCCCTTTTCACTTTCCGCATCACTATTAATGAATTAATGTTTCTGATTTCAGCCGAGCCAAAGAATTGATAAATAGATGTTTGCAACATAAAGGTGTGTCAATATGCAAAAGGGACTGTTTCTATCAAGACATGGGAGTAGCCCAGGAAAACAACAGCACAGGTCAGGAAAACAACATCGAAGGTCAGGAAAACAACATCGGAGGTCAGGAAAACAACATTGGAAGTCAGTCAAGCTCAAGCTCACAAGTAAGCAAATCTCGTCACAGTGTAGTTGTAAAGAAATTTGGCCTTTACTTTCCAGCACTATACAGAGTGTTCATGTTCAACTCAGATATCACCGGTTAAACCTATTGAAAAGCGACCTCGTTAAGTCTCTAGACAATTTAACCAAGTAAGGAAGTCAGCTTTTGATATGTTTGAGTAAATAATGTAAAATTTGTACCCGAAAAAAGCAAGTCTGGGGAAAGTCAATGCTAAAGTTTTTTTATTAAATCAGGGTGTCTACTAGTCGGGGAAAATGCTGGGAATTTCGTCTGGTCGGGAAAATTCAAATTTAACTGAAGGAAGAAATTCAAACGATACAGTAGGTAAGAAAGTCTGTTATTTATACTCTGGCCCAGCAAATCCCTCAGTAATTTTGTGACGGGCATATCTCTCCATTGTATCGGGGTCATTAAATCCCTCGCTTTTTTCACGGCCATCACATTTTTTGGTGTAATTTATTGCATTCAAAAATCTTTTGCATTCAAAAATCTTTTGCATCTCCAAATATATTGGACGCACCAGGATGGTAGAGTTCGCGGTTTTTTTTTTTGTGGCCGTGAGACCTCTTAGTTGCTTCACGGCAGACGAGTTCCTTGCTCTTTCGCACCCTTCACATCTTTCGGTTGCTTTGTGAAAAGAAAATCGCTTGAATTTGTTATGAAAATCTGTCATTTATAATTCAGTTGGCAAATCTTTCAGTCTTATTGCAGCCGGAAAATTGCACACTTTTATTGCGAATGGAAATTCTCTCAGACTCATCGTGGCAATCAAATATCCGCCGATTTTGTGGCTGATTTTATCTTGATTGTACCACTGGAAAATCATTCACTCTTGTCGTGACCATTACATCTTTCAGTTGCATCAGGGCTGTCAAATGTAGGTCGTTTGTATAGCGGCTGTTTCATCTTTCCGTCTCGTTGAGACCAAAAAATTCTTTTGTTCCCGGCCAAAACATTTCGGTTGTTGTGTGGTTGATTGTCTCTGGATCGTATCGCGTTGGGAAATCGCTTGCTCTTTTAATGGCTGTTGGTTAGGTCATATTGCAGCCAGAATATCGCAGTCGACATATCAGTCTTTCTTTGCTTAGCCTTTTCAATAATTTGAAAACTTTTAGGCTTATCAGGGCCATCAAATCCCTCACTCCCTTCACGGCCGTCAAGTCTGTTGTTCTATTCTATTCACGGCCACCATATATTTTGGTCTTGATGTGGTCAAACAATTCAAATGGCATTTAACTATAAATTGTGTAATTACTTATTAGAATGGTTTCTTTCTTCCCTCATTAAAAGTGGTATGGAACCTGCTATTTTCTTGAAGAAGCATTGTTCTATCAAGGGGGCATTACCTGCTAGGTTTCCAAGTTCCGTCACAACTCCCAACCAGATGTCTCGTTCATAATTCTGCATCTAGGGCTGCCTCAAGGTTAACCGAGGCGAAATCATGGTTTGGATCCCACGTTAAAATGTAGGACCCTTAGTTGCCATTGGCTATTAATTAACAGTCCTGTCTAAGGAATATGTCGGCCTTCGTCAGTAACAAGACTACAAGAACGCGCCACAATCATCCTTCACTCATCTGTCATCCATACTTGGTAGGTCGCCATTTCAACTAATGTATTTAATGTATCAAGGGCTAAAAACTTGCCTCAGGCTAATGGTTTTTGGCCGGCACCCCCTAAAAAGTTAGCCTATAATTTGGACATATTCTCAGGACAAATCTAGATATCATGACATTAGATACACACTATAATAAAAGATTACGCTTACACCATCACATTATCATAATAATTCACTTATATAATTATTTTACTTCTTATAAAATGACACTCGAGTTCACTATCACTACTACAGTAATCCTACTAATGTTATTAATGTGAAAGTATGGATGTTTGTGTGAATATCTATTCTTTCAACCACATGAAAAACACTGGACCCAACTGAGCTGAAATTTTGCAGGAATGGAGCTACTATATCAGAAAAGGACATGGGCCTATTCACTTCAGCCTTAAAATCCCCTCGGGCTACGCCCTGTGAACGTCCTTAGCTTAAATGTTTACATTTTTTAAGGATTTAAACATTTAAATACTGAATTGTAGACCACTGTGAATTCTAAATTTTGACAGTTCAAAGAGCATAAAAAAGATCAGCTGTAATTTTAATCTTGAGCGAAGCCAGGGGCTACTGCTAGTCTAAAATAAACATGATTAACTAAATGTGGATTAAACTAAACACTCATTACTTCATGAAACTACTGATTGTATCTTGATTGTATTGCAGCTGTAATATTGTTCACTCTTTTCGTTGCTGTTAAATCTCTCAATCACATCGGGGTCGTCCAATCTTGGTCCTTTACATGGTGACCGTTACATCTGTTGGTCACATTGAGGCCAAAAAATCTCACGTTCCCAGTCAAAAAAATTCTTGGTCATTGTTTAGCTGACTACCTCTTGATAGTATCGCATCTAGAAAATTGCTCGCTCTTTTCATGGCCGTTAGTTCAGTCATATTGCGACTGGAATATCACAAAGTCTTTCCGCCACTGTGATATCACTGCAAGCAAAGAGTTCACATCCTGTAATTAGTGTTTTATTTTAGATTAGTCATGGTAGTTAATATCAGTGTCATATTATGACTAGTAAAATGATATGCATACGCAAGATGAAATGAACAGCCTCGTCTTCACTCACAGACATGCAGTCTGTGAGGACTATCCATTTTTTTTGCTCAATGATATTTTGACTGTGCATGTCGTATGTTATAGAATAAATTATATGAATTGAATGTCATCAAAGCTGTCGATAGATTATTTTTGGTAGAATAGAAGTTGAAAGAGAATAGTTTCATATGTTACCTCTTCTCAGTACTATTTATCACGGTTTTCTTTAGCAGCCAACCCGTGAACATGGCGTCTGGGGCAGCCCCCAGCCCTCTGGGTGTCTAAACATGGAATAGAAATAGATGTTGTCAAACTGGCTGGTTGGTGTGGTGGTTATAGTGCCCGCCTACAAACTTGTAGGTAGCCGGATCGATCCCGAGAAAAGTTAGTTGCTTTTTGAAGGGTTGTTTCTGGAGTTAGCTGCCATTGGTTGTTGGGCTATTAATTAACAATCCTGTCTAAGGAACGTGCCAACCTTAGTCAGTAACAAGGCTACAAGATCGCGTCACTATCATCATGATCATCACACTCATCCTTCACTCATATTCAGGGTAACGTCCTCCATGAGGTACCTATCTTATTAAGAATGATTAAGGGAAAAAATGATTAAGAGAAAGGGTTGGAGTTTCGTAACCGTAACAATTCTTGACACTGAATAAAAAACATCAGTATAACTATCAAATAAATATTTTTCCTTTATATCGAATTGGTCAGATTGAATATAAACAAATTGTTGAGTATTTAACATCAATGATACAAAATCGTGTCACAATCATCCTACACTCATCCTTTACTCTTATTCGTTTTAAAATACCCCTTACTGGTGTTCGGGGTCTTAATGGTAATGTAATGTAAAATGTCACAACGTAATAACTTAGACCTTATAATAACCTAATGAATACAGACAAAAGTTATTCGTAAAGAATTTTGTAATGTAAAATGTCACAACCTAACAACTTAGACCTTATAACTGTTGTGTCTGTGTCGTAGATTAAATAAAATAAAAATACATTTAGTAAGTAGAATATTGTATTAGATTGCTAACGTGACAGCTGTAAAACGTAAAACATAAACAAACAAAATACAAACAGAATAAGAGAACCAATTTCTATGGAATCAGCTGATTGACTATACTACATCGTCCCCCCTTCTTCTAAGGACTAAGCCTGGCGAAGTTGATCTGCGTGGCATCGACTGTTTAGTCCATTAGTGTTGACTACGTACGAGTACGGGCCATTCACTTTCACAATTGTTCCTTTCTTAAACCCAGACCCCGATTGGTTCAGGACCCAAACATTGTCGTTTTCTTCAAACATTTTTGCTTTGGATCCAGGTTTTTGTAGTCGCTGTTGAACCAACTCTTCATCGATTTTCTGCTCAACGTCAGGAAATAACAAATCTAATTTAGAGCACAACTCATGACCGAACATCATGAATGCTGGTGTTTTCCCAGTAGATCTTCTCGGTGATGTTCTTTAAGCGAACAAAAAACTGTTGAGCTTTTCCTGGACAGTCCCAATATTTTCTTTTGAGGCATTCATGCGCTCTTTAAACGTCCGCACACATCGTTCCGCCAACCCATTGCTTTTAGGGTGATAAGGAGTGATTCGAGCATGTCTGATGTTTAGGCTCTTACAAAAGGTTTGAAACTCGTAGGATGTTAGCTGTGGTCCATTATCGCTTACAATGACCTTTGGGTAGCCAAATCTTGAAAACAACTCTTCCAGAGCTTTGATTGTTGACTTTGTTGTTGTTGACGACGTTGGTATTACTTCAAGCCATTTCGACCGTGCGTCCACTATGATCAGCCACATTTTCCCCATAAAGGGTCCGGCAAAGTCTATGTGGATCCTTGACCAAACTTCTGCAGGTACAGGCCATGAGAATAACGGCATTTCAGGGTCTTTGCTCCTATTTTCTTGACATCCAGTGCAATGCTTTGTGTGTTCTTCTAAGTCTTTGTCTAGTTTAGGCCACCAGACTTGAAAACGTGCTTTTCCCTTCATGGCTACAATACCTGGATGTCCCTCATGGAGTATTTCCATCACCCTTGATCTAAGTTTTGTGGGTATAATTAATCTTCCAAACCACAACAAAATTCCATTCTCAAAGGAAATTTCTTCGCGTTTGTTGTAGTAAGGTTGGAGATTGATGTCCTCATTTTTCTCTAGAGGCCAACAACCACTTCTTAAATAGTTTACTACTTTTGAAAGTGTAGGATCAGTTTTTGTCGCTTCTTGTAAACTCTTTGTAGATATTGGTAAATCCTGTGAACGTAAATGGAAAAGGTGTGCTTTGTTACTGCAACCCTGGTCTTCCTCTGTAGATTTGGTCGTGGTTTGTAAGGGAAACCTTGATAGTAGATCCGCCGTTTTGTTATCTTTTCCTTGTTGGTAGTTGATTGAGTAATCATAGGCACTCAGTGTTAAAGCCCATCTAGCGATGCGATTTGATACTACCTTCGGAATTGAATCATGTTCGCCGAAGACTTTAACCAGAGCTTTATGATCCGTGCGAACTTCAAAATGTCTACCATAAAGGTACTGTTCAAAACGAGTGACTCCAAAAACAAGACCTAACGCTTCCTTTTCTATCATACTGTATCGACACTCAGCTTGGTCAAGGCGTCTTGATGAAAATGCCAAAGGTTTTTCAGTCCCATCAGGGTACTTTTGAAAAAGAGCAGCTCCGACACCAATTTCACTCGCATCAGTCGCGAGGATCAGAGGTAGTGATTCGTCTTAGTGAGCCAAAGTGTCTGTTGTAGTCAGGAGATGTCTTAATTTTGTTGCTACTTGTTCGTGTTTTTCACTCCAATGCCATTTCACTCCTTTCTTTAATAGTTTGTGTAATGGAACACACAAAGACTGTAAATGGGGAACAAACTTACTGTAGTAGTTAATTGACCCAAGAAATGATCTCAACTCTTTCACATTTTTCGGTGATGGCATGTTTTTCACTGCTTCCAGGTGTTCTGTGGTTGGGTGTATACCAGCACTATCGATTCTGTGACCTAGGTAGTTAACGGAATCTTGAAACCATTTACATTTTGACGTTTGAACACAAATTCCAGATTCTTGGAAACGCCTTAGAACTTCTTTGACTCGTGCTATATGCTCCTCTCTCGTTGGGGCAGTGACTATAACCAGACTTCTTCCAGAGCTTTGATTGTTGACTTTGTTGTTGTTGACGACGTTGGTATTACTTCAAGCCATTTCGACCGTGCGTCCACTATGATCAGCCACATTTTCCCCATAAAGGGTGCGGCAAAGTCTATGTGGATCCTTGACCAAACTTCTGCAGGTACAGGCCATGTGAGAATAACGGCATTTCAGGGTCTTTGCTCCTATTTTCTTGACATCCAGTGCAATGCTTTGTGTGTTCTTCTAAGTCTTTGTCTAGTTTAGGCCACCAGACTTGAAAACGTGCTTTTCCCTTCATGGCTACAATACCTGGATGTCCCTCATGGAGTATTTCCATCACCCTTGATCTAAGTTTTGTGGGTATAATTAATCTTCCAAACCACAACAAAATTCCATTCTCAAAGGAAAGTTCTTCGCGTTTGTTGTAGTAAGGTTGGAGATTGATGTCCTCATTTTTCTCTAGAGGCCAACAACCACTTCTTAAATAGTTTACTACTTTTGAAAGTGTAGGATCAGTTTTTGTCGCTTCTTGTAAACTCTTTGTAGATATTGGTAAATCCTGTGAACGTAAATGGAAAAGGTGTGCTTTGTTACTGCAACCCTGGTCTTCCTCTGTAGATTTGGTCGTGGTTTGTAAGGGAAACCTTGATAGTAGATCCGCCGTTTTGTTATCTTTTCCTTGTTGGTAGTTGATTGAGTAATCATAGGCACTCAGTGTTAAAGCCCATCTAGCGATGCGATTTGATACTACCTTCGGAATTGAATCATGTTCGCCGAAGACTTTAACCAGAGCTTTATGATCCGTGCGAACTTCAAAATGTCTACCATAAAGGTACTGTTCAAAACGAGTGACTCCAAAAACAAGACCTAACGCTTCCTTTTCTATCACACTGTATCGACACTCAGCTTGGTCAAGGCGTCTTGATGAAAATGCCAAAGGTTTTTCAGTCCCATCAGGATACTTTTGAAAAAGAGCAGCTCCGACACCAATTTCACTCGCATCAGTCGCGAGGATCAGAGGTAGTGATTCGTCATAGTGAGCCAAAGTGTCTGTTGTAGTCAGGAGATGTCTTAATTTTGTTGCTACTTGTTCGTGTTTTTCACTCCAATGCCATTTCACTCCTTTCTTTAATAGTTTGTGTAATGGAACACACAAAGACTGTAAATGGGGAACAAACTTACTGTAGTAGTTAATTGACCCAAGAAATTATCTCAACTCTTTCACATTTTTCGGTGATGGCATGTTTTTCACTGCTTCCAGGTGTTCTGTGGTTGGGTGTATACCAGCACTATCGATTCTGTGACCTAGGTAGTTAACGGAATCTTGAAACCATTTACATTTTGACGTTTGAACACGAATTCCAGATTCTTGGAAACGCCTTAGAACTTCTTTGACTCGTGCTATATGCTCCTCTCTCGTTGGGGCAGTGACTATAACATCGTCTAGGAGACAGGCGACTCCTTGTAATCCAGCCAATACTTGATCCACCTTGCACTGGAAAACCCCGGTCGCAATTTTGATTCCGAAGGGTAAGCGTTTGTACTTGAAAAATCCCTTGTGTGTAGAAATAATCAGGTACTGTTGTGCTGATGGTTCGACCTCCATTTGTAGATACGCATCTTTGAGATCGATGACAGAGAACTCCTGGCCACCTGTAAGTTTTGAAGTGATTTCCTCGAATGTAGGCATAGGATACTTATCAGGGAGTATATGTTTGTTTATAGTGTTTTTGAAATCCGCGCATATGCGGATAGCTCCAGACGGTTTTACCACTATTACAATGGGTGAAGCCCAAATGATAGGTTCTATCATAACATCAACTGGTTCCAAAACTCCACTATCTACTAGTCTTTGAATTTCATTTTCTACAGGTTCCCGTAAAGCAAAGGGGACTGGGCGTGGCTTTGAAACTACAGGAACTGCATTTGATGCCATGTGAAATGATACTTTGTGATTTTTGATTGTACCTAAAGAGGGACTGAACACGTCTGGGAAACTGTTAACAATGTCATGTACAGTTTGTTCACTTACTTTCTTCTTGTTTGGACAATGTACATACTTTAGCCCCGGGTGGCAGTGGTAAGTTGTAAGCAAGGACCCAGTCTAGACCGAACAAAGGTATGTCGTTTTTCTTAACAACAATTACCGGTAGCTTGCGTTTGGAACCAAACGCTTCAACAGAAATATACGTTTTTCCCAGAGTTTCAATTGGTACCCCTGTGTATGCACTTAAGTTTTCTGTAAGGAACAGTTTAGGAGCTCCAATTTCCTCCCATAACGTTTTACCAATGATACTAAATGCTGCACCTGGATCGTACAACATTGAAATCGCATGTTTGTTTAACTTGACTGAAAGCATAACCTTTGAACCTTGATTTATCGCTTGTATTTGATCTGTATCAGAAAATGATTTCACACTAGAGTTTACAACTCAGCCTTTTTGGTTTGTAAATATAAATAAATAAATAAATATCTTTAATTATAAGTACAGGTAGGTGACTCTTATATTTTCTTCTTAATTCTAATTAATTATTATTGTTCAAGATGGCGTCATTATAATTAGTGTGATACTAGCCTATTTAATATTTAAATTTGAAATAAAAGAATGGTAATCTGTTACAAAACTATTATTTATTCAACAATAACAATAAATATGAATATCAAAATTGAACTCTAGGGGGACGTACAAGGATTATTACAGTGGATGGGGTTAGATAAAATTACTTATGCTAATTGGATTAATATGGTACAATTTAAGGGCATTAGCTCAGTTCTTGAGAAGCATGATCTCTTCACATAGGGTTCTGGGAATCGTGCGGGCATGACATTGAAAAATTAATTTGTTTGAATATCACAATCATAAATACTTTTAAATAGAATAAATAATTTTGATAATAATATAAATTGCCAATTCTGATCTCTTTTTATATTTAATTAAATCAAGTCTTTGTTTGAAAGTCTGTTCCTCTTCAACAATGGTTGGTGAAGTAAATTTTGGATTGGTCTTACCAAGAGTTTATCTCTTCACCCTGATCTTTTCTTCAGATAGATAAATTTGGCCACTTAAAGGGGAATCAACTAAGATCAGGTTTACCGCTGGCTAACCAAAAAAAAAAAAATCTACTAATTAAGGGGGATGAAATTTAAAATTGGAACGAGGTCCAGGTACAATGAAGTTAACACTTGGCCATCTCTCTCTGGAATAGAAGCTGGAGTCCTTTACAATGGTTCCACTTTTCACTTTAACAATGTAACACATGGTTCACTAACTTGGTCTTTGGTAAACACTTCACTGAATTATTAGAGATCAAATTTTGAAAAACATGCTATATAAAATAGATAATTTGAGATAGCGTTCCCTGACCCATAAATATAAATTATATTAAATTATGAATACAGCTGATCTAACTTAACTTATCTAAAATTTTTATGGTAGATGGTAATAAATTAATGAATGATTTTAGGAAAATAACATTATCAAATAATTTATATTAACTGAGTGATATACTAGGTTGACATATTATATACAAATAATTATTAAGCTGTGTGTTTGTTTATTTATATGGGTGTTCATTTATGAAATTTAAATGTAAATGTTTGTGAACTATTACAAGTTACTAGACGAGGGACTTTTTTGTAACATATTAAGTCGCTTACCTTTGTTGATGATTGCATTACCCACTTTAAGACATACGCGTGCATAGTGATTTAGTCCTCCACAGGTGTTGCAAGTAGCATCGAGAGCGGGACAGTTCGTTCCTCGTTCATGTTTCTTGTAACCACAACGAATGCAGTCTGTTGTTTTATTAAGATGTAAGACGTTTTGTTTTGAGACAGTGTTTCTTCTTGTTTCTTGTTTCGAATGAATTTCATTCTTTTTGTTACTGTTGCTTATTTTGTTGACTGTTATGTGTGTATCACGGAATTGTGACTGTTGATTGTCGACATTTTCTAACAACGTAGCAGTGTTTGTCACTTATTCCAATGTAGTATCTGTCGTAGCATGTAAGCGTAAAAGTTCAAGTTGCCAGCAATCATTGTTGATGCCCAGAATAAATTGATCTCTTAGCCGTTCATTTAGGTTGTCACCAAAGTCACAGAGACCTGCAACTTCGCGTAAAACAAGTTCGAAATGACTCACAGATTCTCTCTCTTGCCTGAAACGGCGAGTGAAGACAACCCGTTGCGATAGTGGTGCAGACGCTTTTGTGTAGTATTTCTTCAGTATGTCAATAACTTCTGTAAAGTGAAGATTACTGACGGGAGCAGGGCGTGCATGGTCAAATACTAGCTTGAATGGTTGAGGTCCAAGGTTTCCTAATAATAGGTCTCGTTTTGTATCTTCATTCTTGATTCCTCTGTTTCGTAACGCAATCTTGAAACGTTCATGCCAGTAAGTCCAATCCTCAGAGTTTCCATCAAAAGCATTTATTCGCAAATCGTCGGTTCGTTTAGTGGACTGCGCCATTTGTTGTGTCTGTGTCGTAGATTAAATAAAATAAAAATACATTTAGTAAGTAGAATATTGTATTAGATTGCTAACGTGACAGTTGTAAAACGTAAAACATAAACAAACAAAATATAAACAGAATAAGAGAACCAATTTCTATGGAATCAGCTGATTGACTATACTACAATAACCTAATATAATAGACAAAAAGTATTTGTAAAAAAAAATTGTTTTCTATCTAAAATGATGTTTTAAATATGACAAAATACCTATAAAAGTGAGCATTAACCCGGCAGTACTGACTTCGATTTGAAAACGCGATGACTGGCTCACGGTCTTTTGGACCAGGTTTTATATAAAAGTTAGTGTATTAAAAAATGATGAGTTTATTTGCACAAAAACTCCACTAAAGTCTTTTACATTAGTTCTGTGACTACTTTATAATATGTGCATAAAAAATATTTATATAATAAAAAATAAATTTTTAATTGCAGTAGGTACTACAATAATTATTGTTATTGCGTTAAAAACGTCTGTATGTTGTACAATGAATTGTTTATACTGACAAAAACTCCACAAAAGTATTGTACATTAGTTTTTTGAATATTTTATATAAGAAATATGTGCACACAAAATATTTATATTTAACATGAAGCCTAACGTGACTCACGGTCGAAAACACCAGATCTCTAGAAAAACTTTCATTAACTGACTGTAAGGGTTAGAGAATGAGAGGAAGTGAGTCATGATGTTTATGACGTACGACATGATGTAAAGACGTACGAGAGGTATAGTGACGGACAGACCTACCGACACCCAAAAAATATAATTTTTATCGAAAAAAAAACTACTAACCCAGTCTTTTAGACAGGTATGTCAGTCCTCGTGGGTTAATACCTTCTATATGAAATTGAAGCTAATAAAGCACTGATCACAGATACAAAACCAGCCAATCTGATGATTGTCAATAGCTCTTCATATACTTTATTCAGTGAGTGTGTAAAATGAAGTCCCTCTCCTTAAATGACATTTTTGTATAGAAAAGAACCAATCAGAGAAGAGGCTGTCCATATGTTCCCAGGGATGGTTCACAGCCATTCCCCTTAGTGATTTCAAATGAAAGTATTGTATATGACATGAAGAATAAATAAAGCATGCATAAATGCATTAATTTGTCTTATGGACTTTATTTGCTTATATAGTAAAGCTAACGAACATTTTACGTTTCCTGTAGGGGTGTGCGAGTATTCGACCGGTCGAGCTTTTCAGTATTCGGCTCGTCTCGACTTTTTTGGAAAAGCTCGACACTCGAGCCGAGCTCTCACTTAATTTACTCTCTTAATGACTTTTTTAAATATACATTTAATTGAGATTATAAGTTAAATAATATCTATAATAAGTTATAAAATATAATAAATAAACATAATACATTATAATTAATTCCTTTATTGTTTTGATGATGTCTGTTATAGATTGTACCAAACGACCAATAAACATATTCTACTCTAGTGTGTCAGTAGGAGGCTGTGGTAGTTGCCCACCATTTGTGTCACTAGCTGCAATGCAAACATTGCCCTCTCTTCAGTCTGTGCTTGTTGGGACCATCTGTCTTTCCAACCTCCTTCTGGTGATTCCGTCAAATGTAACAATAGACCAATAATTATATTGTTTGTTACAGGAGAAACTGCAGAAGGAATTTGATGAATTGAAAGTGAAATTTGAGAAATTGTGTGACACCCTGAAGTGCCGCGTTTGCTGGGAAATGATCCAGAAAGACAACATTATATGCGTCAACGGGCATTCGATGTGCCGTAAATGCAAGGGAAGACAAGTGATTTGCCCGGCATGTAGGGGACATTTCTCCAAAGTCAAACAAAACGTGTTGGTCAATCAAATGGTGGAAGTTTTGTCTTGCGATTGACCATCTGTCTTTCCAACCTCCTTCAGGTGATTCCGTCAACTATAACAATACACCAATAATTATATTATTTGTTACAGGAGAAACTGCAGAAGGAATTTGATGAATTGAAAGTGAAATTCGAGAAATTGTGCGACACCCTCAAGTGCCCCGTTTGTTGGGAAACGATCCAGAAAGACAACGTTATATGCATCAACGGGCATTCGATGTGCCGTAAATGCAAGGAAAGACAAGTGATTTGCCCGGCATGTAGGGGACATTTCTCCAAAGTCAAACAAAACGTGTTGGTCAATCAAGTACTGGAAGTTTTGTCTTGTGATTGTAAATATGAAAATTGCTCTTACAAAGTCAAACCGGGAGAAGACCACGAGATTTTCTGCAGCTTCAGACCGACTGAATGTAGAGTAGGCGATTGCAAGTGGGAAGGCCCAGTCAACGAACTCACTTTCCACATCAATGATAAACACAACATGGAACTTGTTGCAGAGAATGCCAGAGTTCTTTCAAACTTTAATTTCAGTGAATCTTTTCTGTCTGTCGACTTATTCTCCGTCAGTGAAAATTATCTTTGGACTATCGCAAGAAATGTGGTGAAGACCGGGCTGTTTACCGTAACTTATATTCCTGTCCTGAAAAGCAGTTCCTGCTCCAATATTTCAGTACAGCATCGTTTTGAGTCACTCAAGACAAATTCGAATCCGAATTTGAGTTTAAAATTCAAAGTCACTAAAAGAGTGACAATGGACGAGACTGTAGATTGGTCCAAAGATAACGTCTTGTCAATTCCAGTTCCAACGATGTTTAATGCGTGGATAAAAGAAAAGTTGGAACTGGGTTACTCTGTGAATATCACTCCTGACGAAGACACAGTTGCTAACGAAGACACTAATGTAATGGCACCAGAGCCATCGGTAGGCCTTGCATATATTTGGTAGAATAGAGTTTGTAAGGGAATAATAGAATATATCTTTGTAAGAGAAAAGTAGAATATCTTGCAAAAGAATGATAAAATGTCTTTGTAAGAGAAGGATACTATTTTTAAGAGAATAATAGAATATCTTTGTTTAAATAATAATAGAACTCAATTCTCAGTTGTATATGCTGATGAATACATAGTTCATTGTTGGAGACAGGTTTAACCCTTTGCGATTCTAAGGCCAGCAGGAGTGGCCACAACGCAGTCAGTAGCCATTGGAATTAATTTCCGAAGGGCTTGTTTCGACAGTTGCACGGCCAGCTGTACTGGCCTAACCACTCTGCGTCAGCTCGGTATACATCATGGATAATATGTGAACCCATAAATATGTGCAAATTAAATTGTTCAACATTGTTTTAAAACCCTGGTGTCTGCCCGTAATTGTTTCACGCCCAGCAACTTTCTATTCATTGAACACCTGCAATTTACTTTAGGGGATTTTTATGATTCAATGTTGCAAGCCTGCTGATAATTTAGTTATATAACTCCTCACTAGGCTGTAGCATTGTACAGGCATCATGGAAAATTTTGAAAATCAAGAATATTATCCTATTGGCACTTATCGGCCAGTCCTGTTGTACACCCGAGCGTTTGTTGGATTTCATTTTGGCCATCCTATCGTGATGCTGTGGAAAAAATCCCACTTCCGTGCGCTAGTGGTGGTGGCCAGTACAGCTGGCCGCGCGGTTGCTAAGGAATAGCAGCAAATCAAATTCAATCGCAAAGGGTTAGTAATATATAAACTGTTGTAGACTTAAGGCTTCCAGGAGTGTGAGGTTTCTTTCAAACATTTTGGAATGAGATACCTGCCTTTTTAATTGATCAGTAAACAAATCTTTTGTTATTGAAGTAGCCTAGATAATAGTCTTCCAAAAGTGTATTGTTTCTTTCTAATCCAAAAGTTTATTGTTTCTTTCCAATCTACAAGTGTATTGTTTATTTAAATTATTTTAGAATGAGATGTGACTTTTTCATCAATCAATACATTAATATTTTGTTGATTGAATGAACCTAGATGTTAATCTTCCAAAAGTGTATTGTTTCTTTCAAACATTTTTGAATAAGATAAGTGCCTTTTTTCATTTCCCAATAAATACAATCTTTTGTTCATTGAAGTATCCTAGATGTTTTTCAACCTTACCTCAATAAAATTAGTGTAAAATATCTATAAGTATAAAAGTTGATACTGGTTTTTCTATTTATATAGTTGGCAGTGATAAACTCAGACACCGCTGGACCAATGGCCATGAAACTTGTAGATACATGTAGAATTTCATGGAGTACGTTTATACACCATCAATTTCGTGATAACATTCAGGGCTTAGCCCTGGGACCGTCAAGTGGTTTCCCTTCCATAGTGGTTATTTTGAGTCAAGTTGAGACTAATAGCATGCAGGATGACCTCAAGAATGTAGAGAGCTGTCACAGTGATTATCTTTAGGTCTTTGTATGCTTCTCTATAGCTGTTCCGTGGTGCGACCTCATTGGGTCCATCGGGGCTGACGCAAATGGTCCATCAACATTTAGGCCCGCATTACACTATTAAATATTTTATAAAAGATTTTATTTGACCAATGAAAATTTAAGCCAGCTGAGTTAATGTGATTATTTGTTGTTTAGGATATTTTATAGGCAATGCAGAAACACAGTGCGACTGCAGTAGGTGATACTTACTCAAAGAAACTCAAAGAAAGCCCATTTAGTTTACTTAAATTTGAGGAAGAACCATTTATCAAACAATACCAAACTCAACAATACCAAACTCAACTTACTTACTTCACTTATCCTTTTCCTCGCCGCAATCCTTGGACTGGGGGGACGTCAAAATTCTTCCTTCTCATTGAGGTGGTTGTATGTGGTATGGACTACGACTTTATGCTGAGGTTTATAAACATCAGAGTATGTTGTAGTGTGTTAATAATGAATAAAGAGTTTTAATTTGTTCCATGTTAGCTAAAAGTTTCTGGCTCAGCTGCGGCTACATGATAGTATTTACGGGAATGTTCATTAAATAAGTTACAATGATAAAAGACTCCGACATGATTTTGAAACTCAAAGAAAGCCCATTTAGTTTACTTAAATTTGAGGAAGAACCACTTACCAAACAAAATGGGAGAACTTTTCTTAATTCGCCTAATTTAACTGTCAAAATTTCTTATAGGATTTGGCCTTGTAGTTTGGCTCAATTTGCGATTTTAACAAGTTGAGGTCTTTAACCTCATTTATTAGTAAATTTGTGATGTCTTAAAACAGATCATTTCAACGCGGCAGACGATGCGCCGGGGTACAATGTTATGGCTTACAGGACCACAGTGGAATTGGGGAGTAGTTGAGCAGACGATAACCAAGTAGCTTGTCTTAAGGTTCCTTTTCCAACACGACGTCAACGTCGACGTCATCGCGCCAGAGTCAAATGTAAAGCGAGCAATGGTGATTGTTGACATGTCAACAATCAGCGCGCGCAGCGTCTATGAAACAGTCACCATTGCCCGCTTTACATTTGAGACTGGTACGACAACGTCTACATCGACGCTGAGTGCGCGGATGCCGTGTTGGAAATGGAGCCTTCAGTGTGAATTAAAATAACAATAACACAAAAGCCATCACATTACACCTCGGATTATCCGGATTAATGTGGCGGAACACTGATCCGGATAACAAAAAATCCGGATAATCCGAAGTAATAATATCGTCTAATCAGCAATCGCGTACCTTAGCCCCTGCTAAATAGTGACTGCAAACGGCGTGTCAAGAAAGTACAACATGTTAGCCTTTCAAATTTTATGATGGTTTAATTTTAAAAAAGTTTAAGAACTAAACGTCAATATTAATCACACGAATGTAGTGTTAACTTTTATCGTACTTACGATTTAGGTTTGGAATAAAACGCCAGATTAAAATATATTACTATATTAAAATTAAATAATCATAACTCAAAATAACTTAAACTTAAAATTTTAATGACGAAACTTAAAGTAACTCAAAACTTATTACAGTAACTCTTCTTAAGAAATATCGGAACACATCAAATGACAGTAATAAACAAACTCGCGAAATTGCCGTAGGCTACGCCTTTTTGTTGATTACTGCTACCGCCCCAAGTAGCAATCCAGAAAACTACGTTCACGAAAATGCTGTAATGTACTAATTAGACAATGCGATTCCTTCAGTTATTGTGATCCCAGAAGCATAGAGCAATGTATTATATTTGCATTTTATTTTTAGGAAGCGCATTTCACTCGTAAACTCGCTAAAATCATGTTTTGCCGTGATTTTAATTTTTTCATTTCTTGGATAGACCGGTCCGGATAATCCGGAATCCGGATAATGTGGGGTCCGGATAATCCGAGGTGTACTGTATTTTATTTTATGTAAATAAAATAACATTTTCTTTTTCTCATGGTATTGTAAAAATAATTATGCGCTAACCACGCTGAAATGTCATGCCTCGCCACTGGCATATTATGGCATATTGAACAAGTTAACATGGAGAATGAGTGTTCAGGTTTGGACACGTAAATGTAATATTCTTGATTTTAGGCTATTTTACAGTATATCTAAACTAAATCAATTAAAGTTTTACCAAGATATACTGGGAAATAAGTGAGATATAGGACTTTGTTATTCCACATGAGGACTAATGTACGGTATAGTGTGTTTACCGCTTTCAATATCTTGGTAACCAATAGACATAAACCATTGATTCTGGATACCAAATTGTATGTTTTTTTTATTTAGTTGAATTTAATAGTGCTCACCAAAACTTGGGAATTTAATTTTTATACGTTAAACACCACTTAACTAAAAAAAACTAATTTGTGCTAATGTTTTGGGAAAAATCGCTAAAGAATTCTTAGTTTTAGTGCCCTATTATTCAGTAGGCCTAACCGTTAATATTACACAAATATTTATACTATCATTTCTGTAGCAAATTTAATGGTAAGCTTTATTTTTTACATTAAAAGATTTTGCCTCCAACTGACGACGGTTCTCAAGATTTTTATGAAAAACTAAAAAATTGCCCTGATTCTGCTAATTGCCACTGAAGCTCAACACATAATGACAGGGACTTTTGGTATTTTAATCCTTAGGAACTTCGAAATAAGTGTGCAAAGTTTCAACAACTTATTGATAAATTTTTCTTTGATTTGACTGGACTTATAACTGTTGAAAGAATAAAGTAAAATAACAGTCTCTTTTCTTTAATGGCTTTCTTCATAAACTATTTTCTTCATTGACAAGTGTTGCACCCCAGCTAAACCATATGTCATGAAAATTGCTTGCCGACATAATAACTGAAAACTTGGCAAGCATTAATGTGCGATCCGCGTTGAGTTTTCAATCCATCAACATCACTAAGGCAAATATTCTGCCTCTCACGCCTAACATTTATAACCCGGCGTCCATTTATAACCTACGACCTACGCGAGCTTTCAATTCAACCACAACTTCTGAGTTTGACATATCATCAGAAATTGTGTTTGCAGAATTCATAATTTTAAAATATTCATTTCATTGTTATAATTGTTTGTGTGTTTGTTAAATGTCGTGTTGCAGTTTTGATGTATCTTTTCTTAGTCATTGCTATGTTTCATTGCAACGAAATCAAAACTAGTAAAATCTTCAGGGCCTTGTACTATAAAACACACAAACTCACAGAGACCATGCAATGAAAAATAGTAGTTCATGCAACGATTGTACTATGAATGTCTTTAAGCCATGAGTGAGATGTTCTAAATTTCTCACGAGTGGCTTAAAGGCATAATGCAATAGTTGCATACACTACTTTATCCACGCCTAACAATATACGAAAAAAAAATTCCCCGAAGTTAAACAAAAGTCATGACTTTTACTAATGATGGAATAGGTAATCTTAAATTTGAGGTAAGGCACTTGAGCAGACTTAACCATAGACTTAACCATGAATCGTTGTGGAACAATCAGGTGATGGGATAAGTCAACTTAAACATGAATCGTAATGCAACAATCAGCTGATGTGTGAATTGCAAAATTGTTATTATGACAATAATTTCGTCAAATGCCGCGCTTCCATTGGTCTAGAACCTGTATCATAAAGTGACCCCAGTTGCATAATGTTAACTTTATGCAACTGGTTTGTATTTGGTTTAATAATGGGCCTCATTATAACATAAGTTGTAATATCGTTATTGGTGATTATCGCAATGGTCGTAGATAAAGTGAATAATTACCATGAGATAAAATTATGTACTGACAGATTAAAATGATTACCACGAAGAGGGGATGAAGTTGTTAAGCATTGAAATATGTAGTAACGAGTCAATCCCTCAAATCCCTTTGGGGCGATCCCTTAGCTCATTACACGTCTAAGAGGATCTCCATCGTATAATCCCTAATGTTCTGGAGCTGGGATTGGGGACATTGTAGCAATTATTGATGATGCCCAGAGAGTCCATGATTGTAATGTGTAATGGCTAGACGGACTTAGAATTACTAGGGACCCTAGGATTTATTACTGTTATTTCATAACAGCCAGTTAGTTATAAAGTAATGTTGAAAATATTAACCTAGTAATGCATGAGGAGTCCTGATCATAGCTTAGCATGATTTTATTAAAATAACTATAAAACTTAACCTTCAGTGGCACCTTGAGGTCTAAACTTCAAAATTATAAACTGGTGAATGTATTTTTTTACGATAACAGTTTTTCTCTGAGAGAACATTGAGTGGTCTCACTGTTTACTGAGAAATTCCTAATTATTTTATTCTTGTGCAATTAACGTGTAAATTTTTTTTTAGTTTGTTTTGCCTAATTCTACGTGAAAGTTAAGCCAAGGTAGTTTTAATAGTTCGGTATCTTCCTCAAATTCTTTATAAATTTAAATGACTTAAGATGAAACAGTAGGGTTAGTCAGTGCAAAATAGCTGCGAATAAAAACGCAAAAAACGATACAATTGAAAAATTCATCCGTATAGCGATTTTACAAATAACATTCCAACATTCCTGTTGTATGATCGTCCACTCGCACCAATAGTTTCAATATAAACACTCGGTTTAATTTTCCGAGGAAATCTCCTACAGTAAACTGATCAATATATTGTTTTCAAATGATTTTAAAAATATATTATTTTAATTCCTGGTGGACCGAGCCCTCCTCGTTGCAGCAGTTCCTTATTTTTCCCATTTTTACTCTAGGTATAATTTTAAAGTATTCGCTGGTACAAAAAATATGAGGGAACAACTCTAGCATTTTGTTTTTGAGTACATTTTTTATTGCTGTTTCATCAACAAAACGTAGCAACCCATATGGACCCACGTTAAAATTGAACAACTCTTTTAATTTACTTTTTTTACGTAATTTAATTTTTACTGGCGATATGGCCTGCTTAGAATATGTTTTCGAACCATGAATTTGTTATTTCCAGACTATGAAGGAAATTCTTGCAGCATTTTTTGAGATAATATGAAAATAAAAAACAAGCAAACGTACATACTCATATATAAGAGTTTTGAGGATAAGCATGTTTCACACGTAAATAATTTCACATAAAGTTAAAATTTAGTAGTTTATTTTTTTCTTTATTCACTCAATGGCTCTACTTAATTCCACTGTTTTTATGGAAAATCCCCTTTTCAAGTATGCATTAAAGGTGCTGATATTATTGGGCCTAGGTATAAGGTATCACTGATTTGTCTCAATTTTTTCCCAACTTCCATGCACAACTAAAATACTCAATTTCCAAGAAAAAATTCCAATTAACAAAAAATCTTTTGTTTCTGAAATTAGAAAAAAACGATCCAAAAAGATGGTTAAGTTCATAAACTCTATTGGAAAAAAGATTTTTGATTTGAAAATATTTAAAAGCGACTCTTTTACTTGTTATTTCTACCACATCACTGTTTAACTGTCTCCTCACTTTGCTCTAACATGATCTAAGGAAAGTTTAATCTAAGTCCTAAGTTTAATCTGGACGGACGTTGATGAAGAAATACGGGCGAGATAGACGACAAATCCACCACAAATCAGGATTAACCCTTTCTCTTTCTTAGCCCTGCTTTTACAGCACTTACGTTCGCCTTTAATCTACGATATCATGAAAGAAGGTGTTGGTAAGTGAGAAATAAAAGCAAACTATTGAAAGCAACATCAAAGCTCTGTTCCTTTGACGTGGTTACAAACTTATGATAAAAATAGATTTTTAGGTGTAATTACAATTTTATTTGTATAGGTGTACGTAATAAAATTTATTTATCATCAATAAATATTTACATATTATAATTAAAATATTTGAAGGCAGCTGCGTGTCGGTATAGAAGGTGATAGCCTACAGCCAAAACTATGACAAAGACCCTCGATCTTGATATCAAGTGGATATCTTCCTCGTTCTTGGAGTCTCATGGTGTGAACTATAATGGTTACACTTCATTAACTTTTAAATTTTCTAATTTAATATTTTTTTATAGAAAAAAAAAATTAAATTAGTTACTGTGTGATAGCCAAGGGGAACTGTTATGTTATAATTGATTCGTTTTTTATGTAACTAAATTTTACGTTAAGTTAATGTAAGTAAACAAATTAATGCAGTATTCCAATAATAATAATTATTATTATTATTATAACTACAGTAATATTAATTATAATAATTATAAATAATTACAACACTGTTTAAGATACAAGCTGGGCATACTGACTTTTCTACCAATGGTTTAAAATAAAACAATTCTATTGTATAGCTATATTTAAATTTTATTGTTTTTAAACTTTGAAGGTACTAAAAACCATTTGAAAACTTAAATAAATAAAACTTTGCGTCTGTGTAAGTTGTGATTTTGTATGTTAATAGTTAATATATCATTGTTTGGTTGACTTTAGCTACTTCCATTTGTCATTTAGAGAGATGTCTCAACTTTAGTCATGTATTATTAAAATACATAGAGTGATAGTATTCAATCCTCATCGTGCAATAAATAAAAAATATCTACAGTTGCAAATTACAAAATGATTATTTTATTTATTAATATGCAAATAAAATTAAATACAGCATATACTAAGAAAAACTATTTTTACATTCCTTTTTCTCCCTAAAAATACAAACTATGCTTTAGTTTATTTGCCAAGCATGAACATTTTTACTGACTTGGTTTTCAGTTCAAAAATAGAGAAAAGGGTAATTATTAGTGTCTCTGATAAAAAATACACTCGTGGTGTTCTTTGTGTGGATTTTTTATGTGTGGTTGTAATTGTGTAGAACAATGAAATCGCAGTCCCAAAATGTTTATGTTATAGAAAAGCTTATACAAAAAAACTAAAAAAAACAACATGAAAAATCCACCGGTGATCGGCATCTAATATGGTAATTTGGTACTAACAATAAATAATATAATAATATGGTAAAAAATTCAACTATTGAAATTTCTTATACTTATTAAATTGATAAAAATGTTGTTGGCACAATTAATTAAGGTTAGTAAAATTAGTAATCTGGTACTTTTAATTATTAGTTTATGTAGATTATTTACGTTCAGGGAGTATATCAATTTATAAGTTTGGCGGTAAATACACGAATGTTGTTTATTGTTGTTCTCTTGGGGAATATAAACAAATGTACTCATTTCTCATTTATTAAACGATTATAATAAAACTTTTTATTTATTTACGTACTAATATCAATATCTTCCAGATTGTTACTTTGTTTTTTAAGGGTAGTCAGCCCCTTAGCTAACCCCTACAAATTCCAGAAACCCAAAATTTTTAAAACCTTATTTTATGATTAACTAAAACACTTAGTAGTTTATAAACTTTTAGGATCATAATAATATAAAACCTCTTATATATATATGACTTAAAATTCATGTTAAAACCTCTAGGCTATAAAATGTTTTAACTCAACCATGGAAAAGGAAATAAATTTGTATTTATGTCTAGCACCATTGATTATAGCACTTATTATTTGTGATGTATTTTAAATTTTCATAGTCTTTTTTTACTTTATATTTCATGTTGTATGAACTTATAACTTTATGTAAAACTATTAATTTATATATTATCAGGTTAAATATTTCGAGTCATGAAAAACTAAGAAAGTTTGTATGTCCAGTACTGAATATTTGTGATGTATTTTTGATTTTCACAGTCTTTTTCATTTTTTTATGTTATATGACCTTATAGCATAACGTATAACTGTCAGTTTCTGTATCAACTTGTATAGGTACTAATATTGGGAGGCTGTACAAAAAAATTATTAGAAAACAACACCACCACATAACAGAACTCGTATATGCAATACGAGCGGTGGAGTAATGCATGGCTATGTCGAATGAATCTTGGAGCTGCGACAGATGATATATTGCTCTAGAGATGGAAGAGGAAAGTTTCACTTCCTTCTTTTTCTCTTTGCATCCTACGTTATACTGTGTGGTTGAAATTCAAAATTGTGAAGTTTACGTGATAACACTTACTAAACACTTTTTATTTATTAAATAGAGCTGTGAGTAATTCAGTACATAATTTTAGGTTCCGTACTTTTTTATTATTTTTTGTGGCCTTTTTGAGATACATTATTTTTGTAGAGGCACTAGTAGAAACGTGCAGAATCCCGCAAAGCAGATAAATATATGTTTGTTTAAATTTTTGCTTTTGTCAGAAGAAACTTCATCTAATCAGGGTTTCTCAAGTTTTATTTGAGCTATCATATTTATTTTCTTTTTCAAATCATATTGCCAAAATTAAAAATCTAAAGCGGGTTTCCACATTTGCACATACAGACGCATGTTTTAAGTGCATGTTATGTGGGGTTAAAACTAAAGGCCTAATCGTTAACATAGTTTCCATTTAGCGTTATAATAATATAGACATTATCATCACGAACACAGCACTGGCTGCAATGACGTTACTCCCCAAATAAGTTTACAAAGAAGATGTTTATGCTTTACAAATCTACGTGTAGATGAAGAAAATTTTACTTCTCTAAAATTTATTCTTCCTAATCAGAATTGGTTTCGCAAATAATTGATCCTTTATTTCCAATCGTTATCAAAGTTCCAGGTCAGTAATCCTCTTGAACATTCCGCTGAGGTTTGTCAAGTCATCAAACTCTGAACTACAGTCGAGTTGTCTGAAAGCCGCTGACGACTGCCGGCACTCTGTTTGCAGTTTGTTGGTAGCGTCCGCGTGAAACTTCTGTTCAGAGGCCTCTTTCATAATGAATCACAAAAAATAATTTCAGAAACAAAATCTTAAGAGTTATATGGCATTTTTATTCCCAATGTTATTTGCACTGTTTAATTATGAAATGGACCCGAGGTAGTAAATATAAATTTACTATGGAATCTTGCAGAAATGTATAGGGCCTATAGAGTACTACTATATTTTTATAACTAGTAGCGGTCTAGAGGAATATTGTTGACAACGTCCTTCTTTTGTTTGAAAGTTTGAAGTAAAAACATTTGTTTCTGTTTCTCTCGCGCCTTTGTTTACTATCAAAAATAAATTAAAAAATGAACAAAATGGCTGATTATTAATTGTTTGTTTATATTAAACCCAACCTCAACACTTGATAAGTAAACAAGTGATGATATTACAATCGTAGAAGTTCATCGTCTAAGATATACTCGAAAGTATTTGAATAGACTACCTGTTTTTCTCGTAATGTGGGGAATTAAATCTTTACGAGACCGTCAGAAAAGAGTTATGACAAATCCCTTTAACTGAAAAATCTCCACAAATCTGGATGACTGTTTCTTTAGCTTAATTTAGTGCTTTACGTCACAGAAATAATTAGTTTTGTGATTTGTAAACGCTTAATTTATTATGTGGACTGCAGTTCTTTATTACGTTATTTCACTGCTCAAAAAATAATACAGTACTTAAAATAAGCGTAATAATTAAACTTTTGAATATTATATGTACCCCCTAGCGTGCTTAAAGCCTGTTGAATCTTATAAAATTTACATAAATGAGTTAAAAAATCCAATTCAATCCATTAAATTAAAGTTTGTTAACCCAGTAATCAAAATTGGTTCGCAATAGAAGCGTGGGTAAGTTCACGAAAAATGATCCCTTATGATAACATTTGTAAAAATTCCTTAAGAAATAACTTTTTGATGTGCTTACCCAGTCATTACGCACGCCTTTATAGTGAACCGATTTTGATGATTGAGGTGTCCAATAACTGAAAGTTCTATCAGTATTCTATGTGTATAATCTGTTATTCATTAAAGTCAAAAGGATTCCCTATGGAAATGTATTTTACATCAAATTTTACAACTATTCCTTTTGGAAAAGGTATTTGAATTACAACATTTTAGAAAATTAAAATCAACAGTAATAATAAAATTTTCTCTACAAACTTATACTCATTTTATTGAAAATTATATTTTCTACAAAAACACCTTTTACACTTTTTTGTATCTCTTATGGTTTTCGTGTTAATTAAAGTGTCAGAGAAACACGGTCAGGAAATGGATTTTTCAAAATGGTGGTATGTTGCCCAAGTGGGATTTTTTGGGGATTTTAGTATGATTATCTCAGCTTTATTTGCAACCTTGCCACCAATTTTCAGCCTGCTAAATTAAAATTCCGCGATCACACTAAATGTTGCATAATTTTCCTGCATTATTTGAGATTTAAAAAGAAGTTTACAACTTTGTTATATCACTACAACTATGTACACCGGAGACGATGTGGATATTTGTGTGGAGAGAAAATACTCTAAAGTTTATTGTGATTTACTAGAACTATAAGTGCTCTATATTTGTAACTTGGTATACCTGGAAAACAAATAACAACATTAAATTTCAGATCAATTAATTTTTATGAGAAGAAGTCAGCTGGCTCTACTGCAAATAATGCTGTTTCTCTCAGCTGTGTAAAGTGGTATAGTGAGAGTTAGGATGAAAAAACGTTTTTTATACAGCCCAATACGAAAAGTATATGAAGACAAGATGTAAGACTTCTATGTTTGTAAATTAAACTTACATTTTTAAAACTAGCCCCTAATTTTATAGTACAAGTATTGACTTTGCTGCTTTGCTGCATCTGAAGCAGACCTTCCATCGCATAAAAAAAATGTGTACCAGGTTTGAGTGACCCAGGATTCCAAGAGCTCTTAGTTATTGGGAATCACCATCAGAGTGTACTAATGTCACCTATTAATTTTGGTATTAAGAGAGGTAATATATCATTTTTTGACATACAAAACATACAAATGACAATTAATTATTGATTTTTGAATTGGAGAATGCAGAATGTTAAAGTAAATAGCTAAAATAAGGGGTTATCAGAAGCACTGTCTGTTAGTAATCGACAGAAGCACTCTATGTTAGTAATTAATAAAACTATGTCAAATTTAAATTCTGGGTCACCCACAACTAGCTGCAGATGGACCATAAGAATGGGAGGTCTATTAATTAAAGTCAAAGGTACAAGTTTATGAATAAGTTGCAAAAAAACATAACTATGATCTTTTGGTGTTGGCATAGTGTGAAAGCTTTCATTCTCGTTGAATTACTTACACATGTACGAGAAACAATAACTGCAATGAGGGTTATGATTACCTCACCTTTGGAAATGTTTGTAATGTCTGTAATTGTGATTTTTTGTAAGCCATGACCAGGCACTAAGGTACAAATATAGAGAACTTGTGAAATGTATGAGAAAACAAATTGAAATAATTTACTTTAAAAATGTAGGCCTCAGTTGCCTCTCCCTTGGTAAATACTTTTTATCTACGACCATTGCAATAAGCACCAATTATGGTATTACAATAAACATTATAATGATATACATTAAAACACCAAAAACCAAGCAGTACTCTAATGACGACTTTAGAGTACTGGAGTCACTTTAGAGTACTGGTTCTAGACCAATGAGAGCTCGGCATTTGACGGAAGTAGTGTCATAATAACAATTACGCAATTCGCACATCAGCTGATTGTTGCATTACGATTCATGTTTGAGTTTACTTATCCCATCAGCTGATTGTTCCACAACGATTCATGGTTCAGTCTGCTTATTTGCCTAACCTCAAATTTTAGTTGACCTATTCCATCATTATTAAAAGTCATGAGTTTTGTTTAACTTCGGGGAAATTTTGTTGTATATTGTTGGTCGTAGATAAAATAGTGTATGCAACGATTGTATTATGCCTTTAAGCCACTCGTGAGATATTTAGAACACTCGCTTCGCTCGTTTTCTAACTTACATCTCACTCGTGGCTTAAAGACATTCATTATACAATCGTTGCATAAACTACTATTTCACTTTCCTGGTATTCATATATTAAAATAACAAGGCGATTTTTCTCAAGGAAAATATAGCTAAACTGTAGGATCGATTTTGATGATTTATATTTTGTTTTAGAGCTCTTGAAATCCATTTGTATCTTTTGTGGGTATCAGTCAGTAAGTGGACCCAGAAACCCTTTGAAAGCCCTCAAAGTTTGGGTTTGGCACATTTAATTAACATTGGATAATAAATCAAAACAAAAGAAGAGCAGTTTTTCCTATAATATATTGCCATTTGAAACACGTGGCTTATGAAATTCATATTCTGAAAGGCAATTGTGGAATTGAGTATACTCAGTTCCACATTCACCTTTCAGAATGGAATTTTCATAAAAATGTGTTTTAAACATCGAAGAAAATTACATCGATGGTTTTACTTTGCAATGTAGTTTTTACTACCCATTTGAAATAATAATCATCTTATCATTTTACCATCACATGATACGGATTTAGTAAACATACACTCAGCAATGGTAATAAAATAGCTATCTCCCACAAGGCCTGTACTGATAGGTGAACATGGATTGAGTATAGCAGTAAACTATACTTTGGAAACAAAATACAAACGTATTTATATGATTTGCTCAAATGACTTATTTTTATTCAATTGCAAGATAACAGTAATATTTGTGTAGCCCTTTAACAGCTAGTTTCTTAGATACTCCATAACAAGACATCTAAAAGCCCCCTGGGTTTTACCTATCAGTGATGGTAAATCTCCACAAAAATCCAAATCAAAACATAAACTCAGCATCACCAACAATGAATTTGAAACAAAGACCCATAATGTTAGATAGAATCCCTCTCTTTTTTATAATAGGGTAATGCATTTCTTATTATGGTACTTTGTCCAAGGTAAAAGAGAAAAAAAGAAATTCCTGCCAAGATGTTGTTTAAAGCAAGAGGGTAACATTTTTAATGTAACTTCCGTCCACTTTGCAAAATGGCACTTTCAAGTGAATTGACTCTCGACCTTCTAGGGGTAAAAGGTGTTCAGAAGTTTAAATGGTAATACTTAACTAAATGATGTCCTAACAATGAATGATTTTTAACAGTAAAATATTTCTTGACCATTTTAACGGGGAATAAAGGTTTTTAGTTTCCTTTTGAGTAGTATTTTTTTTAATTACATTGTTATTCATGGTTTACTAAAAGTGTTAGGTTGATTATTTTTACGACTCTAACTTTTTTTAACTATTGCAATTATAAAAAAGAATCCCTTGATGCAAGAACAAAACCACCAACTATTTGTACATTCTAAAGAGTAAAATTACAATAATTTACAGGTTTTCATTACGAAAAAAGTGTGAAATGTAAATTTGGATGAAAAACAGTTTCTGAGCACCTGCGCCATATTTATTTAGACATTTGCATAATGCTTGGGGGAAATGCAAAACTGAGCAAGTTTAGGACTTTAATTACAGTTGTTTCTATGTTTTAGCAAAAACATGTAAATTATTTTCAATTTCTCTTATTGTAATGATTATAATTATTAATTTAAAATTTATCGTATTGATTCTAATAGGTACGTATTTATATTTTTGAAATAAAACCCCAACTCCCCATCGCCATGGGCCAATAATAAGCCTGTGTGGTGATCTAAAGACAGCGAGGTACCGTAGTGGCAATAGTCACATAGGCCAGCCAGAGGTGACCGCTCATGATGGAACAGGAATCGCCCGCCGCTGGGATCGAACCAATGGCCCTTTGACATATTAGGCCAGGGCAAATGCTTGCTAAAATTTATATTTAAATTTCTTAAAATAAAAGTATTATTTATATAGCCGTAATTATAGTTAAAATTACTATCCATAAAACTTTGGGTCTACAGTCATATAGGAATATAATTTTGCCCCGTTATTCAATAAATTGTGCGATGGTATTTAAATAGCATAGCGTAGACTTCTCCAATAAAAGACAACCAAATTTAAACTTCGGACATAAGCTACTGTTCATTCTCTTCATACTAATTTATTATTCGTTTTTAATATTTCACAGTTAACAATTACAACTAGTATGTAATCAAAATATGTTCAAATGTTAAAAAAGAAATGAAAAGTACAATTGGATCATGTAAAATTAAATATACAGTAACTTCCAGTATTATACGTTTTCAAAGTAAAATAATGCTAAAAACACAGTTTTTAATTTGTTATAGTTAAATATTCCAAAGTTTAAACTTATTAATTACAGTACTGTTGTTTCCAGGGGTGCCCATCCCCCCATGGTCCATGTCGCAAAATCCCCCCCAAAACTTGGCGTCGATACCTAGGCCTACTTAAATTCTTTGGATAGTATGAGAGATATTGTTACCCTCGTAACCAAGTGGAACAATAAAGCATTTATAATTTTAGATGCTGTATACTTCTAGCATGGTTGGGTGAGGCAAAAAGCTAACCCCACTATGTTAGTCATTTGCACATGTGCAGACTATAAAATAAAGTAATATCTTGGAGATTAAAACAACATATGGCTATGGGTGATATTGTAACATATTTATATATGTAAATATTTATATTACATATCATTTTCTGAACAGTAGCTTTTTTCTGTGGTCTGTTGATAAAGCAAACAGATTCAATATTTCCTCATTGGTGATTTCTTTTAAAGTGTCACTTTCACAACACAGAATCATCAGGCTAGAGAGTCACTCGTCATCTAAGCTGCTTCGAAGACGATTTTTCACGATTTTCAACCTGCTCATTGTCCTCTCTGCTGAACAGCTCGTCACTGGAAGAGTCAGAAGAATTGTGTAGAGTAAATGGAGGTTTGGCAGCCCTTTGAGATTTAAGAGGCACCTACATAATATCAGTGGTGGGTTGCAGTCCATCACAAATATATTGAACATATATGCGTAATGCTTTAAGATCTAAATCACCCACGTTACGTATGTTCTAGGTTCATCACGTTAAGCTCTAGGTTGGAATGAAAAAAAGGAAAACTAGGAAATGCACAAAACTTGAGGTTTGGCTGGCTAGTAGCTAATAGGATGGGACTAGAATAAGGGTGTATAAGAGAGCACGAAATACGGCGGGCGGCAAAAACTGTAAACTCATAAAATTGCTAAACCTCAGCTGAAATGACTGAATGAAATGTTTTTTGTAGAACTGTCAAAGCTTTGTTTACGTTTCTCAGGGCCTTTTACGTGTAAATTTGTGTTTACCATACCATATGATGATATATTTGATTAACTACCCAAAACAACAAACAGTAATTTCGCTAACAGCGCAGCGCACTCACTCACCCGCCGTACTTGCTGCCCGCGATTTTCTAGTTTTCTTTTTGTCCCACATCTACCTGACCTCAACAAACTTGGGGGCTCGGTGGGAATCGGGTTTGTTGAGCGGAAAAGAATAATATCCGATTGCAATAAGAGGATTGCGATCGCTGTAATCGATCCTACAATTACGACCTTTTGGTTTTCTTTCCTTTAATTTACTTTTGATTTTCCGATAAACCGTTATTGGTTGGACTTCTAATTGATGCATTGACTTTGGCCAGTCAACAATTATCGCCAATCATGGTACCATTTAATTTTGAGAGACGACGGTGGGTGTTCACCAAATCCTTTTTACCATATGCTGATCACAGAACTCCTGAACATGATACATTGGGCGCGTTCAGCCGCATTCCACCGGTGGGTAACCGATTACCATAGTCACTAATAGGCAAATCCACCGCATCTTGACAGTCAACAATGTCCGGTTACTTACCGAATCCACCGTAAACACAACATCGGTGGATGCACAACAATGATCGGTAGATGGTACGTCCACCACTACCGTTCACTTATTATAGGTTAGTATATTACCCACCGGTGGAATGCGGCTGAACGCACCCAATGTGTAGAGTGTCTTGCCGTCTGGGGCCATGGCGGCGGTAAAAAATCCGCCAAATGTGTACGCTCCCATTTAATTGCATACACCACTGTCATGATAAAGCGGAAAAAATCCGCTTTCGAGCGGCGGCAAAACGACCGCCAGCAGCAATATTATCGCGCGGTATTTCTTCCGCCCTGTGTGAACGCGTCCATTTATATCAAGTGCACTATACGGGCGAGCGGCATTTTTACCTCGCGTTAAAATATCGCGTGAATGTCTCCGCCGCCGCCGACGAAATCGGAGTACGTACAAACGTGGCGGTAAAAAAAATGCCACGGAAAAAATATCGCCAATCATAATACCATTTTAATTTTGAGAGAAGACGGTGGGTGATCACTAAATGCATAATACCATATGTTGATCACAGAACCCCTGACGTCATCAACTCGGTACCATGTTTAGAGTGTCTTGCCGTCTGACCATGGCGGCGGTAAAAAATCCGCCAAATGTGTACCCTCCAATTTAATTGCATACACCACTGTGATGACAAAGCGAAAAAAAATCTGCCTTTGAGCGACGGCAAAACCACCAGCGGCAATATTATCGCACGGTATTACTTCCGCCCCGTGTGAATGCGTTCATTGAAATCAATGCAATACGGGCGAGCGGCATTTTTACCGCGCGTCTAAAAACGCCGTGTGTGTCCCCGGCCTGTAGGTATTGGTATTGGCGTTGACAAGCGGGAGCCGGGAGTGGAGCGGCGGCGCGGCGTAGCGGCGAAACGGCAAACTACGATCATTGCACCACGCGACCACAGGATATGGGATATTTTACCAGTATGGGCACAGCCCGACCCGACCGACAGTACGGTAACACGTCAACAACAGTCGTGTCGTCTAACTTTTGACAATTGAACCTGAACGTATTATTGCTATTTGACCATTACAAATTTTCGAGACAGATAAAAACTGTGCCTATATTTTAAAAATCCCCCCCATTTTCCCTAGTTTTTTTTTAATCCCCCCCAAAATTTTGTCTGATGTCGCAACTTGAGACATCAAAACATGCTGTGGGCACCCCTGGTTGTTTCTATTGTTATTCTATTGTTGGCAATTCTACTGTTTAATTGATTGAACATTACTATTTGAGTAGATAAGAAGGTCTATACATAATTTCGGTTTATAAATTATTTTGGAAAACAAGTTGTATTTCTAAGGGAATGAATATATTTTCTAAAAGGTGCCCAATAAAATAAAACTAAATTCCTGGAGCCTGTAAGGGTTTAAAGTTTCATTTACAAACGAGCTGTCGCAACAATATAACACAAGTATAACTGGCGCCAATTCTTGGGGCCCACGCCGTCCATAAGACTAATGTTAATTTTAGCATTGGGCTTATGGACGGCGTGTGCCCCAAGAATTGGCGCCAGGTATACTAACGCAGCGCGCTGACATGACGGAGCGAATTTAAATTTTAAGGCTTAAATTGTTTATTTTAGACCCCAAAACCCCGAATTTTGGGCTTTATGCCTCCAAAAATGGGAATGAGCTTCCGATATTTATCATGTAGCCTATAAGATTGTAGCAAATATCTCCACCAAATTTAAAGTAGATCGAATGATAGTCGCAGCCGGTAGAGTAAAAAACACTTTAAAACAACGTATGCTTACCACGATTAGTGAATTTTCACATTTTTTCTGTTCATAAGTCGGTTATTTTTGGTAGCTACAGTAACTTATGATAAAGCAGATCTCCACGACACCATTAAAAATCGTTCTTAAGAAAAGTTTTTTCCGTGGTAAAACCTGATTCATAATATAAAATCTGGAATTGAATCAGCTTGAAAGTAAAGAGCGACACTTGTTTCATCGCTTCAACGAGATACAAGAAAATGCTTTCACGGAGTTTGGAGAGGGTGTTCGTGGAAGCTGACAATATTGTATTGTAAATTAAGTACAATAGAGGGATCTTACTTAGGTGTACAATAACACACAGGTACTCTAAATCCAGTTCAGGAACTTATTTGCGAATTGAATCCTTTAATACCAGACGAAAACAACCAAACTACCTAAAACGTTATATGCTGTACAAATTACTACACTAGCTTCAAAAGGTTCATTGTAAGCTAGTATAATCTATTTTATCATGAACGTGACCGCAAGCAAATTTAAGATGGTTAATTTGAATGTATAACCAAATAAGTCTTCAGAGAGTTAGTACAATCTAAAAAATGAGGCTAAGAACATCAAATTTTTCTGTGGTCCATCATAAATACTCTTTAGATAGTAGGGCTAGGAAGACGTCTTTACCATTCCATCCCCACCATCAGTTAATTTAATCCTTGATTCAGCGAACGTGACAACAATACTGATGCTAAAGAGGTCATACCAGAATAATCTTTACCTCCTTCAGAATATCTGGGCTCGGGTCGCCATGTCAAAATAAAGTAAAGAAACAATTCGATTCAATCCGATTAACTTTATACAGAAAGAGTATAACGTCTTTATTTGACAAAACGTCAGACAGGACTTTCCAGCGAGGTGTAAAGTAATATTTAAAATCTTAATTTAGATGTGAAAAAATATTTAACTTAACCAAGATTTTTCAAAAGTAGAGTTTTAATAATTTTTAGAAGTATGCAATACTATAGTATACACAGCTTGATAGAAAACATAATATTTGTTTAGTAGGTCTTTTTGCTGTTATTTTAGAAAAAATTCGTATGAACCAAATAATTCAGTTCGTTCGACATTTATCACCATCTCATTCTTTGACAAGGAATAACAATTTACACAGTTTATATTTTGGCTGTTACGAAATTTATTCACTTCTCAAACTAAAGAAAAAGCAATATATTTATTTACATTATTGTACATACGTAAAAATTAATTCATCGAATTAAAAATTACAAAGCACCAGAAAATAAGCCTTGTATGTGGCGTTTTTATCCTTATGGGGTTTAATTTAGCTACTTTAATTGAATTAATTTAGTAGTTCCTAAAACAAAGACTGTAATAAAGGGTGATTTTTTTAACACAACCCATTTTTAAGATTGAACGATGCACAATAAATAAAAATGAAATGAGTATTGTTTTATGGATCTTTACATATTATACAACATATCATTTAAGTTTCATCACGTTTAGTTGACATTACGGGCTCAAACAATCCGCCACTGGCATTTGTATAAAGTTATGCTCTCTCCATCAAATTCCCGAACACGTGTTGCTAGGTACCTCTTTGAATTTCTCGCATCGGATTTTGTTTTGTAGTTTTTAGGTGCTGAATATTCTGTGAATTGTTTTCGTGGGCCTTACTTTTTATGTATCCCCAAAGAAAGTAATGTAGTGGGGTCGAATCCGGGTATCTTGGGGGGAAATAATCCTTCACTGATAAAATTAAGTTTTGGGTTGCAATTTAAAAAAAACACCCTGTATAACCTCTCTACCTTACGATTTTCTGAGAATCGCGTTGGCGAAAAATTAAATAGGGGAGCGACAACTCTAAACTAAGGGACGTTTTGTAAGTCGCACCTCTTGCTTCAGGGATGCTTTTAGCGTAACTCATTTATACCCCTGAGAATAAACTTTATATCTCCCACCTACGCTGTAATTGTAGGGGAATGCTCGCTAGAAGGTACAGTCAGAGCCAAGTAACGTGGCTCACCCCGTCCATTAGACTAATGATAATTTTATCATCGGGCTTACAGACAGCCTGAATCAAGTTATTTGAATCAGACTATACTTTCACGTTCGTAATTATTCTTATCAGTACAGTAAAAAAAATTGTATTTAAATATGTTACTAAACTCAGTCAAATCAAAAGTAACTGCGTGGAATTACCCACTACTGGATTGTTGTCCTATTTTAAAAATGCTTGTCAAACAAAAAGAAAAATGGGACAACAGTCCTAAACAAGTTATAGGAGACTCCCTGTTATCCGGACACCTCGGGACCGACCTGTACGGATAACGGGTTTTCCGGTTCAACCGATGTTATCAAAGACACTTTGGATTGTTACTCTATGAATGATGTACAAGCAAATAAATATAGGTAATTATTAGACTAACAAAAAAATAGAAAAATCAATTAACACTATTTTGAGGATATAGTGTACTATGAACACAAAACACCAGAAAATATGTTAGACTTTGTCTCTTTAATAAACAAACAGTTTTAAAAATAAATTTCAAAGATGCATATTTTTTATTTTTAAAACTTTAATAATGAAAGTATTGAAACAATTTCTCCTCCTATTTTGATTCAATTCAAGAATGTCGAACAAACCGTTCTTGCTATCGTGTTCTAAGAATGTCAGAGAATATTACGTACAAAGTAAACAGGACAAGAGGAGAATCTTGGAGGCAAACACTCTCCGACTATTTTATAAAATCAGTGGGATTCCCATAAAATCTAATAATGTTTAAAAAATATTCCAAACGTAAATAAATATAATTTTTTTTAAGTTTTAAAAGTTAATACATATTATAATAATAAAACGCTACCAATACTTCGTGTATTATTTTAAGACAAAATATATTTTACCAAAACTGATTTTATTTTAATAAAAAAATGGATACCCTAGTGATCGAGGCCTCTGAAAAGGCAATATTTCTTCGTGTCAAACTTCTTTTTTCATTTTACAAGCAAGTAACACTTGCACGCTTGTTCCGGGTGACTTTTGAAATATTTGATCAAATTGAGGGCTTGGAAAGATGACAGTACTGTCAATTCAAGTAAGTTTTGTTATTCTACTATTGTTTTTGACATTTTCCACTAAAGTCAACATATAATAAACGCAATTGACAGTGAGTGGCAGTGCAGCTGCTTTCTAAAACATATGTACACTTTCTTAACGTCATTTAAACTGACATGACTGTCTTAATCGTGGCCTGAAATGTTTCTTTTTGAAAGATATTCTATGCGATTTGCACTGGAACGAAAGAATAATCTTACAAACTACCTAGCAACCATCTTAACGCCATCTGGAATCCACCATATTGGATCCAAAATAATTTTTTCAAATGTAAAAGTGGTGTTGTGACCCATCATTTCAAGCTAGATTTTTTCACTGATTACAATGCCGAAATATGTTTTTTAATAACTCGATTTGTTCTCAAGATATGAGTACTTTAAATTTATTTATTTTCAACCAATTTTAACATTACAAATTGATAAAATAGGCCCATAACCACAAAATAGTGCTAGATAGTGACGAATAACCACCATCAATCATTGTTGAGCGATTACACTTAACTTTCACCAATGTAATTTTTTTGGCCGCCATCTTGGATCCGCCATTTTGAAATGAGGTAAGTTATTTCAAATATGAAGTTGGTGTTGTGACCCATAATTTCAAACTAGTTTTTTGCGCTGAATTCAATGCCGCAACCCGTTTTTAGTTATCATAGTTTAGTTTTCAAGATATTTACAAATTTCTAATAAAAATCTCAAAAATATGAATTTTTCAAAAAAAAAAATTTTACAGCTAAAAACGGGTCGCGGCATTGAATTCGGCGCAAAAAACTAGTTTGAAATGATGAGTCACAACTCCAACTTCATATTTGAAATACCTCATTTCAAAATGGCGGATCCAAGATGGCGGCCAAAAAATTACATTGGTGAAAGTTAAGTGTAAATCGCTCAACAATGACTGATGGTGGTTATTCGTCACTATCTAGCATTATTTTGTGGTTATGGGCCTATTTTATCAATTTCTAATGTTAAAATTGGTTGAAAATAAATAAATTAAAAGTACTCATATCTTGAGAACGAATCAAGATATTAAAAAACGGATTGCGGCATTGTAATCAGTGAAAAAATGTCATTCTAAATGATGGGTCACAACACCACTTTTACGTTTGAAAAAAATATTTTGGATCCAATATGGCGGATCCAAGATGGCGGCCGAAAATGAGTACCCCCTCAAAACGAGGTACTTACTACCCAATAACGTTTGGGCGGGGTCTGGGATAGTTATTTTTAGAAATGTAAAAAAAAGTAAGGGGGGGACTATTAAAACTCACCCTGGACGATTAATGTTTGAGAAGAAACATTACATTTAATAAAATTATGTAAATTGTTAGCTTTGGGAATTAAGTTTACGGCAATAATGGACAATAATGGCAGTAATTGAGGCAGTTTCTTCCTTCAGAGGGCGACAATTTTGGTCTTAGCGCCGTTTATATAGGTTTTTATATATTTAATATATTATTATATATTTTATATACCATAAAATATATTTTATTATATATAACAATAAAGGTCAGCTGATCGTTTACTTACTTGAAAAACAGAGTGTGATCGTCACATAATTGTACTGAATTAAGTAGCTTCTAAAAACTGACTATATGGTATCCCATCGGCCATGGCATCCAAGGGATTAGATTAGGACACCCTCACTCACACAGACACAAACATAGCTACCCCCGTTCTTCGCACCCCGCCTCGCCCTCATGTACTGGGCCTCTAATACTGAATTGCAATTCATTAAAACTAAAGTTTTAGCCATCTATGATATCATATATGTAATCTCTGTGCAATTAGGAGGAAAATGATACCAAATACGTACCATTAGGGTGATACATTAAGGAAATAATCCCAAAAAGCTTAATTTAGTTTGGCTAATGTTTTACAATAATTATAATTATTATAATACCCCCGTTGCAGCAGACCTGCATACTCAGCGAATTTCATATGCAAAACAACATATTTCAATCCAACATAGTGAGATTTGATATGTTTTGGTAAGCTCCATAAGAATAACATGGGAAATGAGTATGCAGGTTTGCTGCTACAGGTATATGCAAACTGGGTGGTTTTAATTCAATATTTAGTATATCTGAACTAGCAGAAGCTATTTGCCAAGTTTTATCAATATATGTTGAGAAATAACCGATATATAGAATTTTACTTATTTCCCATAAGGTTAACATTGGGACAACGTACTGCGTTTACTACTTTCAATATCTCGGTAACCAATGGACATAGAGCAGTGATTCAAAATATCAGATTGTTTGTTTTTTTTGAGCTGAATTCAATGGTGCAAACCAAAATACGATAAATTTGATTTTTCTCTGTAAAAAACTCAAAAAACCCACTTTTTGAGGGGTTTATCCCCCTTTACCCCCCCTTTCGGTGGTCCGATCGGTCTGGTTCACGAACTCGTCCGAGTGATTACCACTTTACACGTCTGTACCAATTTTCATTAAGATTGGACCATGTTTACGGCCGCTATAGTGCTAACAGACACACACACACACATATATATATATATATATATAAATTCGAACGAATGGTTTTTTTTGCTTCTGGTGGCCCCAAAAGGAAAAGTTGTCATGGTCTCGGGCTTAGGTCTTACCATGAGACCTACGGTAATAGCTTCTTCCCTATAGGGGAAATTCGCTAAAATTCGAACGAATGGTGTTTTTTGCTTCTGGTGGCCCCAAAAGGAAAAGTTGTCATGGTCTCGGGCTTAGGTCTTACCATGAGACCTACGGTAATAGCTTCTTCCCTATAGGGGAAATTCGCTAATAGTAAAGTAAAAACAATACAAATAATAATATCAATACCATGGTACCATGGGATCTGTATATGTATCATGGTACTGTTATATCTGTATCATATTTTTGTGGCATCAGCACGACAGCTAAAATAAAATTATTGCATCTGCATAACATAGGAAAAGAACGTTATTTTGTTTTGAGAAGTTGAAGGAAATTTCGTGTAAGAAATTTGTTTAACGGAAATAGTCAAATGTGTATAGCTATTTTATTCTTATGGCTTTACTTTTACTTTATTCCTGGCAGGAGATAGAGTATTACTTTACGCAAAGAGTATAACACGAAACATAGCAGGCGTGTAAAAATAAAGCATCGCAATATTTACTCGGTTTTGCTACTGTTAAATACATTAGTTTAAAACTTATTTTACCTTTAGAATCAAACTAAGTTAAGTTTCAAGTTAATACGTCTGCTTACGTCGTTTCAAGCAGATCGTTTGTAAATAAATTTGATGAAGTAGTTTGCATATAATTAATATATATGAAATAAAATAAATTCTAAATACGACCCTACAATGGATCATACTGTTTGATATCGTTTCTTGTTTATAAATACTTTTAGCCTATAGTGACCAATAGTAGTTAGTTCATAGTAATTTCAAACAATTCTTAAATCAGTTTATTGTGTGGAGGAATCTTTAGTCGTGTAATATGGGGTGTTTGCCATCTGTGATAAAGCAACATGGTAAACATTATTTTATCATTGCGCTAATATCATTGCACTGAGAGTATAAAATCTCCTGATTTTATATATGATATTGGTTTACAGTAGGTGGTAAAAACTCCTAATAATTTATATTTAAAAGCCTGGATAAATCGGTCATTACCACGGCAGTCGTGGAACAACATGAACGGTGAGTTTCAAAACACAAACGTCTGGCTCGTGTTACTCCACTCCGACTTAAATGATGTTTAGATTTAATTTAGATTGGTTATCATAAATTCACCCGAGTAGTAGTAAAAATGAGGTTTCAAAGGCCAAATTGGCAGGTTTTTCCCATGTTATTCTTATGGGGATAATTTTTTGAATACAACTCTGATCCCGACCTTGAACTGGGGAATCCCACCCGTCCGGGGAAACCCCTGTTAGGGGAAGTACTACCCGTATTTACGTTAAAATAGTCGTTGGTGTATAGTAGCTGTTCATTATTTATATCCTTATGCGTGTATTGTTTACTTAAAAATACCTGTTGTATTAATCCTACAATTTTTATTACTTGGAAATATAATAAATTACTCTTTTTCTTACTTGTTTCTTTGCTAAAATAGTTGTTAGCATATAATTTTGCTAAAAAGTGTTTGTTAAGTTGACTTTAGCCTTTATTGCCGTTTTGTTTAATATTTAGATATTTATTTGTCCTATGTAAGCGCATGTGTAAATGGCATTTATTATTTCTATCTTCCCTGTATCTCTTAAATAATAAAAACACAAAATTATTAACTTTTGTCTTTATTGATAGATCTGTTTAATAATTGGGTATGTTGTTACCATAAGTAACTGCATATGTAAACTGCACTTATTATTTCTATCTTCCCTGTATCTTTTAAATTATGAAATTACAAAAATAGTTAACAACATTAACTTTTGTCCTTATTAATTGATCTGTCTAATACTTGGGTATTAGACAGAAATTTCCCGGCACCATAATATCTTGAATATCTTTTAAATTTCAAGTTTATCTCCCCAGGGGTAGAGAAAAGAAATGAATGAGCATTACAATGAACGTAGGTCATACTGCAGTCAAACAACTTAAGTCCAACATAATCAACGCTTTCTTTTGTGAGGAATTTTTCCGTACGTCCTAAAAATTAAGTTAACGCCTTCAATTAAATTTGGTACTGAGAATAATTTTGCAGAGAAACTACAACTAGTTATTTTAATATTTCTTTTGTATATGAGGATTGATTGTTTTTAATTTTGCTATCTACATTTTGTAGGTAAAAGTTTTTTTCCGAACGCCCAGAAAAAAGCTGCTGTAAAATTTGATCTAACAAACTAAAATTTAGTTTCAATGTCGATTCTGTAGAAGGTTGTCGATATAAATTCCATAGTCGGTCGCAATGTTGCCATCGATGGTCGTTGACATTGAACAAGCGTCACCGACAGTTACCAACACATGTGACCTTGAATGATGTGCAGCCAACAGTTTAGAGCCTGATAAATACAGCTTCTCGACCTCACACTCTGTTGTAATAAGGTCCTTTTTTAGTAAAATGTTTTTGGATTCAAATTTGAAATATGAAAATCAAACTGGCGATATTGTGTAAAATTACAATACAGCGTAATCAAATCTTCTTAAACCTACTACCTAAAAACGTTAAATCAATAAACTTCGAAACAAAATGCTAATTTATATATTTTTAAAACTCTTTTTAGAGCGTGCCTGTAACTCTATTTTAAAAAATATTTTTGGGAATGGTTATTTCCCAAAAATATTAATCACTCACAAGAATGTCTCTGGTATTGAACTATACAATCGATTACTTGCAAGTAAATAAACCATTTTAATATGCTCTCCTTGCTTTTTATTTCTAGATCAGTTTTCAGTGCTGATTGCAATGTCACGATCCGTTTTTTATCTTGATTTGTTCTTAAGACATCAAGAATGACCATAATTTACATAAATTCTAAAATATAAAAATCGACTTTTGATTTGTTACGACTTTTGCGTAGGATTGACATAATAGTATATTTCATTACAAGGACCTAAAGTGACGCTTTTCGTACAAGGTCAAGTTTTACAACCGAGGCTGTAAGCCGAGGTTGAAAAATGACCGAGTAACGAAAAGCAGCTTTAGGTCCGTGTGATGAACTATATTTTTCGTTATATTGCTCAATACAATACGTAAACTACTTAAGAAAACCAAAATGTTACAGCTTGTTTACCTTTAAAGATGCCTTCAAAAGATGCCACCGTCTTGTTCTTGCTATTTGAAGCAATCAGCTGATTGTCTGCTTCATTTTTGTTAGGGTAGACTGACAACAATGAACAACTATCGACGTATCGAACGCATGAAATAATCGATTGGTGAAATGAGCGAGTTTCATAAATTGATTAAACTGACAACAATGAATGTTTCGATAATAACGATGAATGTTTCGATTATTTGTAATCGAATGAATATTGTTCGATTATTACGACGTACTCGACACTTTTTGACTTTTATAGTCCTAGGACTATAAAGAGTCAGCTGGTATCGAGTACATCAGCTTTTAATTCCTAGCAATAAAAAGAGTGTATTTAGGTCCTGAAAACATGCATTAAAAACATCTGTTTTTGCAGCAGTATAACGAAAAGAAATGTACTGTACTGAAGGTAACTGTACATTCACCTGAGGCAGTACCTACATTTTAACCCTGACATAGTACCTACATTAAAATAGTACCCACAAGGTACGTGGTAGTATCAACATAGTAGAGCACCTTTAATTTGCGTTTTTGCTTTCTGCCCCTAAAACTAATGTAGTATATGGAGCGAATACTACGTCGCTTTATATACTATCGGAGCTAATTGTTTTTTTTTAGAAATTTGTCAAAAGTGTTCGAATTTGTCAAAAGTGAATCGGCCAAAAGTTTCGAATTAAAGTTTTTGATGGAAATATTTGTTTTAGTGCTTCCTGAATCCAAAAAAGTGGTTTTCGAATGGTGTCTGTCCGTCTGTGTGGATGTGTATGTGCGCACGCGCGCGCGTGTGTGTGTGTTTCACATGTTTTGCAGAGGCGTACATCATTTGCACGGTATGCGGAGAGCCAGGTAAAAGGGTTGCGTGTTCTGCGCCGTGAATTCCAGGGGGCTCTCAGGTATATGCATCGTCTGCGCGGTGAGGGGTGGCGGAAGCGGCATTCAAATTACTAAATTCTATATAGTTGCAATCCATCTCGCAGTTGTATCTTTACAGTTTTGAATCGGCATCTTAGGATTATTAAGTCAACATTAATTTACCAACATCGTTTAGAAACAGCCCCCTGTTGTATCGATTCTCATAGAGTAATAAAATGACAAAATGTCTTCCATTCCTCGGGATTAAATTTCTTACTTATTTCGCCCCTTTTCCACGTGGCGAAGGCTTAATGATTGTATCCATAATTATTTCAATAATAAACTTTAAAATACACTGATAGTAGCTGCAACCTTTAGGAACTTCAGTAAGTCGAGATGTAAACAAACTGAAAATCACGGATCATAAGCTGCGACACCATTGGTTGGCTGCAAAATGACCAGTCGCGAAAAAAGCCGAGTTTTGCTGCAACCGCCAAACTTTAACATAGTTTTTAAATAGAAAATAACAAGTTTTGGCACAAAATTAGCACACAGTCTGATGTATCGACTCCCATAGAGTAAGAAAACATCAAAATCTCAATTTCGAAAAAATGTCACTTAGACAGTTTACGTGCGGGAGGGCGGCTGTTGGCGAATTGTTGTCGGCAGGCTGAGGCTACCTGGACAGGACACCGCGCAAATGATGTAAGGGGATTAGGCGACCCTTCAGAATATTTAACAGCAGGCTTACACACCGCGCAAATGATGAACGACCTTTTGCAGGGCTCGAACGCTGGCATTGGGGCATCCGACAGATCGCTGACTCGTTTAATATTTTTTTTTTTCAAATGTAGGTAGCAATGACTGAGGGTCGCCGGTTCGATTCCTGACAGGATCGAAACTGGGTCCATAAGCCATAAGAATAAAATAGTTATACTCATTTGACTATTTTTGTTAAGCAAGTTTCTTTCACGGAATTCGCTTCAACTTCTAAAAAGAAAATAACATTCTTTTCCTATGTTATGCAGATGCATTAATTTTATTTTAGCTGAAGTACTGATGCCACAAAAATATGATACAGATATAACAGTACCATGGTACAGATACAGTTCCCATGGTACCATGTATTGATATATTATTATTTGTATTGTTTTTACTTTACTATTATAATAATTATAATTATTTTAAAACATTAGCCAAACTAAATTAAGCTTTTTGGGATTATTTCCTTAATACATCACCCTAATGGTACGTATTTGGTATCATTTCCCTCTTAATTGCACAGAGATTACAGATATGATATCATAGATGGCTAAAACTTTAGTTTTAATGAATTGCAATTCAGCATTAGAGGCCCAGTGCGTGAGTCATCTTCCCATGTTATTCTTATGGAAATTACGAAAACATGCCATATCTCGCCATGCTGGATGGAAACATTTTTTTTCTTTTGAAATTGGCTGAGTGTGCAGGTCTACTGCAACGGGGGTATTAATACATTGGATAGCAAATCAGAACAAAAGAAAATTGTACATAAAACGTGCAGACAACTATAAATCTCTCTCAAAACAAAACTTTGAAACGAATCACAAGCACATAGTTTGCTCGTACTGTATTAAGGTATTTACGAAATTCATATCCGTTATAAAACGTGAACGAAAACGACGAACGCAGGATATCATTTTGTCGGTTTGGCTGTCTTTGACTTGGCGAGATCTGCTTTGCATTTGACATACAAATCAGAAAAGTTTTGTGGTTTATCCCTTTATCCTTGGAAATTAAATGGAAAATTTCTGGTTGACGTAGCCTTACAACGCAATCTTCTTTCATACTAAACGTGTTTTTGACATTAACTAAAAATTTTCATTGAGCAATAATAATTTTCTTTTTATCAAGTAATGTGGTTTTTATAACAAAAGGATACAGTCCAGGCAACGAAAGGTTATAGAGAGAGTTGCATGGATCACAATTTTTGACTTTTTAACTTTGTTTGGACTAGTTAGGAGTAAAACATATCAAAAGTCCCCGCACTTAGCCCTTGAGCCGGCTGGGCTGGAAGGGCCTAAAGGTACAATCTTTTGGTTTTTCCTAAATATCTTGAAAACTATCAACTTTTCGTATTCCCTATTAAATTTGAAAATAAAAGAAAATTAAATTTACTGTAAGAAAAATGCATAATATGTCTACTTTGGTCCAACCGTTTACAAGGTAAGCACTAATTTTATTAATATTTGAAAAAAATATCCCTTCCATAAGAAATACAAATAAATTTGTGGATAACTTAGATGCCCAATTGGGAAACGTTTTTTTCACCTAAAGGAAAATGAACAGAATTCAGGAAATATTGACAAAATTTCCAGTAATTTGACACCTCAATCATAAAAATTGGTCTAAAATTAAGGCGTTGGCGAGCTCACAAAAAACGTTATTTTTCAAGGAATTATTACAGTTTGTTATAATTCCTTGAAAAATAACGTATTTTGTGAGCTCGCCAACGCCTTAATTTTAGACCAATTTTGTATGATTGAGGTGTCAAATGACTGAAAATATTGTCAATATTTCCTGAATGCTGATCATTTTCCTTTAGGTGAAAAAAACGTTTCCCAATTGGGCATCTATGTTAACCACAAATTTACATGTAATTACTATGGAAGGGATATTTTTTTAAAATATTAACAAAATTAGTGCTTACCTTGTAAACGGTTGGACCAAAGTAGACATATTATATATTTTTCTTACCGGAAATGTAATTTTCTGTAATTTTCAAATTTAATAGGGAGTACTAAAAGATGATAGTTTTCAAGATATTTAGGAAAAACCAAAAAAATTGTACTTCTAGGCCCTTCCAGCCCAGCCGGCTCAAGGGCTAAGGGCGGGGACTTTTGATATGATTTACACCTAACTAGTCCAAACAAAGTAAAAAAGTCAAAAATTGTGATCCATGCAATTTCCTCTATACCTCTTTTTGAGCATTCATTGCCTGGACTATTATTAGGGTGCTTAGAAAAAAATCAAGACCGGTAAAAAATTAATAATCCAGGAGTGATACAGAATTGTTTAATGGCATCTATTTTCACTTCTCGTCTAAAAGTATGCAAAATGTTTCAACATAACACAGAAAACGTTAGCAATTAATTGATTGCAATGATAATAATTTGGTATAATGCAGTAAAATAACTAGTGTTAAAATGGGTATAAAAATATTTGCATCACATAAGATGCACCGGGCTCCAAAAATAAAATGGGAGTCCTACATTTTTATCTTTATTTTAACTTTTATTGAACCACCCTAATCCATGGAACTAGCCCAATAACTTTTCATTGTAGCAAGACGTGACTCGATTTCAAGGTATTTTCTAGGCCAAAGTCTCACCCTGCTTGAAATTCACTCTATTCCTTTTCATATTCTTTCCACAAGTGAGAAAAACTGTTTGACCTAGATCCTGATATTGAGTAGGAGATGAGGAGGAATATTCTCATTCTTTACAGCAGTATAGATTTTAGATTGTCGATGAATGTCAAACAATGTTTAGAATTTATTAAGAGAGAAAACAGAATAGGACCATTTTATAAGTTTATAAACAATTTTAAACTTCCATAACGATTATAATAAATTGGGTTTGAAGCGACAAGTTCCTTACAGAGTACCTCAGACCGACAGGGCTGTCTGGCAAGTCAACTCAGTTTCCACAGTCTAATGAGGGATCAGATCTTAGCAGGATTTTAAAGTTGATTATCAAAGTACGGTCCTTGTAAAAATGTTTGAGCAAGTGGCTTGTAAATTATTAAAAAGTAAATAATCCATACGCAATACGTAATTTAATGTGATCACGTATTTTTAGTTGTCCTTAAGTTCTTTTTTTAGTATTCCTCCATTTTTTTATTTCTTAAATTTGATTCATTGTCCCAAGAATCATTATTTCTATTATGATACTCAAATAAACCTTTACTATAGTTACAAATAAAAAAATAAAACAAGCGTTTTTTGCTAATTAATTTTTTATTTAGCTTTTAACGTTTCAAATTTCAAATTCATATTCAAAAATTCTTTATTCATTCAAAAAATGGTACAACATAACATTTCAAATTACATTCCCTTTACAATCTTCCTGTAATATGAAAGTTTAGCAGAACCCGTGGCTTCGCTCACGATAAAAATTATGGTCCAACCTTGATATGAAGAATCTAGAGGACTGAATAGAAAATATTTATATCAAGGAATATGTAATGTAGAGATATGTTTGATTTATGGCGGAATGTAGGATAAAAAATATATACCACAGTAGATAGTGGAGGTTTTATTTTCACCGTTATAACTCGAAAACGGCCGGACCGATTTTAACACCAAATGTGTCGATTTTAAGGTACTTCTTTGTAGATTTACCATTACGTCCCTGGATTGCCTAGTAGGACATCAATTAAGTACAGTAAAAAGCTGAATGTTCGAAACAGTTATGGTGCTATCCGCAGGCAGAATTTCAAACTCGATTCACTTAGTTTTTAACTTAAAATATGGGCGGGTAGTAATAGTTTAAGATCAACCACTGATTGCAGCATTTATTTTGCCGTGAAAAGCCGGGACACCGTCGAATTAGATTTGATGAAAAAGGAATTTGCCCAATTATTGTAACTGACAAGATTGTAATTATAAACATGAAGGCCGCCCTAAGGAAATAACTAGCTCCCGCGCCTAAAAAGATGGTACCACATAATGAGCTTATGATTGAACGTATAAGGTACGAAACTAAACCAAATGTAACTTTTATATAGTACGAATGACCTAAAAAAATCATCAAAACAACCATAAAACCGTGATAAAAGAAATCAAATTATAAATCAGCTGTAACAACGTATCCGTTTGTGAAGCTAATATGCTTGATTGAATAAAATTTGAAATTTAAACAAAAGATCAACCATTACATTAACATGGGGCATTTTCAAAGCTTCAGCTCCACCAAAACCTCTAAAAACGTCGAATTAAAAAAAATCCGTTCTTGGTGATTGCCAACACTCTGTAAGGAACGTCCATGCAAATTTTTAAGGTTCTAAGTTAAGTAGTTTTGGCTGTACATAGGGTAGGTCAGTGGTATTTGACAAAAATATAGTAGAAAAGATTGTATAATTATATCTTACAATCGGGTTTTTGTATAATTTATAAATTTTTACATAAATAGATCAAAGAATCATATCATTTCAGCACATTCTGTTTGTGACTGAAAAACCACTGTACTTTTTCTTTCCATCTTATCACTTAGACTCAAGACTCAGCCACAAAAGGCAGTATGCTCTTCACGTTTAAAACTGCGTACGTCGAATTATGCGAAACACCAAATCATCGGACAGGCATAGTTGTAATAAACAAATTATTAGGAACGTCTCCAGGAAAAACGATAACTCCCGCTACCGAAATATAGATGGTGCCACTTAACTAATTATTGATGGATTTTATCTAAACTAAATGTAACTTGTATATAGAACATAATTATGTCCTTAAAACAAATCAACAAAAATCAATGAAGCCATAGAAATGATCATAGAAATCAATTTATTATCATCTGTATCAACGTATACACTTCCGAAGCTAACTACCAGCTGATTGTTTTATGAACATTAAAAATGTAAACAAAAATCGTCCAACACACTTTTATATGGGAAAATTTTAAAACTTCGGCCTTGCCAAAAACCCCTTTATAGGCTACTATGAATTTTGTAAAATCCGTTCTTAGCGGATGCCTACGCCCTAAGAGGAACATCCATGCAAAGTTTCAAGGTTCGAGGTCAAGTAGTTTGGGCTGTGCGATGATTATAAGTGAGTGGTATTTGACAAATATATAGTATAAGAAGATAGACACTGTATTTAAAATGGAAGGATGAATAGGTACCTCGTTATTTCGTATTGAGGTACCAATACAATCTATACCAGACATACCGTGAAAAATACGAATAAATACTTGCTACTAAAATACATTTTAACAAAATACATAATCTAAAAATATGAATATCAATGACCCTTTGGAATTAACCAATGAAAAATAACTATTAAGAATCACTTTGCCAAATAAGCGAAATATAATAAAAAATGGTTTAAGTTACCTTATCGTCAATTGATCCTGTTTGAGTAGTTGAAACTCTGATTCGTAATCCATAAGCAGTACGAAACAGCTGTAGTTTCGTCAACTCAAACACGATCAACTGACGATAAGGTAACTTAAACCATGTTTTATTATTGCAATCCAGAGGCTAATCCATCATGAAAAGCCAAATATGCCAAATAACACACACAAAACCATTTTCAAAACTAAAAATCAGAAGACTAAAAGATGTTATAAAAAGAACACTTCAATATCTGGAACAGTAAACGATAAGTTTTTCAGTTTCATTGTTTTAATTTTTATTATTATTACATTTTTTTCATTATTTTGTTTCTTAAACAATTTGATTTTAAAAAAGAAAAACAAAGCGATTCCAAAACAATACAGAGACATAATAAGAAAAAATAGCAAAGAAATACCCATAAGTCTTTATTTTGTAGTAAAAGGTTGTAAGTTTCCAAAAATGTAACCTCTTAACACAATAAAAGGTGTACAGTCTCATTTGGAGGGAAGGGAAGCTATAGTATTGGGGTTTATACGTGGAAGATATTGCTACGACCTTTCCCAAGGGTGCAAATATGTGTTACACTAAAAGCGTCCCCAAGGCACGGGGTGCAACTCACAAAACCGTCCATTAGTTTCAGTTCTGTCGCACTTTTTTCGATAATGTCTCATCATAACAATATGCAAATCCTTCGCTATCATGAATTAAAAATATATCATTCGAAAGTACTGTAAAATACTTTATCTACGACCTTTGCAATAATCACCAATAACGATGTTACAACTAAAGTCATAATGAGGTCCATTATTAAACCAAATACAAACCCGTTGCATAAAGTTATTGTAAGTGTGAAAGTTTGTGAGTTTGCTTGTTTGACATATTATGTAACTAAGCTGTAACAAAGTTTGTTTATCATACTAACTAAGCTGTTACAAAGTATGTGGCTGTAACAACACATCCACCCAGAAAAACTAATGTAAATACATAAACCAAATTCCCATTGACAGATATAAAAATCAGTGCAGGAGCAATACCAAAACAATACAGTGACATAATAAGAAAAAATAACAAAGAAATACCCATAAATCTTTATTTTGCCCCATATTCGAAACTACAGCAACAAGAAAAACAAAGCGTGGGAGCGCTTTTTTCCTAGGCTTTTCTTTGTTTACATCAATTTGATCGTGGGCGAAGCCACGGATAACATCTATAATCATATAAAAATAACTTTATGCAACTGGTGTCACTTTATGATACAATTTCTAGACCAATGGGAGCGCGGCATTTGTCGAAAGTAGTGTCATAATGACAATTACGCAATTCGCACATCAGCTGATTGTTGCATTACGATTCATGTTTGAGTTGACTCATTCCATCAGCTGATTGTTCCACAATGATTCATGGTTAAGTCTGTTTATATGCCTAACCTCAAATTTGAGTTGACCTATTCCTTCATTAGAAAAAGTCATGAGTTTCATATAACTTCCAGGAAAATTTTGTCGTATATTGTTGGTCGTAGATAAAGTAGTGTATGCATCAATTATATTATGCCTTTAAGCCACTCGTGAGATATTTAGAACACGAGCGAAACATTCATAATACAATAGTTGCATAAACTACTATTCTCTTAATTTGAGGATAGGTCCAGTAAAAATAGGTGAAAAAACACACTAAAAAGGAAAAAAAAGTAAGCAGAAATATTTTTGCTGGAAAATGTGCACCAAGACGCCCTGAGTCAAAACCCAAGTTTTCTACTTCTGGTCAGGTGAGCTAACTCCGCCATCTTGGAAAATGGCGGCCATGATTGAAATACTGTTATCGACATAAAATCCACAAAAAAATCAGAATCAGAATCAGAATAATTTATTTCCACAACAAATTCAGTAAATTACAAAAATGAAAAACAATGGAAATTAGGCATCGCATGGGCCTAAAGGCTTGTGCGCGATGCCGAGTCGTTAAAGCAAGAAATTGACGTGCTGTCAAAAATAAAATAAATAAACAACTACCTGTCTTAATTTATTAGAATTAAACACTGAGATAAGACTTAAAATGTAAGGTTAAGGCATTCTTTAGTTTTAGACCGCAGTTATTCAAGATTGTTCTCAGTTGTAAAAATGTAAATATTTCTATATTAGTTAAAACTTAAAAAAGTAAGTAAGTAATATCAACATTTCATAAATTAGGTAATAAAAAAAATTAGGGTAGACCACACAATTTGGCGTTAAATGGGAATAATTGGTAAATCGTCAGCAAAGTGTCAGTGTCAACGTCAGTCAACGTGTGGTGTAGATGGATGACAGGAGGGCCTCAGCAAAGCCGGGGCCGGTCTCCAACAGCCAGGCAGTCACACGCCGCTTGAACACGGCAACCGAACACCTCATGTCCCTTATCTCGCCAGGCAAATTCCTGCAGATAACGTTTGCTAAATAAAATGGATTTGTTCGGTTAAATGATTTTACAATAACGGGAACTTGAACTCCTACATTCTGACTGTAGCGAGTAGGATACGAATGTAAAACAGGAGAAATGATATTGAATTCAAATTTTTTTAAATATATAAGAAGTGATTTGATAAAAATTTGCCTTACTGAAAGTACCCCAAGTTCTTGGAATAAAGCGAACAAAATTCATCCGATTTCAACAAAATTTGGTAGGGATGTGTAAAATTGGGAATTCTATTAGAAAACAATCGCATACACTTTATTTTTTACTATTTTAATGGTTTTTTGCAACTTTTATGTAAAAAAACATGTTCTTTTCGTTTTTTAAAAACGTTATGAGGTTAACTGTTAATCTATGTGGGGATGTGTATAACTACGGCCACTACGTAATAGTAAAGGAATAACAAGCATATTTTATCATTTTATATGTTTTTTATAATTTGTTTGATGAAAAAATTGGGTTTTTACATTTGTTACCAAAATTAACACCAAACATAAGAACCATGGATGTTTTTGAAAAGTACATAAAATTACAAACAATTTGGTGTATTCAACTTGTATTTTACTGTTTTTCCTTTTTATATATTAAAATACAACCGTCGCAGCAGACCTGCGTACTCAGCGAATTTCCATTCGTCCAAAGATGTAATATTTTTTTTAATTCTTTATATGGACACATAGGCCCTATTTATTGGAATTTATTTTAATGATGAATTTATGTGTGGTATTATTATTTTTTTTATTTTACATATTTTTGTTTAATATTACAAATCTTACATATTAAAAAACTTTTGTAAAACTCATGACACTGACCCTGACCGTTACTGGACCGGTTGTACCAAAACAAAGGTTGTTGGTCTTATATGTGCAGTCTTTATTTGTATTTTGAAAGTATATATACTAATTGGGTCAAAAAAATAAACTTTTCTGATGGAGATTTAACATTGGGGAAGAAATGTTAAGTCTGTGACAGCGAGCCTGACCATACTACTGGACCGATTGAAACGCAGGTTGTATACCAAAACAAAAGTTATTAGTCCTATATGTGCGGGTTTTATTTGTATTTTGAAAGTATATGTCAATTGGGTAAAAAGTGGAAAATAAATTTTTCTTATGGAGATTTAACATGGGGGAAGACTATTAAAGTTTATGACAGCGAGCCTGGCCATCCTAATGGACTGATTCACATGCAGGTTTTACGAAAATAAAGATTATTGATCCTTTATAACTTAAAGCGGTCCAGTATAATAAAGGTTATTTATTGGTCCTTGGCGTTATTGGTGTGCACGTTTTATATGTATTTTGAAAATTTTATGTTAATTAAATATTAAAAAAAAACTTTTCTTAAGGAGATTTTAAGGGAACAAAATATTAAGCTTATGACAGCGAGCTTGCTGACCATATTAATGGACCGATTTAAAAATAGGTTGTACTACTTAAAACAAAGGTTATCGGTCCTTTACATGCAGGTTTCATTTGTATTTTGGAAGTATTTATGTTAATTGGGTCATAAATAGAAATAAATTTTTTCTAATGGAGATTTAACATGGGGGAAGACTATTAAAGTTTATGACAGCGAGCCTGGCCGTACTACTGGACTGATTCACATGCAGGTTGTACCAAAATAAAGATTGTTTGTCCTATATGTGCAGGTTTTATTTGTATTTTGAAAATGTTATGTTAATTAAATAAAAATAAAAATAAAACTTTTCTTAAGGACTTCTAACATTGGGACAAAATTCTAAGCTTATGACAGAGAGCTTGATGACCATACTAATGGAACAATGGAACTATTTGGACGCAGGTTGCACCATAACAAAGGTTATCGGTCTTATATGTGCAGTATTTATTTGTATTTGGCCTGTAGTATTTTCACTGTAGTGTGGCCTTGGTTGGACCAGTAAAAAGGTTATCGGTCATATATGTACAAAAATTTCTTAGAGTTGATGCAAGTAGTTTGTCTTGGTAACATACTAGAATAAAACTCCCATCCAATAAATGATTAATATTTACAAAAAAGGCACATCAAGCAAACTTCTTCATAAAAATTTAATGATATAACTAAGCAATAATGTCAAAACTTTATTAACATTTTAACATTAATTTTACAATTTTACAGTAAATCTTATTAAAAGAATGATTTTGATTCGTTATAAGTCATTTTTCATTCACCATATTCCAAAATTTCAAACACAATTTGATATTTAATTGTACTATTTTTAAGCTATCCTTAAGCTATTAACTATTACACTTTGCAGAATAATATACAAATTGACGCTATAGCAGCATTCATTGGTGAAATGAACACCAAACTGTATAACTTCCTTGGCTATGAACAAATTATTTACATTTCATTTCCCTTAATGTCTGTCTTTTCTTTATCAAGTCTGATGTCAGCTGAGCAGCTGTTCTATAGTTTCTATTTGTGTTTGTGTTTGTATGTGTAGGTTAAGTTTTTGTGAGTCAATGCTGATAAACTGTTTAAACAGTCTAATAAAATTGAATTAAATGATTAACATAAATGTTATTTAAAATATGTATACCCAGAAAAATTTAGCCTAATCAAATGAATAGATGAGATGTAATCATATAGAGGTTATGATTGAAGTGGGTGATTTCTAGATCTCTTAAATCTTTTTATGTTACATTAGCAAACTAAAGTAATAAGGTTTGTAAATTGTTATATTTTTGTAATAAAAACCTACTCAAATATGTTATTAGTAATGGTTTATATTTAGGTTTTTTGAGGATATCTTACATTAAGTTTAGGCTAATAAAATAGTAACTTAACATTTTCAGTCTGACAGAAGTCAAGCCGTGACCCTGATGTGCGCCACCGGTGGCACACTACAAACTTTCCAAAACTCCGACAAGTACCAATGGTGACGCACTGTTCCCATTTGATTCTTCAATGCATTTTCACAGCGCTTTCGGAGCTTTGCTGGGTTATATTAGGCTATTAGGTGTGTTCGTATTTTAGGGTTGTATAGACACACCTTGGCCACTGATGGCGCTTGTAAAAACTTAAAAAAAATAAATAAATGTGATTAAGATGAAGATTAAGGTGATGTAATAATGACAAAAATGGTGGAAGGGCTCGTCAGAAGACCCAGTAAGTGGTTTACTCGTACGGAGGTTGCAATAACTAACAGTGAATCGTTTGCCACTTCACCATGTGCCGCGCAATCAGCGAATCATGCGTGTACCACCCATCAGGCCCATGGTGATTTCAGTATGCCCATGGACAACGTGTGCCACCGGTAATATACTATCAAAATTTATGAGTTTCTCTAAAATTAGCTACTTTAGGTAGTATTAAAAAAGGTAAAATCAACAGAAATTTTAAAGATTTTATTAAAATTATGACTTAAGTTCGTTTTGCCTTACTGTAGGCCTATATTGCAACGTACTTTTATTCAGTTCAAAAATTCTGACGTTTACCACCACGTCGGGCTGAACTTGTTCAATAGTATCACTTGATTGTATTGAATTAGGCCTATCAAGTTAAATTTTACTTTTCAGACATTACATGGATGTTATTCACCACAGGTAGGCCAAACTTAGTTGGTGAATTTTTCTTAAAATCAAGTGATAGATAAAAATCAGATTTTTAAAATTTAATAAATTAGGCTTCAATGCTTATTTATAACAATTTAAATATAACTACACAATGAGGAAATGTTTACCAATAATGTAAATCTCAGAAGTACTTATATTTAAGTGCATCCTTGTTCAATTCGATTACGGTATTTATTTCTAACTTAAAAACTTAAAACTTTTTAACAAATTGAGACGAAATTGTCTTCGAAAACAAAATGTTTTTCATCTAACCGCTGCTACAAGAACTACACTTTTATATCATTTTGTAAATTAAATATTGAATAAATATATTGATAAAAAAATAGATAGACCAGGTAATGTTTTTTTTTTTTTTTTTTTAAAAAGAGGGTGGCGGCCTCTTTTTTACCTTGCCTTTGCCCCGCCCACATAGACTATTGATCTGTGCGTGGACGTTATCAAGCAAAGCCAAGGAGTGGCCGGTACAGTACAAGGGGTGAACAGTACTGCTAAAAGTAAGCGACACGCCCGAGTCTCGAACCTGCGACGCTTCGTGGCCACAGTTCCGAGGCCGAGTGCGCTACCAACTGCGCCACCGGCTCACTGAATATTAAATTGTCAATCCAAAACATTTGATCACATGTTACAAAAATTAGTACATTCTGGTAGCTGTAGAATTTTGTTAGGCCTCTCTCTTTTTCACTCCTAGTTTCGATGTTTTAACTCCTTCCCTATGTCACGAACAACCGGTTACTCATGCCAGCCATTGCCCAGAGTGCAGCGGCTGTAATCAACGATCAGTCCCGGGTGCGTTTTGCGTATTTTGGCCAGTTGTAATGCGATCGCTATGAGTTTTATATCCCCGAGTTCATAATTTTTCAAAGAATACAATCTTATTCTTAACTCTACATGAGTAACCAGTTACTCGTGCTGCTCTATAGTTATTTATGGAACATTAAATTTAGTTTTTTATTGTTACTATTCCATAACACGAAATGTACACATTTTTTTAAATCCTTTTGTCATATAAATATGTTATTAGCATTCCTAGTATAATTTACTATTGAATTTGTAAATTTTTATAACCTGTACAATCAAATATGGTTATTAGTTGTTTTTTTTATTTCTTCGTTGGGTCACTTCAGAAACGAATCCTGATCTGCAGAATGATAACAAGGTCGTCTTAGTTTCTGTAATGGTAACTAGAGTGCAAGAGCTTCACCCTCAGCTGATATATCGCACGGGAAATGTTGGCTTTGCCACATGTAATCTGTTACTCTGGACGCACTGGAATAAAGATCAGGGTATAATTCTACCGCAGCGAAGTAGTTAAAAATATAATCCCTTTTGTAACCCTGTACCATATTTTAGCCTGATAAAAGCAAAAAATGGTCCATTTCAGGGATAAAAATCTTTAGCGTGAAATCACACTCCTGGCGAAATCTCTAGTGACGAGTGCCAAACTAATTTCATGAGTGCTCAGTTTCTGGTTCTAAAACATCTATATGAATGAGCAGTCTCCTTTTAGTATTAAAGTCAATGTTAAAAATAATTTTGAGGTACAGTTTTTGCATTACATCTGGCTACCTATGGCTGATTTAGCTGTTTGTAAGGCGAGGGGGAAGAGGGGTACTTTTCAGAAATCAATGTTCCAAAAAAAACCTTTTTATAATAAACCTATCGTGCTGGTTTTCGAACTCAAAGTCATGAATGTCTCTTTACACGTTTGTTCCAAATTTCATCGCGATCGGGCCTTTTTTACTAAAGTTATCGCGCCTACGGACAGGTATATATATATATATATATATATATATAGATATATATATATATATATATATATATACATGTATATGAAAATGAACGAATGGTGTTTTTTGGGTCTAGGGACCTCAAAATGAAAAAATAACATGGTCTCCGGCTTAAGTCTCACCGTGCCGCCTACGGTAATAGGTACTTCTCTATAGGGGAAATTCGCTAAAATCATGGAGACTACAATTTTTCTCCGAGTTGCATGTAGTTTGATTAAAACTAAAACAGCTCAAGTCATTTAGGACATTCTTGAATTAATTCGTCAAACAGGGAAGTATGAGCTGCACAGCTGTGATTTCTGAGCAAGACTCTCAGCTGGCCTCCTGTTTTGACATCAAGAATTCTGAAGCAAGGCAAGGCCCCACTGAAAAGACAGGCCATGCTACAGCGATCCAAGGCCCCACTAAAAATACAGGCCATGCTGCAGCGATCCCAGCGCTACACCATGTCACACAAGTATGCAGGGAACTAACATCCTATGTTTACATTTTATTGCTAAATGTCAAATATCCCTTGTTTGTTTACGTTTTTCTGTTTACATTTCATCACTAAACGTCAAAATTACTTGTTTGTTTACGTTTTCTTGTTTTGATTTCAAAGGAATTGATGATCAGCACAGCTGTGAGTCCTGAGCCAGACTTTCAGACCGCCTACTTGTTTGACGTAATAAATCATGCAGCATGGCCTGCATTTGTAGTGTGTCCTTCAGCAAGGCCTGTTCTTTTAGTGAGGCCTTGCCTAAACCTAATGATTCACCGAAACATTGTAACCTGTACGCTCGGATATCGAATTGAAGAGGTCCATTGGGTAAAATTTGACATGTGAAAGTAGGGCCTAATACAAATTTAATTTGATTTAGCCTATAAACTGATCTTGTGTGATAGAGGTAATTTTAGGGTTGTTAAGTTTCTGAGATAATGTATAATCGGATGATAATTTAGGATTACATTAAACGAATTTAAATTAAATAGTTTTCATTAAAGTAATTTAGATTCCTATTTGATATAAATTATTACCTGAGGGAAATGGATGTATAAGCCTCACCTAGTTCGGCCGATTACTAGGGCTCGGTGCGATTCAGTGCGCTCGTTACTAGCGCTTAGGACGATTACAAAACAAACCATTTAATACAACTCAATCAAAATATTTTGTGTGGTCTTAGGCCGGCTCCACACATGCGTCATTCGGCATGCAGCGAGCAGCGATTCGCCGAATCACGAGTAGTGTGGATGGGTGTTTATGTATTTGGCAAGTAGCAAACATTAGTGCTTGTTCATTGTCGGTCCTATAGCGAGACAAATAGTTCGCCGAACGTCGAACATTCGGTGCATGCCGAATGACGCATGTGTGGAGCCGGCTTTAGTTCTGCAGTCAAACCGCGAGATCCGCTAGTTTCTCGAGCCCAACTACATCATACGCTTGAACCAGCAACCTTCAGGCTATGAGGTGAGCAGTGAACAGTTTGTCCACTTAGCTCTCTAGTCAATTTGAGTTGTCAAGATTTTTTTTCTAGACGAGAGCCAGGCTTCGAAGTTTTCATGGACATGCACTGCAGCTTAAATAGCTACTAGTGGCTTGTAGGGGCAAAAGCCCCTAAAAATAAAGTACAAATGCTGGATATTTGATGTTTCCTTCACACTCATGGCTCGGTAACAGTTTGACGGAATTAAACGTTTAAAGAGTAATGTTTAAAGATGTTTTGACATTTGCTAGTAAGTATCAGAATTTTAAGAAAGGGCGTTACTTCAGTATAGTTAAGGGGCTGAATTTTTTGGAACAGTGGCGCTATGCGTCGTTCTCAAAACAAACTCAGTCCACTTTGTTTACAATTAAACATATGGACATGGTTTGCAGAAATTCTTAAGGTTAACCACAGACTGTAGCACTTAAATTATTTCCCAAAAGAAAATAAAATAAATAAGGATGAAATCAGAAAATGGTCTCCCGTTGACGACTCCACGCTCCACGTTGGAGACTTTGGCTCTACTTCATGAGGAAGTTAGGTTTGGAGACCATGAGTTTGGTAAATAGTTAATATTAAAGATTTTTATGGTTGCCCGGGAGTAAATACCGCTTTGTCTTTGTAGATCCAAGATTAAATATACTTTTGATTATCCAAATTTAAATTTGAACCTTTTTGGTAGGATCAAATTTAAAGTTTATGTTACATTCAATAGCTTTTAGTGCAGCACACTGTTGTTTCTCAGTCAAAACTATGACCATTTCCGACCGCGCATAAAACCGGTAGAGCTGGGCCCTAAAAGTGATTAATGAGGTCTTCTCTGTACCTATAGCCTGCGTTATTCGATTATGTAAATGTTACAAATCACTTGGCTTTAAATCAGCATCAGCTACTACTACATGATACAGTGTAAAGGTCGAATTTAATTTGTCTGCCTTTTTAAGGTTGAGATCCCTAAATTATAAGAACGGAAAATTTAAAAGTAAAAAAAACAGTCATGTGTTATAGTACGTTCAACCTATTTTGCTGGATTTTAAACAAACCATATATCAACATCTAGCTCTAGCACGTGGTTTTAAATCAAGTATAAGCAACACATGTTTTAATGTAAACAAAGCAGCCGTTTTTAGATCACAATGATCTTATTTTCTGATAAACTTTAAGAAATTTCCGTACTTCATGGGTCCCTGGCATCAAGACCTTCTATTTGAGCCCCCTCCTATTATCCTGCGACTTTCCAAACTTCTACAATTTTGCCTACATATATATTTATATCGACCACTTGGCATTGTATCGGTTTGAAATCGGTTATAACGTAAACGAAACAAACACACTTAACTCTTTATAATTTTAAATTGTAAATGTATACTCAAAGCCGTAGTTATAAGTCTGAAAATCTTAAAGTTAAAATATTTATTTGTTATAGTACATTGAACATAGTTAGCTGCATCTTGAAAAAAACCAGATGTCAACATCTAGCATATGTCTTTGAATAAAGCATCAGTACCACATGTTTGAATGTAAACAAAGCCGACTTTTTTAGATCCCAATGCTTTTTAAATGGCAGATTTTTTACGTTATTTCTCGTTTTCTGGTTAATTTCAAGCAATTTCATTATTTTTCCCGCCATCACGGAATAGAGACCTTTAATTTGAGCCCTCTCCCATCTTTCTACGACTTGCCAAACGCCCACAATTTTGACGCAAAGAATCGCCTTACGAAATTAAATATATGATGCACCCTCGAGGTTACGGCATTATCACATAGCAAATTGCCATTGGTGATTGGCGGGTTTTTAACACGGATCTTGGGAGCCGAAGTCCCATGTTCTACTTCTACGCCAGGCCGTTCCTGAGTTAGGACGAGCTGATTCCCAATTGTTGAGAACAGTCAAGTCGCGCACCATTCGACTTGTTTATCTGTTTACTCTGGGAGAATTGACTGTTGTGTAATAACTTGCCTTCCTTCTAATACTTCTACTCTATAAACCTAAACCGATCTTAAAATAATTCAAGAACCGATTTGGTGAGAGTTGATTGTGTAATTGAGGTTCATTTTCACCAAAATATTATTTTTAATAAAAAAAGAATATTAATTGTTATATGTTTATAAAGAAAATCCCAAGATGTTTAACAGAACAGCAGGGATGGGGTTATCTGTGCCATTTACAGCCAGCCGCCATTTTTTCCTTATATTTAAATCTTGGACTGGGCCACTGCAAGTCAAGTATAGTATCAAGGCGAAATGCAACATCCAAAGCTCAGGTTACATATATACAGTTCAAGTTCATGTGAATTGCCAATATTTTTTAAAATTTATTTAAAGTATTTCTAAGCAAAATCTTGTTATCATTTTTTGTAGCTGGTTTTAAACTATGTAATAATATTATATCTACACCTATTCTTTTCATTTACTTTTAAATTAACTGAATTTTTAATATAGTATGTACATTCTGCAAAATCTTGATCAATGAACTATTAAAAATAAACACAAATGGAATATTCATCACCTGAAAATGTTCAGGATTGTATTTTTAAAATCTCTTAAATCAGGGAAGCTATACTTTTGGAGGGAAAATTAAAAATAATATTGGACAACGTACTGTGTTTAGCACATCCAATACTATCCAATTTCTAAGCAACGGATTGACGTAGAATAATAATTCAAAATGCTAAATTGTTTGTTTTTTTTAAGCTGAATTCAATTTTAACAATTAAATTTAAATAAAATTAATAAAAAGGTGTTAAATCTTGAAAATAAATTTTATTTTGTGAAAAAAACCTTCTTAGAGTAAACCAATCTTGCTGGTTTTCGAACTCGAAGTCTTGAATGACGCTTTACATGTTTGTTCCAAATTTCATTAAGATCGGACCTTTTTTACAAAAGTTATCGCGCCTACGGACAGGTATATATATATATATACACATATATATACATATATATGAAAATGAACGAACGGTGTTTTTGGGGTCTAGGGACCTCAAAATGAAAAGTTACGGTGGTCCCGCGCTTAAGTCTCACCGTGCCGCCTACGGTAATAGCTACATTTCCCTATAGGGGGAAATTCGCTAATACACTTCCCTATAGGGGGAAATTCGCTAAAAGTAAGATATTTTTATGCAATTTTTAAATTAACTGTTAATCTATGGGTATTTCTGAAAAGTACGTAAAATTACGAACAATTTGGTATATTCAACTTGTATTTTACTGTTTTTCCTTTTTATATATTAAAAAAAGATATTTTTATGCAATTTTTAAAAAGTGCTAAAAAGTTAAAATTGTCCAAATTTGTTTTATTTTTGGTAGAAAATGTTCATAGAGGGGTTCTGAGTCAAAACTCAAGTTTTCTGCTTCCGGTCTGGTGAGCTAAATCCGCCATCTTGAAAAATGGCGGATATGTTTGATTTACTTAAATCGTCACAAAATCCACAAAAGTCATCCGATTGTGATAAAGTTCGGTAGGGATGTGTATAACTACGGCCACTACGTAATAGTAAAGGAATAACAAGCATATTTTATCATTTTATATGTTTTTTATAATTTTTTGATGAAAAAATTTGGTTTTTTACATTTTTTAGCAAAATTAACACCAAACATAAGAACCATGGATGTTTTTGAAAAGTACATAAAATTACAAACAATTTGGTGTATTCAACCTTTACTATACTGTTCGTAGATTTTAAATAACACAAAAAATATAAATTTTAAAGTGTCTTCATACAAAAATTTTAAAAAATAAAAATTTTGCAAATTAACGTTTATGTGGTAGAAAGTATTCGCAATGGGGTTCTAAGTCAAAAAAGTTTTCTACTTCCGGTCTGGTAAGCAAAATCCGCCATCTTGAAAAAATGGCGGATATGTTTGATTTCCTTAAATCATCATTAAATCCGATTGTGATAAAATTCGGTAGGATGTGTATAACTATGGCCACTACGTAATACTAAAGGAATAACAAGCATATTATGTCATTTTATATGTTTTTTTATAATTTTTATGTAAAAAAGTAGGTTTGTTAAGTCTTTTATTTCGAAATTAACACCAAACATAAAAACCATGAATGTATTTGAAAAGTACATAAAATTACAAACAATTTGGTATACACAACCAAAACTATGCTGTTTCTAGTTTTCAAATAACACAAAAAAATAAAATAAATGGGGCTTGGATGATTCATTAAGACCTAAAAAACGGTGCCCATATGGGCCATATGTGCGTTTTTTTTGGTGCCCATTGTGGCACCTAAAAAACGGACTTATTTGATTATTTGAAAATTTATAATTCATATTATAGGCTTTTAGGGTAATTTCTTGATAACAATCACACTTCTGTTTTGGTTTTAAATTTCATGGAGTAAAAAATTTATTAAGCCCTATTTATTTTATTTTTTGTGTTATTTGAAAACTAAAAACAGCTTAGTTTTGGTTGAATATACCAAATTGTTTGTAATTTCATGTACTTATCAATTAAATTCATGGTTTTTATCTTTGGTGTTAATTTCGAAATAAAAAATTGAAAAAAACCTACTTTTTTACATAAAAAATTATAAAAAAACATATAAAATGTTAAAGTATGCTCGTTATTCCTTTAGTATTACGTAGTGGCCATAGTTATACGCATCCCTACCGAATTTTATCACAATCGGATGACTTTTATGGATTTTATGATGATTTAAGTAAATCAAACATATCCACCATTTTTCAAGATGGCGGATTTAGCTCACCTGACCGGAAGTAGAAAACTTGGTTTTTGACTTAGAACCCCTTTGCGAATATTTTCTACCACATAAAAGTTAATTTTCAAAATTTTTATTTTTGAATAATTTTTTGATGAAGACACTTCAAAATGTATATTTTTTGTGTTATTTAAAAACTACAAACAGCATAGTAAAGGTTGAATATACCAAATTGTTTGTAATTTTATTTACTTTTCAAAAACATCCATGGTTTTTATGTTTGGTGTTAAGTTCGAATTAAAAATGTTAAAAACCTAATTTTTTTATAAAAAATTATAAAAAACGTATAAAATAATAAAATATGCTTTTTATTCCCTTACTATTACGTAGTGACCATAGTTATACACATCCTTACCGAATTTTATTACAATCGGATGACTTTTGTGTATTCTATGAGTATTTAAGTAAATCAAACATATCCGCCATTTTTCAAGATGGCGGATTTAGCTCACCAGACCGGAAGTAGAAAACTTGGGTTTTGACTCAGAACCTCTCTATGAACCTTTTCTACCACAAAAAAAAAACAAATTTGGATAATATTAATTTTTTAGCACTTTTTAAAAAATTGCATAAAAATATCTCATTTTTTGATTATATAAAAAGTAAAAACAGTAAAATACAAGTTGAATATACCAAATTGTTCGTAATTTTACGTACTTTTCAGAAATACCATAGATTAACAGTTAACCTCATACCTTTTTTAAAAAACGTATACACATGTTTTTTTACATAAAGTTGCAAAAAACCATTAAAATAGTAAAAAATAAAATGTGTGCGATTGTTTTCTAATAGAATACCCAATTTTACACATCCTTAGATTTCGATAGACCTCATAGAAAACATGAAACGGTAGTATTTAGATGTTTGATGGCAAAAGGACACCGCCGCTTGAAAAAAACTTAATAGAAAAATTAAAACAAATATTTTTAGTCATTTCTTCTCGGTAATATCAACAATTAGGAAATAAAATTCAAATAAACTTAAAGTAACAAAACCATACGATTTTGGTAAAGCAAAAATATCATCCTGGTTATAAGGCGTGTAGTTCTTGAAGATGCATTTTTACACTTTTTTTACAAATAATATACTCAAGTTTGTAAACAAAAAAAATAAATATTTAACAAATAAGCTATTTACAAATGCTATTACATCGTGAAATAATTTAAAAACTTTTAAATTGCCAGTTACAAAAATATTAAAATTTATTTTATTTAGTTTTATGAAAATATATGTATTCTATTTCACTCTACAGGAACTTGAAATATCGAATAATCAAGGCGATCAATTAATAATCAAATAATGAGCAATTGCCATTCACGAGAAACGAAATTCCATTAAACTTAAGTAGTATCAATGCTTTGTCATAAAGTAGTATGACGTGCTTCATCGCACGATTCAAAATATTTTGAATGCTTTTTTCGTGTGAATTTCTGTACCTGAAGAAAAGGCTTCTTTAGGTACATAAATTAAAAGACAAAAAGCATTAAAATATTTGACTTAAATATAAAATATTTGAATCATCAAAAAAGCATTGATAATACTTAAGTTTAATGGACTTTCGTTTCTAGTAAATGGCAATTTTTTTAAACTTACAGCAAAAAGAGCGATGAAAGGAACACTTGAGTTCATGGTGAGCTTTGGAGTAGGTCTGAAAGATGCCAGCCCTTTTGTATACATCCCAAATGTTGGTAAATACTGTCAATAGTGTCAGTTAAATAGAAACTACCAGATGTTTGTTTGCGACAATGCTGTGTAAAATTCGTACAATTAACTAAAAACTTAAGAAAACTAATAATAAGAAGTAATAAGAACTAATAAGAAAACTCTAGATCGTTTAGAGTTAGTTCTTTTCTTTTCCTCCAACATGTTTGCTTCAGTAAAGGCTTCACGACTACTGATTATTCAGAGGTGTAAATTGATGTTCTTGTATACTGTTATATTTTTTCAACATATTTCTTATTTCGTTTACAGAGGGAATAATACAGCGTAGATAATATTAAACAAAAATAGTTTCGTTTCATTTTCCTTCCATGGATCGTCCACCTCAACCAATCTGAAGTATCTTTTATGTTCTGGGTTCTCACAAAATACACCCATTCAAAAATGCAATAAATTACAGCGAATCAAACATGTAGTAAATTCGAAGCTCCAAATGTAGACGTGTACAGAATGTCTGTCACCGACAACAACCATATAATTAGAGTGATAAGTGATATATATTATATAATCTAAATTTAAGACATCTTTAAATTTTTGCCTTATACAGACACTAGACACCACACACCTAATGAGTGTGAGCTTCATACCAATGCTTTAAAAAGAATCAGTTGTTTCTGCAAATAACATTCAATTATTTTACACTTATTCTTGCCCTCGCGAAGCACGGGAAAAGCGACTGGTATTGTATAAGTAACTATACATGTAAAGCAATACATTCGCTTCAACTTAACAGTATTATAACACTTATGAAAGTATTTAGAATTGATAGGTTTAGGGGTTCAGAACTCCATCCGACCACCGATCCGCCCGATAATAGGAAATTGCAGATTGTTCAACGATGAAGTATGAACGAAGGAAGAAGAAGAAAAGTTTACATTGAACAGCTGATCATTGAAATAGGTGAAAAAAAGCTTAACAACGACATCACCAGCGATACGGTTTCGTAATCAAGGGGACACGTTTATGAATTACCACGCTGCTTTTTTGGCTTAACCACTAAATCCAATTATGGCCTGATCACCCCATGGAATTATCGTATCTGAAGTGCTCGCCTTTGGCGTTTGGATACCAAACTCAAGTCAATGATGTGTTGCATATTGCCTACCCCGCCAAGTCAGGCGCATTGGAAATCCTAAAAAGAAGGTATTCGTCGTAGTTACTGCCCGTGAGTGACTCATCGGTCGGCCGACACAAAATAGTTACGGCGACCCAGGTTAGAACTTGCCGTCTGATAAGGAAACTTCCAGAGGACACCGTAACTATGGACTGCGTGGAAATCTGTGAGTTGGTGACCAGCGCTGACGGAAGACAGAAGACAGACTCTCTTCACTACGGTGGATTACATCATTCCTTGGAATAAACTATTAGAGGTAAGCAGGTGCCCTTAACGTAATTTAAATTGCTCTAAGTGGTGAGAAATGAAGTAAATCATGTTAGTTTTTGACCCTGATTTAATGATTACTGAAAAACTAATCCGTTGAAATAGTCAATTTTCCGTGTCAGTTCGTGAATTTTTTAACATGAGGTAGGCCATAAAAAATAATATGTTCAAACATCAAACATGCTCAAAAATATTAATTCTTGTATTTTAATGACTTGGTTTACCTAAATAATGATTACTGGTATGTGTTCTTAAAATTTATGCACGTTATTTTTATGTAATTTATGTAAGGCATTTCTAAAATTTGCAATTTATCTCATCATCTTTCCTGTCAGAAACATAATGGTTTCTGGTTGCAAGAAAATAGCAAATACTTTTCTTGGGAAATATACTAGCTGTGAGTTTATAAAGTATATTGATAAGTGAAGTAGGCTGACTAAAATATTTAGCTTCTTTAATTAAAGTGTCATGGTTAAAAGCAGTGAAATATAAAGTGTACTGTTCTGGTCTGTTTTTCAAACTGGTAGATTTATAAATTTAGAATAACAATAATTCTATTAAATGTCAAGATATTAATTGTTGTCTCATAATATAAAAATGTCTCAATAAAAGTAATAATGTTAACCTAAAAAGCTAGTAATTGTGTCAAGTAATTTATTCAGTAAATGTCAAGTAGTAAAGTAGATTGTGAGTTATAAGGAATGCAACATGGCTTATTGTTTTTATTTTGGAGAAATTTATTCTGTCAGTCATTGTTGTCGTTCTTCCGTGTTTATTCTATACAGTAGGCCTAAATATTTTCGCTCTCTCTCACCAGTTTGTTTATTCTGAGAATAGCCTACATATTTTAAGATAACCAAAATAATAAATATTCCTTTTCTGATAGACACAATGTTGTGTTTTATTTTAAGAGTTTATCTTGCATATTTTATATGGAACAGGATAAAGTGAATCTACAAAATAGTGAGTATATTTTGAGCAAGATAAGAGATTCAATGATTTTTCTCAGAAATATTTTTTATTTTAGTCTATCATTACTTCAAATCAGACTTAATATGATCTTGTGTGTTTGTTATAATGAATAACATTGTTGTTAAACTTGTTCTTTTTTTAAGCAAATTATTTTTGAATATTTATAATGTATTTCAACTGTCATCCAGATTCTCTCTTTTCATTAACTAAAACCTAGCACCTGAAAGCTAAACAATTTTAATGTGACTTCAATAACAATAAAAATAATTTGAAGCTAAACGAAATATTTAAATAAATCTAGGGCCTAGGCTATAAAAGGTGGTACTTTGTGTAGGGTTTCTTTTCTCGTCCCCTGTACCTGCGACCTTTGGACTTCTGGCTACTTCTGTGGACTACTACTGGGTGCTACTGGATCAGCAACTACTGGATGCTACTGGCGGGCGACTATTGGACACCATCGACTCCTCGTATGCGGGTTATCGTATGCACGCTCCCGGTTCATGCGAACAAGTGTATTTCTGAGCTCAGAGAAAACTTGGGATCAACGGACGGATGAAGGACTATCCCTGCGGATCGCCTACAACGCCCACTAAGCTGTGTGTTACAGTTCACATATACTGTATTTAGTTTAGGTTTCATGATTCATGATTGACCTGATTTCAGGACTTCATGTTTCATTTATGTATCTGTGTTATTTTCAAGTATAGTCTGTGTTATAATCTTTCAGTATGGGTGGCCACCACAGTAAATAATGATTGATAATGTGCATTGTTAGGTGCAAGTAATATTGGTATTTGAATTATTGTTAACAATTCTGAAATTATTGTTGAGAGTTATTCTCTGAATTAATTATGGAATTGATTGTCTATGATATTATGTATGATATCATGATGTCTTTAATTTGACGTGGTTAGAATAAAAATCAAGTTGTCTGCTAAAGTTATCAGAGACAGCATTGTTGAACCTTCAGTTACTGCACAAGACCTGTTAAATAATCTTTCTATTCCAGAAAACACTGTCTTTCAGTGGAAAGAAATCAGTGCCGATCAGGTAATTAAGGTGGTAAACCGAATGAAAAATTCAGATAGCTTAGATTATCGCATTTTATAACTTTGACGACTACGGAGCATTATCAAGACTCTCTAGAGACAGTATTCTCAAGTTCCGCTGGCGCAGTGGATAAGACGCTGGCGTTCGGTGCCGCCCACGCTGCAGCGTGAGTACGAGCCCGCCCGCCGCCCTCAATATTTTTACTACCACTAGCTGATTTCACAATATTAAACAAGGCATTATCTTTGCATTGCCTTCCATTTGCTTGACGCAACGACACAACCACCGATACATTGAAATTGCAGTTTACTTATTGTAGGGAGTTTCTACATCTTTATATAACTCCTAGAAGTGTTTTGCATTTTATAAACGTTATTTATTATTAACTCAATTCATCTGTGACTATGTTTGAGCTAAATGAACAGATTTTTGAATCGGAGGAACCGAGCAACAATGACTGTCATGAAAGCACTCTGATTTCACTTGCTCATGAAATTAACATTATAAGTGCAAATTATCCAGAAATCTGTTTTAAGAGCGTGCTTCATAATATCTCCAAACTCGTGCATAGTATTGATAATGTCAAGTTAGATTGTGACAAAAAGACTGAGGATCTGGAGTCTTCAGTATTGGAGCTGGAGCAGTTATCCGCTAAACTCAGCTACGAGAAAGAGCGCAGAAGAGAGGAAATGGACTCTACATTTAAATTACAAGACGCGGCAGCAGAGGAGGTGCAGGCGCTGAAGAAGCGAATCAGCACACTGGAGTCGCATCTTCAACATCGAGATAATCTCACCAGCTCAACGGCAGCGGAGAAAGACAGTTTAGTGGTAAGTTAGACGACTTAGGTAGGGAGTTTAAGAAGCTAGATGAGGAATGTAAAATTCAAGCCGCATCTATAAGAAACATTAATTTTAAGTATGATTTAGCAAACAAAGAAAACATTAAGCTGAATAAAAGGTTAAATGATAAGTGGGTTGAGGACGAGACCATTAAAGCTTGTTTTGACACTATGCAGAACAGTGTCAAGGACTCTAGTTGTTTGTTTGTCGGGCCTGCTGTGTCACAGCTTATCAAACTTGGGGACAAAGAAGCCTTAAGCAGTTTAATAAAATCAAACTCTTATACAGCTAGTAAATTTTTATTCTTTTGTATTAATAGCAGCTCAGAGTTGTCTGCTGGGGACTCTGGCTCACACTGGCCTTTGTTGTTTTTAAACAGCAAACTGATGGAAGCGTACCATCTTGATACTGTACTTGGCACAAATAATAGCTCAGCGCTAAATGTAGCTAATAAGCTGGGTATTTCTCCTGATAAATACAGTAATGTCAACTGTTTTCAGCAAAACAATGGGTTTGAATGCGGATTAAATGTGCTATTGCATGCAAAGTTGATTCTACATTACTACTGCTTCCCTGCAGTCAATATCCCTTTTGCTGATTGGTTTTTCCATGTTTCGACTCCAATAATTGAACTGCCTGTTGAGTTGGAGGTACCAAATGTTTCACCGTTAAATGTTAGTGAATCGAACTGTGAATTAAATTGTAACCGTAGCAATAAGGTAGATGTGTTAAAGCTAGTTAGAAATAAGGATAGTGAATGGCAAATTGCAAAAGGGAGGCGGGTAAATAAGTCAAATACTACTGTGACAAAAAGTAAATTAACTCCTGGACAACCAATCATTCAATGTAGCAACAGATTTTCTTTGTTAGATCGCCAAAATAGTTGTCAACACCCCTCTTGCATAAAAAATGTTTCTGGTATTTGGGAAGAATCTGTGTAAAACAACAAAGAAAAATGCCCTGTTACTCTCAGGTCAAAAAAGTTAATTCTGTAAAAGTCCGTGGCACAAGCAATGATAGCAAAAGAGAAACAATTTTGTCTTACAGAACTGACAAAGAAGGTAAACAAGGTGAACCTGTTCAATGAGATGAGCCCCCGCTTAGTAATAGTAATCGTCACTCCAAGTTTGCTAATTGTTTAATAATTGGCGACTCATTGCTCCGTTATTCAGGCAAACAATGTTATGATTCTGGCGCTGTACTTGACATGAATCCGGGAGCTAAGATTAAGAATATTAAGCAAAAACTGTTGTCCTATGTAGTTAAACAGCCTGAAGTAATTTGCTTAAATGTTGGAACAAATGATGTTCCATTACTATACAATGGAGGAGCAGGTTACGATGGCGGAGGAGGAAAAAGGGCTATCCTAGACTCAATGGCAGATCTGTTGTATACGGCCAAAACTAGGTTTCCAAATGCTCATATTATTGTAAATAGCATCCCTTTAAGAAGAGATATAAATAATAAATCTCTTCGCTAGCTTAATGAGCAAATTGAGTTAATGTGTTTTAACTTGTTCACTACGTAGAGGTTAATGAATGTTTGCGGTGGTACCACCTTGCTAGAGATGGGAGACATCTCAACAGAAAGGGCAACTATTTGATGGGCTATTTGATGCATGAGGTTATCCAGAATTTAATCCAGATCAATCTTGAAACCCATTCTCCTGAACCAGTTCTCAATTCGGGAAACGACCTTACCATTCCTCCACATCCCTCAACTTAGCAAATGGAAATGGTAAAATGGTGGCCTACGACACTGTTTCAGCGTCTAATCCTTCCGTGTTCTCATCTTATGCAACTGCCCATCCAGAATTCCTCAGATTGATCCACCAGAATATCCAAGGTTTACGTTCAAAAATTGATGCCATTGACATTTTAGTTGAACTGTTTTCACCTGAGGTAATTTGTTTGACTGAACATTTTTTGTCTGGTTCTGAAATTGAGGCACTTTGCATTCTAGGATACCATGTTTCTGCAAGCTACTGTAGAACTGAGGAAAGGAGGGGGGGAGTCTGTATCTTAGTTTCTGATTCCTTAGAAACTCAGTCCATTGACGTTACCTCTTTTTGCTCGGAGGGTGAATGTGAGTTTGCGGCTGTGAATATCAAGGTGTCGGACAAATGGTATCTTCTTCTGGGTACTTACAGAACGCCAAAACGTAAGACTTCAGATTATCAACTCTTTTTTGAAAATCTTTCTGGTTGTTTGGATAAAGTCCTAAGTAAAAATACCCAGGCAGTTATGGCTGGGGATTTTAATATTGACTTGGCTGTTAGTGATTTCGCTTCAAACATGATGATAAATATATTGTCTTCTAATGGTATTAGACAAACCATTTATATATTCACTCGGGAATTAGGTGGATCCTCTTCTATAATAGACAATATGTTCACAAATATCCCAGATGCGAGATTTGGATCGTCGGTCCTGGTTACAGGTATGTCTGATCATCATGCTCAGATGGCAGATATCAGTGTTGGCCAATTTAAACCCGTCACTCCTACTTTCAAATTGTATCGCTCCTTTTCTCAAGACAATATTCGAGTGTTTAATTTTCTCCTTCATAAAGAAACTTGGGGTGATTTATTATCAGTGGAGAATGTGGATGAAAAGTATGAGGCTTTTATATCAATCGTCAAATATAACTTTGATTTAGCGTTCCCCGAGAAGAAGGCCAAAATAAAAACAAATCTTCCATCCAAAAGAGTTATCCTCAACCCTGTACTTCAAAAAGCCCGAGATGACCTGCTCCACCTGTATAGCTTGACTAGGGACTTGAATTCGTCTCATCCGATGAAAAAGAGGTATATCTCTCAAAAGAAAACATTCAGGAAGCAGGTTCAGTCCTATAGAGCATCTGTGGTACTAGATAAGATCTCTAGTTCACACAACAAACAAAAGACTATCTGGAGTGTTGTCAACGAGAACATCCCTGGAAAGGCTCCAAAACCCTTCAAAAAGCTCGTTGTTGAAAACAGTGATGGGAACCTGCTGGATGACCCGAAGGTAGTTTCTAATTACCTCAACAATTACCTCTCTGAGGTTGGAATCAGAACTGGTAGTGATGGACCGTTGTCGAAAGTCCCTTCTTTACACCCTGTTGGACCAAGCATTTTTTTGTTACCAACAAACGAGGAAGAGGTTGCAATAGCAATAAAATTGCTGAAGTCAAGCAATTCTTATGGCCTTGACGGTGTTTCATCCAAAATCCTCAAGGCTTGTGCTCATCACCTATCAGGTCCTCTCGTCCACATAATTAATTCCTCTTTTACGTGTGGACAGTTTCCATCATTGCTTAAGACCGCTACTATCAAGCCTTTGCCCAAAATAAAAAATGTCCGCACTCCTGAACACTTCAGGCCGATTTCAAATTTATCAACCTTTTCCAAGGTAATTGAAAAAGTATTTCTGAACCGCATGTCTTCATTCCTGGCCGAGCATGACATCCTCTTTAAGAATCAGTTTGGATTCAGAAAGAACACTTCAACTTTTGATGCTTTATTCAACTTTGTATCTTACCTGTCCTCCTCTCTCGACCAGCAAAGTCACTCATTAGGTTTTTTCCTTGACTTGAGTAAAGCTTTTGATGTTGTAAATCATTCCATCTTGCTTAAGAAGTTGGAAAAACTGGGCTTCAGAGGTAAGTCATATGACTGGATATTTTCATATTTACAGGACAGATCACAAGTTGTTTCGGTTCCATTCATTGATGATCGAGGTTTTCTCAAGTTAGAAGATTCAGAAAGTTTGAAAGTGCGGTCTGGAGTACCGCAAGGGTCTGTATTAGGCCCTGTTTTATTCCTTATCTTCATTAATGACATAGCTAAAAGTGTTTCTAAAGGGAATCTTTGTTTGTTCGCTGACGATACTTCTCTTTCTCTTTCAAACAAATGTCGAGAGAAACTAGAGGGCGAAATGTTTATTGAAGCAAACTCAATTTTGCAGTGGTTGTCTGAAAATGTTCTAGGTGTAAATGCTTCCAAGACAAAGGTTGTAATTTTTTTCTTGAGGAAAAGGGAAGGTTCAGAGAGGACCCAACTCATGTTGGGTGATTTTGAAGTGACTTCATCTTCCAGCACAAACTTTCTGGGGATAATCATAGATTCAAATCTCAATTTCCATGAGCACATTGACAGTGTATCAAAAAGGTTAAGTCGTATTCTCTTCCTTCTGCGCAGGCTCACATACTTCTCAAATCGTGAAATCCTCCTCACGGCTTATTATGGATGTTTTTTCCTATCCTTGCTTATGGAGTTGCTATCTGGGGTCATGATAATTCCAAAATCAAATCGATCTTCAAAGCCCAAAAGAAAGCTGTGCGAATTATATTTGGCCTACGACAAGCATCTTCATGTAGAGGCGTATTTAAGGACAATAATATGTTAACATTTCCGTCAATTTATATATACAGCTGCTTAGTTTTTATTAGGAACAACTTTAGTCTTTTTCCCAAACAACCTCCCTCCAAATATAATCTCCGAACATCTCACAGCCTGCCTATCCCAAAACACAAAACATCCTTTTTCGAAAACCAAACCTACTGCACTTCAATAAAGATTTACAACCATCTGCCAATGTCCCTTAAGAGTCAAACGAACACAAATAAATTTTAAAAAATGTTATAAGACTTTCTGGTTCTTAAGGAGTATTACACCTTGAATGAATATTTTACTTGATTTTTGTTATGTTGTGCTGCATTTTATATGTATTATGTACTGACGATTGTTATGCACATTATTGTGTTTTTTGACAATAAAGAAATTTGATTGATTGATTTGATTGCTATAACATGTCAAATAATTTAATAAAAAACATCATCTTTTCAATCGCTCAGCCCTTAGCCAATTGCGTAAATCTTTGCATGGCAGCAGATGTTTTTCATAATCAGTTAAAGCTAGTTAAAGTGTGTCCAATATTCAAAAGTGGGTCTAAAGATCTGCCACAGAGCTATCGGCCTATTTTGTTAGTTCCGAATCTTGGTAGTTATTGAATCTTTAGTATGTGATCAAATAAGTAATTATTTTGAAAATAGTGGCATCTTTTGTGATTTTCAATTTGGCTTTAGGCGCAGACGATCAACAATAAATGCAGTTAATTGTCTTGTGAAGGATGTGATCAGTACTTTTGAGGACGGAGGCTTTACTCAGGCCACCTTTTGTGTCCTGAGCAGGGCCTTCGACTGCATTGATCACAAAAAACTTATTTCAAAACTTCGATACTACGGTGTTTGTGGTTCAGTCTTGTGCTTTTTTCAATCTTATCTTGAAAACCGCTTTCAATATGTGGGGACAGACTTAGGATTATCTGCTCCATTGAGGGTAGATGTTGGCGTGCCGCAGGGCTCTGTCCTGGGGCCGTTGCTGTTCATAATAGCGGTAAATGACCTTCCTGCCAATGTTCAATCTGGCTGCTACATGTTCGCAGATGACACTACTCTATTCTGTAGGAGTGGTGACTTGGGTACACTTGGTGACCTTGTAAATGAGACTCTGGATCAGGCTTCAGATTGGTTTAAAGCCAACAGTTTGCTATTAAATGACTCAAAAACAAAACATCTTACTTCCACCTTCAAAAAGGTCCCAGTGGATACCCAGGATGACATAAAATTTTTGGGAATCAAAATGGATTCTCAACTTAGTTGGTACCCTCATATTGATTTTATTGCTTCAAAACTCTCAAAAATCATTTTTCTTTTTAGAAGATTGAACTATCACGTAACTCAAGAATATTTGCGATGTGCTTATTTTGGGTTTTTTCAATCTATAATAAAATATGGGTTAGTTCTTTGGGGCAGCTCAAGCAGAATTTCAAAAATTCTTATTCTTCAAAAAAAGTTGTAAGAATAATGGCCAATGTGAGTCATAGAGCTAAGCTATTATTTATCGAATTGAACTTAATGACAGTCATTAATCTCTATATTTTGGAAGTGGTGAAATATATATTCAATGAACTACCTAACCTAACAATGAGAGGTGATATTCATGAGTATAATACTCGTAACAGAACCAAAATTGATTGTAACTACCTACAACTTACAAAATCACTTAACTCACATTTCTCGGTAGGCTTAAGAGTTTTCAATAAAGTAAATACTAGGTTAGTTAGTCATAAGTATTTGGTCAAATTTCAGTGCTGGCTTCTGGAGAACCCCTTAAACTCACTACAGGAGTTCTTATCTTTGAGAAACTGAATATTAGTTTTTAATATTAGTTTTTTGTTTTTTTCCTCTCTCATTGTTCTTATTTATTTGTATTAAATGTTTTTAGCTAACTATACATTTTAATGTTTTACTACTTTGTTAGGGCCTATTTAGGCTATTATCTGTTAGTTTTTTGTTTCTTCATAGTTTATCAGCTGTTGTTTTTTCCCTTTATTTAAAGTAAGTTATTAATGAGTCACGCCAGTCTTACCAACCACATTTTTGTTAATTTCTGTTCTTTTGAGTTAAAGCTGCTTTAATGTACTTAACAAATGGGCTGATATAAATTTGCATAAAAATACTAATAATTGCCATATATTTTAATGACAAAGTGTATTTCACTGAATGTATTGACATGTCCTACTGTACATTAGTACCTAAAGGAAATAAATGTGTTTTGATTTGATTGATTTAAAGTTTGTTGTTAATTTGAACCTGGACTGATAGAGTATAACTTGGTGAACAAGTATTACAGTGATTAAATAATCAACATTTAGTTAAACTTAAAAAGACTTAGTAAATTATCTTAAGTATTTCTGAAATAAAACCCTATTATTCAGTTCATAGTTCAGATTTCAAGGGATACAATTCCTTTCAAGTTGTTTCTGTTTATAATCAGTTTTGAGTTAAATATAAATTAAAGATTATTATGACACACTTTTTGCTGAATATTTTGATAATGGTATAATTCTATTATTTTACGACCATTGAATATTGAGTATATATGGGTGATTGAAAAGTCTGGGTACGGCTTAATATTTTGAAAAATAATAAACGTAGACCTACAAAACTTGGAATCAAGTTATAAGGCATATAAATCTATCTTAACACATATCCAGTGATCCGCTACCTCCTCAGGGGGACGGCCCGCCAGGAGTCAGGAGAAAATCTTAAATGTAAGCATAGGTTGATATGCACATCAAATTAAAGGTCTATTTTTGTAGAATACAACGCCGCAAACCGCAAGAGCTTTTTAAGCAAAGAAGAATGCCGCAAACCGCATTCAAAAAGGACCATCCGTTAAAAAATTACGGTTGTTTAAAGATTTAATAAAAAAACAATTTTTATTAAATCTTTAAACAACCATAATTTTTTAACGTATGGTCCTTTTTGAATGCGGTTTGCGGCATTTAATAAAAAAACAATTTTGATTAAATCTTTAAACAACCATAATTTTTTAACGTATGGTCCTTTTTGAATGCGGTTTGCGGCATTCTTCTTTGCTTAAAACGCTCTTGCGGTTTGCGGCGTTGTATTCTACAAAAATATACCTTTAATTTGATGTGCATATCAACCTATGCTTACATTTAAGATTTTCTCCTGACTCCTGGCGGGCCGTCCCCCTGAGGAGGTAGCGGATCACTGGATATGTGTTAAGATAGATTTATATGCCTTATAACTTGATTCCAAGTTTTGTAGGTCTACGTTTATTATTTTTCAAAATATTAAGCCGTACCCAGACTTTTCAATCACCCTGTATATATATATATATATATATATATATATATATATATATATATATATATATTATTCCTTTAGATATTTTGCAGTTGATGTAGCCAATAGTATAATAATAATAGCAGCTGATAGTAATCTAATAATTTAGATAGTATCTCAGAATGTGCACACGGCCAATTGACCTTGAGCATATTTTGTGGCTCCTTACACCTGCTTACCATGGTGGAGTACCCCAACTTGGAGAGGACCGATTCCTTGTTACGATCCATTGAGCGGACATCCGAAACAAGGTGGCGCCATTGTACTTCACCCTAGCTGGAACCTCAACTTACCCACCCCGCCCACTGAGCTAGAGCAAAATTAACAAATTAAAATAAAATTGTAACACAGCAGGTTCTGGTTCAATTCTTTATAGTGACATGTATTTTTAATTTTAATAACATTATTTGTTTCATTGGGATGTAAGTTATGTATTTTTTAAGTTTAGGTAAACTTAAGGAAATATGTTTAGGAAAGATGTTTATAAATTTTGTTACGAAACTCTATTTTAACTTGGTCGAAAAAATTAATTTCATAGAGTGTTAGCCTTAAGGAAAGTATATTTCCTTTGGAAAACGCTCTACGGAGTTAGGTTAGGTTAGGTTAGTGTAATTTATTATAATTTTTAGTCTTCGATCAATCACGAACACATATTACTAGCTAATATTGCATTTGTAACCATATATACATTGATTTGTGCCTAGGTAATTGTGCTACTATCTGTTGGTAATATTTTAACTAACTCCAATATATTAGTAATGTTAAATTTTCTTCTTCTTCTTCCCTGTAACTAGTCGTTGTGAACATTCTATAATTAGTTGTCAGAGATCCGCCCGTGATGTGAAGTTCCTTCTAACCACACGCACACCGACAACCTGCTTACTTAGTCATACCAGTCGTGATTGTCTAACATGTAACGTCTGGGCTGTAGTTGTGTGCAAGCTGATGACAAGGATCCTGGGCTGAATATTCAAGCAGATTACAACTGACAATTGGTTGGTGTTAGGGTACTGTTACCGCATTTATTTATACAGGGTGTTTCTTTTACTGTGCTACCATAGGGATCTTGTAAACTGTACATAATACAGTAAACTTTAAAGTAGGAACATTCCCTTATTTTTAAAGAGTTATAAAGATAAGTCAATAAAATTGTAAGTGACCGATATTTTCCAGTATTTCGGACAACTTTGGAACACCCTATATTTTATGGCGTATTTGGATTCTACGCTTAATTTTAAGAACTTATTACTCCTTAACATTTTTTCCTAAACCAAATAGTTACTGTAAGTAGGTATCCTTATACCTACTTACAGTAACTTAAAGTTAATTAAAATTAACTTGGAGTTAATTAATTAATTGGAGTTAAAGTTAATTAATTAATTAAGTTAATTAATTAATTAATTGGAGTTAAAGTTAATTTTTTCCCCATAAGAAATGCATTGCACTATTGTTGGTAGTCGGTATATCGATAACGTTATGGTTAAAGTGGCTTAAAGTGTGGTATTAGTTTAGATTCAATCATAGAAATAGTTTTTAGTCGAGATTCACAAATGGAAATGAATCATGTGGAATAGTTTACCTCAATAAGGATAACATAGGATGGCATGTTTAAAATGAACACAATGCTTTTCAAATGGGGTAAAATCAAACTTTAACGGCTTATATCTACTTAACTATTAGGTTTAGGAAAAAATGTTAAGTAGTAATAAGTTCTTAAAATTAAGCGTAGAATCCAAATACGCCATAAAATATAGGGTGTTCTATAAAAAAAGACCAAAGTTGTCCGCCACATTGGAAAATGGCGGCCATTTACAACAATTTTATTTTCTTATTTTTAAACCTCTATAAAAACAAGGGAATGTTCCCCATTTAATTTTTACTGTAATATGTACAGTTTAAAAGATCTCTATGGTGACACAGTTAAAAAAAACACCCTGTATATCTATAAAGGGTGTCCAACTTAACTGCGCCACCATTGGTCTAATCTTAGACCATTGTCTTACCTTAGATAAGATTGGTATCCTAGAAACTATTGGATTTAGAGAAAACTTTAAATGGAGGACTTCACCTACTTTTTTAAGACACATAAAAATATGAATTCCGTTTTCTTCTAAATGGCCGCCATTTCCAATATGGCGGACATCTTAGATTTTTATTATTGAGCACCCTGTATTTTATGGTGTTTTTGGATTCTACGCTTAATTTTAAGAAGTTACTACTCTTTGAAAGTTTTTCCTAAACCTAATAGTTAAGCAGATATAAGCCGTTGTCGTTTTTTTCGCGTAAGTGTGTAATATCCCATTGAAATTCACTAAAGTTGTTGCAAATTGTAGGACAATGAATTTGAAATTATAAAAAAAATTGCATGGGTGCGATAGCCAGGGAATAAATTGCTAACAGGTAAAGTCAAGTCAAAGTAAATTTTATTTCTTATTGAATTGCAATACTGTTTACTATATTTCATGCAGAAATGGTCCCCACATGGGCCAAAGCCTGTGCACGGGGGCAGAGTTCTCAAGTCTCTAACTTTTTTTATTATTGCTGTTAGCACCCACTCTTGGATGCTAACACCCTCTTAAAACTTTTTTACATTTAATTAAAATAACACTAATCTTAGTTTCAATATTCGTACCTCTCAACCTACATTGGAAAATAATGAAAATCGTTTTCAATTAAAAGTTTCAGGTGAAGAAAACTGTAGCAAATGATTCAACTAAACGTCTAGTATTAATAATAAAATCGATTTATTGAAATAACACACTTTAATTTTATCTCCTTATAATTGTTCTTATCATATACTTAATTCCCCATTTATAATTTGGCATTGTATTCATTGTACCATTTTAACAATCCATTAAATATTCTCCCCGAGTGACGTTTGTGGGATGATATCAAATCACAATCCAAAATTAGATTGATAATGCTATTCATCAGTATTACAACATACATATTCAGCATAGAAAAAGGTAGCTATAGCTCTACTCAAATACTCAATCTTCTAATTAATAGATTAATTTATTGAAACCAGGTTACATAACTTATCCGTCTAACAGTTTCACTTTGTGTCCATTCATAACAACATGTTACACAATAAAAATTGCATCTTCAGGTCTTTTAGGTCTTAAAATTAGTTTTTATTTTGAAACATGTTGTAATTAATAGACACAAAGAGAAACTTTTAGACGGATAAGGTACGAAACCTGGTTTTAATTTTTAACAACAGTTTTGGAGGCATACAAAATATGAATAGATTTATTTATATGTTAATTTTTAAAATTATATGCATATTATTAAAACAATGTATCAGCGATTTGCATCTCTCTCTAAAAAATCTCACTCTGTGGAGTATCGATTGTACATGAAGTATTTTCTTGTTATGTATTTGCAGTACAACTTTGATTATTGTTTATCATCTTTGTTGAGTTTATAGGAATAAAATACTTTCATATTGACTTATAAATTGATCATATTATTTTTTACGATAAATCGCCACAATTTCGGTTGCACCATTGGTCAATAATCTCTCAATTCTTTTATACTCACTCAATTTATTCGTCTGAAAACAGCGCCAGGTGGGCAAAGTCAACGAACAGCCCATAGCCATTGACTTTAATTATTTATAGTCATAGCCATAGTTAATAACGTAGGAGTCGAGGCAGAAGATGTCAGATGGCAGAAAATTGGTACATATTTTCGTTAGACCTCATCGAACGTCATATAAGGTCCCCTAGGCTGGGTTTTACGCTCGAGGAGGAATACAGGGTGTCCAGAAATTGAAGTCTCGAGTTTGACTCATGACATTTTCCTCGTAGACCTATGGCACTATAGAACGTAATTGTTAGTATTGTTAAAAGGAGCATTTTAGTGAAAACGAAATTCTGTTAGCTTAATTCGTTTCAAAATGACAGCCATGTTTGGGATTTCGTACCTAAATAACAATAACAATAATTCCCAAACCAAACCTGTCACTTCTAAAAATAATTTGAAAATATTTTTTCTAAACATACAAAGGGGACTTCAAAAAAAAAATTGACTTGCTTTCCTTAGCCCTATAACAAATAAGACCTGATATCCTTATGATAGCAGAGCATGGGTTAGACTCTAGTAAACTGAAACTTGTAAAAATTCCAGGCTATATTCTTGTCAGCGAATTTTCTAGAAATATTCATATGTGGGGCGGCACGGCAATTTATGCCTCAGAGAATTTTAATCATGAATGTCACTCTTTAAACACCCAGCCCTACTCTGAAGAACTGTCATGCGAAATAGCAGCTATTAATTGCAGTATTAAATAAGTTTATCCTGGTTAGTTTTTATAGGCCATCATCTGGTACAGTGGATGACTTCCTTAATAAATTTGACAACTTTCTTAGTAGCCTAACTATCGGTAATAAGAATGTGATTATCATGGGTGATGCTAATATAAACACCCTGGTTGATTCGAACGATCTTACTAAACTTCAAAACTTGCTTAAACAGCATTGTTTAACCTTAGAAAAACTTCCCCCGACAAGAAGGACAGAAACTTCAGAAACTAGTATTGATGTGTGCATAACTAATTATCATGACCCTCAAGTTCAAGTTTTAGACAACCTTTTTTCAGACCATAGTGGTATTACTTGTACTATGCACCTGTCGATAAATTTACAAAATAATGAAAAGTCATTTGTTAGACACTTAACAAGAGAAAATCTTGATCTTATACAAAAAACACTCTCCCAAGAAGATTGGAAAGAAGTTTTTACTGCAACGTCCTGTGAAGATAAATACAACATTTTCATCAACACCATAACTTATTACCTGGATTTTATCTGCCCACTAAGATTAAAAACAAACCGCAAAAGAAAGTCACATGCTTTCAGAATGACTCCTGCACTTGAAAATATTAAGAAAGAAACACTAAAAGCTAAGGACAAATACCTGACAACAAATAGCCTAGAGGGCAAAAACAAATTCTGTGAATTAAAACGAAGTTATGACTTAGAAGTTAGGCTAGCAAAGAAGGAGCAAATAAGGACCCGAATATCATCTGCTACAAATAAAACAAAAACAACCTGGAAAATCATAAATGAAGAAAGGAATAAAACTGGCTCGACAGGAAAAAATATTAGCCTTAAGATTGACAATAAAACCGAAAATGACCCAAAAATCATAGCTGACTATTTTAACGACTTCTTTATAAACCTGAGGAAATCTCAAACTAGGCCAACTTTGACACCAAATAACAGCAATAACAACATGGATAATGAATCATTGACAGCTTTTAAACCTATAACAAAGGACATGCTCATGAGAATTTTTAAATTAATAAAACACAAAACATCCTCAGGTGTAGATGGAATCCCGGGAAACTTGTTACATCATTGCAAAGAAGAAATTTTCGTGCCACTTTTAGATATAATAAATTGTTCTATTCTCAAAACCTTAGTACCCCAAAAAATGAAAATATCTTTAATCCACCCGATATATAAAAAACTTCAGAAAGACAATGTCGAAAATTATCGTCCAATAGCTATGTTACCCACAACTTCTAAATATTTAGAAAAGGCTATTTATTTACAGATTACAGATTACCTGACAAAATACAACAAACTTCACCTACATCAACACGGCTTTAGAAGTGACAGGTCCATAAATACAGCTTTATCAGATCTCTTAACGTTTATTACCCAAAACTGGGAGCAGCATAACAAGGTTTCAGCCATATTTTTAGACTTAAGGAAAGCATTTGACTACTTGAATTGGAATGTTCTCATGAATAAGTTAGAAAATATAGGAATAAAAAATCAGGCTTTAAATTGGATAAGAAGTTATTTGTCGAATAGGAAACAAATAGTAGAAGTCAAATATCAACTGAATGGATGGAATCATGCAGCCAGATCAACAACACAAAACATGAAGAACGGAGTTCCGCAAGGATCCGTATTAGGACCTTTGTTTTTCCTAATTTACATCAACGATCTGCCTAAAAGTTTGCCAATATACTCAAATTGTCTTATGTTCGCTGACGATACCACGCTTGTAATCTCAGGTAAAACTTCACAAGAAATGCAAGAGAGAATAACCATAACTACAGACCAGACCGAAACAGTTCTAAATAACCTGAAATTAGATATTAATTACTCAAAAAGCTCACTCATAAACTTCACCACCAGAAATGCAATAGTACAAGATAACAACAATCCTAAGTATAAAACAATAGACCACACCAAATTTCTAGGAGTCACAATAGATCAAAACCTTACATGGAGAAATCAAGTTGAAAACCTAATAAAAACTTTATCAACAGCAGTTTTTGGAATAAAAAGGATTAAAGAAATTGCAGGAAAAGATGCAGCACTTTCAGCATATCATTCTCTCTTCGCTTCTCACGTTAGATTTGGTATTATAGCTTGGGGTGCGGCCCCTATTTCTCTTATAGAACAAATATTGATACTTCAAAAGAAAACCATCAGAATAATCAACAACCTTCCACCTGAGACACATTGTAAACCATTTTTAAGCAAGATAAAATATTAACTGTCATCTCTCTTTACATTTATGAAATAATCATCTTTGCCAGACAAATAACACCAATAGATTCAACTAAAAGCTCTTTTCATAACTACAGCACAAGAAGAAAGGATGACTATAACCTTCCATACAACAGACTTAAGAAATCTCAAGACCATCCAATTTACACAGGCTGCAAACTATTTAATGCTCTCCCAGATGTTATAAAATTAAAATCAGGCACACCAAAGTTTAAGCATCTCTTAAAGCAGTTCCTAATAGATCATCCTTTTTACAAACTCTCAGAATTCCATGACCTGTCAGCATACCACCACCTAACCTAACCTGACCTGAGTCTTTGACTCATGACATTTTCACTTTTTCATTTCTCATTTTTTTCCTTTAATACCATGACCTACCCCCAGTCTTAAGGACAGTGGCGGTGAAGAGGATAAGTTGTAAGTTGTAAGTTGTAAGTCGTAAATATGTATAATTTACGCAATGAAGTTCTTAAAACGCTTAAAACAACGCTCGTACAATATTCATACCTCTCAACCTACATTGGAAAATAATGAAATAGTTTTCAATTAAAAGTTTCAGGTGAAGAAAACTGTAGCAAATGATTTAACTAAACGTCTAGTATTAATAATAAAATCGATTTATTGAAATAACACACTTTATTTTTATCTCCTTATAATTGTTCTTATCATATACTTAATTCCCCATTTATAATTTGGCATTGTATTCATGCCAAAACAGATTACACACTTAACATTAGGGCAGGTGGGTTAGTGGTGCCTTGTAAACTATTTATTGCTTAGCGATCTGTTTCTGAATTTAAATTCCTTATACATGAAACTAAACTCAGAGGTCACATGATTTGTCTTTCCTTGCAGTGTTTTAATAAAAAATATATACTCCCACAAATTTTGGAAAGAAAAATCTTTTTATACATTTTTCTTGCCTCCAAGAATCAATCAAACCATATAACATGACAGTCAAAATCGAGTATTACTATGGCTACTCGAGTTCAGGCTTTTAAAAAGCCATTTCAAGGCAAATCTTACATATAAGTTTTTTTTCCATAAAAAGGCCCTCCGTCGTCTGACTAGAACCCACAAAACGTTTAGTTAAAAAATGAAATGAAATGAAATGAATCAAATATTTATTCCATGTAAATATACAGTTGTTACATGCACGGAAAACATACACATGCACTATAATCTAGGCGAACGTCATAAATATATATTAAATTAACATGCATGGTACCTACATTCATTTATATAAAAAAAATTTGCAAAGCCTCATATATGGAATAGGCCTACATGGGCAGGAGCCTGTGCGTAGGCCTAGTTGTTATCTAGTAAAATTCCATTGGCCGTACTTTATGAAGTTAGAAAAAAAAAATATATATATATATTTAAAATCGTTGTAATGGATGTCATAATGACGTTAGTTCAAAGGAGACAACAGCTCATCTGATTTTGCAATGAGGGCATGGATTGTAAAATTTATTGCTAAAATTGGGAGAGGGGAGAGGGGGGGCAGAGTATGTGACAAGTCATAGTCCAGGTCGAGCGTAAGTGGCCAAGATGATGGTCTCAGCGCCCTCTAACCCTAAGATAGTTAAAAATTCTTTAATTCTTTTTTTAAATAACGGCAAGGATGGTGAGTAAAATAAATTAAGTTGAGAAAATCTTCGAGAGATATTGCGGTACAAAATATTAGAAGCATAAAAAGAGTTTGTTGTCAGAATAGATTTACTAGGATTTAAAGCAGATACAGAAATGTTTTGAGCGTAGCGTGTGTGGTAGTTGTGCGAAGTTACAGAAAATATATTGGCAAAATTTTTAAAAATTAATACTAACAGATCTTTAATGAAAAGTTGACGAATGGTGAAAACCCCAGTTTCCTGAAAAAGAGCAATTGAAGGATATCTTCTTTCTTTCCTAAACGCGACTTTTAAGATGGTTTTTTGAACTATATTTATTGGCTCCAGAATCGACTTAAAAGCGCCTCCCCAGGCCACAATACCATAAGATAACAGAGACTGAATGTAAGCATAGTATGTGATTTTCATTTCTTGTTCATTTAAAACTTCACCAAGACATTTAAAAGCGAATAAATATTTTCTAATTTTGGATTTCAAAAAATCGATATGATGATTCCATTTCATACGAGAGTCGAATACGACACCCAGATATTTATAAGCATCTACTTTTTCCAAAGATTCACAGCCACACATTAAGTTATTGAAATCATCACAGTTATGAATTTGTATGTTGTTCAATGTATAATCTGTGTTATATCTGAGAGAAATGGGCATGAATTTAGTTTTTGAGACGTTAAGGGAAAGAATATTCTGATCAAACCATTTCTTTAAAATCATTAAGTCCTGCTGTGCTTTAGAGCGTACTTCTGCCCATGTTTTACCCTCAACACAAACTAAAGTGTCATCTGCAAATAAAAATAGTTTACTGTTCAAAACTAATTTTGAAATGTTATTAATGTAGATAAGGAATAAGACAGGCCCGAGTGTACTGCCTTGAATTACTCCATAATCAATTGGAAGGGATTCGCTATAAGAGCCATTAATACAAACTTTTTGAGTCCTATCAGAAAGATAACTTTTGAACCACTCGAGAGAAACACCACGAATTCCAATGCAATCTAATTTTTGAATTAATTTTTCTCTGTCGACAGAATCAAAAGCTTTCTTTAAATCTAAAAAGATAAACATCATCCGATTTCCTTGTGAAATAGAGTTGTATAAATCTTTACTAACATCAAAAAACACTTCAGCTATGCTCCTGTCCTTCCTAAAGCCGTACTGACTCTCGCATAAAATGTTATTTAAATAAATATAATCCGTCAATTGCTCTTTCACTACTTTTTCAATAATTTTAGAAAAAACGCTTAGTAAAGATATAGGACGAAAATTATTTTTATCTTTAAAATCATTACTTTTAAATAGAGGAATTATTTTTGCTGTTTTAAAGTTTTTAGGAAACGTACCAGTATCTAAACTAATGTTCACTAAGTGAGTTAATGGTCTTGAAATGAAATTTAAGTTTGCCTTTAAGATTGCAGCCGATACACCATCAAGGCCAGGAGCAGAGCCCCCACGTAGTCCAGTTACGTGACGTTTGATATCAGTCTCCGTTATGTTCTTGAAAGTAAACGTAGAGTTCAATGTGTAATCAGAGTCGGTGATGACTGGGACCCCGCCAGAATTTATGGACCCTGCCAGAGTTTCGCCTATACTGGAAAAAAAAGTATTGAAGTCATATGCTATGTCTTCTTTTAGCTCAGTTGTGATACCCGAGTTATTAGGGAGAAATTTATCTATTGGAAAAGAGTTTTTATTATTTCCTCTACCAGCTAGTTCATTTATAATACCCCAGAATAATTTTGGATTTCTTTCTGATTGCTGAAGTTTAGATCTATAATAATCACGTTTTACTCGTTTTAAAAGATTGCTAACAATTGTTCTATATGCCCTATAATGTATTTTTAAATTACGGTTAAAAGGTTGTTTCTTTACGGCTTTACTTAATTTATCCCTACGTCTAATTGATTTTACGAGACCGGATGTAATCCAAGGTTTCAGTTTTTTATTGCGCGAGGAAGAAAATCTAATGGGCTTTTTCGCAGTCTCTATTGCTGATAAAATGATATTCAGGAATCGTTCAGTGCATTCATTGACATCAAAACAACTAAGGACGGGGCCCCAGTCGCAGTGAGAGAGAATGTTTGTGACAGTGGCATGGTCGACGTAGGTGCGTGGTGAGTCATCGTTGTCAGTGTGTGTGTGTGCGTGTGCGGCGGCTGAGATAGTCAGAGCAGTTGCATAGTGGTCAGTAGTGCTAGTTTGAAATACAGCCGCTCGCACTGCGCCCATGTCATTATATCGTACTGCTATATGATCTATGCAAGATTTGCTGATACTAGTAACCCTGGTAGGTTTATCAACACAATGTACAAGTCCAAAACCAGTTAAAGTATTTAAGTATAAGTCGGATACATAATCGTTTTTCAAAATATCTATATTCACATCTCCAATGAGAATACACATTTTATTCCTGTCTATAGAACTATAATAATTCGAAAGCATGTCTAGAAAGTGGTCCAAGTCAGAGTCAAAAGTCCTGTAGAGAGCCAGTAAATTAAAGTGTTTATTTAAGTAAAGAAAGTCGAAACGTAACCCATGAACTTCGCCTATCGTAACTTGTTGGATGGTGACCGTGTGGCGTTTGTTTATGTACACAATAACGCCATCGTTTTTGTTCTGTTGTACACTAGTCATGTAAAAGTCGAATCCGTCAATAGTCACCGTATCCTCCCCCCCTCTCAGCCAACACTCCGTGAAAACAATCACATCCAATTCGGTTTTAAAACTATCAATATAAATAAAAAGTTCATCAATATTTTTTAGGAAACATCTAATGTTAATATGGAATATTTTTAGCGATTGATTCCCAAGCACAACTTCACTGAAAAACTTGGCGTAGTGCCCAATATTATTTAACTCTAGGCAATCATTTTCCTTATCAATTGAGCTGTCGTCGTTATCGTCATTACAAGTTCTCATCGGCCGCTCAGGCCTCCTGCCCAGGAGTGACAATACAACTAAACGTGCTTAGATCAATAAAAATTCAGTGATACATGCGATATTTTGTTCAACCTGAGATGCATTCCAAAAAAAAAATCAAAATAACATACTATGAAATACTAAAATTGAGATTTAAATCACTAAGTGTTTATTATATTTCATTGCAGTAATTCCTGATTTGTTTTAACTCCCTTGTAACTAATGCTTGAAACTCAGTCCATATTTAAAATTGTTATGCAAACAATTAATTGACATGCATGACTCTAAATCAAGAGAGAAAAAGACTATTTTTAAATAAACGTGCTTACAAAAGTAGTAATAAATAATAAATTCAATTACATTGCTTCTACGACAATCTCACAAAAAAATGCAACCTAAACTGAACGAATCGTTTTTATTCATGCAGCATGAAAAACAAAGTTTACATATAAGTTACGCGAAAACAATCAAGCTCAAATTCGTCATGCATTGAAAGTGCTTTTGGAACACCTATTTTACTTAAAAGATTTTTAAGTGTGTAAGCGTTATAATAAAATACCTAGTATATTTAAATAGTGCGATAAATAATATGAACTTACAACATATAGCATATAATAAATAATTCAAAGGCGTTTAAATTGCGTAGCTCAGGGCTTTTTACCTATAACATTGACTGAAAATGATGCTTTATCAACTCTAATATAATTACATTTTGCCCAATACGTCATTGTGTTTCAAATAGCACAAATATATTCATCTAATGCACAAGTGCAATACTAAATAGATATACAAAACTGAAAACATGCTTCAAACATGCTATTGGAAAATTGCTCATACCCCTAGCATTATTGAAGTAATTATTTAATAAATGCATGCATGGTGAATGGAAGAGATAGATAATTAAATAAATTAAATGAACAAATAATTTATTAATAAAAGATATATAATAATGCAATCAACACATAAATTATCAATGCAGCTAAGGAAAACAACGTTTTCATGTACTTTATACGAAAACAAAACGAGCTCAACTTTGACATGCATTAGAAGTGCTTTTAGAAACCCTATTTATGTGGCAAAAATATATTCATTCATGCAAAAGTCTAATACTAAATACATAAGCACAACTGAAATCCTGCTTCAAACATGCATTGAAAAAACTGCTCGTACTCCTAGCATTATTGATGTACTTGTTATAATAATGAATGCTTAGTGAATGATAGAGATAAATAATAAATAAATAAATAAATAAATCATTAATTATAAATAACAAACCGTTAATAATTACCTACTTAATACATTACTATAGACTTAGATACAATCCCGACAGATTATTAACTAAAGTATTAGGCATATTAATCTTGCATTGTCATTAACGATTTTATTGAATAGCCAAATTCATACATTATTATATAATGGCACATATCCAAAATACTATAGGCTTGAGCATATTAAATTATTCATACTAGAATAACAAAATACCTAATACAAATTAATGTTTTATTTATCACCAATTTCTTAGTTTCGTAATTAGCACCTAATATCTTATATGATTGGACAAAACTTCTACTATAGCTCAAAAAATAATATTGTATTGAAATGAGAAAAAAGACTAGGGAAGCTAATTAATTAAAACATATAATTTACGAGACATGAAAAAAAAGAAATACACATTAGAAGCCCTTAAACAAAAATTTAAGGAGTAAACAAGACAACATTATAAAACTGTCTTACTTTGAGCTGCCTCGAAAGGGTCGAGGTCCTTCAACTCCTGCACTCGGATGGCGTTGTCACCTTCCTTGGGTTTGATTAGCACCTTCCCGTTGACGTAGAAAGCGAAATGGATCTTCCCCTCTCGAAGCAAACGCCGAGCTCGTCCCAAAAGTTCCTTGTTCTCCGGAGTGAGGTGGTCGTTTATGTAGACCGGGCCTGCTGTGAGCGCTGGTGACACCTCCTTTGCATTCAGCTTCTTCCTCTTTCTAGCCGCCAATAGCCAATTTTCTTTTGTTGATCGGGAAACAAACTGCACTATTATAGGAGGATGTGCGTGTTTGTTAGTTGAGAAGAGCCGCAGACGGTGAGCCACCGATACATGCTCCTCGACGAAAGTAACATTGAGCGCCTTGGCGACACTTGCCAGAACATCGATGATATTCTCGCTAGGAGTCATCGGAATACCGACGATCTCAATATTTGCACACCGGGAGTGTTGCTCTAGGTCGCGAAGCTTCCGCTGCAGGTCTGTCACGTGGTTGACTCGTTGCTCGTCGGCCTGTCGCAGCGCGTCGCAGCGTCCTGTTAATTCATCCTGCTTGGCCTCTAATTTAGATACTCTACCGCCTAATGTCGTTAGATTTTCATTAATAGAATTAATTGAGTCCTTAATAGAAGAAATTCTTTCATCCAAACTTACAATAATTCTGTTTTCCATTAATGATAATGCATCCAAAAACCACTTTTTGTCCTCAGATATGTTAGCGTCCGCTGATTTAGCACCGGTGTCGTCGCAATTCGCGCACTTCCAACTTTTGGATTTGCTTTTAGTAAAACTTTGAGAGGAACCGACCGATGTGCACACCGGGTGAAACTCGTCTCTACACTTGTTGCACTGCGCGACCACTTCTCCACCTACGAAAGCCCTATTACAGTTTTTGCACGGCATCTTAATAAAATCAAAAACTCGCACAATACGAATTAATTATCACAGAACACACAACGGATTTCGTTAAATAACTTAAATTAACTGTCAAGTCACTGCTGAGCAGGAGCTGGCCTGATAACTACACGAGGAAGGGAGCGCTTATCAGTAGCTCCGTCCTCATCGGCAGTCCGATAACAACTGCCCTAATTTTCCACATTTATTATAGTTTATTATATTTTCCACACAGTTATTATAGTTATCATTTAATACACGCCTGAGGCAATGCCGGCCAGCCATACACCGAATCGGTCCGCTAAAAATCTTTGAAGACAGGGGTAACAGGGATTTCGAATTTTGAATCAGAGAGAAATAATGTTAAGTGACTTTTGAGGATACAAGGTGTTCCGTGAATTACAACAATCGCGTACATGGGCACTGTTTTGAAACGAATTAATATAGGAGTGGTTTTTATGTTTTTAACCGAAATGTTAGTTTCAAGGAAACAATAATGATTTATATTGTACCACAGTTCTACAATGAAAGTTCAAAGATTCAAAGATTCAAACCCGGAACCTCAACTTCTAGACACCTCGTATTCCTCCTTAACTGCACTAAGCCTACCCTCTTGGACTTGTCTGACGCTCAGGTGGATCCAACGATCATATGTGCCAATTTGAAGCCATCCGGAATTGTTTTACTCTTTAATAATCTAATTTGCATGCCATGGAAATACATTTGACTTTATAGCTAAAAGGAAACTGCTCATGCTTTTACCATAAACTGAGTACACGCGAAATTAGTTCGACATTCGTCACTAGAGATTGTGTTATTTCACGCTAAAGATTTTTATCCATAAAATGGATAACTTCTGCTTACACCGGGTTAAAATATGATACAGGGTTTAAAAAAGGGATTTTATATTTAAAACGTCATAACTATGAGTGAAAAGAGAGAATAAAAAAGCTTTTTAAATATATTTAATACTAAAATTCTCTACCAGAAGTTGCTAAGTTTTGTAACATGGGATCATATGTTTTGGCTTCAAAAGTTAAGATTACTTGCACTGTCTAATTTTTTCTTTATAATCAATCATTTAGCCTACTATATTTATTACTACTTCGTTTCCTTACATAACTTTCTCTCCTTCAGGTGATCATTCAGGAGTCATGTATAAAATATTGTCGATACTGCTGCTGAACATGATTTACCTTTTTGTGGTCATCGACGGATGTGGAAAATTAGGGCAGGTGAGTATTTCAAGTTAATCTTTCATTACAGAAAGTATACTTATGCTTTCATCAAACGATAAGTAGCCTAGTAGCATATTAAGTCTTGTTAAAAGTTTAATCATTTCAAAATATTTAATTTTCCAATTTATCATTTAAAGTTTTTGTAAATATATCGAGGGTTTTTTTTCAATTTGGTTGACATTAAAGATAAGTACGCTTCTCAACTGTTAACATACATACCCAAAATTTCAAAGGAAATTGATAATTTAAAGTTTAATTAATTATAAATTATAGACTCGTTTTATATTATGATGAAATTAAAAAGTTCATAAAATGCACGTACACAGCTTTTTGTTTCAAGGAATTATTACAAAAGTGTAATAATAACAAATATGTTATTACAAATATATAATAATGCCTCGAAAAATAACGGTTTTTTGTGAGCTCGTCAAAACCTTTATCTTAGATCAATTTTTGTGATTGAGGAGTCAAATTACTGGAAATTTTGTCAATATTTCCTGAATCCTGTTCATTTTCCTTTAGGTGAAAAAAGGTGTTGCCCCGTTGTGCATGTATGTTACCCACAAATTGACATATATTTCCTTAGGAAGGGATATTTGTTTAAATATTAATAAAAATAGTGCTTACCTTGTAAATGTTTGGACCAAAAAAGATATTGTATATACTTTTCTTACAGGAAATTGAATTTTTTTGAACTAACAAATTCAATAGGGAATACTAAAAGTGGATAGTTTTCATGACTTTTAGGAAAAACCAAAAAATGGTACCTTCAGACCCCTCTCCCTCTCCCCGCTCAAGGGCTACGGACGGGGACTTCTGATATGTTTGATATGTCCACCTCCCGACTAGTCCAAATAAAGCTGCAAAGTCAAAATTTGTGTTCCAAAAACCCTTTTACCTTGTCGTTGCCTGTACTACATATTTTAGAATTATTATTTTAAAATAAAATATTTTATATTTTAGAAATATTTTTTAGAATTATTTATTTATTTAAAAATGGTACATTAAATTTTTCAGATATGCTGTCGAAATCGTCCGTCATGCGAGGAAGGTTTGCATTGCGAGCGATGGGTGGCGAAGGGGGGGCGCTGGCGCAGTCTCTGCAAGTCCCGGAACTCCTTCAACGCACGACAAACAACAAAGGAACACGACGAAGCAACACACACGACAGCGGATAATCAATTGTAATTAATCGAATCGAGTCCCTAACCAAACCTAACCTAGCCTCACCTAACCTTACTCAACCCAACCCCAAGTCTTCAAAAGTCAACGCTGTATTGATGTAATGATAATAGAGTATTCAAGTATCACTTGTAGTTCGCTTTTATTTCTACCTCGCTCACTAAACCTTTTATTTTATATTTTATTATTATTATCATTATATCTATATTATTCAAGAGTATTTTAAAATTTCGTGATAGCGAATATATTATTATTTAATTTGTTAGACTGTTTCTTTCGCTTCTGGTGTTTAAACTACACTACTTTTCAAGAGGTATTGAAACTTCGCTCGTTTTCAAGTATCCCTACTTAAAGTAAAATTGGTCTACTTATTTCTATTTGTACTTATTCCTACATTTTTTTTTCGTTTTCTTATACATAATTTACATTCGTCCAAAATTAAACGACATAGAAATCTCACTCACACAAAAGTTCACAAAAAAAACACTGAACATAATACTGAATATACTAAAAAACAAATTAAAATTATATACCTTACTGACGGCAACGCCTCCAAGCCGGCGGCTTCACGACACGCACACACGACGAACCAAAAAATCGAATATCATTTAAAATATATATGTTACAAAGTACGTGTGCCTTACCTTGAGCGTATGTAAGAGGTTTGTAAATATCTTTACAAATACCTTTCAGTGCACGGTTGACCATTAACCCCCGACAGTTTTTAATTTTTGTGTTTTTTTTGTGTCCTCACAGCTTAAAAAACGAGTATCATAACTATATGAAAAGTAGAAAAATATGATCCATGGTCCTAGTGGTTTAAATATGCACTTTCATTCACGCACGCTACTCGAATGCGTGAGTGCGAGTGGTTGTGTGTGCGTGTCGTGACGCTGCTGCCTTATAAAGGCGTTGCCGCCAGTTAGATATATGATTTTGTTTTCTTTTGTTTGTCTATTCTGTATTATGTTCGACTTGTTTTGTATGAATTTTTGTGTAAGTGAGATCTTTGTGTATTGAATGCTGAATGAATGTAAATTGTCAGTAAAAAAATTTCAAAAACCTATAAAAATATAGGTTGAAAAGAAAAAAGCAGGATAATATAACTATAAGGAGGGTACTTGAAAACGAGAGGAGTTTCAATATTTCTCGAAACGTAGTGTAATTTAAACACTAGAAGTGAAATGAAAAGTCCAATAAATTAAATAGTAATATTATTATTATTGTTGTTATTATAATGTTTACCAGGCCTTTGACTCAGAAATTGGTACTCAAGAACTCAAGGTCAATTTGGGTGGATACTTTGGCGTTTTATGTTTCGTATCGTGTGTTATGTGTTTTAGCGAATTTCCCCCTATAGGGAAGTATTAGCGAATTTCCCCCTATAGGGAAGTAGCTATTACCGTAGGCGGCACGGTGAGACTTAAGCGCGGGACCACCGTAACTTTTCATTTTGAGGTCCCTAGACCCTAAAAACACCGTTCGTTCATTTTCATATATATGTATATATATATATATATATATATATACCTGTCCGTAGGCGCGATAACTTTTGTAAAAAAGGTCCGATCATGATGAAATTTGGAACAAACGTGTAAAGCGTCATTCATGACTTCGAGTTCGAAAACCAGCAAGATTGGTTTACTCTGAGAAGGTTTTTTTTACAAAATAAAATTTATTTTCAAGATTTAACACCTTTTTATTAATTTTATTTAAATTTAATTGTTAAAATTGAATTCAGCTTAAAAAAACAAACAATTTAGCATTTTGAATTATTATTCTACGTCAACCCGTTGCTTAGAAATTGGATAGTATTGGATGTGCTAAACACAGTACGTTGTCCAATATTATTTTTAATTTTCCCTCCAAAAGTATAGCTTCCCTGATTTAAGAGATTTTAAAGATACAATTCTGAACATATGATTACATTTTCAGGTGATAAATATTCCATTTGTGTTTATTTTGAATAGTTCATTGATCAAATTTTGCAGAATGTACATACTATATTAAAAATTTAGTTTAAAAGTAAATGAAAAGAATAGGTGTAGATATGATATTATTATATAGTTTAAAACCAGCTACAAAAAATGATAACAAGATTTTGCTTAGAAATACTTTAAATAAATTTTTAAAAATATTGGCAATTCACATGAACTTGAACTATATATATGTAACCTGAGCTTTGGATGTTGCATTTCGCCTTGATACTATACTTGACTTGCAGTGGCCCAGTCCAAGATTTAAATATAAGGAAAAAATGCCGGCTGGCTGTAATTGGCACAGATAACCCCATCCCTGCTCTTCTGTTAAAACATCTTGGGATTTTATTTACAAACATATAACAATTAATACTCTTTTTTATGAAAAATAATATTTTGGTGAAAATGAACCTCAATTACACAATCAACTGTCACCAAATCGGTTCTTGAATCGGTTGAATCGGTTATGATCGGTTTAGGTTTATAGAGGAGAAGTATTAGAAGGAAGGCAAGTTAGTAGGCCTACACAACAGTCAATTCTCCCAGAGTAAACAGATAAACAAGTCGAATGGTGCGCGATTTGACTGTTCTCAACAATTGGGAATCAGCTCGTCCTAACTCAGGAGCGGCCTGGCGTAGAAGTAGAACATGGGACTTCGGCTCCCGAGATCCGTGTTCAAAACCCGCCAATCACCAATGGCAATTTGCTATGTGATAATGCCGTAACCTCGAGGGTGCATAGCTATTTAAGCTGCAGTGCATGTCCATGAAAACTTCGAAGCCTGGCTCTCATCTATAAAAAAAATCTTGACAACTCACATTGACTAGAGAGCTGAGTGGACAAACTGTTCACTGCTCACCTCATAGCCTGAAGGTTGCTGGTTCAAGCGTATGATGTAGTTGGGCTCGAGAAACTAGCGGATCTCGCGGTTTGACTGCAGAACTAAGACCATACAAAATATTTTGATTGAGTTGTATTTACTGGTTTGTTTTGTAATCATCCTAAGCGCTAGTAACGAGCGCACCGAATCGCACCGAGCCCTACTAATCGGCCGAACTAGGTGAGGCTTATACATCCATTTCCCTCAGGTAATAATTTATATCAAATAGGAATTTAAATTACTTTAATGAAAACTATTTAATTTAAATTTGTTTAATGTAATCCTAAATTATCATCCGATTATACATTATCTCAGAAACTTAACAACCCTAAAATTACCTCTATCACACGAGATCTGTTTATAGGCTAAATCGAATTAAATTTGTATTAGGCCCTACCTTCACATGTCAAAGTTTACCCATTGGACCTCTGCAATTCGATATCCAAGCGTACAGGTTACAATGTTTCAGTGAATCATTAGGTTTAGGCAAGGCCTCACTAAAAGAACAGGCCTTGCTGAAGGACACACTACAAATGCAGGCCATGCTGCATGATTTATTACGTCAAACAAGTAGGCGGTCTGAAAGTCTGGCTCAGGACTCACAGCTGTGCTGATCATCAATTCCTTTGAAATCAAAACAAGAAAATGTAAACAAACAAGTAATTTTGACGTTTAGTGATGAAATGTAAACAGAAAAAACGTAAACAAACAAGGGATATTTGACATTTAGCAATAAAATGTAAACATAGGATGTTAGTTCCCTGCCTACTTGTGTGACGTGGTGCAGCGCTGGGATCGCTGCAGCATGGCCTGTATTTTTAGTGGGTCCTTGGATCGATGCAGCATGGCCTGTCTTTTCAGTGGGGCCTTGCCTTGCTTCAGAATTCTTGATGTCAAAACAGGAGGCCAGCTGAGAGTCTTGCTCAGAAATCACAGCTGTGCAGCTCATCAGTTTCTCTCAAAACAAAACATGAAAATTTAAATAAACAAATAGTATTTGACAGTCAGTGATAAAATGTATACAAAGGAAGTACGTTAATTAAACAAGGAATATTAATTTAACATTTAGTAATATAAATAAACATAGGTTGTTTGTTCCCAGCGTACTGATGTGAGATGTCGCAGCGCTGGGACTGCTGTAGCATGGACTGTTTTTTAGTGCAGCCTTGGGCTAGATCACTATTCTTTATCTATAGGCCTAAAGGTTAACTCAAATATTTCAATTAAGTTATCGGTAGACTATATAGATATAGAACTATGATCTTGAATTTAGCACGAATCACCTCTGTTTGACGAATTAATTCAAGAATGTCCTGAATGACTTGAGCTGTTTTAGTTTTACTCAAACTACATGCGACTCGGAGAAAAATTGTAGTCTCCATGATTTTTTTAAGTTTGCAATAGTATACTGCATCTCCATTCGTTTAAAATGACAGTCATTTTTTTCATATTATCGCCAATGGATTATAGCCTACTGGGTTTATTAAAACCTATTCTACCTACTAGTTTCAACGACTAGACTAGCAGATGTTTTAGCGGTGACCAATCGACTTGTTCGAAGACAATACAAGTTGATGTTTAAACTGATCAGCTAGGCCTAAATTAGTCAATGTGGTATTTGTTGATGTATTCGTGGCCATCTCAAGTACAGTTCGCGCATTATATCTCTGGCTATGACCAGTACGCTACTAACCGTATTATATGATATTTTAAACATATGATTTTGGTAAACACTTCAGGGCTGTAGAACAATGTTTTCAGAAAAGTTCCCCCTCTCCCCCCACGCCTTGCAACCAGCTGACTCTGTCATAGCCGGAGATATAATGTGCGAACTGTAATAAGGCCACACTCATAAAACTGGGAAAGGTTTTTAAAGAAAATGCATGATGTAGAGAAAAAAAGTAGTGTGTGCATAGTTAGCTGGTATGTCATAGTTGGGCTCACAAAATTAGCGGGCCTAACAGTATTACAACAGAAATAGCGCTGCCAGGCCTAATGCAAGTCATCGGGACACCAGAGCTGTCAATTTAAGACTATTTGCAAATTAACGATGTGAGAGTTAGCTGAAATTTGTTTATACATTGTTTATTGCCCCATAATATTTACAATAAACAATACCTTACAGCTCCCCCAATAGAGTAGGCCTAGGCCATGGCTCAAGACATAATGCACCAAGTGCATAGGCCTGACGGCATAACAGTTGATTTCTATCCTTCCATGAAATGGAAGTGAGAATCTGATTATTAGAACCAAAATAATTTATTTTTAAACATTATGTGAAAGATTCAACATTTTCCAATATCTAATTGGTTCTTTTGAAACATTGTGAGGCCTAAGCCATGCACACTACATGAAATTACTATGTTGGCTTTATTACTATGTTGGCTTAGTTAAATAAAGTAATATAAACCAACCTTCATGCGCATTATGTCACTGATGATACCAAAATACGATACTAAATAAATAAAAATTGCATTCTTCTACAAACAGACAGATATTAACTTATACCACAAACATCCACCAATGCTAAATTATTACACTATTTAAAGTTTCAACAGAAATAGAACACAAATAATAACCAAAAATAGATAAAGATTTTTGTTAACATAGGCATTTATTTCGTTAAATAGTCATAATTAGTAGGTACTAAAGTAGAGCTCACTATCTTTTTGTATTTGAGAGGTTAAGTTATGTTTTACAAATTGACAGACAGTAGGAATGCAGGCTGCCAAGAATAGGCTGAAAATATACCTTGTGAAACTTAAAAAAAACTAAATTCCCAACACTTAATGACAGCACAATTTATTAATATTAAAGTAATTTATCATACTTTAACAATATTTTACCAGACTTTAACTCTACAACTCGAAAGTCTTTTTTATCCTTTAATACGAAGAATGTTAGGATTTTACACTTTAAGCCATCCTAAAAATGGATAGAAGCTTTGTACTGTAAGTCAAAAATGAATTAGCATATCGTAGGCTAAATATACTTTAAATATTACACATTATACATTTGCTTGAAATGGCGACCTACCCAGGTAGGTATTGCCAAGTATGAATGACAAGATGAATGAAGGATGATTTTGGCGCGATCTTTTAGTCTTGTTACTGACCAAGCCCGACATGTTCCTTAAACAGGACTGTTAATTAATAGCCCAACAGGACAACAGCCAATTTCAACTAAGGGGCCTCCATTTTAACATGGGATCGGAGCCACAGTTTTGCCTGGTTTACAATTTATGAACTGGTCTAATTATGAGGACGTTCCTATGACTTATTGTACGAGAACAATGCTGAAGTTTATAACTCGAACAATCGTTGCTATGCTTAAGGCATAATAGTTAAATTTTGTTTTATGGAAATTCGCTGGAGATGCAGGTCTGCTGCAACGGGTGTATTTTGTCATAAAGTTTGTTTAAAATGTGGGACGAAGGATTCTACAAAAATCGTCACTGAAGGGCCAGAATAATCACTATTTTACCCTAGGGTAGAAGATCAATAGTCTGTAAATGTAACGAAAACTCCATCAGAAACATATTTTTTAGAGAAAGACTACGTTGTTGAAGTTCATTTGAATCAAGATTGTCTAACGCAGTTATTTATCCTGTCAGTAAAATTGATTAGCACAATTGATACCAAGAATACTAGATAACCCACAGAACCATGTAATCTCTTTGTTAACCAAGGAAAAAAGATTAATCTTGATATTCAATAACAGTTTATTTTATTTCAGAGATCATCAATTAATCAACAAAAGTACGACATTAAGTTTCCAAAATTTACTTGAGAAAAGTTTAACTCATAGAATATGTAATGTTCAAATAATTATCCACACTGAAATTCAATGACTTAATACTTACTACCCTTGGGTATTGTTTCGGACGATATAATATTTTCTCAAGCTAATCTATATCAATTTTATCTGTGGAGCGCTCCGAAATCCCAGACAAAAACTATACATAAATCTGAGACAACAAATTCAAATATATATATCAGACAACAAAACATTACTAGACACAAACAAACAAAATATAAATACAAAACTTAACCTACAAAGTTCTTATAAAAATCCATTCAACTGATCCCACCTAAATACAGTTGTAGGCACTGCTTATTTCCAGTGTCCGCAGTGAGTCGTCTTCGGTTCCAGAAAATTTAATTCCAGAAGATAAATGGAAAGGTTACCGCAGTCAGAAGTACCCATGCACGGTAAAACGTTCGGTCTCGACCAAAAATATGTCACAAGGTACGGGCTGTCACGAACACGCATGAAAGTTATGCAGGCCCGAAGACTAAGAGCCAGAATCACAAGTCCTGTAGGTCCAAGTATTGACTGTCCAAGCTGGTGTGAATGGACTTTCTTTTCTAGAGTAGAAAGTCCTCTCTACCACTTAACCTCTTACAGAAAATAATACACAATATAAAATAGTTATAGAAATTGCATGAGGAGAAAATAAACCAAATTACTAATGCAGTATGTATACAGTAATAATTATGATATCAATGTCAATTATAGCCAAACAATATGGAGTAAATATTATTTGAGGTATTTCTTTTACCACACACGCTCACAGTCACCCATGTCGCCTAAGACCCACCACATCAAAGCCACAAACATCACTACCTGCACTGCAAAACCAAGAGATGTTTTACCTCCTCCCCAAACTGGGCACGCTTATCTTCATTTTTGATTTTGTCAGGAAGATAATTCCACAGTCGTGATGTATAAACTAGAAAGGATTGATTAAAAATGGCAGTTCTGTGGATAGGAATTGTTAAAATATGAGATTAAGTGTTGTTATGTGTTATGTGAATTTATAAATGTTTTTAAATTATTTAAGCATTCAAGAATTTAATGTCATGACAATTTTTGGATCATCCCAGACGATGAAACGGTAGTTTCGAAACATGTAGGAGAATCTACAAGATTAGAACTGTTGACTGAAGGTATTGTAAACCATATTTTAATAAAATATGAGAGCCTCTACAAGTAGTGCGAGCACTAACATCAGACATGAAAGAAGTGTTCAGAGAGATACCCAGGAACTTTAGAGTTCAAAATAGAGTGCAACAAAAGAAGAGTGTGAAACCATTGACAATACATCTGTTTTAGACTGCTAACCCAATGGGCAAGAATAGACGCAAAGTGTTGACCTAGTTCTGACAGTCCTGGATAGAAAGCGCCACCAGTATGCACATATATTCAGCCAAGGTTTTTGCGATAATGTCATAATTTATTCTGTCTGATTAAACTATCGTTCACTGGCGACCAGCTGGACAGTACTGTTTACCGACCTCTCTTTCCCAGCAGCTCTCGCCAGGTAGCTCCAGCGTCTTTGCTCACAGGACTCACCATTAGGTTTTACATCTATTAAGAGGATAAACAATGGCGAAACTCACGAAAATCTTTAAGGTTCAATAGTGAGATTTAGTTTAAAAATTGAGAAACATGATCACTGCGCCTTAGACCAATGTTAAACTGATTTTTTGGGGGGGGGGGGAGAGGAAGGAAAAATGCATTACACACACAGGTGGCCAGACTGTAGTGTGGAACTCCCCCAAAAAACGGGTTTACCCACTAAAAAACCTCCTCAACTCTTATGATTCTAACCTGGGATTGTTTATCACATTTCATCAGGCTAGGCCTAAATTTGGCTAACGCCCGTGGGGCTCGCTCCGTATCCAGCCGTTCGATTATAAGATCTAGGCCGTTTCTCGGTCCAGATCGCGTTTCTTATGTTGGAGGACGACCCGGACGAATTGTGACAAACAATCCCAGTTGCCCTCGCCCTCCATGATCTTTTCGCAGCCTGTGTCCACCTAAAAAATTACCCACTTTTCGAATGGCCTCCAGGCGGGGCATTTCCCAACGGGAACAGCGGAAAAAGGTGTGTTCCGCATCGTCAGAAACGCCCGGGCAATAGATGCAGTCCGGTGAATCGGTCTTGCCCCTTCGGTGCAGGTACGACTTGAAATAGCCGTGACCAGACAGAAACTGTGTAAGGAAGTAGTCCACCTCGCCATGCCGCCGTTCGACCCACGGTTGGACTCGCTTAATGAGTCTCGCAGTCCATCGTCCTCGGGCGTCCTGCTCCCAGCAGCGTTGCCAATCCTGAAAGGTTTTGGATCGCTCTTCTGACTTTGCAGCATCCTTGCCGATCTCGCCTTGTCTCTGATAAATTGCCTTCCTCTCCCCTGCCAATAGCTTGACAGGGGTGGCTCCAGCAACTACCAGGACGGCAGGCTCGGATACTGTACGGTAGGCGGAACACACCCGTAGCGCGGTTTGACGCTGAACCCGAGCTAGTCGCATCCGGTACAATTCCTTATTAAGAGCGTTTGCCCACACCTCTGCCCCGTAAAGGAGCACAGACTGGACTGCGGACATCAACAGGCGCCTTCTACTGGACCTAGGACCCCCGACATTGCCCATCAGCCTACCAATGGCTGATGGCCAATGGTCGCTGCCAATGGAATGGCTGCTAAGATGGTATGAGACCATCTTAGCAGCCTTCCGCTGTACGGAAGATCTGGTCTCTCCAGCTCAACTTATTGTCCACCATGACACCAAGGTATTTGGCAACACGCGTTGTCTGGACCACTTCCTCTCCTACTCGCAGCGGGACGACGGTATCAATTCTCCGCCTAGTGAGAATCACGATCTCGGTTTTGCTCAGAGCGAGCGAGAGACCGTGGTCAGACATCCAGGCGTTGACGACGCGCATAACTCGGTTCAACTTCAGTTGGGCTAGCTCAACGTTGCGCGCGGCAATAAGAGCCCCAACACATAGGCGTACCCAACCAAGATGGTTTCCTCGGGCATCTCAGATCTTAGGAGACTGTCATAGGCGACATTCCAAAGATCTGGGCCGAGTATCGAACCCTGCGCTGCACCGGATGTGACCTCTAACGTCCGGTTCCATCTCGCGTTTCGTAGGTGAGACATCTGTGGCGGAGGTAGTCCTCGATGAGCCGCATCAGATATGATGGGATGTTGAAAGTGTTATGAAGTGCATCCAACATATCGACCCACCTCGCCGAGTTGAAGGCATTCTTAACATCAAGCGAAACAAGAAGCACTACTCGGCGGGAATACCGGTTATAGCTCTCGGCTCTAACCACCACCTCCTGGACCTCGGCGATTGCATCGATAGTTGACCGCCCTTTTCTGAAGCCGTACTGGCGGGGGCACAAGTCCCCAGCAGCCGCCACGGCAGAAGTCAGTCGGGAGCGGATCAACTTCTCTAAAAGCTTTCCTGCCGTGTCCAGCATACAGAGGGGCCTGTAGGACGCCGGCAGCTCGAAATCGCCTTTCCCCTTGCTGATAAGTACAAGCCTTGCCATTTTCCAGGGAGATGGGAAAACCCCTTCGAACAGGCAGGCATTGTACATCCCCAGCAATACCTCTGGTTAAAAAAAAATCTTCTTCAGAGCCTCGTTCGGAACTCCGTCTGGTCCTGGAGCCTTGTTGCTCTTCAGGGAGAGAACAGATGCTTCCAACTCTTCGATGCTGAAGGGCGGAATGTTCTCAGCCCGTCCAAAATCAGCCCTTGGTCGCAGCGGATGTCTTGGAAACAATGTTAAACTGAATATAGTAAAATTCATCTGCAGTTTCTAGCTGCACATAGAAAAACAGATCAAGAAAAAGGTTTTGGAAAAAGTAAACATGACATATGTATTTCTACTTTGTTGTATAACTAACTTTCAAATAAGAGAAATGTTTAATATTATTATGCAGTCATAACTAATATTTTAGCAAAACAGGTACTCATAATAATATCGGACATTTGTGAAAATACAGTAATTAAAAAAGGAACATTAGAGTTTGCATCTGTGAAATTGCGTCACAATTGGAGTACGTATAACAACATAACGTGGCTGGCTGCACCTTCACATGTGATTGTTTTTCATACTAAAAAGTGTGCACCTCGGATATGAAAGTGTACTTAAATCTAATTTTCATACCACTCGTAAGTATTTTATCTCTCTTTTCTAGATTATTAGTTAGCAATTGTATTAAAGTAGTGAGTATTCATACGTAGTTGGAAAAAAATCAATATCACGAAAATAAAAAGTGTAATGCTATTAATTTTGATTTTTATATACGACAAATTAAATAGATTGACCCCTACCAAATGGTTTTGATGTTTATTAGCGTTTTTGCCAATAAAAAAGGTACTGTTTTTGCGACCATGACAATCATAAAAACTTAGTCTGGACTGCAGCGATAGATTATTGCATTATTTTTTAATAGTCCTGACAGCACCTGATAAATACCTGGTATCTGTCAGAAAAAGACTTAGACCAGTAATTAATTCATCCATCCGTCACTCATGTTTTATATAATTTTTTTTTACTAGGATAATGCCCAGTTTCAGAATGAGAATGTTCAGGATGTTTTGATTGTTGAGATTTTTCAGGCTCTGAAGGTTGTCAAGGTTCTTAAGATTGTTCTGATCTTTAAAAATGCTCGGATCGGCCTCTTCTTTCAGCTCTCAACCATCCAAAGGGCGCAGGGCGAAACGAAGCCGATTTACATGAACCTGTCCCAAGGTGAGTTACAATAACAGTTGGTATCTTCAAATAAAAAAAAAATATATATGTTTTTTACATGTAGGATACAAAATCCTATGTGCCTGCATGGCACGCGAGAGAAAAGGTTTTACATTTATTTAAATACATAACTGTATATCTGGCAACTATTAACATCCTTTCTTCTATTTGTAATCATGTTCTGTTTGCTGAACACTTCACATTTTTGCTCGGATAATTTACATGCTCAATTTATGTATTTCGTCCATCATGCTGCCAATAAGTAACACTAACTAGTACAGTACGAAACACGCCATTGGAACAATATTGCAAAGCTGGCTACAAATTACATGTAATACATTGAATAACAGGCTACATAAATTAACTTTGAATAAAATATGCAATGAAGTAGATAAATAAATATAATATATTTTATTTCAATTCTTTGCGATAAATTGCGATAAAATACGATCCTTTGCTTCAAAATTGTGGGCGTCTGACAAGTCGTAGAAAGATGAGAGAGGGCTCAAATTTAAGATCTCTATTCCGTGATGGCGGGAAAAATACTGAAATTGCTTGAACTTCACCAGAAACGAGAAAAACGTAAATTTTCTGTAAAAATGTGTATATATTAATTTGAAATCAGGAATCAGATTATTGTGAAGGTGTCAATGAAACCTTACGTCATCCAGGTCAATTAAGACTGTCTAAAACAGCTGGAAATAAAAGTATTTACACCAGTAATGGACTTTAAACTATAAAGCTCAGGATCAGTAAAAACCTATTTACAATTTCGAAAGTGTTTATGTTTTCAAGCGTTTTGCCTTCTTTAAGTTTCAAGAAAATCCTTGAAATCTCACTGATCTCAGCTCGGTCTTCCCGGTTCTATAACGCGGTAAATAGAAGGAATAGCAGGCAAATACTGTCTGCGACCTGCCCATGCGCTCATCCTGTCACCGCCGTCAGTCGTAGTGTTCTAGTGCATGTGAAGTTTTGAAAATTAACAAAATAAAGATGAACAAGGAAAAATTAAAATTAGAACAGTTATTAAAAAACAAAGTTTGATTTTAAAAATGAAACATTTGGATAAATGTTTGGTCAATCAGAATTTGTAAATAAATATCTTTCCTCATCCTTCCTTTCGTCCGTGAGTAAATATAAATAAAAAAATAAACATGAGTTTGAATGTGTGCATGCAGGTGTGTATATACATACCCGTTATATCGAGGGTTGTATCACTGGTTATATAATGGGTGCGTGAACAAATTCGTGTGTGTGTTGTGAGAAAGTTTGTTGATAGATACTAGCTGATGGTGTCCCACGCTTCACTGGGCAAAAGTTAAAGAATAAAATTATGAAATAAAAACAAATGTTCGGCCATGTTCTTTATATTCGTACTGTTAGGGAAAATTTTATGAAAATACTAATATTTTTTCTGAGATTTTCTCAACGAGACCTTTTTCAGGTAATAGGGTTGATAAATGTCAGGCTTATGTTTTTTTTCTCAAAATACGTGGCTGATTTAGGCTTTACGCCTCTGTGTTCTAGTATTGGTGGGTAAGGGGGAGGGCTGTACGCATGTGTCAAATTAAAATATAGATTTCCGTCTCTGAGTAATTGTACTTGGTGTCCTTGATACAAGTAAGTACTACAGGTAAAAACTACTCTATTTCCTAAAGAAAACCCGACGACATTTTAGACACATATTAAGGTCATTTAGAAGCCCCATTCATAATCCCACAATAATAAATTCCACCATGGATGAACGCTTCCTCACCAAAGTTCCTCCCAAAGTTAGCTCGTGCGATACCAGACTAGACTTTTTCTTAGCAATTGCCAGGGCTAGTTATTAGTCGCAACGTTTAATTCACTTGCATTATTTAGTAGCTGCTAGGGATTCTGTAGCACTCTAGCAAGAACTAGCCTTAGTTCTAAGAGGCTTTATTCACCTGAAGCTTAGCAAATGCTAAGAAAAACCTTAGTCTTAGCAAGTGCTAGCTTTTATTCAATTTACTCTACCCAATATCCCATTATAATATAAAGCCGTTTTGTTGCCAGATAAGCACTTCGGAAACATCACTGAAGGCGACACTTTTGAAGTGGACTATAGTTTTAACGACCCGCAACTATCAACTTCTCAATGCACAGAGACTATCGAGATCAAGGGGTCTCCTATAGCGAAGATTAAAAAAGAAAGGTGGTTCCCTCCGTGCGAGGAGGAGCGAAGTAAAAGGACAATTTATTTCACCCCCAGTGTGGTGATGGTTGGGGGAACCAAGCAGAACTTCCTTCTGTACGCTAACAAGGACCGTCCTGGCCAGGTGGTTGTCAAAGAGAAAGGAGTAACAAAATCAAAAACAGTCAGCCCGTCTTGGATTATGGTCGTACATTTAGGAGCAATGAAAGAACAGGGTGAAATTATAATGAAGGAAATTGAGGAAATTGAGAATTTACACAGTAAGTAAGCTTAAAGATTGGATATTACAATATAAATAGGTTATATTTTATTTTACACTTTAAGTATTTGTTAGAGGGTAACATTAAAGGGAGTTTGTGACTCGTCGATACAGATATTTATAAAGTTTTTTTTTAAAATATGAATTAAAGCATCTAATAGCCCATCTACAAACATTAATCACATTGCAAAACTCCGTGGAGCTTTAAATTCAGTTAATGAAAACTATTAAGAAATGTAAAAAAGTGTTACCCCCTACAAAATAACAATACCAACAATGAAATGTTTATCTTATTTTATTTTCTTTAGACCTTCGTTGAGACCCTCGATATGTTAAGCTGAATAAAGTTAGAATTAAATTGGATGTCCTTTGAATGTGTAGCTGAGGTTGTGCATAATTCGGTCATATTTGCTTTAATCGGTATTCACTTATTAAATTAGATAACTTAGTTTAAATTATTTCAGATTCAGATTCAGATTCATTTATTATGTCAGCTAAATTTACACAAGTAAACATTTGACAAGTCACGATCATTATTATAACGTAAAATATTTGTGACAATGGCATAAGCAAATAAAAACAGTCAAATACTAATGTGCAGCACAACCTATTTGATTACCAGTACTCTAAGCTAGGTTGTTGCGAAAAAGTCAGCCAGAGAATAAAAGCATTTTTATCAACATTATTTTCAAATTTGTTTTGAATTTACTCTCTGATGCAGCATTTTTTATGATTGCGGGTAATTTTTTGTACACCCTCATCTCCATTTACCAAGACCCCTTTTCTAAAAGTGACAGTCTGTGAACAGGATAAAGCAAAAGCCCCCGATTCCGTGTATTGTGATTGTGTTGCCGGCGATAATCTTGCATCAGGCTGATTGGATCTGAAGAAAATCGCTAGCTCAAACATAAAAAGTGATTGAAGTGTCATTATCTCTAACTGCTCAAACAAGGGTCTACATGAGTCTCTGTTTCTGGCACCTGAAATCAGACGTACAACCCTCTTTTGCATTTTGAATACTCTGTCAACTGTGGAAGAAGAGCCTTAGAATACAATCCAATATATCATATGACTGAAGAAATGTGAATAATATATGGATCTTATTGTTTTTGAATCCACCACAGGAAGCTTAGTTCTTATTGCAAAGCAGGCTGTTCCTAATTTTTTACATAGTTTAGATATGTGGTCCTCCCATTTTATCGACTGTCTTACTGTCAGGCCTAAAAACTTAACACTGTCTATATACTCTACTTCATTTAATTGCAGTAAGTCTTGCGCATCATCCCTATTTTTAAAAACAATGAATTTAGTTTTTTTTCTGTATTATAGTTCAGCCCATTGATGGTATACCAGTGGGATGGATAACTGTTCAACGGTATTCTCAAGTCCCATCTATAATTGGTTTTTACTTAGTGCATTTACCACCACACTTGTGTCCTCAGCGATCAGAATTAGAGCAGACATTGGTACATTTATGGTTCTATCATTGGTATATAAGATAAAGAGGATTCAGCCGAAGGATGATCCTTTTGGAACACCATGCCTAACCATGAGCCAGGGAGAGTCGCTCATTACGCCCTCTTTATTTCGTTCAACCACTCGTTGCTTTCTGCCCTCAAGGAAAGATTCAATCCATCTTAATGAAGAGCCCATTTGCAGTTTATCAACCAAGAGCGCATGGTTCACGCAATCAAAGGCATTCGATAGGTCACAGAAGAGTGCAGCACTCTCCTGCGAGCGTCAAGAGCCTTCAACACAGAGTTGATGGTATCAAACACCGCTGTGGTTGTAGATTTTCCTTCCCTCTACCCATGCTGGTGCTACTTCTAAATATGGCTCAGTTCTAAATATTGACGAGATTAAGAAAACATTTTTCGTATATTTAAGAGAACACGGATAGGTTTGCGATTGGCCGGAAGTTATTGATTTCGCTACTGCCATTATTATTAGGTACAGGAATGATGTTTGCATACTTGAACATTCCTGGGAATGGGAAAATACCAGTTCTAAATGATAAGTTTACTTAATATGTCAGTGACTCAACTATTAAATGTCAGGTATGCTTACTACAGACGTTGGAATATCATCCCAACCTGGAGCATTGGAGTTCTTTAGGCTTTGTGTAGTCTTGAGCATTTCTAGCTCTGTAATCTTTCTGAGAGGAAATGTGGCTTCGCCCTCATGTACTAAGATTCACAGCTTCTCTGTGACATATATTACCGGTCAGGCCATAGAGGTAAAGTGGGAATTCAATTTCTTGGTTATACTTAAGGGACATTTTATTAAGTTATTCCCCTTACGCATATTAGTGTATTTAAAATACCTTCTGGGCTACGCTCTTTGGGGTTGTAAACTTTCCTGTCAACATAATTTCCAAAGATTTTTTAAAATTATAGCAACTTTTATAGCACTACCCGAAGCTCGTGGGGTGTGTGTGGTCAAACCCGACCCGATGGAAGTACGTGTAGACGGGTACACGTTCTTCCATTTGTATTATAGAATACAAATTTCAATAAATGAAAACTTTGCATACATTATTTTCTTTCTCACCTTACGCAGTATCATTACGTAGAATAAAATACAAGAATAAACTAAAACACAAAAATCCAGTATAAAAACCAAAACTAGTAATAAGCCTGAATTGTAAACGATTATTCCAACGGCCTGAATTGTAAACGATTATTCGAACGGCTTTAATTGTACACTTTATTCCTACGACCATCGCACCTAAGGGTCTAGGATATCTCACTTGCGGTTCACCAATTCGTCAGGTGCCACGGCTGTTGAAATAAGAGTAATCGAGCAATATCGACAGCTCTTCGGTTGGTGGCGTTTCACGATCGTGACATTTTGTTTTCTCACCAACACAAAATAAATGGACTTCCCTTTTTGTTGCCTTATATGCACTATGGTGATATCATAAAAGGGGACACCTACGAGTTAGACTACAGCTATACAAATCTGAATGGACGGTGCACAGACACTTTTGAGATAAAAGGATCCGCTGATGCAAATATTAAAGCGAAAACCCTGCAGCCTGAGTGCGAGGTGGATGGGAGGAGGAGGAAAATATACTTTGCATCTGACAAGGTGTTGGTTGGAGGAACTCAGCAGAAATTCTTGCTTCATGCTAGTAAGGATCGACGGGGCCAGCTGATATTCGTTGATAAGGATAAAGGACTCGTGTCGATGAAAAAAGATAAAGCTGGATTTATTACGTCCAGAAGGGTAGACAGCATGGGTGAAAGGGGAAAAATCATTTTGAAGGACATTAAGGCGCTTGAGGAAGAAATTGAACGGAGAGACAGGGAAAATCTGGTTAGGAAGGAGTTGGACGAAAGGAAAGATTCGGACGGTAAGTGTGTCAAGGTTTTGTTACTATATCCATTTTATATGTTAAGACCAACAGGACAGTAATTTTTAATATTGGCCATTAAGTAATAATTAGAAGTAACATGAGAGGGAGTCGACTTTGAAACTCGTTAAACTATCAGCCAGTTGAAAGGCTGCCACATAGTTTACTAGAGAAAGTGCCCCATCAGGTGTTTATACAGTTTATTTCTTTCAGGTCGTGTTTTTAACAACATACGCCCATCTTGGGAAAGTACACAAATATGTAATAGTTCTTTGTAAAATTACGTTTTTTGTGAGCTCGCCAACACCTTTATTTTAGATAAATTTTTATGATTAAGGTGTCAAATCACTCGAAATGTTGTCAATATTTCCTGAATGCTGTTCATTCTGTTTTAGGTGAAAATGCGTTGCCCCATCGGGCATATATGTTACCCACAAATTTACATGCGTTTCTTATGGAAGGGATATTTGTTCAAATATTAGTAAAATTGGTGCTTACCTTGTAAATGGTTGGGCCAAAATAGACATATTATATACTTTTCTTAGAGGAAATTCAATTCTCCAATTTAATAGGGAATACTAAAAGTTAATAATTTTCAAGATATTTAGGAAAAACCAAAAAAGTACCTTCAGACCCCCCTCCCTCCCCCAAATAAAGGGCTACGGACGGGGACTTTTGATATATTCACCTCCTGATTAATACAAACAAAGCTTAAAAGACAAAAATTGTGTTCCAAAAAATTACCTCTATACCTTTACGTTGCCTGGACTATGTTCAATAATTAATAAAAAAAACTGTTCTATACGACGAAATCGATGTAAATGAATGCCGAATCAGTAATGACACTTAACAAGAAAAAAAATATCCAAATAGAATTATGATAATAAAACAATAAACATAATGAGTAACATGATAATTACTCATGAGTCCAAATTCGTCCTTGTATGCTTTGAAAACAAACTATGCTCGTGTACGCTTAGCAATGATTATGACTGCGGCGTGTCCTGTAATCCAGCTACTTGGAGGTCACGAATTGTGGATAGTTATGAGCGATGGCTTGTGGACGCGGTTTTCCTTAGTGGGGATTAACGTTCGCACTATTGAATCCTACGTTTATAGGACCTTCCTCATAATTAGACCAGTTCGTAAAACTGTTAACCGATGAAATTTTGGTTCGGATTCCACGATAAAATGTAGGTCCCTTAGTTGCCATTGGCTGTTGGGCAATTAATTAACAGTCCTGACTAAGGATCATGTCGCCTTAGTCAGTAACAAGACTACAACATTGCGCCACAATCATCCTTCACTCAACTGTCATTCATACTTGGCTTGAAATACCTACCCGGGTAGGTCGCCATTTTAAGTAATGTATCTAATGTTAATTCTTTTTCAGAAAGTGCTGCCACTCCTCCCCAAACGACGCCCACGGCTCCCGTAGACACAGCGTCATCGCCATCGTCAAAGCACACCATCCAGTCTCTTCTAGAAGCCGTCAAGTCTGAAATACTATCCGATCAAATTACAGAGTCGAAATTCCTTCAGGAAGTAGAATTAGCCTTTAAGACCATCGAGGAAATCACCACGATCGTACAAAACCAAGAGCGCATCATGTCGGATCACCAGGCAACGGTGAAGAAGATACAGGAAGGTAATTGGGCCGTTCACAAAAAAATAAGGGACCTCTCCAAACGCCATGAAGACATGGAGCAAGAAAACATGATTAACTCTCTGGAAATATTCGGGATACCTGAAGCAGCCGGGGAGAGCCAGGAGACCCTGAGGAGAGCCGTGGTGGCCATCGGCTCGGCCCTGGGGGTGGAGCTGGAGGAAGAGAATGTCGACGAGTGTCTTCGCCTACCGGGCGACTCCAGTTCAGCGACCCCGGGTGTGGCCGTGAGCTTCCCACGGAGGCAGGACCGGATGCGTCTGCTCGAGGCCAGCAAGCTGAAGGTATGCAATCATGGCTGGAGTGTCCAGATCACCTTACCGGAATATTTTTAAATCTTTGGAAATTTTAACGCTACCGTCAATTTATATTTCCAAAATCTTACAATACTATAAGTTTAAATCGACGACTAACGACCGGTGTATATATTCATAACTTGCTGATAACCCCGGTTTTGCCCGGGAGATTATTTTTTCTTCTCGTATTCTTGTTGTTTCTTAGAGCTGCATTCTATTAATAACCATAGCAACTATTCAAAGTACTCCCAAAATCCTCCACATAGGTCCCTTTAGGACGATCCTGGGCCTTAAAGACATCAATACTAAACCACCATAGCGCACATCATGGGATTCCAAGCTTAAACTTGACACCAAGATCAAGTCTCTACCAAATGTAGTCTTGGCTGTAGCCCGAAATATACCGACAAACAACACCTTATATACATCGAATGGAACTAGCCGCAACATTACCTTAAAGTATTGGGCCTAAATTATTTAATAAATTAGCTGAAAATATAATTTATTATTATTATTATTATTATTATTTATTAACTCAAAAGTATAATTACAATAAGCCTCACTAAGCACAGCTTAACAGCGAGGTCTTAAATTCTATTGCATAATTAACTACAAGGAAAACAATTTAAATCCAAGCACAGTCGGGCGTTGTTCGACTAAATAATTGTTCTGCGGTCCAAAATAAAATTATGATGAATAGAACTACTGCCGAAACCGACTATATTATACGTATTTGTTATTCTTAATTAGGTATAATGATAAAACAAATACAATAAGAGTCCAAAGTTATAACAAAGAGAAAACAAAATCATTGAAAACAAGGATAGTATGAATAAGCTAGGTCGGTGCACCTGTTGCGGCTTTTGGAGAAATCAGACGTCAGCTGGTAACTGGCGTCCTGAACAGGCGGGAATGACCCCGGCTGAAAATAGCCATACCACTCCACTCTGCTACTCTCTGTTATTCACCAGTTCTTCTTAAAAATAACTTCTCACTTTAGCAAAATTACATATAAACGTACTAAGCAAAGAAAGAATTGATTCAATTGAGTCAAGCTTATTCATCCAACCTTCTACCACACGTTTATGTAGTATTAATAACCACTGTACACACTCTAACAAGAGGTTTTAGCAATGTGGATGTAATACTTATAATACTTTGTAACCAACCATTTGATGTATAATTAATTAGTGTCTCTCATGGCACTAATTTGTTGATGGGTCTACCACAAACAACTGGAGAAATGATTTATTTTTCCAGCAGCAAGATTGTGAGTTTGTGTATTAATGTGAGTGTTACAAGTGTTTGTAAAGTGTTCATTGTTTTATTGGAAAAGTGCTAGGGCTAAGTGCTTTTATTGGATAACCTATTGTACGTGGTGAGTTAATCTTTACTAAACCCTAGGCTTATTTCATTTTAACTTAGGACTAGGCCTAGTGACTATCTGTAACACGGGACTCAAGTAAACACTTTTACGTTATACGTAGGTGGCAAGGCCCTAACATAACAACATTGTAACTTAACAACGCATAAGAACAGAATCATGACTTAGGGATTGCATTGTATTTGGCCTATCCTCAACTTAGGCATAATAAGACTATAAAAAAATTTATAACAAGGCCAACTTATACAAAACTTGTGGAGTGTAAGGTTGTAAAAACAGTTTCAGTCCCTATTTACCACCATCATGATCTAATAATACAGTTCAAATGAATAATGAATATGTAATAGAGTATAACAATAACACATCAAGTACTAAATTACAACAATTTGATAGAGATATTTTATAAACGCTTAAAAATATATTAACATACAACCCAAAGATTATTCTACTATAACCACAAAACAGCGAATAAGGTTACTCCAATGAGTAATTCTAACCAAAAACTAATTTACAAATTATGCAAAACTATTATTGTAACATGATGCAATGTATATTATTAGGCCTATCCTGTAGCTGAGACCAACTGTAACAAAAACAAACAATATAACAAGGGTAACTAACTTATAACAAGAATGTGTGACAGTTATGGAAATTCAGGATGTGAAAAATTGGTTTAGGCACTAGTTACTGACATCATACAGTTTAGTGAATAACAAATCTGATTACAACTACCATCAAACGACAACATTTAATAAATTACAGAAATTGGTGACTGTGATCCTTCATAAACTCTTAACAAATCAACAAACTAATTTACAAACAACCCAAACAAATCTATTACAACCTACTCTATTACAACAAAAACAACAGCAACAAAAATAAGGTACTCCAATAAATAATTACTAACCAAAAACTTCACAAAACATTTTAGATCGCTCAAAAATATCTAATTAGGTCATGTGTGTAAACATTTGTGTAACTTAAATAAAGTGAAATCGTTTATTTTTATTTGTGCAAGCAAGCGAAATTGCTTATGTTTATTTGTGCAAGCAGGTTACTTACAATGATACATTTGCTTGTTTATTGAAATGTTATTTGGCCTGCCACTCAGACTCATTCTTGCATTTCACACCGTAAACCAAGCAACCAAGTAAAAACCAAACTTTTAAACTCCTTAACATTCAACTCATGTATTCTATATTCAGGCAGATCATTATACAACATTGGCACTATGTATCCAGGCATCCTTTCATCAAACACTTTCCTTATGAATGAGTTTCACTCTGTATCTGACTTCCCTCCTACCCCTTCGACCATTGTTGGCAATTTTAAATGTGTTATCTCCAAAATTGTTTATCAGTATGTTATATTTAAAGTAAAATTCAGGTGTAAGAGTTCTTGTAAGAATGAACAGTTCATTTGTAAAGGTGATGCCCTCCCTCCTATATGGTGCACTCAGGCCTTTTACTTGCAGTTTATAAATATCTCTCAAATGGCATTCAGATGCAATACCATACAATGAACTCCAGTATCTCATCACAGATTTCATGAGAGATTTATAAACAATGTTTTTGCTGCATTTAGAATATTGTTTCGTTTATAGACATTTGCAACACATTGCTTCAACTCAGCGTGTATTTTTAATATATGGTCCTTCCAGGTTAAACCTTGGTCGATTTTAATACCTAAGTAATCAACAGACTCCACACAGTTAATAATTTTACACTGACAATTTTAAAACTAGCATTATTACGCATCATAGTAAGGCATGCACAGTCATTAAATTAGTAAACTCAGAATCAATATTCAAAATCCTTTTAAAGGAAAACCTTTTGGAGGTGCCTTTTTCTCTATAAGTGAATTTTAGGAATAAGCATTTTGGGCAATAATATATGTGGACAAGTTAAATGCATTTAATAAATTAGCTATATAGAAGTCTAGTGGATATACCCCCGGCTTCTCTTACTGAAAGGATATAACAAATGTTTGGTTCAATTATTTGTATCTATAAACGTTGTTTGTATCTATAAATTTCCAAATAGACTGATGATTTCAATAATTTTTCTGAACTATACGCTTGTTCAGTTCAAACAGCGAAAAAAATAAATAAATAAAGGTCAGAGATGGTTAATCACACAATTAGCTATTGGTTCACTTTAGGTGAGACACCCGGTATATATATTTCTTTATTCTTTATTTCTATCTTTTATCATATATTATTTCTCTATTCTTTATTTCTATCTTAATTTCTTTATTTGACCCAGCCAATATTTAATACCAAATCATCATCTGTTCCAATTTTTGTTTACATTTTTACACTTGATTGTTAATTTTTTTTTATAATTATCATTCAATAGCTACCGCAGGATTTTATATTTAATAATTGTGCAATAAATGTTAAATAAATATCAAGACATGAAACTGCAGAAGTCTACAGAATAGAACTATACATAAAATGATGAATTCTACAGAATGGAACACTCAATAGTGAGATGAAGGAACAATATCTTGGTGAGTGTGAACTGTGACCTACAACTTAACACCTTTTTTGTGTTAATAAAAATAACTTATTTTTGTCATAATGGTCCTTCGATTCATTGTCATATTAGTAATTATTTTCTTTTCATCTAAATCCACCATTTTTTGATCCTGACGAGCCGGATAGGATTTCAGTGACTTGGATGTTACCTAGTCCATAATTTCATTCTTCACATTTTCTTTATTTTCAATACCTTCCCTATTTCAATGTTTTCAATGTATTATTTCCGCTATCCCATGTATTATTTCATTAAAATATGTGTGTCTAAACCATTCTCTCAAAGACCTTAAAATAACTGAGACATAAGATCTACAGATCAAACCTCTAAAACTTATTATCCTGGTTACTATTTATCTACTCTGTCGCAATGGCGCCACCACGAAATATTGATTTTAAATGCGACACATACATACGGTTAACAAATTTAACCAAAACACGATTCAACAAAATTAAATCATGCATTGAAGATGTTAACTTATCTGAACCACTATCTAAAGTTCAAATCAAAACCCTAAATGCGTATTTAACAGAATTAAAACTAAAAAAGGAAGATTTTGACATGAACTTTCAACGTGCATCTGCACTCACGGGAGATGATGCTGTACCCGCAGAATCGTTAATTACTGATCAGGACGAAATTAACGATTCTTTCATATACATATCTAGTCTTATTGAGTCTTTGTTGCCGATTGATGATTCCAAAACATCTTTGTTAATTACTACCGATAATGAGCCGTTGCCTAACGTCAGTTCGCAGGTTAGGCTACCGTAAATCGAACTTCCTAAGTTTACCGGTAATCTAGCATCCTGGACATCATTTATAAACCTATTTGATACTACAATCCATAATAAGAGTTCGCTATCGGATGTAATGAAATTTCAATACCTCATCAGTGTGCTCGATAAAGAACCATTGTATCTGATTCGTAGTCTAAGTCTAACTGCAAGCAATTACATAATTGCATATAACTTGCTGCGTGACCGTTATCATAATGATCGTAGACTACAACTAGCTTTAGCAGCACTTGAATGTGAAATTCAAGATTCAAACTCTTTGCTCGTGGCAGTTTTATTAAGAAAAATGGATGTCGAACTGCGTAAACGATTAGAATCTTTCATAGCTTTGACAGCTTCGACTAAACAGTCGCTGCCCAAAGTAAAAGAAATAATTGAATTTTTAAATACGGAATGTACACAACTAGAAGACGCAACATTGTCACAATCTTTCCGTTCAACAGAAACCAATGTGTCAACTAATCGTGTTAAACCAGTTCATAAGCTTAATGACAAATTTTATAATAAAAATGTGAGTTTGGTAGCTACTCCATTACCGTCAACATCCAGTTCTAATATTAACACACCATGTTTTCTATGTAATCAGTCCTCACACAGGATATATTTTTGCCCTGTGTTCAAATCTAAGTCACCTCAAGAACGATATGAGCTTGTAAAGAAGTTCCAAAAATGTGTTTCTTGCTTAGGATCTCATGTAACAAAATAATGTAGGTCTAAATCCTTGTGTAAAATATGCAATAAGCGTCATAATGCGCTACTACATTTTAATGTCGATGTAGAATCAACTGGTGCAAATGGCACTGACGCTTCCATAAAGCAAAATACTCAATATGAGTGAAACCTAAAAGTTAACCCAGGTACATCAGTCATTTTAACTTCACAAAGTGATTCCTTAACATCTAATGTTAATACTACTGTTTTATTGGGAACTTTACTAGTACAATTAAATTCATCTGATGGAACCGCACATGCTTTCCTTGATTCAGGGAGCATGTGCAACTTAGTTACAGAACATGCTTCAAATCTATTGAATATCCGTCGGTATAAATCCGATATAAAATTGTCTGGGATTGACAATCATGTAACCAATAGTAAAGGGCAAATATTTGTTAATATCAAGACTCTTTCAGGGAAAAATATAGCAATTAATCAGCCTACGTTGATTTTAGATAAACTAACTGTTGATTTACCCCGCATGCCTTTGTCACCTGATTTGTTATCCTTAACTCAGGCTAAGTTAAGTTTCTCGTTAAAATTTACATTTTATTCTTTTAGTAGATTAGTTCTCGTACCTTTCCTGTTCCCTGAAAATATTCTATAGGACTCCCATCCATAGTTAGGAAAAACTAAAATGGCCGCCTTTTTGAATTTTTTCAAATAATCTGTTTTAGCCGTCTGAGGAAGAATATTTTTAAAACCTTTCTTTTTTCGCATCTAAAGCCTATAAAGAATAATTGTGCCAAGTTTCATGGCCCAAAGTCTTGTGGTTTTTGAGAAATTAAGCTTTGAAAGCTAAAAGTGGCCGCCATATTGTATTTTATGATATACCATATTTAGGCCTTCAGAGAAAAATATTGCAAAATCCTTTGTTAGTACGCATCTAGAGCCTGTAAGGAATATTTGTGCCGAGTTTCATGGCTCTAAGCCTTATAGTTTTTGAGAAACTGTGATCAGTCAGTCAGTCAATGGGTTTTGGCTAAAATAGATATAGATTTTAGTTTTAAATTTGAGGATTGTAATGCAATTGTATAAGTGTCCTACTACAATGAAATATTTTGATTTTGATGTGATTTTTTAAGGCGGACTTCTCCCCGAGACCGCCAGGATCCACGGCGAAGTCCACCATCTACATCAGGCCTGCCCTCACGGCGGCGCGGCGGTCGTTGTACGAGAAGGCGCGAGGGCTGAGGAAACAGTTCGGTTATAAATACGTGTGGTTGGACGAAGCTGGCGTGGTGAAAGTCCAGAAAGATGACACGTCTAAGGTCGTGCCTCTGAGGTGCATGGAAGAGCTAACCGAGTTGATAGTGAAGGAAACTCCTAAGAGGGTGGAGAGGGGTGAAGGTGGAAAAGAGGAGGGGACTTCCGGAGATGAAAAAGAGGAAGAGGGTCCACCAGATAGGGAATAACCGATGTGCCTGCTTACTGTTATGATTCTGAAAGGGACGTAGAAATGGAAATAAATGTAATATAAAAACAATACTGTTTGTCATTTTTTTCAGGGGCTTAAACCATACCAAACCACTTAGATTCTCAGAGCGGAATTAAATAATGTTGTACAATAAAATTCTTTCTGATTACTTAAAATGGAAAAGGTAAAACATGTTCAATTTTTTACTGATATCATAACAGAGATGGCATTTTTCTATTGATTTCAAAAATTTTTATGGTATTAAAAAAATCTCTTGTAAAGTAACTAATTTAGGAATGGATCATATTTCATCACTAGAAATAAGTAGAAATACTGTTAAGATGCCGTGTAATAATGTAAATAGTAAAATATTTTCTGTGATCCACATTTACTTGAGGGTTTATTTTATGGAAAAGCAGTGAAAATATAAACATGGACCAAGAAGAATACCAATATGAACGAAGACTTTTAGTGCATTAATTATGAATTAATTAATTCAGCCAATCCCCTTAATGCAATCTCTTAGCTAATTATTCGACTAAGAGGATCAGCATTGTTGGAATCCCAATTGCTCCAGGATTGGGATTGGGGATTACGCTGCAATTATTGACTATGTCTAGAGATCTTTGGACTTTTCTAATTTAGCTCATTAGATTAATTTGACTCGTGCCATAGGCATATGGAAGTTAATTAATAATTTATGAATGGGTTTATTAACATTTCATGAACAATACATAACATGTATTAAATTGTACTGATACCTTTCTCGATAAAATGACCAAAAAGAACAAAAAATACTCTGAAATAAAAAAAATATATTGTCAGCTACAATTCCATTAGGGCCTTTGAAAGACTTTCGGATCTCTGTTGTTGACTTTCTTTTCTTTGTCTTGATGTGGAAAATTATCTGGTAAGGTGTCTAATGTGGTGAATTCCGTGCGACGTTTCCTGCATCTTCATCACTGTAGGATTCCGTCGAACCATTGATTATCGCCATGTCCATAATCAATGGTCGAACACACCGTGAACCGGACAGTGCGTTCGACGGAATTCAACAGTTATGAATATATCAGGTGAACATATCAGTGATGAATATATCAATTATTATTACTTACAATTGAATTTCAGTCCTTAAAAATAATTTGATCTAGGTACATTAGATACATTAGATACATAAGCTGAAATGGCGACCTACCCGGGAAGGTATTTTAAGCCAAGTATGAATGACAGATGAGTGAAGGATGATTGTGGCGCGATCTTGTAGTCTTGTTACTGACTAAGGCCGACATATTCCTTAGACAGGACTGTTAATTAATAGCCCAACAGCCAATGGCAACTAAGGGACCTACATTTTAACGTGGGATCCGAACCACGTTTTCGCCTCGGTTAACAATTTACGAACTGGTCTAATTATGAGGATGGTCCCATGAACGAGTACTCAATAGTGCGGACGTTAATCCCCACTATATAGGGAACACCGCGTCCACAAGCCATCACTCATAACTATCCACAATTCGTGACCTCCAAGTAGCTGGATTACAGGACACGCCACCGTCTCAGTCTACCATTCAATCTATTCCATCTACCCTATAGATTCTATATTCCCACTTAGATGAAATATATTTTAAGTAAATATCACACTTTCTTATGAAAATTAATTCGAAAACATATTTCTATACATTATTGTTTAGTATCTCAAATAAAATATCTGGTCAATAAACAATTTAATGCAGGCGGGACTGATAAAAAAAATAAAAAACTTTGAAACCGATCGGATTACTACTATTGTAGCTGTAGTTTAATTTATAGTTTTAATGGCTGAAATAAAGGTGCTCATTAATTATTAATCATTAATCATTAATCATTATTCAAGGCTGGATGCCCAGACATAAACAATAATAGTGCTACACTTAACAAGCATCAAAACTTTACACTAAAGTAGGAAAATCATGATCCATGATTTTAGCCCCCGTGCTGAGCAACCAAACGTAAGATAATTACTTAATTCATCAGTGTACATCCGTCAACACCAGAAAGACATACTTAACATTTCAACATATTTTGAAAATGTAACACATTTAGGAAGTAATTTTTCTTTAAAATAATCAAAGCTATCAGGGGATATGCCTGTTTATCCCACGAAGGTAATAAGGAAACGCTTTTTTTATCGAAAAAGGTTGCGGGGGATATACTTGCTTATTACACATATTAAGACAATCTCAGGACCTCTATAAATTTTATCATTAGGTTGTGTTTTTAAATGAAAAACGTATTTTTTTTATAAGTTTATTATGTCTCTGTCTAACGACTGAATTAAATTTAACCATCAATCGAAAGAATGTCATTTTGTTAAATACGGGTTTATGTTCAATTAATTGAAAAAACAATTACCAATCTAATAATTTTGTAGAAGGCAAAATAATTGAATAATTATTAGCTTACCTTGCAATTAATAATTAATACCTTGAATAATTAATAGTTCCTTGCATGATAGACAAGAACTGTAGGGGTGTTTATGTTTATTGTTTTTTTAATAATAATAAATGACACTGTATTAATATTTAGGCACAGTTATATTTAGAATCTTTTATCACATTCGATTGCAGATTTACAGAATCAATTCAGGTACCTTTAAACTTCACATATATTTTCATGCTACTTGAATTAAAAAGCGAAAACTTTAGAACCTTATACTTAATCTTCAAAACGTAAAATTAGAAATCTTTATTACTATTTGTATTTTAGTTGAAGAATATCAATGTGTGTGTGTGTGTGTGTGTGTGTGTGTGTTGTGTGTGTGTACTTGTGTATTGTAGAAGAAAGAGTAATATGGGGAAACCTTTTGAAGAATATTATGGGTTACTGTTAACTTTCCTTCTATTTTTTCATCTTTCAGGATGTCTATGATATACAGAGCAATACTAGTTGTGTTGGTGCTTAACCTATTTTGTCAGTTTGCGTATAGCCAGTGGTGGGGAGGATACAAACAAGTGAGTTAAAACCATACAGCTTTAAGTCCTCTTCAATTCTTAAAAAAAGCAAACACTGTCTAAGCAAAACTTGGGAAAAACACTATCATCCTGATTTTTTGTGCATTTCCCCCATTTTAAAGCAACACAATTTACATTTATTTAGTGTTAAAATATACACAAAATTTATATTCTCATAGGTAGATATTAAAATTGTTTTTGTTATAAGTTTTCAAAATACTTTTAATCTTCATGCAACATGGTGTTTTTACAGCTTTAGAAATTTACCAGGTATGGATCTAGTAAAAATTCCATTGATTAAGTTAAAAATAATAAATCGAGTCCTAAAAATTTTAATAGAAACGATATTAACATTTTCAGCCTTGCTGTTGGGACGTTTTCCCTTGCGATACCGACAGTCCTAACCACACCCTTTACTGCCAAGATTTCACGAAACGAGATGATGAAGGAAATATTGTTGGCAGCAAAAACTATACATGTATTGATCCTCTTGAGCCTGGAGAAAACTAATCACAACTGTCGTCACCTCAACCTCACGCATTGACGTCTGGCGACATTGCAGTGAAACAGTAATAAAGAGAGTTTAGTGTGAGTTACTTTAAGTTATTTTATTACCAATTTTCCATAAAAAGGTGAAGAGAAATAGTCTTATGCAGTTTTTAGCGAATTTCCCTTATGGGGAAGAAGCTGTTCCCGTAGTACTCATGGTAAGACCTAGGCCCGAGCCCATGACAAATCGTTTTGGGGCCCCCAGAAGCAAAAACCACCAATCGTTCGGACTTTTAGATATAAATATTTATACATCTACAGATATATACATCTATGGGGATATCTATATATCTATATATACATATATGTTTATGTAACATAAATATATACATCTATATATATATATATATTTATTAAAACTATTTTATAAATCAAAACCAATGTACCCTATTTTTATCTGTAGTTAACAAGAAGAAATATGTTGTATATATAGGCCTATATATATACAGTGAATCTTCTGAGTCGTTCATAACGGATTTTAGTCGAACGGCCTATTTGTACTTACAGATTGTATTTCTATTTTATTTAGGCCTGAAATAAACGTATTTTTGATTTTATTTGATTTTTTACACCTGTTCATTTGTCAAATTACAGGAAATTTGTTTCAAATAAGTTAGGTAACTAAGTTACTAAGCAACTGTTCGGGAGGCAAGCAGGTTGGCAAGTTCTGAGCAATCAAGGTCCTTGAAACCCGAGCTACCGAGACAGACGTTAAGTTATTGTTTGAACACGACTTTAGTGATTATCATGGCGTTATCTGTCTAAAACTCGTTTTAAAAGTCCACAGTAAATCGTGTTTAATCATACTAAACCAAAAGCAGGTGATTTTTGTTTGTTATAAATATAATTGTTATAATAATTAATTATATTATAGATAATATAATAAATATTTCAAAGTATTATAGTTGTATTATAATATTAATACTATAGTACTTAATACTTCTTTATTACTTTACCATACAATTACTCATATACTTAATACTTAATACTTAAATACTTACTTCCTTTAATACTTTTTCATTTTTTTATTATACAATAACTCACATTTATACAAGTATAAATACTGTAGCGCGATCTTATAGACTTTTTACTGCCTAAGGCAGGCATGTTCATTAAACAGGACCCTAAATAAGTAGCCCAACAGCCAGTGGCATCTGTGGAACCTATTGTTTAACGTGAGATTTGAATCACAAGAGCACAAATAAATTACGAACTGGTCTAATTATGAGGTAGGTCCTTATGGATAAACGTAAAACGTTTACAAACAGATACACAGATTTGCAGTATCTCAAATAAGGTCGATTGTTAAAATTTCAAAAAACTTTCTCACATAATAGATTTTTGCTAGCAAAGAGGCCGGGCTAGAACATGTTTTTGAGCCTTAAGTCATTCTCAGCATTCAAAGGAAATCCATAAAGCTGTTTTCGAGATTATTGTGCCTCCAAGCAAGTAATCAAGCAATTATTAAAATATACATTACTCAGCAGTATATGATTTAGAAGTTTTTGTTCATCGGCTTCATATGTGCCGGCTGTCATATGAAAGACACAATTAATACCTGTAGGGAAAGTTGTTTGATTCCTCTTTAAATTATGTATTATTTATAATGGGAGGTAGAATGGTATAGATAAGTCTAGGCTTTGAGACACTATTTATGTAAACACTCTGTTTATTATGTTACAGATTAACCACACAAACAACTGTAAAACGCTGAAACGTCGGCGGCAGTGCCCACTCACACACCTATATGGAGTATTACATTTTTATAAATAAAGCAATACAAGGGCAATTGTCTATGTTATCAGACGAATTAATGAGCTTTCTTTTATGGCTTATCTAACAGGTGACATTTGGTTGAAATGGTTTATAATATATCATGCTACAATGAATACAATGGCATACTTCTATGTTGTGGAAAATTAAATTTTACACAATATAATGTAATTATCATAACCGTACACTACGATTATTAAACCAATATTTAGTATTTATACTTCTACTAATACAGAGACCAGAACAGGTGTTTACTAAGCTGGATCTTGCTCATGGAAGTAATCTAGAGCAAAATGTTTTAACTCATTAAATTGTCTTTCCATTACGTGTTATTCGTTTTGGACTCTTCTCCCCCACCATATCTAACCATTCTTCAGTGATGATGGGACGATTTTAAATGTCAAAAAGTGTGGCATTAGTTTCTTGGTGATCTCGTCAATTGCCTAAAACACAGCCAGACTGACTGACAGTACAAATTCATTATAATAATATAGCGTTTTAGAATAATATTATTTAAAGATACTATTTGTAGAGTAACAGATTCTCAAATAATGTTGTGAATTTGTATCTTAACAAATTTACGTAACTATAAAGTATTCCTTGGAGAGGTTTTATTGAGGAAAAGTCACGCGTTTTAAATTTATGCTACATCTACCGAAAATTGGAATCAGGTTTACTTAAATCCAATGAAGATAACACAACAATTGCATCTAATTCTCACCCGTTAATCATTGAGATAGAAGTGGAAATAAAAAACCGTAATTTACTGACTATTATTAGGATAATGGAAATAAAACTGCGTTTAGGCCATTTCTATCACTCATTGATAGGAAAATGGTCGTAAAAAACTTCTATTGACACACACTTAATCACTCTCTATAAGAACTATTGTAACGCAGAAACTCCATTTCAGTCTCACCCATCAGTCTTGTAAGACAGATTTTAATACAAAAACCGCATCTAAATTTCATTTCATAGCTATTGTATCACCACTTTCTAAGAAAGTGGAGATACAATAGCTATTTCTGTATTAAGAGCGCAAAGTACGTCATTGCCGCTTGAGAACTGTAAATCGAAATGTTTCGAGAGTGGCACTGACTAATTGTGCTCGTAATACACTCAAGATTTCTCCTATCACCATAATTTAAACAGTTTGACTTATCAAATGACCTGTACTCGAAAGTTCATTGAGGTTATATTTGCTTATTCTCTTAGTACGACCGGAAGTTGAGATAGAAACGCCGACTGTGAAATCAGCAGATTTAGAGCAAGGCAACTAGAATTTAGAATATGGTGAGTGTCATGGGATTTCTGACCAATAGAAACTGGTGATTGGTGTTTGACGTCATAGTTATCTCTCTTGTGTGCCACCTTAACCTAATAAGTAATCCTAATTTAGCGAGCGGTAATTTACCGTTTTACGTTCTTGTTACAGGTGTGACAATGTGATTATTTCCATGCAGTGGTAGGAAAAAACTATACTTTATTCACACTTATTACTCTTTACAATGGAAGTCGGTATAAACAAGTTTATCCGGCTCACTCGCATCTCTCTTTACAAGGAGGGTAGTAATACAAAAGCTGCATCTATTTCATACCAATCGAGCAACTTTCATTGAAAGTCTCATCAATCACCCTTTGTAAGAAAATAGTGATACGAAAACTGTACTTGGCTTACCCTCAACACTCATTGTAAAGGAGCTGCATAAGACTTTCTCATCATGCTTTGTAAGTAAGGAAAGTGACAATACAATAACTGAATCTGACTCACACTCAATACTCTTTATTACTGCTCAACTACAACATAGTTTGCCGTCAAAGCGTAGGAAGAGTTGAATTAGTATTTTCGGGGCTCAGTGGGATCAATACATGTATATTTGCCCCAATCAATATGACCATTTTTATCTATATACTCGTCTCGTATGCAGTAAAGTGGGTTCCTATAACTGTCGCGATCGCATGGGAATGGCACAAAAGACAGCAGGGCTGAAATGTTATTGAAAATCAGTTGATATTTAAATATATTCTTTGATTATTTAATTACATTTATAAAATAAGTTTATTAAATATTTATATATAAATATATAAATATTATTTATTTAAATATATGTACTAAAATTGTTTATTATAATATTTACGACCTAATTTTTCAATGAAAAAGGAATTTCTAGTAAATGAATGCAAAATTAAGTCAAAAGCTTTACAGATCAACTGTGTATATGAAGAATAAATGTAGTTTCAAGGTCGATAACGACAGCAAATACACAGCAAATGTAATTTGATTACTTCGAGATTATACACGCTGTGTATATTTTAACGTTAGATACATTAATTTTATTGCTTTTTATGATGTTGATGATTTTTAATCGTTACAGATGCTAGTAACATGGTAAAACAGAATTTTTAGTTATTCTTAATATAAGAAATATTGTATGATTTGACTTGGCTAATGCAATTTATTGTTAAACTGGCTAAATAAATGACTTATGTATGACTTATGATGAACGTAAACGAAACGAAAGGAATGATATATGGATGATTTTGACTAGAGTTCAAAGTTTTACTTAGTCAGTGTTTTTATTTATTGATTTATTTATTGTATTTTATTTTATTTTATTTTATTTTATTTTACTTTATTGAATGAGAAGTCCTCCTTCTTTAAGTCCTCCTTAATTGATTTTATTGGTCTGGCTGGACGCGTTAAGTAACAACATAATTTGTGTTACTCTGTATATATCATGGACATACTGTAAGATGAAACAAATAAGAACGTTAAGTTAATGATAGTTAGTTATAGTAGTTTGCCATTTTATTCTTGTTTCTACAACTCTATCTATCTTTGTTCCATTATGGGAATGTTCTATTATAGGTGAATGTTCGTGGATTAGTATATTCTTCAACTACAGCGCAAATAATGAGGATTTTTTATAATAAAGTTTTGAGGATTACGTTTAATGTCCTTGATATTTAGTTAATATTATAACACTTAAGCATGTAAGTGGTACTAAAACGTATTGATATCAGTTATTAACCAATCCAACAATTATTTAAAACACTACATTTTATCAATACTTTATCATCAATAAATATAAGCCATCTTACTGTTCTTGTTAACATGCGTAGATCTTGATAACAACTATTTATTATTCAATTACTTTTTACCTCCTTCAACAAAATTATTAATTGATTTTTAATTAGTTGAACATGAAACTGCCCCTAATACACTGGTATGCTTTAAACCCCTTTATTTGATCAATATTTAATCATCAATAAATATAAGCGATCTTACTGCCCTTGGTTAACGTGCGAAGATCTTGATAACAAAAATTTATTATACAATTACTTTCACATCCTTCAACAAAATTATTGATTAGTTTTTTAATTATTTTAACCACCGCCATTAACAAAGTGATATACTTAACGGTTGATGATTGATTTAATTCAATCATTGGATTAAGAAACTATAACTTTAAAAAATTATGTTTTTTCATATTAAAACACCAAATAATAATAAAATGTTTTGGGGTCTTGAGATTATCGGGAAGGGTACGTGTAACCAGCAAACACATTCTGCAAAACATTCTTGTGGTAATAAAGCGTTTCCTCGTCACCTTCTTACGGTTAGCAAGCACATCCCCGAGTAGCTTTTACTTATAAAAAAAACTTTTACTACCACTATGGAAATAATCACATTGCCACACCTGTAAACAGTACGCATAACGGTTCATTTCCGCTTTCATTTCATTCCCGCTCGCTAAATCAGGGTTACTTATTTATTAGGTTAAGGTGGCACACAGGAGAGATTACTATGACGTCAAACATTAATGACCAGTTTCTATTGGTCAGAAATCCCATGACACTCACCGTATTCTAAATTCTAGTTGCCTTGCTCTAAATCAGCAGATTTCACAGTCGGCGTTTTCATACACTAACTTCCGGTTTGTTCCAATAGAATAAGCAAACATAACCTCAATGAACATTTGTGTACAGGTTAATTAATAAGATAAACTGTTTAAATAATGGTGTTAGGAAATATCTTATGTGTGTTACGAGCACAAACAGAACAAATAAGTCAAATATATTCAGTCAGACTACTAGTTAGGTTACTAGTTATTTTGTCAGTTACTAGTTAGTTCTGGATCTGAGTCATTCCCACTCTCGAAATGTTTCTACAATTCTTGAGTGGCAATAACGTACTTTCAATAAATATAAGCCATCTTACTGTTCTTGTTAATGTGCGTAGATCTACGAGGAGTCGAGGGTGTCCAATAGTCGCCCACCAGTAGCATCCAGTGGTTGCTGATCCAGTAGCACCAGTAGTCCACATAAGTAGCCAGAATTCCAAAGGTCGCAGGTACAGGGGACGAGGAAAAGAAACCCTGCACAATGTACCACCTTTTATAGCATAAGCCCTAGATTTATTTAAATATTTCGTTTAGCTTCAAATTATTTTTATTGTTATTGAAGTCACATTAAAATACGTTTAGCGTTCAGGTGCTAGGTATTAGTTCATGAAGAGAGATATTCTGGATGACAGTAGAAATACACTATAAATATTCAAAAATAAATTGCTTAAAAACAAGTTTAACAACAAAGTTATTCATTGCGATCTTGTGTGTTTGAACAAGTTTAACAAACACACAAGATAACATGAAATAATGATAGATTAAAATACATAATATTTCTGAGACAAATCACTGAATCTGTTATCTTGCTCAAAATATACTCACTATTTTGTAAATTCACTTTATCCTGTTTCATATAAAATATGCGAGATAAACTCTTAAAATAAAACACATCATTGTGTCTATCAGAAAAGGAATATTTATTATTTTTGATATCTTAAAATATGTAGGCTATTCTCAGAATAAACAAACTAGTGAGAGAGAGCGAAAATATTTAGGCCTACTGTATAGAATAAACACGGAAGTACGAAAACAATGACTGACAGAACAAAATTCTCCAAAATAAAAACACTAAGCGATGTTGCATTCCTTATATCTCATAATCTACTTTACTACTTGACATTTACTGAATAAATTACTTGACACAGTTACTAGTCAGCTTTTGAGGTCAACATTATTACTTTGATGGAGACATTTTTATATTATGAGACAACACTTAATATCTTGAAATTTAATAGAAATTTAGGTGCAAGAGGAATATTGTTATTCTACATTTATATATCTACCAATTTGAAAAACAGACAAGAACAATACACTTTTATACTTCACTACTTTTAACCTTGGCACTTTAATTACAGAAGCTAAATATTTTAATCAGCCTACTTCACTTATCAATATATTTTATAAACTCACAGCTAGTATGTTTCCCAAGAAAAGTATTTACTATTTTCTTGCAACCAGAAACTGAGAGGAAAGATAAAAATAATTGCAAATTTTAGAAATGCCTTACATACATTACATAAGAAGAACGTGCATAAATTTTATGAACACATAAACAGTAATAATTATTTAGGTACAACAAGTTATTAAAATACAAGAATTAATACTTTTGAGTATGTTTGATGTTTGAACACATTATTATGTTTTATGGTCTACCTCACATTAAAACATACACGAACTGACACGGCACATCGACTATTTCAACGGATTAGTTTTTCAGTAATCATTAAATCAGGGTCAAAAGCTAACATGATTTACTTCATTTCTCATCACTTATAGCAATTTAAATTACGTTAAGGGTACCTGCTTACCTCTAATAATTTATTCCAAGGAATGATGTAATCCACTGTAGTGTAGAGGGTCTGTCCACTGTCTTCCGTCAGCGCTGGTCACCAACTCACAGATTTCCACTCAGTCTATAGTTACGGTGTCCTCTGGAAGTTTCCTTATCAGACGGCAAGTTCTAACCTGGGTCGCAGTAACTATTTTGTGTCGGCCGACCGATAAGTCACTCACGGGCAGTAACTACGACGAATACCTTCTTTTTAGGATTTCCAATGCGCCTGACTTGGCGCGGTAGGCAGTATGCAACACACTATTAACTTGAGTTTGGTATCCAAACGCCGAAGGCTAGCACTTCAACTACGATAATTCCATGGGGTGATCAGGCCCATGATTGGATTTAGTGGTCAAGCCGAAAATAATGTTACCCTGCCCGAAGAAGGCTTATGCACAATAACGTCGAATATGCTTGCATGTATTGTAGAGAGTGACCCCCGTCGCAGCAGAACTTGCGTACTTAGCGAATCCTAAAGCAGAAAGGACAGCAGTATCGCGGTGTTTGTGCTGAGCAGTTTGTCGTTTTATTCTGTTTCATGAAAGTATATGTACGAAGGACATAGATCATGCCTTGATTTAAAGTAAAAAAATTAAGGTTTTTAGGGTCTGTGTTGAACAAAAAAGTCAAAGCCGTCCCGGCAAATTTGAAAATGTGGTAGATAAATTAAATGGTTTACATTAGCCTTTTCAATAACAACTGTTATAAGGAAGGACGGTCTTTTAGGTATCTCTAATCAGTGATCTATTTTATATTCTGTTCTTGACAGCTGGTTTGACATTCTAATAAATTTCTTGCTTGTTCACATCTGTTTAAATATAAACATTTCATCAATTTATAATCTGCCATAAGGATAATATGGGATCTTTGAGAGGGTCTGTGGCGGAGTCCTAGGGTCAGATCAGGATGAAAACTACTTAGTTTTCCTATTTAATGCCTAAAGAACCAGTGTACCAAATTTCAGCCTTCTGGGTTATTGGGAAGTTGGAGAATTAGTCATGAGTAAGTGATTGAGTCAGTGAGGGCTTTGACTTTTGCAGGTATAGATTTTAATGCAATTGTTAAGGAAAATTAAAATTAAATGAAATGAACATTTTTACTATCAAACCAGGCAAAGTTAGGGCTCTTAACCAACCTAAACATATTGAGGGTCATGAATATCATTTAACTAAACTGTTTATGGTCAATATATATACTTATAAAATAAGGGGGTTCTCTGCTACATCCCTTTTTTCACCCGTCCTACTTAACCTATTTATGCGATTGAGGTGTCGGTTTAAAGCTTATGATCTAGCGCACCGGCGACTGGTAATTATATAGGGCATTTCTATGATTAAATATAATTGGCTACACAATCATTAACATTACAAATTTTTAGAAAAAGGTATATTTCGAACCATATTCTAGGTCCATTGTCAGCCTCTCAACTGGAACGTAAAACAGAGCATTTCTTTTAAGGATTCGACTCCCGAGCCTTAAATTTATTTCTAGAGGGCGCTTCAACGCCTCAGTGCTAAACAACTTTCTTTATAACGGTTTTGAAATGTGATTTTAATTTAATAGCTGATTACCTTCAAATGGCTTTTTAACACCTAAGTCAGACTTTAAGCAAAAATTTATAGTCCGAAACTTTGAATAAGATTTGATACATTTTATAAAAAATTAAATCTTAAATGGGCAACCTTTTCGTGATTGTAGTCTAATGGAGGAAGGAAAATCGTTCTTTAAGGTACCGAAAGAAGTAGGAAGCAACGAGAAAACCGAGTCTATAAGATTAGGAAAAAACATACGAAACCTTCGAGGAGAACAGATAACTGCGGAGAGGCTGATGATACATCAGAGGGACACTGCCTATCTACTCGCAGCAACTTAAAGATGATGTTAGGGCATGAATACGCGAAGAAAAACTTCGGTATATTACTGTTTTGCCAGAATACAAATTAAAAAATAGTGCTGGGATGATGAGCAATGTGTGTGTTTTGTCAGCTTACGGCATCGGTCGAAAAGCTTGAACTCTTACGAAAAGCGTCAATTTAATACCTAGTAATGAAATATCATATTAGAAGATGTAGTTTAGTTTGTAACATCAAATACCCCCGTTGCAGCAGACCTGCATACTCAGCGAATTTCAAATGCAAAACAATATATTTTAGTCTAACATAGCGAGATTTGACATGTTTTTGTAAGCTCCATAAGATTAACATGGGGAATGAGTATGCAGGTTTGCTGCTACAGGTATGTTTAAACTTGTTGGTTTTAATTCAATATTTAGTAGATCTGAACTAGAAGAAGCCATTTACCAAGTTTTATCAAGATATGTTAAGAAATAAACGAGATATAGCATTTTACTTATTTCCCATAAGGTTAACATTGGGACAACGTACTGTGTTTACCACTTTCAATATCTCGGTAACCAATGGACATAGAGCAGTGATTCAAAGTACTAAATTGTTTGTTTTTTTGAGCTGAATTCAATGGTGCCAACAAAAATTTGATAAATTTTATTTTTCTATGTAAAATGATCAAAAACCCCATTTTTGGGGGGGTTTATCCCCCTTTACCCCCCCTTCCGGTGGTCCGATCGGGCTGATTAACGAACTCGTCCAATCGATTACCACTTTAAATGTCTGTACCAAATTTCATCAAGATCGGACCATTTTTACGGCCGCTATCGTGCTAACAGACACACACACACACACATATATATATATATATAAATTCGAACGAATGGTGTTTTTTGCTTCTGGGGGTTGCAAAACGAAAAGTTATCATGGTCTGGGGCTTAGGTCTTACCATGAGACCTACGGTAATAGCTCCTTCCCTATAGGGGAAATTCGCTAAAAATGTACCTTCTTCAGTGAACAGATTGACGCAAGGACTTTCTGTAGAACGTCCACGCAGTGTATCGACCCAGGTAAGTGTAGAGTTCGTAGACAATGAACTGTCATTGAGCTCATGTTGCAGAGGCCAATTGAGTTTCCTATTGTAGTCCTGGATGGCAAGTAATAATTGATTTTGTCTCTTCGTGTCTGATTTTATAAAAACCATTAAGGCATAAAAAGCACAATGCTCCGTTCTTTAAGAAAATATATAATGTATATGGGGTCATTACGTAAATAATTGAAACAGAAGTTACTACGGCAAAACATCTGGAATGAAACTACTAACAGAAGGTATTTCAGACAATTTTGAGTTTTACAATTTTTGGTGCAAAGATACACGTTTGTAAGTGAAACAAAAATATGCATGTATTAGTTTTTTATGGTTAAACAAATTTTAGTTTTTTTACGTTTAGCATTGAAATTCAAAAAAAGGCCACTGTTTTGAAATAATGTGGTGTTTCAAGGTAATTATTTTAAATCAAATCTAAGGACAGACACAAATAAATAGTCTAAATGTTTATGAATGTTGTGATGGAGTACTGTAATAAATAAATACTGTGCATTTCACTGCAATTGAAGATGAATCGCTCGGTTTACTATGTAGGTATTTTTTTACAAAGTATGATCATTCACCAATTATCTACCATTAAATGTTAATAATCACAAATAATTTGTCATTCCGACACCTGTTTGACATATTGATATGGGTTCATAATTTCTTTTTCATCTGCACTACGTCAGTGTCATGTTATACCTGTGGATGTTACTTCTTCTGTTGTCCGTATGTATTTAAATGAAATAGCCAATATAAGTAGATAATATGACTTATTAAATAACAACTATGGTTCTGGACTGCCGTACTGGTGGGTGAGTGAATGTGCCGTATTCAAAATTAACGTTAAACACATTTTTTTAAGTCAAATGATCACATGGTTAAGTAAAGACGAATTTACAATTTGCAAGTTTATGCTGCAAGTTCATATACAATAATTTGAAATTTTAACAAGGTCAAACTACAATCTATGTTAAACTTTATATGACAGTAAAAGCACCTCCGAATCAATTAGCCCCATTCTCTCCATTCAAAAAAACGAGATTATATTGAACGATTTTATTAAAAACCCATTCATATTCATAGATAAAAGTAGTATATTTCGCACTAGTGTCGAAAATAAGATCTTGCGGGGACTCAAGATCATGTTTCAAATTCGAGACGAAGTCAAGAATTTAAAACGATCGACATCTGCAAAACACTTTCGGCCGAGATGCGGAGAGCGATGTTAAGACCTACCCCAAAAATATGACTAAAACACGCTCCACGCGGTGTCATTTAGAGCCGACAGCTTTCAAAATAAACTTTAATTTGACATAGCATTTCAAAAACAAAGAGTTTTAGAACGTTAATTGCAAATCAAAAATCGTTCATGTTAACGTATTCTGAAGATACATTCAGTTGAAGTTGACCAAATTTAACGCCATGTATCTTTTTAATGAGTGAGCATAAACGATTTTGGAGAAGCAATACACACTCTGCAACTCTTTGCAATGCTCTTTCTGAATAAATTTTATTTTAAGAATTGGAGACGCTAAATGACACCGCGTTTTCCCCTGCATTGCCTTGCGCGGCGAAAAGTGCAAAAATTTAACATGGACTCTTATGGAGCCGCAGTTCCAAAAGTCGCCGCTAGTGTCGCAGAAAAACGAAAATTGCCATTGGTAGGGAACCCTCTTAAGGCGCCAATTGCTCTCTTTCTGTCGTTCCTTCTTGATCATGGCTTACTATGGAACTGTACTATTAATATGAAGCTCTGAAATAAAATCTTTCAGAAGCTCAGGAGACTAGTGTTTTCTTTGTTTAAAATTCATTGTTGGTGATGGTGATTTTATATTTTGATTAGGATTTTTGCGGACATTTGCCATCACTGATTAGTAAAAAAACAAGTTTCACGACGTTTCGGGATCTTGACGTCTAGACGGGATCAGATTCCAGATCCCGAAACGTCGTGAAACTTGTTTTTTTACTAATCAGTGATGACAAATGTCCGCAAAAATCCTAATAAAAACTAGTGTTTTATTTAATAAGAAACTAGCAGCCCGCGTCACTTCGTGACTTAAAAGCAACTTGTGAAAATATGCTTTAGTTCCATGTTGATTATGTATGGAGTTTAGCAACGTAAAATACCTGAAAATGAGGAAGTGTATGCATTTTTGTGATTTTTTTAATTTCTAGACTAATTCCTCGGGTCGTAGCACTGGAATAAAATTTCCAGTAATCAAACTTCTTATAGGAGCAAAATTTAAAAATAACTTATTACTTTAGACTTCAAACTTCTATATGAGTTTAAAATTCCTCTCGGAATTTGAGAAGTTCATTTATTTAATCGGCTTTAAAAGTGTCTATGTATTCGTACTACATTTTGTTATTTCTACGGTGCAACAACATTCATTCTGCATAAAATAAGGGTTAGTTTACATGGATCTTCATAGCTTGGCGCATCTTCTTAATGTCTCTATTTTAGAGTTTTCTTTTCAAGAGTATTGAATCCTTATGTTAATTCTATACAGCATCAAAAGTCAGTTACTTACATTCACTTTTGTTAGTTCTTAACAACAAACGGTTAGAAGATTAAAAAAAACACTGATCTACTGATTAACTAGTCTCTAAATAACATTTATAAAATATCTATTCGCCGTAAAAACAAATTCAACGTTCATAACGGCTAAGGAATTAAATTTTTAAATTCATCCGCTTTTTGTTTCGCAAATATTTGGCAACTTTTTACCTAAGCAAATAACATTTCTTTCTATGAAATGCCTTCATTAAATAGGCACATTGTTATGTTGGTAAATGACAAAATCAAATTAAATAGGCAGGTTAACTGTTAACACTTCAATATCCATCGCATTCAAAGTACATTTACAAAATACAGGTTTTTAATTTATAATGCGTTTGAAAACTGAATTTTTTAGGTTAATATTCCACTAATATTGATATTTTAAAACTCTGCATCAATGTGTTGGAATAGTTTCACATACATTCATAACATGCATTCACTGTCAGTAGTTTGTAAGAAAATGCTCTATCTCCAGAGCACCTCCTGAGCTACTTATGTTCCTTTTTAAATTTCCTTTGTAAAAAAAAATAAATACAAATTTAGATGATTACAGACTTTTGGTCTTAGTTTCAATAGGGAAAATACTCTTTCTTATTTCCTGCTGTCTTAAAAAACTTCAATATTTTAAGAGATCCAAATCATAATGTGGATGAGTATTAACTGATTTTTGCTAGTCCTGCATTCTGTGGTATATCTCTGGAACTACTTTAAATCTTGATAATCTGTTTTGTTACAAATAAATGTGAATTGGAAAAAGTTCACAGGTTCTAACACAGTTAGTAGCACTTTCGCTGGAATTTCAAAAACCTCCTTTGTGAAGGCTTTTCGTGGGACATTTTCCAAACCCGCAAAAGGAACTCTAGAGAGTAACCGCTTTAATTTGATGCCAAATATGTGTAGAAATATTAATTTCAAGATATCGCTTTGCTCTGCACAAAATCCCAGAAATTCATTTAATACTATAGAAGATAGACAATGTAACAAGCAACACTACTTCAATAGTCGCTAACCTGTTGTTGGAACCTATTGAATGCCGTACAGTTGTATGATGTTCACGAGTTGTTTCAAGAAAATAAATGATCAGCTTACTTTCAACGCTCTGACGGTTATGTAAAACAGATGATTTCGTCCTTGTGTGATGAAAGCAAAATTTTAGTCTGCAAAATTATTACTCTAAAAACTATGCAATACCTTTGAGTACAAATAATTCAAAATCAATGTCAATACAAAGCAAAACAATAACATGGATAAATAATTTGATTGAGAGTACTTTTCTCCAGCTTCAATATATATTGTAACCCGAAATCAAGAAGCGTTGTCTAGGAAGATTGTGTTTTAAACTGTAACTTTACTCGCTCGATAAGGACAGAGATACATTGTTTACTAAACTTGTGAAGTGCTGATAGTTTGGGTCGGTGGTTAGGAAAGGAGCGAACCGAGAGTCGTAGCTAAGGTGATGAGTTACTCTCACGTAATTTTTCAACTGGGCGTTAATCTAATAATCTGGTAAAATCGGATTGTGTAGATAGTGTAGAACATAATGCATAACTAGGTTTAACTTGGGGAGTATAAGAAGCAACGGGCTGGATTGGAACTAATTGGACAGCGGTTGGTAACTGGGCCATGACTGTTAAAACAAGATAACTGGATTTACCCAAAGGAAAGGATCGTCTGCCAGATATACTCGCCAATGCCGGCTTTGATAAGCCCTACCTAAGATTATTACTAAAGAGAGAGATACTTGGCTAGTCCTGATCACAAGTTTCGACAAGTTTACTAATTTAACCTAAAGGAAGATTCTTATTAGCTTCGACACAAGGGTCTTAAATCAATGATTTTAGGCGTAACCAAACTTAACTGACCGGTCTATTGAAGCTGATAAAAATGGAAATTACTGCCAGATTTGTAGCCAAGGGCAGAAGGCCGAAAGGCGTGGGCAGAGACCCACGCACAAGTATAATTCTGAATCGACATATCCTTTAACTTATTGAATTCCTTCCTGTTTCCCCCATAGGACTTCAACTTATCTAGCCATTTTCCTCAGCAGAGCTCGATGAACAATGGGGGTTCTGCAAGGTCAAAATAGGGACCCTTCCGGTAGCGGCCTTCAGTCATTTTCAGCAACAGGTGTGATTACCGGATATATTGTATCGCAGGGACTCGAGTCGTTGCACGGCACACTTGGACTCTGAAAAAGCCTTTATAATATAAATATGTAGACTCACCATCATAAGCAATTCAGTTATTTTTAATTCAGTGTACAGCGGTTTCGCCCCCTTTTTCCTAGGATCATCATCATGATCAAAAACCTGAGGTTAAATCATTAAAATCTTATGTAAACTAGAAGTTCTTGCCTATAAAACATCTAAGTTTATAGGATCAAAAAGGAAAAAGGCTCAGGTGGTTTGGAAAAGAGTACGATAGTGGTATGGGGATATAATATAATATATTTAAGTACTCATATTGAGATATCCTTAGCTGGTATTTGTTTTTGTAATATATTATGTTCTCTGTGTTATTTATACATTTAAAGTTAAAGTTAGCTGGGGTTCTAACATTCTGGGCTTTGGGGTCTAAAATTGACAATTTAAGTCCCGAAATTGAAAATCGCTTCGTCAAGCGTGCTGAATAAGTACTCGTTTTAACTGGCTTCAGGGGAGAGAACTTGCTGGTATAATAATCAAATATTACACATTTATTGTAAATTAAATTGGGTTTATTTCAATTGTAAACTGTAATCGTAATTGTATGTTTACATTCAACATCATATAAACAAACTAAAAATAATCAGCTGTATTATATAGATATAACAATCTTCCTCTCGGAATAATAGGTTTAGTCTGGCCGGGCAGTTCACTTTTCTTTGAGATCTTCTCGATGTTCCATGTTGGTTAATTATTTCCTGTTCTTTGCTTTCTAGACATGTTGTATCTTCCGGTGAGACAGATGTTGATCGTATTTCATCTATTTGACATCTCAGTGTCACCCCCTCAACTTCAACTTCATAGGGCAGGTTCCCAATATTTTTAATATTGTTCCGGATCTCCACCTTTTCTGTCCACCTCTGTAATCTCGAATCTGCACGGTTTCTTCTACATTAAATTGTCTCAATTTACCAACTGCCTCCCTGATAGAATAATTCTCTTCTTTCAAAAGATCCAATTTTGTTCGTATATTTTTCTTTGAGTCGTCGCCATTTATAATAATTAAATATTAGACATATATTGTAAATTAAATTGGGTTTATTTCAATTGTAAACTTTCATTAAAAAATAATTGTTTTCCTGATATCTGGAAAGTTTCAAAAGTGGTGCCAATTCCCAAGAAGGGTGGTAGAGGGGATATAACGAATCAAAGACCCATCTATATAATTAATATGCCAACACGAAATTTGTCTTATGAACTCCTCCGTCATTTATTAACCGATTTTGATCATTGACAGCTCATTGGAAAGAGCGTGTCGCGTAGATTTGCAAACTGGCCTTACATTTTTGAAAAAGTCCCTTGGGCTCTGCTCCATTGGCTTTTAAAGTTCCCATGTTATCCTTATGAAGAACATAATTGTTTACATTTTGATCAGCTGGATAATTTAATTGCTGTTATTTTTTAATTTGTGTAATGTGTAGCCCTCAAGACGGATCGTGTTAGCATGATTGTGTTTTAAATTTGTCGCCATTTGAATTATCGCTCTGCTAGAGTAGCGCACGATTCCGTGCGCTTGGATCCACTAGTTGCAATTATTTCTTCTCCTGCGAAAGTTTTTGAATCTATACTGTACAACAGATTGCTCGCTCATGTTAAGAATTTAATCACTCCTTTTCAGCATGGCTTTTTCACGAGCAGATCGATCAATACAAACCTAATAAACTTTTGCCAATTCATAATGGATTTAATAGATAAAAATTTCCAAGTTGATTGTATTTACACAGATTTTGAAAAAGCATTTGATAGAGTTAATCATTTAGCGTTACTGTCTAAGCTGCATTACTACGGTTTAACAGAAAATACTATTGCATTTTTTTCAACTTACCTGCACAAACGTAAGCAATTTGTGATGTACAAAGGGGTTAATTCTAAAAATATAATTATGGACTCTGGGATGCCCCAAGGTTCGAATTTAGGCCCATTAATGTTTTTAATCTTTATAAATGACATTGCAAAATGTGTTAAGAATAGTCAAATCCTAATGTATGCAGATGATCTTAAAATATTTAAAAATATTGAAAATATTCATGATTGCTTTTTAATTCAGTCTGATATTAACAGCTTAGTTGAGTGGAGTAAGAAAAACTTGAAATTTAATGTAAAAAAATGTGCTGTAATTACTTACACTCGAAAAACTGGACAAAGTTTATTTAATTTTAACTACACCATGGATGGTACTGTTTTAAGCAGCAAGTCCACTTTTAAGGACCTTGGAGTGGTTTTTGACTCAAAGCTGAATTTTTCAGATCATGTTATAACTACATGTAAGGCAGCTTATTCAGTGTTAGGTTTCATTTACAGATCAAGCAGTTTTTTTGAAAAATATTGATTCTATAAAACTACTTTATTGTTCACTTGTTAGATCCCGGTTAGAGTATGCATCTGTTGTATGGTATCCGCATCAGGCTTATCTGCGTAACATGATTGAAGCAGTTCAAAAAAAGTTTTTAAGACTTCTTTTTTTCAAAACATTTGGTTTCTACACATTTGACTTTCCCTACATTGAACTATTAAACATTTTTCAAATTAGCAGTCTTGATACCTAGTAGAATGAAGTTGAATTCTCTGTCTTATCTCCATAAACTGGTGAGTGGATGCCTGGATGACAGCAGGTCGCTTGGTCTCCTGAACTTCAGTATACCCCGCCCCAACTCGCGCAGCACGTTTCTCTTTGCACCTAGCTTTTCTAGAACAAATGTGGGTTACTATTCACCAGTCAATGTCATCTGTCGTTTATATAATTCACACTCTGCCGACATCTTTAATTTAAGTTTACAATCTTTTAGATCACAAATATTAAAGGAACTAAACAACTTGCAATAGTATATTGACCACTCCAATCATTAATTTGTTTTTATTTATGTTTATAAATATAAAAAAGGTTTATTCTCTGCATGTCTCAGTAAAATGTTTAATATATCTTTGTCGTTATTATTATTGTTATTTATTATAACTTTTAGTTGTGCATCATGTGGACTAAACAAGAAATTTGTGAAGTGTTTTGCTATGCATATGAACATTTATCTTAATGCTGCAATGTAATTGGCTTAAGCTGTTTTGTAGCATTAAATGAAAATAAATAAATAAATAAATAAATAAATAAAATAACAGCCGGTTTCTGATACCGTTTATCCGACCACACAGCACTGCGCGGCGGCGGCGGCCGTCTGGGTAGCGCGGGTGGGGCCCGAGCCCTCCAGTATGGGTTTCAAGCCCTTCTCCGACCACAAGTACATCAAGGAGCTCAGCAAGAAGGACGGCGAGCCCTCCTTCCTTATGTGGACCGACCACCCGAACGGTACATACACGATCACGCCGTACGATATGCCGGACTTCTACCATTTCTTCTCCATCACAGCACCTCCCCCCCTCCACCCTTTTGAGGACGCGGGTGGTCAGTCGGGTGAGCGATATCACATTGATCTTAACTTGGTGGTGAGTGATATTATCACATAAATTTTATCAACTTTGTGGTGAGCGATCTTATCACATTGATCTTAACTTGGTGGTGAGTGATATTATCACATAAATTTTATCATCTTGGTGGTGAGTGATATTATCACATTGATGTTTTCATAGTGGTGCTAAGCGATATTATCACATTAATCTTATCATCTTGGTGGTGAGCGATCTTATCGCATTGATTTTTTCATAGTGTTGCTAAGTGATATTATCACATTAATCTTATCATCTTGGTGGTGAGCGATCTTATCACATTGATGTTATCACAGGGGTGGTAAGTAATCTTATCACGTTCAATTCAATTCAATTCAATTCAATTTTCAATTAAATAGTTTATTCTCACATAATAATAATACATTTGTACAAACATAATACATACAGAGAAGGTCCCCATATAGGCAAAGCCTGTGCGTGGGAGCCTAAACCGTAAGAGTCTCTCAAACTGACTCAAAAAATTATGTGGGAGAATATTAGCGAAGTTAATACTTAGCACAAAATTAAATGAATAGCAATCACAAAAAAAGTATCTTTACATTCAATCTACAAAAAAATTTTGTTACATGGAAAAAGGGATGAAATCAATGACAAAATTTAATTAAATGAAAAGGGATGAAATGTAATGAATGAATAAAACTATATTTGCAATTTAGGAGGACTGTGACATTCATACACAATTAATCACACATATATGATTGCGCAAGCTCACACACGGACACCCTATCACATATTCACACATGCGTGTACCCCTAACCACAAGCAAACTCACACACTCACACACTATCACAAACTCACGCATGTCTCCTATAGCACAAGCATAAGCAAGCTCACACACCACATACTATCGCCTACTCACACATTCATATACTCCATATTGTGACAAGTAAACTCACACACGCACACACTATCACATACTCACACATGCCTGTACCTCATTTCACAAGTGAGATTAAATTAATCTTATCACCTTGGTGATGAGCCATCTTATCACATTGACCTTGTAATTTCGTATCATATTGGTGGTGAGTGACCTTATCGCATTGGTTTTATCATTTCTTATCATATTGGAGGTGAGTGATGTATTATGCTGATCTTGTAATTTCTCATCATATTGGGGGCGAGTAACATTATCGCATTGATCTTATCATTTCTTATCATATTGGCGGTGAGAGATCTTATTATATTGATCTTGTCGTATTGGTGGTACTGATACGATATTATCATATTTATTCTATCATAATGCGGAATTGGTGAGCGTTCTTATCAAATTTGTGGTGAGTGATCTTATTGCATTTATCTCATGTTTATATTATTACAATAACTTTATCATTTTGTTAGTATCGATGTTATTTTATCATATTGCTTGAACCGATATGATCTTATCATAATGAAGGTGAGTGATTAAAGCTCAAGTTCTTTTTAGAGTCGGAATCATTTATTTTCAAATTATTTACAAACAAAATTCAAATTAATGAAAAAGGGTGCACGGGTCAACAGGCTCGTGTGCTATGTCAATTTGTTTAAATTGTGTGCACACGCACACACAAACATGTCATCGTTTTCATAATCAAACTAGCCCGTAGAGAGTAATTTTGTCTTTTTCACTGATTTTACTTTCCTGATAATTTTCTACAGGTGTAGGAAGAAAGATTAAAGCTGCGTTTCGTAGTATTGGGAGCTTCTTTAAGAACCTGTTAGGAGGCCGAGGGCAACAGCAAGGGGAAGATACCGGTAGGTCCAACCACAAACATGGTTAGTCATATCACAACCTTGGTAGGTCCTACCACCATGGTAAACATGTCACAGCCTTGGTAGGTCCAACCACAACCATGGTAAGCATGTCACAGCCTCGGTAGGTCCAACCACAACCATGACAAATCAAATTTTTTTATTAATTTCTAGGGTTTTTCTTATTTCTTTATGAACAACCTATTTAAACTGTATAAAGCGTTTACGCATTGACTGTTTTTTGATTAGTTCAAATTACAACAGCTTTAAATTTCTTAAAACCTCACTATAAGTGAATATAGACTGAATTGAAGAAATATGAAGAAGGCTAAAATGGAGTTATTTGATTAAATTAGGAAATAGTGGGATATTTTGGTTTGCATGAGGGATTTATTGTTAAAATAATTGTTTTCTATCGCAGTTATTTTTATAACACAATCTGCACAACGACTCTTACCCACTCAAAGACTTCGAGCCGTTTGAGTACACTCCCCACATAAAAGTATGTATAAAAAATAATTGGTACTTAATCAAATTATTTTAACTAAATTTTCTTATCAGTAAATGTAAAGGGTTTTATTTCTTGAAAATAAGATAACTTTGAATTTAAATTCAAATTTAGTCTGTTTTTTGTGACATTTTACTCGTGAAGCCTGTTCATATGTGAAATCATGCATAACCAAATGATGGATGATGATAGACATGTGATGGTTATTGTTTCCTGAAGGAAGAATATGGCAAAACACAAAAGGAGTAAAGCCATCTGTATACAGCTACAACGAAAATAATTAAATGACAGGATAAAAAAATCCTCTAGCTACTATCTTAAGTCGTCTTCTAGTCTTTAGAATAGAACACTAAAGTACTATATTATTCTCCATGTTACTTCCTTATTTACTTTTTCTCCCACGGGACTAAAAGTATCTACTTTTTTCCATGGGACTAAAAGTAATCTCATAATAAGAACTACATGGAAAGAAATCCGGCAACGCCACGATGGATAGTGAGAAAATATGGGAACAATGTCGATTTTTATTTTCTAAATTTAAATTAAGAGCTTCAGTGTTTCAACTGAAGAAAACAAGACCGTATGCATTTAATAGCCACGTATTTTTTTGTACGAATTAAGTTGGCAACAATGAATATGAAAACACAGGATTTAGAGTTTGTTGTTTTCGATATGCCGAATTCTATAAAAATAAGCCTTTCTAACTTACAAATTTTGGGAGGGTTTTTTAATTAGAAGAATATAGAAAAAAAGTGTTTAAAAATAATGTGAAAGGGTGAGTAGGTTGCAACTATTGTCCAAAATACATTTTTGTTATTTCTTTATATGTGATTCTATTCTAGTTTGATGGAGGAAAGGATCATATTAAGGTAAAGTTATATTGTCGAAGTTATTGTCAATGGTGAAGGGGAAGGAAAAGTTTATGCAAATCAAGGGACTAAAGTTTGTTTTTCCCTCGGGAAAATTGTCGCCCTCGGCTACGCCATCGAGCTACAACAGTTTCCATCAGGGAGAAAAAGTGCACTTTAGTCCCTAGAAGCACAAATAACCACTATCCAAATATTCTGTCACGTGATTGATAATTAAAATGACCGGGGGAAATAATATATGAGCAACACGTACAATTAAACGCAAGAATTTAATTTCATTATTTAAAGCATATATATGCATTTGCTAGCCTAAAATATATGCAATAAATATCATTTTTCCAATTTACAGAAGCTGGGGAAAAGAAGAGCCTGTTTGGAGGTTTGTTCAAACGAAAACTAAAAGGTGAATCCGGGCCTGACGGTGGATCTCCAAAATCAAGTAAAGAACATTTTACAGGGTGTTTGGTGCTAGCATCTGTACCTGTTCTTTTACTCCATTTGTCCTAGGAACCTCTGAGACTAATGAGGCACAAACACACTTGTTTATTTTCGACGGTTTGTCATATTCCAAGTAGTTCCAGATCACGATAAAAATGAAATTGTTTTATTTACATAGTCGCATAATTTATCCTTGATTATTCCACAATTACTGAAACAATCTATGTGTCTTTGAAATAACTATGCAAACACAAATGAATTCTATTGATACAAATCATTTTTTGAAAGTCTCAAGTTTAAATTATCTGGTTCATGACTTTGCGTAGTTGTAATTAAAATTAAATTCTACATTTGTATACGGCTTCGAAATAATACAAATAACCATTTTGAAATGAAACAAAATATGAACATGATGCTCCACACCTACTACTATTGTTATCAAGTTTAAAAATTTTCATTACGATTTGATTAGCTCTAAGAATTTGTTAACATTTTCTGATTGTTCCTCTTGAAGCACCTGGTAGCACATACAGTAACTTAAACTTTTAATAACTATCCTCATTAATTTAGCCCGTGGAGGGTACATTTTGATTTTTCATCAAACACAATTAAAGTATTGCTATGGATAGACCTGTAGTGTATCCTATGGCCTGTGTAGTTGTACACCTGTGTAGTGTATCTTATGGCATTTCCTGTTTATTTTCCACAGGTGCAGGGGAAAAGATTAAAGCTGCGTTCCGTAAAATTGGAAGTTTCTTCAAGAAGATCTTTGGAGGCCGAGGGCAACAAGAAGGGGCAGAGACTGGTAGGTCCAACCACAACCACGGAAAATCATATCACAGCCTTAGTAGGTCCAACAACAACCACGGCAAATCAATTCACAGCCTTAGTAGGTCCAACCACAACCATGGTAAATCATATTACAACCTTAGTAGGTCCAAGCTAAACCATGGTAAATAATAACACAACTTAAATAGATAAAAAAACCATAGTTAATCATATAGCAACCGTAGTATATCCAACCACAACCATGGTAGGTAAATCATATCATAGCTTTAGTAGGTCCAAACACAAACACTAATGAGTACTCGTTCATGAGACCATCCTCATAGCTAGACCAGTTCGTAATCTGTTAACCAAGGTGAAATTATGATTCGGATCCCACAGCCCTAACTAAGGAATATGTCGGCCTTGGTCAGTAACAAGACTACAAGATCGCGCCACAATCATCCTTCACTCATCTGTCATTCATACTTGGCTTAAAATACCTGCCTGGGTAGGTCCCAATTTCAACTAATGTATCTAATGTATCAAATCATATATATATACTTCATATATATATATATAATCATATATATACCTTGGCAGTTCCGACCACAACCATGTCAAATCATATCACAACCTCAATAGCTCCAACCACAACCATAGTAAATCATATCACAACCTTGGTAGGTCCAACCACAACTATGGTAAATCATATCACAACCTTGGTGGGTCCAAGCACAACCATGGTAAGTCATATCAAAACCTTGGTAATTCCGACCACAACCATGTCAAATCATATCACAACTTCGGTAGATCCAACCACAACCATAGTAAATCATATCAAAACCTTGGTAGATCCAACCACAACCATGATAAATCATATCAAAACCTTGGTAGATCCAACCACAACCATGGTAAATCATATCACAACCTTGGTGGGTCCAAGCACAACCATGGTAAATCATATCAAAATCTTGGTAATTCCGACCACAACCATGTCAAATCATATCACAACTTCGGTAGATCCAACCACAACCATAGTAAATCATATCAAAACCTTGGTAGATCCAACCACAACCATGGTAAATCATATCAAAACCTTGGTAGAACCAACCATAACCATGGCAAATTACATAACAACCTTGGTAGGTCTATCCACAGCCATGGACATCATATACAGCTTCGTAGGTCCAACCACAACCATGGAAAATCATATTACAACCTTGGTAGGCCCAAGCACAACCATGGTAAATCATATCACAACCTCAGTAGATCAAAACACACCCATAGTGAATCATATAGCAACCGTAGTAGATCCAACTACAATCATGGTATATCCATATCACAACCTTGTTAGGTTCAACCACAACAATGGTAAATCAGATCACATTCTCAGTAGGTCCAAATACAACCATTAAAGGTGAGTCCACAACTATGGTAAATTAAACCACAATAATGGTAGGTCTAACTAAAACCATGGAGTGTCAAACTCCATAAATCAAACCACAACCAGAGTATGTCTAACTACAACCATAATAAATCAAACCATAACCGTGGTGGGTAAAACAAAAATAATGGTAAATTAAATCGCAATAATGACAGGTTTAACTAAAAACACGGTGTGTCAAACCACAACCATGTCAGGTAAGACCACAATTATGGTAGGTCTAACTAAAACAATGGTAGGTCCAACCAGAAGTAAATAACAATTTGAGTATTAAAAACCATTTTATTAAAAAAATATTCTGACAGGTAGTTGATTATTAAATTCAGAAGGTAAAATAACTGAGGAGCAATACGTGAAAAAAAACACAGAAACTCTATTATGCTCTTTTGATTTTTCTAACCAAAAATATACACAACCAATTTTTTTTTAATTACAGGAGCTGGGGAAAAGAAGAGCATGTTTGGTGGTTTGTTCAAACGAAAACCAAAAGGCGAAGCCGGGCCTGGTGACGGAACTCCGAAAAAGAGTAAAGGAAATATTACAGTTTATTAGGTGCTAGCTTCTGTACCAGTTCTGTCTCAGAAATTTCAACTGTCTTAGAAGCTTCTGAAAAGAATGAGTTGCAAACACACTTGCTTATTTTCGCAGAATTGTCATATTCAAAGTAGTCTCTGATCATAGTGAGAAGACTGAATTTTTCTTTTTTATTAGAGTAAAAGTAGGCTAATGAACTTGCGTTCATATTGTTTTTCCCTAAGAGCTACATATGTTATGTGCAGTTCATCATGGCTTTCAACACCATTTGAGGTAGAACTAATGATTTAGAAGCTGACTAATCTACTATACAGGGTGTTTTCGAAAAACTTTTACAGACTTCGGGATGTGGTTACTTACATCAAAACTAAGAAAAAAGTTCCTATAAACATGGGTTCTAAAATGCTCGGTTATCAGTCTGTCGGTCTGTATGTGTTTTTAACATGATTTTGCATAACTTAGGAACCAATAAAGATATCAACTTCAAACTTAGTACGTATATGCTAACTAATAGGACCTATTTTTGTGCGGAGTATCAAGTTTCTACTTTGTACCATTTCAAAATGGCAGCCAATTTTATATTTTAAACCTTAATATCTTAAAAACTGTAAATTTTACGAAAATCTTACAAGACACTCAAAAGCTGCGTAATGTTACTTACTACAAAACCATATAAAGATCATAAATATCGAACCACAAAAAGATTGAAATAGAAAGAGGTATAGTTGTTTCTTTTTATCACAAACAGAATGTGCTGTAATGATATGATTCATTGATCTATTTAAGTAAATATCTTTAAATTATACAAATCCCTGATTGTAAGTCAAGTTATATTATCTTCTTATATATATGTACATTTGTCATTATGGCCTTCAATACATGTACGCTCTTTGCCACTAGCAGATATACCCGCAGATTCGCCCGCTGAAAGGCTAGCTCATTTTAATTCAATTATATTATGCCTTGTGCAATTTTGAGGAATAATTAACAAATGGACTGATTTATTTGGGTCATGTGCGTGCAATTAAATCCTTAAGATGCAGCTGGTAGTTCCACTCTAGATGAAAATGAGAAAGTGCATCGCTTCCTCTAAACATGATCCCCTCATGATTAGCAAATGCTATAAATTAACTTCCTCCAATTTCCCAATACAGAGAATGAGAATAACCGGGAATATAAAACAAAGAAGACAATAAGGATGGATTTTCGACTTGACATCAATCTGAATTCAGCACGTTTTTGAAAATAAACCGAAAACTGTAAGAAAAAGTAGGAGGTAAATGTCTTGGCCAAAAACCTATTTCCCCAAAAAGTTTCTCGTTAAATTTTTAAATTTTATTCTTTCAGTAGATTAGTTCTCGTACCTTTCCTGTTCCCTGAAAATATTCTACAGGACTCCCATCCATAGTTAGGAAAATCTAAAATGGCCGCCATTTTGAATTTTTTCAAATAATCTATTTCAGCCGACTGAGAAAGAATATTTTTAAAACCTTTCTTTTTCTCTTATCTAAAGCATATAAAGAATAATTGTGCCAAGTTTCATGGCCCAAAGTCTTGTGGTTTTTGAGGAATTAAGATTTGAAAGCTAAAAGTGGCCGTTATATTGTATTTTATAATATACCATATTTAGGCCTTTAGAGACAAAATATTGCAACATCCTTTCTTGGTACGCATCTAGAGCCTGTAAGGAATATTTGTGCCGAGTTTCATGGCTGTAAGCCTTATAGTTTTTGAGAAACTGTGATCAGTCAGTCAGTCAGTCAATGGGATTTGGCTTATATATATATATAGATCAGTGATCAACCACTCCTTAATATAAATATAATTTAAATATTTATATGAATATTTTGAAAGCGGAAACAAACATTTTGGTTAGAGTAAGTAATTATCAGCCTTATTAGGTATTTGAAGCATATTTCAGGTGCTGGGACAAAGGTGAAGGAAGCGTTTGCCGGGATGGCAAAGACTATTGGGGATTTCTTCAAGAAACTGCCGAAGCTGTTTCATCGACGACACAAAGAAGGGGCTGAGAAAGGTAAGTCACAATATCATTTAGAACCATGCAAAATTCCTTGCTTGAACCAATATGAAGACTAGAGCGAGTTCCCTGGCTTAGGTCGGAGACGACTTTTCTTGTTTTGAGGAAAATCAATCTTTTCCTTTTTGCGAGAAAGTAGTCCCAAAAATAAAAGAGGTTTTTAAAATAGGCATCAGGGTATATAGTTAATTGTGATAATTTTTCTTGCCATCTGTTCCTTGAGAAATGTGTTTTAGAGTTATTTAATAACAATAAGTAGTTTTTCCTATTTAAATTTGTTTATGATATAATATGCATAACAAATCGAGTCCACTCAAAATCTTTAACCTTTGGGGGTATAATTTCTTCTTAAAAAGTGTATATAACAAACACTTGTTACTTAATCAATCTTATTTCAAGTAAAATTCTTACCCGTGTTTGTAAAAGGTTTTGTTTACTAAGAAGAATTATATTCTGAATTTAAATTAGAATTTAGTTTCTTTCGAATGGCATTTTACTCGTAAAGCCACAGGCATTGAATAAAGCCTATGGTTTTATTCATAGGTGAAACCATGTCTAACTATATATGAGACGATAGCTGACTATTTATTTATTTATTTGTTTATTTATTTCACCAACGGTATCCACCATTTCAATACAATATAATATTATAAAGTTACAAAAGACATGCATAGTTATTAACAAAAGTATTAACTCCATAAAGAAAAATTAGAGCTATAACTTAACTTACATAAGTAATTTATGCATGGCATATAATATATCAAATAACTTGTGATAGATAACTTAAAGGAAACATGCAGCCTTAACAACGAGTAATAATATCATAACAATAACAATAATAATAATAGGCCTACCAGACTTTATTCTTCTGATTTACTCTTTGATGATTTTAAAGTTTTTTATATCACACAGTTGTTTGTTAGGACTCTCATTATTTACATGTATAAAAACAGATTAGATATATTTACTGAAATTGGTCATGAACACTTTACCCGTGCATCTGCAAACTCGGGTATTGTTTTACCCAGACTGCATAAATCAATAAATAGAACAAGTTCTTTTTACGTTGCCAACATTCTTTTTCAAAGTTTGCCCCATCCCTTAAAATTTCCTCCGCCGTGTAGCCTTACCACGTACAAATTCAAAGTTAATAAGTGGCTGCACCATATTGGGCGTGTTGAGATAGAGCGTTTGATCAAATCTCGATATGTACAATGACACTGTAGGAGGGGCGTCTGTTGAGTAATGTGCGTGCGTGCGTAGTGTGTGTGTGTGTGTGTGTGTGTGTGTGTGTGTGTGTGTGTGTGTGTGTGTGTGTGTGTGTGTGTGTGTGTGTGTGTGTGTGTGTGTGGCGCGCATGTGGGTGGGCGTGCGTGCGTGCAGGTGGTATGGTGGAGCGTGTGCTAGGTGAGAGGGGGGGGGTTTGTTTTGTGCGAATGAGCCAATGAGCCAGGTCTCACTCTTGTTCTTTGGCTGAGTTTTGTAACGCTTTCATTTATAAATATGTTTATTAATATTAAGTGTTTTTATGGTTGGATAAAAAAGTAAAGTTTATATTTATTGTTCTCCGATGGTAGGCTTAATTAGTATTGTGTTTTTTTTTAGTCTTAACAGATCGTGAAGTGATTGAACTCTGCTTCTGAAGTGATATATTAATTTGTTTTTTAATTTAATACAGACTGTCTGATTTTGGCTCGGTCCCTGCGCTCAAGCGTAGCTTTGCAGGGACCCATTTTTCACTCATATTAGTTTTTTTATTTTTTATTACTCAATGTATCCAATTATGTGAAAATAAACGATTGATTAATTGATTTATTGATCAAGAAAAAATAAAAATAATAATAACAATAATAATAATAACAGGTAATATAATAATATTTATGATTTTACTACTAATAGAATTTGAAAACAAAATCAACAATATCATTAAAATGCTAACTTAATTATATTGTTCAATGAAATATGAATATGGCAAAGCCATTTGTATTCAGCAATAACGAAAATAATAATATCTCTTATGAAATCGTAAATAACAATTTAAAGTAAACAAAACTATTTTATTCACCAAATTTCTTTCAAAAATGTATTACTAAAATCAGAGGGAAAAATTACAAAAGAGCAATACGTAAAAATAAGGACAGAAACTTCATTCTGACTTTTGAAAACATACATGTTTTGTTACACTAAAATAAACAATATTTTTTCAATTCACAGGATCTGGGGAAAAGAAGAGCATGTTTGGTGGTTTATTCAAACGAAAACCAAAAGGTGAAGGCAAGCCTGACGATAAAAAAGATAAAGGGGAGACCGGGTCTGGCGATGGAACTCCGAAAAAAGGTAAAGGAAATTTTACAGTATACTAGGAGTACGCTCTTTTATCGCGTAATTGGACGAACTCACTAACAACAAGCATAATACGTTGCCATAAAATTAAAATGGGCAAAAATGCATATATTAAACCATAGAATATACATAAAGATAATTTCAAATACAAAAGAAACCAGCAATTAAATATGCGGCAAATACATATTTCCAGATAAAAAGAACATCACATGCTGCGTGGTTAACAATTCTCCAATTAATCTGAAAAAAGATTTCATAATTACTACTAGTGTCATACCCAAACGTTACACGCGAAAAATTCCGAGGAAACGTTCTCCCAATGTCTTTTACTACATCGTACACGAGAAACCCACCAGAGCATCTTATCTTCATCAGGTGGGAATCAGCTGCTGCTGCTCTATGGCAGGTTTCTTGAGCACGATTTAGAAAAAGACATTGGGAGAACGTTTCCTTAGGATTTTTCGTGTGTAAAGTTTGGGTTTTACACAAGTAATAATTTTATGAAACCTTTTTCAAAGTAATTGAAGAATCGTTAAACACACAACATGGGATGTACCTTTTACGGAACACATATTGGCCACATATGCAATAGAGAACTGGTTTCTTTTGTATTTGAAATTATCTTTATTTGTATCCCATCTATCTCCTCTTAAAATAATTCAGTCTTCAGACAGCTAAATCTCCAGTTCTTCTTGTCCGATTTCATTAATTAATGGGTCGTTGAAAAGCTCTCTCCCTCTAAATGTGCACATAATTATGAAAGTTAAATTTTCCATAAGATTATTCGTGAAAAAATATGTTTTCCATAAAAAAATTATTGAAATTGCTACTTCCACATTCTTCTTTGGAGGCAAGTTTTTTGCCTTTATGGATATTTTTAAGGTACATTATTCATGTAACCCAAAGTAGTTATTTATAGGAAATTTTATTCTCTTTCAGAATATCACCTTCTGTTTTTGTAGGTTTCCTCAGCATTTAAAAGTTATGTGCAAAAAGTCTATGCAATCTCCGAATTTGTGGTGGTGAGAAAATACTGAGTTAGAGATTTTTTGCAAAACTTTGTACTACTAAATCTACAGTTCTATCAGATATATTTTAAAAATTAATGGGTCTTTTGATAGCTTTATCTCTATAGATTTGCAAATAATTATGATAATTAGATTTTATTTCAATATTTATGGTGAAAAAACATGTTTTCATAAGAAATACATTAACAGCTGATTGTATGATCTTTTTTCAAAACTCTTTCATTCATGAAAATAAAGCATACTCTCAGGTATTTTAGGGGAAACAAAGTATATATGTACTTTTGATCTAGACTGTTGTATTTAACCCTGATGGACTCTGATGCTAGTTATTTAACAAACACAGTTTTTTGCCAGTAATAATTTAACTGTATTTAATTCATTTTTCAAATCCAATTGCTAAAAAGCGGTTCGGGGGATTTGCTTAAAAATTTAATTGCATCTTTCTAGAGAGCTATTAAACGTTAGTACACAATTTGAAAGTGATTAGTGGACGCGTTTTTGAGTTATCGCACTATGTACACAAATACAAAGTGATGGACAACGAATACTTGACTCCGCTAATACATAAATTCACTCCTATTCATTCGTTCATCAATTAGTTGCCAGCTTCTGTACCTGTTTGTGAGACATGGTTAATCCTAGAGTTAAAAGTTAAAGCGTGTTTAAGGAGCATTTAAAATTAATGAGTTGCAAAAACACTTGTTGATTTTCGAGGTATTCTCATATTCAAAGTAGTCCCATAACGCAGTGTGAAAACTGAAATATTATTTTTAATTAGTGTAAACATAAGTTAATGGATTAGTGAACATATTTGTTCACCCTTAAGCTACATCTTTCATACTGTCATAGTATTTGAAATAGTAAACATCTTTTTAGGAAATTACATTCTAAAATAAAAAAAGAATTTGTTATTTCTTTGACCAGTGCCAATTAATTTTGAGCAATCGTAAACCTTCTATTGATCAGCTTTCAGTATACACCAAAATTGATGTTAGAACATACACAATATCTTTTACAGTTATTGGCCAATCCCACATTGAAATCCGTTGAAAGATTTTTGCATATGGTTTTGAAAGACAAAAGTAATATTTTCATTATTGTAAGTAGTCAATGGCCGTATTAGGCATTTGAAATATATTTCAGGTGTTGGGACAAAGGTGAAAGAGGCGTTTACCGGAATGGCAAAGTCTATTGGGGATTTCTTTAAAAAAATACCGAAACTTTTTCATCGACGACACAAAGAAGGGTCTGAGAAAGGTAAGTCACAATACCATTCAGAGCCATGCTTTCAGAGTGCCGATTTTGGAGCAAGTGTAAACTTTTTTGGCTCCAGAGTTAAGATCCTGCTGGCTGAGCAAGGTGTGGAACCCCTAACCAATTAGGATGGTAAATGGAACCAATGGTCAGTTTGCATCCTTGTGCCGACTTTCGGGCGTAGTGGGCTGTACAACTCACCCCTGGGAATCATACTATTACCGAAGCTATCTATTCCGGAGGGAGGAACCTGGTCTGATTCAACCATAAGATGATTTTACCTACCGACCCTGCCAGTCAGCCAGTATCCGAGGTGATTGCGAAGGAGACCCTCGCATTCGAGGAAAGGTCCAAGCTGTCCAAGGAAAGGTCCAATTCTTGGGTGGAGAATGTCCAAGGTTCCATGTCCCAAGTCTTGTTGCTGAGATACGAACACCTCGGTGTGAGTCTAGCCGTGAGAACCACGAGGGGAAAGAAAGCTTGGGAGCTGCGACTGTGGCTTAAGTGTAAGATCTCAAACCTCTCATGCGATAGCCGTTTGTGAAGACTAAATGATAGACCCTTAAACTCCTACGGTGGCTGAAACCTAGGAATAGGTTGCACAGATGATCTGAGATCGATAGGTTTCTTAGGGGTGTGTTACAAGTGGCGATATTCATTCAGTTGTTCTCAGCTTAAATAAACTCCAAAGTTTTCACTCCTTTTTTAAGTTTTTTTTTGCCGAAGTAAGAAGGGAGTGTAACGGGTCAAATATTTAATGGGGGGCGGAATAATTTCCTGATCATTGGCAAGAGGCTTAGCTGAAAAGGGGTAAAATATACCTGGTGTAGGCTAAACCAAGTTAAGCCCAAATCTGAGCCTATACAATATGACACATACGCCTAACAATGCTATTATAGGTTGACACTGGGCAGCTCATGAATACTGGCGATTACAGTGAGATATAACATACACCACACTAGGTGCACTGCTAACCACTGCTGAAAGCCCTTAAACCAATCTGGGCTAACCTTCTCACCAGTGTCATGTTCCATTTTTTTTAGAAGTGTTTGGCAAGCCCGTGCCGTATTTGGTACAAAGGGAGTTTACTGTGTCCCTTTTAAAGAGTTAATTATTTATGAAAAAGTGTTATGTAACTGAAAGGAACTTAATTATACAATAAAAAAATAATTTGCAGCAGGTGGGGAAAAGAAGAGCATGTTTGGTGGTATGTTCAAAAGAAAACCGAAAGGAGAAGCTGGCGATGGAACTCAGAAAAAAGATGAGGGAAAAGCCGGGACTGCCGACGGAACTCCGAAGAAAAGTAAAGTAAATTAAAAAATGTATTAGGTGCTAGCTGCTCCACACACGTTTTTAACCTTAAAGCTTAAAATTGCTGAGTGTCTTATTATGCTCTTCTTGAGTGAATATATTGTTTTGGCTCTTTACCTTTATCGCTTTGGGAATTTTAAATTAATTCTGAGCAATCGTAAAACTTCTATTGATCAAATTTCAAATTACAAAATAAAGATAGTCTCTCAATACAAATCCACTGATTTAATTTGAAATAACTTCTTATGAAATAAATGCAGGCACTTCCATTCATTACAATTATAATGTACTCTTACGACGAGAAATAATATCCTCTTTACAATTAGTGACCAACCATACCTCAGGGAGCGGCCTGGTGTAGGTGTAGAACGGCGGACTACGGTTCCCAGAGTCCCGGGTTCGAATTCTGCCAATCACCAATGACAAATTTGCTATGTGGTAATGTCGTAACCTTGAGGGTGCACAGTAAGCTAAACAAGCTAAAGTGCATGGATGGAAACTTATAAGTCTGAAAGAACCATACCTCAAAATCCATAAAAAATGTGTAAGTATGTTTTTGAAAGTGAAAAGAAATATTTTAGTTAAAGTAGTAAGTAATTATTGGCTTTATTAGGCATTTGAAGCATATTTCAGGTGCTGGGACAAAGGTGAAAGAGGCGTTTGCCGGGATGGCAAAGTCTATCGGGGATTTCTTCAAGAAACTGCCGAAGCTGTTTCATCGACGACACAAAGAAGGGACTGAGAATTGTAAGTCAAATAGCTAACTTTTTTATTATAAATCTAACAAAGAACTTCTTACGGGGCACTTACCTTAATTTTTATCGCTGCTTTTTGGAGTCACTTCGAAATTTAAAAATATGGCCACCATTTTCCATTATGGCGGGCAACTTTGGTTTTTCTTATGGAACACCCTATATTTTAGGGCGTTTTTTGATTCTACGTTTAATTTTAGGAACTTTTTATTCTTTATAATTTTTTCCTAAACCCAGTGGTTAAGGAGGTATGATATGAACAGTTAAAGTTAGATTTTCCCCATTTAAAATGCATTGGGAAACATTTGGTAGTCTGTACATCGAAAACGGTTGGGTTTAATAAAAGATACCAAAGAATAAAAGTGCCTAAAAATGTTAGTTTAGTTGAGGGTTAGTCATAAAATAATTTTTAGTCGAGATTTCATCGTGGGAATGTATTATTTTGAATATGATTTTACTCCATAAGGAATACACGGGATGGCACAGTTAAATGGACACAATGCATTTTAAAAGGGCAAAAAATCAAACTTTAACTGCTCATATCTCCTGAACAATTGAGTTTAGGAAGAAATGAGAAAGAATAAAAAGTTCCTAAAATTAATCGTAAAATCCAAAATCGCCCTAAAATATAGGGTGTTCCATAAGAAAAATCATAGTTGCCCGCCATATTGGAAAATGGCGGCCATATTTTTAAATTTCGAAGTGACTCCAAAAAGCTGCGTTAAAAATTAAGGGAAATGCCCCATAAGAAGTTATTTGTCAGATTTATAATAAAAAAGTTAGCTATTGGTTCACTTTAGGTGAGACACCCGGTATATATATGCTTTAATTCCTTTCTATGGAATTACGCCCTACCCAGATAAGTACATAAATCCAAGTCGATGAATTAAAGATGAGTTACGATGACTGCGGGCGATCTTGTAATCTTGATACTGACAGGCCGACATGTTCCTTGGACAGGACTGTTAATTAACAGCCCAGCAGTAAACTAAGGGACCTATAGTTTAACCTGAGACCTCAATCACAATTTTACCAATTAATTAAGATCTGGTCTGATTATGGTATTATCACTGACAATATTCCTTAGTAGACTGCTAGCCCAATGGACAGGAATAGACGCAAGGTTTTGACGTAGTTCTGACGGTGCTCAATATAAATAATGCCACCCGTAACCACACGTATTCAGCCAGTGTGTTGTTAAAATATTATTATACCGAGAACCTAAAATTTAAATGTACCATATCTAAGTTTATACCGCGGTTTTGGAAAATAAATCGCATATTCATCTTTTGTTTATAAGTAGAAATAATTGGGATAAGTCGAGCACATTATTTTTTGCGATAATGGTATTGTTTATTCTGTCTGATTCAACCATCGCTCACTGGCGACCAGCTGCACAGGTACTATATACCGACCTCAGTTTCCTAACACCTCTCTCCAGGTAGCTCTAGCGTCTTTGCTCACATGAATTACCATTAGGTTTTACATCTATTAACACGATAATCAATAATGTTATGGATAAACGAAGTATTATGGATAAAAAGTACATGCTGTTTCGGACGTTAATTCCCACCAGGCCATCACCCACAAACCATCACCATTACAGTTTAAATATTTTGGCCAATACACCAACATCATACCCTACCCTGAGTTAATGCAAATTTGCGGCGACTGGCTCGCTGGACGACATGCCGTTGTTATCATGTCTCAGCCACATCTCCCTGTCCCGCTTGCTTTTTACACACTGGTTCTCTTGCATCTTCTATAACTTGTATATTTTATCTATCGTAACTAATTATATATATATATATATATATATATATTAGGCTGTTGTGAGATAGTTTTGCTTGTGCATGTTATCAAGATTTTGAACTTTCGAATGGCCTGAATCCTCCACTGATTTATTGTTTATGATTATGATGTTGATTGTAATTAATGCTGCATTACAACTGAGCATGACCTGTTACTTAGCATTTTGTAATAAATAAATAAATCACAATCCGAGACCTCCAAGTAGCTGGATTACAGGAGACCCACCGTCCCACGTAACATGCACGTATGTGTTGAGCCGTTAAAACGTAATGTTTAATGCCACTGTTTATATTATCACAGAGTATTGTACCCCATTCTCCCTATCAGTACACCCGATGTACCGAGCTTAGTACTCTAGTTAATTTTCCCCCCCATTTTACCATATGCCTAGTCTTTATCTTTTTTGGTATTATGAAACATACTAGTAGTTGCCCGTGGCTTCGCTCACGCTAAAAATTACAGCTGATCTTACTTATACTCTTTGAACTGTCAAATTTTAGTATTCACAGTTGTTTACAATTCAGTATTTGAATGTTTACATCTTTATAAAATGTAGACATTGAAGCTAAAGACGTTTATGTGGCGTAGCCCGAGGGGATTTTAGGGAAGTGAATAGGCCTATGTCCTTCTCTGATATAGAGGTTCTAATCCTCCAAAATTTCAGCTCAGTTGGTCCAGTATTTTTCACGAGGTTGAAAGACAGATATTCACACAATCATCCATATTTCACATTTATATTAGTAAGATGACTGGGCATATCTAGCATTAATTTTGTTTGTTTACATTTTTCTTTTTTATTTGGTGGTTTATTTCGCTACACTCTAGTCCCATTTTGAAATTGAAAATCTTTTTAATTTACTTTATTTATGTACATTAATTAGATCATGGATATGACCTACTTAGTTAGTGAACCATAAATTGGCCTACCTGCTTTCCAGTTTGTGAAGGATATTATCGGATCCATTTTTGGTAGTTGTGCAGATATCGAGGCGAGAATTGCTCATATAAGAGCATGAAATACGATCAATGTTAGCTTGTATGCTTGTATGGCTCAGTTATTACAAAATCGGCTCCGAGGATTTTCTTTAAATACTGGATTTACTTTTTAGCGAATTTCCCATATAGGGAAGAAGCTATTACCGTAGGTCTCATGGTAAGACCTAAGCCCGAGACCATGATAACTTTTCGTTTTAGGGCCACCAGAAGCAAAAAACACCATTCGTTCGAATTTTTATCTATCTATCTATCTATATATATATATATATATATATAAATATATATATGTGTCTGTCAGCACGATAGCGGCCGTAAATATGGTCCGATCTTAATGAAATTTGGTACAGACATGTAAAGTGGTAATCGAATGGACGAGTTCGTGAACCAGCCCGATCGGACCACCGGAAGGGGGGGTAAAGGGGGATAAACACCCCCAAAAATGGGTTTTTTGAGTTTTTTACATATAAAAATAAAATTTATCAAATCTTTGTTGGCACCATTGAATTCAGCTCAAAAAAACAAACAGTTTAGTGTTTTGAATCATTGCTCTATGTCCATTGGTTACCGAGATATTGAAAGTGGTAAACACAGTACGTTGTCCCTATGTTAACCTAATGGGGAATAAGTAAAATTCTATATCTCGCTTATTTCTCAACATATCTGGATAAAACTTGGTTTGTGGCTTCATCTAGATGTGATCTAATGTATTTTAGTCTAAAATCCCCGAAATTTCAGTTTTTGTGGCAGCAAACCTGCATAATCATTCCCCATGTTATCCTTATGGGAAATAAAAAGATTCTATATCATACTTATTTTTTAACATTTCTTGACAAAACTTGGTATATGGCTTCTTCTAGTTAAGATCTACTAAATAATGAATTAAAACCAACCAGTTTTAACATACCTGTTGCAGCAAACCTGCATAATCATTCCCCATGTTATTCTTATGGAGATTACAAAACATGTAAAATCTCGCTAAGTTGGATTGAAATACCGTTTGTTGTGTTGCATCTGAAATTCGCTGAGTATGCAGGTCTGCTGCAACGGGGGTATTTTGTATTTGCATTACTTTGCCTGGCAAAATCTTATAAATGTATTTTAAAATATAAAATCCTTCATTAGCCTTATGGGTTGGCATTTTGTCAATGAAATAAACGACGAAAACAAAAATAAACAAATGAGTCATAACAGCTGTTTACAAACTATCAGATCAGATGACAACCGTCTAGCCTGAGAAATTAATTTTCAGCGTAAGGATAAAGATTGCATGCAGTATTTTAAAATGTGTGTAAATGTGTATAAATATAATGACTCTGAAATATTTTTTATACTTATTGGATGAATAACAATTCATCAAGCAAGCCTCGGGTTACTAGTTACTTTGCCTAAAATATTTAAATTATTCAAGGTCATGTGACATAACATTGCGGACTAATAAACAGAGTGACTTATTAAAAACGATAACTGATAATAATCAAATAAGAATAACATTAACAACGATCAGCTGTGAGAACTTCTAAGAATTAATCATGCAACAATCAGCTGATCGCTGGTGCATGCATTGTTGCAGCTACCATAATGCAGGCGAAAATAGCCGAACTAAACAAAGTGGATATCTTTTCATTACTTATTAAGTTAGTAAAATAAATGTTTATGGTCATGATATTTATCATTGGAGGTGAGGGAAAAATGTTTTGTGTATTTCGAGAGTATAACACATTATCGACCCTCGTGCAAGTTGGCTTCACTCTGAGGCGATGTACTTTACTCACTCAACACACGAATAACTATTACTTTACTTTACATTACAGCCATTTACTCATTGAGTTTGTACAGTGAATTCCCTCCCCCAACAAATGTTATCCAATCAACAAAGGGAGAATCATGCGATTTTATTTCCTACGTCTATTTATTGGTTCTTTCCATGTTTTAGGTAGTTTAGTTGACACACTCGGTGAATGAAGTAGAAATGTGTTTCTAATTAAAAGTATACTAATGAGTAATTTTATTTATCAGCTGGGAAGAAGAAGAAGAACCCGTTCAGTGGTTTGTTCGGCAAGAAAAATAGCGGCGAGGGCAACGCCGGCGGCGGCGGCGGGGCAGCGCCTGATGGTGGGAAAGGTAGAGACAATTTTTAAAGGTAAAAGAATCGGTACGACCTCCATATTTGATCTTCTGACGTTCGTTCCCATCACAAACGTTTTAATTTTATTTCAACATCCGGTCTTTAAGAAAACAAGTACCTGGTGGACCGAGCCTTGCTCGCTGTTATTTAATGTTTACCAGTTCATCCAATTGCTATAAAATATTCCAATGTCATAACATTGATAAATGAGACCCTTTTTATGCTCCATTTACTCTTCATTCCACTCGCTGTGTTTTTTCTTGATGACAGTAGATTCCAAACAGCTGTTGTGATTACTTCATTTATTTACACTTTCCTTGTTTATTTCGTTGCTATCATGGCAACTCATAAGGCCAATGTTAAAATTTCACAACTTTAAAATTCGTTTTATCACGTTATTAGATTTTCTACGGCCAAGTAATCTGCATAGAACACGTTTTTGAGTCATAAATTCTTTATCTCCAGACTTTGAAGGAAATCCTCGGAGCCGTTTTTGAGATAATTGTGCAAGCAAGCAAGCAGGCAAACAAACAAACACGCTGGTAAAATTGCTCATATACGAGTATAGGATATCAAATGTCAACAGAAAGTCGATCTTCGATGTAAATAGTTTATTTGTTAAAATTCAATATACGACTCCGCATTTTTTTTATTCTATGAAAGTATATATGGTTATTGGTTATCGATAGTACCCCAGTTCAAGATGGCAGATGATGGGTAACAAGGTTTATCTTAGTAAAGTTTTGGTTTAGTTTTTGGTTAGGTGTACTATGTTTAGTTTTGTTTCATTACATTCTATTAAATTACGGAATGTTTACTGTTCCTGCAATAGTCTAATAATGAACTTGATCTTGATTTCGGATATTAGTGGTTATCGAAATGGTTCTATTTCACTACTTACGTTTATCGGAATAAAATATCGAATAAGTCGACCAAACATATGTTGTTATCGGATGACTACAACGGGTCGGCTTTGTATCTTCCTTACCCTACGGCACAATTCTATTTCTCCCCTCTCAACACCGTTGAGAAATTCAGTACTAAAGCTGACCCTCGGTGAGGTTAGAACGGCTGATCGTGTATATGAAAGATGTACCAAAGATATGAAAATCAGATATGAAATTCGATTATCCTTTGTAACTTGTTATGCACTCGTGACTGACTAGTGTTATTTGATTGGAGACTCTCCGAAATAAATTATTTTCCAGAAAGGACAGATTTACACAGGTTAAGTTGGAGGGCGAGTTAGACGGGCGAGTAGGTTATTTGTATCCCTCGCTCACCAAATCGACCAGCGCAAATCCGCCCGTAGATTTTGTCGATTTTCGTATGAGCTGCCAGTTTCAATTGCGGTCCAATTTTTACAGGATTGATATAAGGTTTTAATGATTACAGTTTATTTCATAGCCAAGGCTGGAAAGTGAGAAATTAAATATTAAAATAAACTTCTGTGTTACTGATTCAATAAATAAATAAATATTTTGGTATGTTGTTATTTACTGGTAGCTTTTGTGTTGGAAGATAGTTTGCTTATTATGTAGAGGTTTGCCCTTGTAGTTTTAATCTTTGGATAATGCCTTTGGATAGGCTAAGTCTTATTTTGATGTATTCCAATATACCTATCCTTAAATGAATACTCAAAATTAATCATAAAGGAACGTAAAGAACATTTATTGATTTAGTTACAATATCAAATAATTTTGCAAGGGGTACATTACAGTTTACAAACATGGGGCTCTGGTATTAGGCTTAAGGCCAAAGTTCAGTTTTTTGATTAATTATAAATTTAAAATAGTGCTCCGACAGTTCAGTGGTAGTAGCATATCACTCTCTCAAAGGTGGTTCCATGCCGGCTGACAATTTCCGTATTGTTTAAATAAATACAATGGTAATCAAAGTCCAATATCATAAATTTAGATAATTGTAACAATAGTATAGCCAATTGAGCTTCAGTTCCATGATGGCCGAAATGAAATAGTTTATCTTGGTCTTGAGTAAAATTTATAGTGTTAATAATTCAAAATGCAATAAATCAATGAGTCAATAAAGTTCTTGGAAATCTTCTTCTAATAATTATTACTACACTTGACAGTCGATAAAATATAGTTGTTCGGGTCTTACCAAATCAGCATGCAATATTTATTCGCCAGGGACGTAATAAAATAATAATCTTGATGTTAAATTTGACAAAAAGGAATGTAGTCGAGGAAAAATATGCAAAAAAACACCTAACCCTGAAGAAATTCCCATAAGGGAGATTTTTGCGTTTTTCTGTCATATTTTATGTGCTGATTAACATACTAAAAGTTTACCAAAGTTTGACCACCGGAAGTGCCTCATTGTCAAGATGGCGTCCAAGAAGGTGACAATAGCATTAAATATATAGGAAACAAATGCCATAGGTGATGTATAAACGAATCTGGTGTCATAATACCACTGCCGATAATTGAAGGGAGGTATGAACTTCAGTTTTTGTAGGTTAAAAAATCGGCCGCCATCTTATGGATCCGCCATATTGGATGAAGTAATTATTTTCAAATGTAAACATAGTGTTGTGACACATCATTTTGAACTAGATTTTCACGCTGTTTTCAATGCCGAAATCCGTTTTTGAAAACCTTGACTCGTTTTCAAGATACACCCAAACAAAGATTATTCCCTATATAATCCTTATGGACGTTTCGAGCTTGGAATATTTTTTGGGATTTTTTTGGACTATTTTACTTATAGCTCCGCATGTAATCAAAATACGTTGTTCGTTGTAGTCTTAAAATATTCGGTAGTATTTTGCCTTCCACATAAGCAACTTGTCAATTGATTCAGATTCATTAGGGATGAGCTATGATACCTTTATTAACCATAAGATGAGATTTTTCTAAAATGATACTGTCAATAAAGGATTATAACTCAGGTTAGACCTGTCCGATTTTCATGATCAATAGTTCAGATGAAAGCCAATCAATCACCAATTCATTTAAGACCTTAAAAAGGATTGTATCTCTTTATGAACTTGAGATATGAATCTTTACCTAAGGACCAAACCCTAAAATAATAAAAATTTAATTTGAATAAAGGATTATTACTCTTCTTAGAATTGTCTGATTTTCAAGATCAATAACTCAAAAGAAAGCCCATAGTTTACTATTTAATGTAAGACTTTAATGAATATTATGTCTCACTTAGAGCATGAGATATATGTCTTCTACTGAAGATTGAATGCTAAAAATGTTAAATTTTATGTTAAATAAAATAACATATCTCGGCTTACAATTTCCTATTTCATGATCAATAGCTCAAATAAAAGCTAATATTTTACTGATCATTTTAAGACCAGAAAGAAGTTTATATCCTATTTAGAATCTGAGATATACAATTTTTACTGAATATTGAATTTAGAAAAATCACATTTTATGGTTAATAAAGGTATCATAACTCATCTCTAATGAATCTGAATCAATTGATAAGTTGCTTATATTGAAGCCAAAATCCTACCGAATATTTTAAGACTAGAACGAACAACGTACTTTGATTACATCCGGAGCTATAAGGAAAATAGTCCAAAGAAATCCCAAAAAATATTCCAAGCTCGAAACGTCCATAAGGATTATATAGGGAATAATCTTTGTTTGGGTATATCTTGAAAACGAGTCAAGATTTTTAAAAACGGATTTCGGCATTGTAAACAGCATGAAAATCTAGTTCTAAATGATGTGTCTCAACACTATGTTTACATTTGAAAATAATTACTTCATCCAATATGGCGGATCCAAGATGGCGGCCAATTTTTTTAACCTACGAAAACTGAAGTTCATACCTCCCTTCAATTATCGGCAGTGGTATTATGACACCAGATTCATGAACTTACTCTGTGGTGGCAGGAGCTTAACCATACCTGAGAAGGAGCTATTACTATATTTCACATTTGATATATTATTAAGTGAATTTCTACAAGGTTTAATGCTGCTCAAAGCTAATTACTACCTATAAAGTTTAATATGGCACCAAAATCAGACCCAAAATGTAGTGTATGTGACAAGGAGCTTCCCTCCTCTGGGGACCATGTAGTGTGCTCTATATGTTCTGGAGGTTATCATTATGGATCATGTTCTATCGCCCGTCAGACTTGGATGAATAAGAGCGGGGCATTGCGCAGCAAATGGTCCTGTACGGAGTGTAGGGGAGGAAAGAATCGCAAGGAAAATGAAGATAGTGAAGAAAACATAACCTCAAAGGAAGTATGTGCCTCAAACTCTGATAATACTGCCTTACTCATGGATATGTCGAAAAAAATGGACATTCTACTAGAAATGAAGACAAAAGTGGACAATATTGAACAATCTGTGTCTTTTCTGTCAAAGAAATATGATGACATATATGAGGATCTGTTGGCGGTGAAAGACGAGAACAGCAAACTGAAGAAAGAGGTTACACAGTTAGCGAAACGTGAGATGGAGATTCTGACGGAGTGTAAAGAGGTGGAAATGAGACTTACAGAACTAGACCAATATGGAAGACGCCTAAATCTTGAGATACATGGGGTTTGCCTCGAAGGTAATCCAGAAGACGAAGATTTGGAAGGGGTGCTTAAATCTATTGCCTCTAAAATTGGTGTGAGCTACAACGTAAATGATATACACAGAGCCCATAGACTTCAATCACGTAGTGATGGGAGGCCTCCGACAATCATTGTGCAATTTTTCTCGGTTATGGTAAGGAACCTATGTGTGTCGGCGGGAAAGAAAGCCAAGCTTCAGGGAGTCTACTTCAATGAAAATCTCTGCCCCTACAATAGAACTCTTCTTAAAGACACAAAACTAAGAGCTAAGTCACTTAACTACTCTTATGTTTGGTGGCAGGGAGGTAAAATTATGGTGCGTAAAATTGAGGGGGATAAGAAAATCTTTGTTATCAAATCACATGATGACTTAAAAAAGCTGAGCACATAGGTTACTAAAATCAAGCAAGTTAAGTAGTAGGCCTTAACAGTAAGTATAATTCATGACCTTATATATAGTATATCTGTATTATTTCTCATATGCTGTTGCTAGTATAGGTTTAGTTGAAATAATCTCAATTTACCATCTTAAGCTTGCACTTAGTGCAAGTTTTGTTAGGTTTTCAGAGTTTGAGCAATCTTGTTATCCCTTTTCAGTTTACTATATATTTTGCAATAATGTTACAGTAAGAACCTGGCCCATGCGCTATTTGGTTCGTTTACAATATTTTGGGCTCTGCGGTTTAGTATTGTATGATGTATTTTCGGAGTTACGATTGATTTTTCATGTTAAGCGTGTTCTCCCCCTGAAAGATGTTATGAGTTATGACCTGTTAAAACTTGATAGGCCTAGTGTTTACTGGTTGATTTTATATGTCGCCAAATTATCATGGTTTTTTCAGGCAATAGGCCTAGCATCATATCTTTGGTTTTGCTTGTATGAATTAGCATATAGGGTTTATAAATGTTTTTCTCTTTCTCTTTATAGTACTGGTAGAAGCCTTGGTTTTTTTTCTGTAAGCATAAATGGATAAAGCGATTGAGCTAGAACAAATACACTTTTATGATGAAATGGATTGTGATACATGGATCACGCTATATGAGAATAACAAAAGTTACTGTAGCTGTAGTATAATTTATTTAAATATTAGGTCTATTCGCAAGCACTGGGATAGTTTTACTGTGTTATTAAAACAATATTCTTGTGAATTTGATATTATAGTTCTGGCAGAAGTAGCCTGCCTGGAATATGATCTGGGATTATTTGATCTTGACGGTTATAGTAAAATTGCCAAGGTAAGAACCAATAAAGGGGGAGGAGGCATAATGCTATTTTATAATCACACAAAGTTACACTTTATTGAACATGATTTAAAAAACAATTACAACTCACAAGAATATCTCACTGGAGAGCTCAGATATAGGTACCCTGGGTCACATATTGATATAAGCCTAGGAATAATAGCAGCCTATAGACCTCCATCATCATCAACACATATCTCAGTTCCAATTGCTACTGAGGATTTAAAACAGATCATTCGTGAAATGAGTTGCTATGAAAATTTAATTCTCATTGGAGATATGAATGTTAATTTAGAGGATTATGGGAATATTAATGTTAGCAATTATGAAGCCATGTTGGCGGAGGAAGGTATGGACCGAGGTATATGGAGCTATACTAGGGAGGAAATAAGGATGGGAGCACTGACTAGAACATGCATTGATCATATTTACATCAGGGTAGGTTCCAACGTTCAATCATTGGAAACAGGTATAATTAAAGTTAAAATTTCTGATCACTATCCAATAGTAGGGATTTTAGTCTTTAATGTGAGAAGTGGAGGATCAGACTCTGACCCTAACATGAAAGTGCTTAACTTAGGCTCAAAACCGAGAACTAACGGTTATCGCCTTCGTCAACTGTTACTGAATACAGACTGGAGAATTTCTCTACCTGATAGGCCTACTCCCAATACAAATGTAGCATTCTCGATATTGTTGCAAAAATTCAGTATTGCTCGTGATAATGCACAGGAAATAAGCCCCTCAAGCCAGTGTAAGAACTTAAATTTTAGGCCTAAACATAAATTTAGGAAGGGAGCTGGCTGGATCACATATGAAATAGTTGAGTTAACAAAAGAAAGAGATAGATTATTTAAAAGATGGAAAAAATCACCCCGAAACCAGAACTACAGAAATGCATATAAAAGAATAAGAAACACAGTAAACAACATGATTAGAAATAGGAAAAACTATTACTATACACAGCTGATAGAGAAAAATAGCAAAAATACAAGAAATCTATGGCAGAATGTGAATAACATTGTGGGTAGAGGAAGGAAAAGTGATATCGACAGCCAGATTATCAAGGCAATGAGTGGTAAAATGAACATGCTGGATATCGCAAACGGTTTTGCTAATTATTTTATAGAAGGAGTGGCGGAATTAAAGCATACGTGTCAGTTCCTTGATAGGCATATACAACCTTTAGTAGAGCCAAGCCATAAGACTGCAGGAGAAATAAGTAATTTTTATATACCAAAAGCCACAAAACTCTCTGTGGAAAATATAATAAGTAAACTGAATGCAGAAAAGGCACCTGGTATTGACAATATTACGATGAGAGATATAAAAATGATTACAGGGAAAATTTCAGGTACTTTAGCTGAACTCATCAATAATTCATTGCGAGAGGGGTGTTTCCCAGATGTGCTGAAGTGTGCAGTAATAAGACCAATTTATAAAAACAAAGATAGGAAAAAATTTTGTAACTGTAGACCAATTGCAATACTGTCCTCAATAGAAAAGATTTTAGAAAAATATGTTAATACTTTCCTGAATAAATATCTTGTAGAAAATAATATACTCAGTCCACATCAATTTGGTTTTCAACAAAATAAAAGTACTGAAATGGCCTTAGAAAAATTTGCAAAAAACACTAATGAATACCTGAACAGTAGATGTCATGTTCTTGCTCTGTTTATAGACTTTTCGAAAGCGTTTGATACGATAAGCCACAAAGAGATAATTAAAGCTTTAGAAGTAATAGGTGTAAAAGGTGTATACCTAAATTGGTTTGAGTCATACCTAAAAAATCGTAAGTTTGTAGTGAGGGTCCATAATACTACAAGTGATGAGAAATTTACTGATGTTGGAGTACCGCAAGGGTCGCAGTTGGGACCCTCTCTGTTTAATATATATATTAATGAGGTATTTCAAAGGTTCCGTTTCAGTAATATATATGCCTATGCAGATGATATTCTTTTAACAGTAGGTCATATTAATCTCAGACAAGCGAACAGTAGACTGCAACATGATTTTACAGAGCTTTGTAAGTTTGCTCATGATAAAGGACTTGTGTTAAATGCACAAAAAACTGTATTAATGCATATCACTCCTAAAAACATGAAAAAACAGACAGGAGTGACATCCTTATTAAGATGCATGACTGTTTATGTCTACACACCGCAGGTCAGAACGATTGCAACTGTGTTGAGATTAAGTTGGTAGAAAAATCAAAGTATCTAGGGATCACAGTAGATAGTAGGGGTGTGAACACGTCTTCCAGTTGCAGCGAAGACTTTATCCCTTGGTAAGTCTGTGTTATAGTATTTCAAGCTTCCCAAGAAAGATCAAACAGTTAATTTACAGCTCATTGATAGAGTCTCTGATCAGGTATGGAGTTGGAGTATGGGGTAATGCTGCTCATTGTTATATGGAGAGGATAGTAAGGTTGCAGAGGAAGTGTATTAAGATTCTTGGATTAGGACCAATAGGATCTGAAGGAGAGGCTGAGTGGGGAGCAGATGGGAAAATTGGGTATTGCTTTATAAACACTAGACTTTTAACACCTGTTGGAATGTATGCTCTGAAGGTTATTACGACTTATAGGGATGCAAGAGGGCTGAGAGTGGCAGTCGACAGCATAATAAGTAGGCAAAGGCATAGGAGAAATGGAGGGCAAAGTAGGCCTAGATATTTGGTACCAATAATGAATACTAAGTATGGTGAAAGGCTACCAGAGTATACTGTTCCTTATCTATATAATCAGCTGCCTGACCACCTAACTGACTATCATAAGAGTAACAGACTATTTAAAGAAGCTATCTCCAGCTGGTTGTGCAATTAAGGAAAGTAGTGTGTTGTATCATAACTTAGGCTTTGTCTGTAACCCAGGTTCCCTTTTGTTTGACAATCCAAGCACAACATTCCCACTCATAATACTCTTCAAGCATGTCACAATTTCACTTCATCTGGAACACCTGAAATCTTCTCACTTTTACACTTTCAATAAAGTTTAACACTTCAGTCCTCACTATCCCACAACTCAGTAATAGCACTATGCCGGCACCCATTAACCTGCAGATCCACTAGTACATATTCTTGCGCCACTCAATATTTTTTCAACATTATTTTTCAATCCTAAATATCAAATATTATAAAGTTCCTCCTTTTGAAATCACCTTATCACCCTAATTCTTAATTTTTGAGGAAAAATTTTCCATTTCATTTTCATGTCTATTCCAGAAAGTAATTATTAATTCAATGACGTAAATGGATTGAATTCCAATTTAAAGCATAGAGTACATGTTTTCCTGACAGCCCAAAGAGTAATTTCTGAGTACTTTAGTATAGATAGATATATATTATGTACGGTATGTGTTTATTATGTTTGTGTACGTACCTGCACTAGTGTTTTTAGCAGAAATAATAAAGTCATTGATTGGATCACCTGCCACTACATAAGAGCAACCTTTATAATTAATTTCTTATTGTTTGTTTTTTTTTCTTTGGCTACGGGCTCTGCCGACAAGTGCTGTGTCACTTGGCTGAGCTATTGTATGGAAAATTCTTTGATAATAAATGGTTTCAATGGTTTCAATGGTTTATACATCACCTATGGCATTTGTTTCCTATATCTTTAATGCTATTGTCACCTTCTTGGACGCCATCTTGAAAATGAGGCACTTCCGGTGGTCAAACTTTGGTAAATTTTTAGTATGTTAATCAGCACATAAAATATGACAGAAAAATGCAAAAATCTCCCTTATAGCAAATTTTTCAGGGTAAAACCCTACTTTTCCTCGATTAATGACTCTATGATGTAGTCTGGCAGTTGCCCCTATCTTTAAGTACTAGCTCAGCAAATTGCTAGTCCCCTGACTGGGGAATATAATTATAGGAACTGTGTCCTTTTAAAAGAAGTTAACACCATCCTCCTTCTCCAGCGGTTAAGGCTAGAGCTCGAGCCCTTTCTCATCTCACCTGGTAATCATCATTGTTAGCATTGTACACACATTGGGGTTTACAGATCTTGAAGCACATTGTTAATCTTGTCACCACAACACTTAATTTAGATTGGTCATGAAGCTTAATTTAGAGTAAATAATTTTTAGTACCTTTGGTTGTAATTTTCATCACACATATATATGTAATTATGGTAATCAACTTAATTAATTATTTGGCATAGTAAATAGAGTGAAATGGTTAAAAATGGAATTCGTAGCAACAATAATTACAAAAAAGGTTTTTTTAAATAAAATGAACTACTTAAAACTAAACTATGGGTTGTTTTATGAGGAGTGAATATATAGGCACAAATTATTACATATTACACAAGCACATAAACCATCAGACATATGATTATATTCAAACTTACTGTCAGGGCAATATTGTACTAAGGGCACATACATCTTTAAATATTTATTAGGGCATTTATTTATAAGCATTTATTTTTTATTAAAAGGGCAAATATTTTTCATTAAAAGAGCATAAGACACATATTAATTACAAAAAAGGTATTTATGAATGATGATGATATCATTAAATATTTCAATATTCCGGTCTTTTTTTAAGTCCAAGATTTATCGAACGATTCGCACGGTCGAGAATACACAAAAAACTTTTCCTACAATTGCATGGAAATAATGATCACACATTGCACATCTGTAAACAGTACGCAAAACAGTTCATTTCCGCTTTCATTTCATTCCCGCTAGCTAAATCGGGGTTGCTTATTAGGTTAAGGTGGCACACAAGAGAGATAACTATGACGTCAAACACCAAATTCCAGTTTCTATTGGTCAGAAATCCCATGACACACACTCACCGTATTCTAAATTTTAGTTGCCTTGTTCTAAGTCAGCTTATTTCACAGTTTGCGTTCCTATACACTAACTTCCGGTTCGTTCCAATAAAATAATCAAACATAACCTCAATGATACAGGTTAGTTAATAAGTTAAACTGTTTAAATAATGGTGGTAGGAAAAATATTGTCAGCTAACGCTTCGTGCGGCCATCTTCAATCCTCGAGCGGCAATGACGTAAATACCTATTCTCTCTTTGGAATACTAAGTTGAAACCGGCTCTATTAGTTTATTTTTTATATCAGAAAAAGTTATAAATGTAGGAAACGCTACTTTTCCATATAAACATTATTTTTATGTAGTAAAAAATGTAAAGATGGATTTTCGAGGGTGATAAACACATGGCGAAAACACGTCATTCCATAGTAGTTTAGTGAAAATTAAAAACAAACTACTAAGGTTTTTATTATTTATTTGCAGAAACTGGAACCCCTCGACCTAGTGATGGTAAGAGCTCGATGGATCGTTTCTTCAAAGAAGAACCGAAACCTCGTGAGGGCAAGAGCTCGTGGGATCGTTTGTTCGATAAAAAACCGAAAGATAAAGCCAGTCCTGACGGTGAAACTCCAAAAAAAGGTAAAAGAAATGTTACACTTTAATTTGATACCAATTTACCAAAAACCCGGGCGGGATTCGGGTTTTGCTATTATGAACTTTTTTCTAGTCCCGTGAGTTGGGGGGCTTCAATACAGGGCGAACCTTAAGTAAAGTGCCAAACTCCGGGAATAGTTATATGGGTGAAAGTAAAGAGAAAATAAAGAATAAATTTTTTTCCAAAAACCCTTTGTTTACCAAATATTCGCCATTTAGTATTTTTTACAAAATCTTTTTTATCTCCCAAGTTTTTGGATCGATTTTTTTGAAACTCGGTATGCACCTGTATCTAGTCAAGGTTAGTATATGAAAAAATAATTACCATGATCGAATCGTAAATTTCAAAATTGATAATTCAAATGATAATTTAAAACAAAGGCATTAAATCAATTGAGTAAATCGACCGGCGATTCTCGTTTTTCCAGACCGTACCCCTTGTCCCTGACCGTATCTTTCACGATTTGGGTTATAAAAATACAAAAATTGATATATCATCATATAAAACTATAATCACACACAAAAAATACGCCCCTATGAGGACATAAAGATTTTTCGTATATCAGGAACGATTGTTTGGAGCTAGACAAACTTTAAGAGATTTATTAGCTTTTTTATTTTTTTTTTAGTTTTTCCAACTTTTTTAGAAATACCAAATTAACTGAAGGCTTAATGAGCTGTTTATTGCAATATTGCCCTAAAACTATATATTTACAGCAAAACATATTTATCAAATCACATTTAATATTTTTATCTTCATTTTTACGTAGGTTACGGTCAGTGACAAAAATTCGTGTTCTTTCATGAAAGATGCTGTATCATTATCCTATACACACAAGATTTTGCGTTACCTTGGCTAATCCATGAATCGTAAAATGTCATTCGATAAAAAAATCAAAAACGTTTTGAAAAAAGGAAAAAAATCGCAAATGTTTTTCCTAAAAGGGCAAAATAAAAATTTTCACTCCATTTTGTATTTTTTTACAAAATATTTTTTACATCTGAAGTTTTTGTATCGATTTTTTAAAACTCGGTATCCTGTATCTACCTGTATCTAGTCAAGGTTAGTTTTGTATAAAAATAGCATGATCGAATTGTAAATTTCAAAATAGTGGCCGTTTAAAATCTTTAAACCAAAATACCGAAAATACGGTACATTTTACAAAAAAATACTCGTATAAAGAATGACAAATTTTTATAAATTTTAAATCATGTAAATCGGTTAACAAACAGCTGAGTTATAGTCGAATTTATCTAACATGGCAGCATAATTTATCTACTTCAGTACATGGCTTAGCGCAACAATGAAATATTTTGCTCCAAAATATGCTGACTCGTAAGCTAAATTCGACTATAATTCAGCTGTTTACAAACTGATTCTCATAAATTTGGTGTCGTTAGATTGGAAATAAATTTACTAAAAATTTTTATTTTGGTATCCTTTTGTAAAATGTAGCGTTTTTTTCGGTATTTCAATCTAAAGATTTTAAACGGCCGCCATTTTTAAATTTACAATTCGAGCGTGCAGATTATTTTTTCATAAACTAACCTTGACTAGATACAGGTAAATACAGAGATTCAAAATAATCTACTAAATATCTTGGAGATTAAAACTATTTTGTAAAAAATATAAAGTGGAGGATCTTTGGTTATTGCGTTAAAAAAATTAATTATTTTCTCTTTATTGTGACCCATAAAACCTATTCCTGGAGTTTGGAACTTTACTTATGGGACACCCTGTGTATAATGAAATACGACTAATATTAATTATCTTTTTCCATTTCGATTTATATTGTAGGCCCACCTTGTAAATATTTTGTTAACGCTCGACATAAACTTTGTTTTCACAGTAAAATTCAATCCTTTAGTTATCCTTAGGTAATCAAATTGATATACTCGACCTAAACTTTAGAAGGCAGTTATTCTCGTTCTAGTATGATGATATAATCATAGTTACATGTGGTCTATGATAAATAAATACAGCGAATGCTGTCGCATTTAGTGAACTATTGTTTTATTGATTTTACTTTTATGATACATATCAATCATTTATCCATATTTTAGTACATTTTTCTCGGTCTGTCACTTTACGGGATTCCATTCAAAAATACATATCCCCCCCACCTGCTATGTTTAGACGCTTTTTACTCATTGTGAATGAGGAAAATTACATTTTCCTCCACCTACTATCCTAACTCGTATTTTAGTCCCTGGAATAGAATACTAAAGTACTAGTTTATACTCCATTGGATTTACTTACTTACTTTTTCTCCCGCGGGACTAAAAGTAATCTCATAAGAAATACATGGGGAGAAATCCGGCAACGCCGCGATGGACAGTGAGAAAATGTGTCAACACTGTCGGTTTAAATTTGCTTACTCTAAATTTAATTCAAGAACTCCTGTGTTTCAACCTAAGAAAACAAAACCGTATGCATTTAGTAGCTAGGTAATAATTGTTTGCATGAATTAAGTTGGCAACACTGAATAAAAAACACCTGATTTAGAGCTAGTCCTTACCAATATGCCGAACAGCCGAACGTTCTAGAAACATGATTGTTTCTTACCTACAGATTTTGGGAGGTATTTAAAAAACTATACTTTAGAAAAATATAGTGTAAAAAATAGTGTGAAAGTGTGAATAAATGGTTGTTTAAATTGCTCAAGTACCTTATGTTAGAGACTGGTTTAAAGGAGAAAAATATATATGAAGGTAACGTTAAATTGTCGCAATTATTGTTAATGGTGTAGGCGGAGGAAATATTTTGTGTACATCACGGGTCTAAAGTGATTTTTCTCCCTTGGGAAAATTTGCACTTTAGTTCCTAGATGCACAAATAACGATTTGGCTCTCAGTGGGAGTAAAGTCATTACTTTGTCTCCTGGTAGGAGACAAAGTAAACAAATAACATTAATTGAAAACATCAATTATAAAATCGATCGCTCTAAAATTTCTAAGCAGACCTGCAAATATGTAGAAGCTTATCGGATGTTAACCGCTAACAGCTGATTACAGGGGCAGGAATAATCCTATCGTAATAGCATTGACGACAACCAGCTGATTATTGAACGTGCAAGAATGGTGCAAAATCAGCTGATCGCTGGTTCATGAATGGTTGCAGCAACCCAAATTACACGTGCCAATAGCAGAACAAATCAAAATAAATTTGGTTCGCTGAAGTGTATGATGAATAAATTTATGTTTTTTTCTTGGGGATTTATTTATTATTTCAGATGGAGGAAAAATATTGTGTGCTTTTCGAGAGTAAAGTACACGTCTCCCTCTTGAAAATTGTCGCCCTCGGCAAGCTTCGAGTGCCAACATTTTCCCCCTTGAGACAATGTTGTATACTGTATAACATTCTCTTAGTACATAAATAACTATTTTTGCTTTACGATAGGCTATATGTTTTTTTAGATTAATCTTGTTTGACCGTATTTATGCCCTTGACAGGGAGTTTGAAAGGGGAACCCAAGAATCAAGGAGACCCTCAAGCTAAAAAGGACTCCAAGTAGTAACCCAAGGTTCCAGGAGATTGGAAGAAGAAAGCCAGGGAGGAGTGCGTTTTGATAACTTGAAAAGAAGTGAAAGTGGGTCAGAGTCTTAGTTTAGTTGTCTGATTATTTTTTATAAAATAAAAATAAAAAACTGATAAAAGGATATTTTTTCAGTCTGTCTAAATAAAACTTCTGTTCGTCGTATAAAGATGTTTAGTGTAAGAACGAAAATATTTTAGACGAATGACAAGTTTGTGTGTTCATATGTGGCACACGGCCGTCCCTTAAAACCCACAATTCGGATAAGTTATAGTTTAAAGGGGATAAGCTGGGAGGATCAGGGATGGGAAGCTCTTCTGGGGTAAAATGTAATTTTTTTAATCGGTTGGCGTGGGACTTTACCCAACCTAAATAATTAATTGTGAATAAGTTTATGTTTAAAAAAAGGTAGCTTGCGAATTTATCCTTGGTTCAATTCATTTTAATTTATTTTTTTGGTTACTTCTTACTTCTTTCTTATATTATCCTACTGGATATAAACATGGTACATTATCCATGTTTACGTAACCTAATCAGACTGGGACGGTGGCGTGTCCTGTATTCCAGCTACTTGGAGGTCACGAATTGTGGATAGTTAGCTGTGAGCGATGGCTTGTGGACGGTGGTTCCCCAGTGGGGATTAACGTCCACAAAATTGAATACTACGTTCATACGTCCACATAATTAGACCAGTTCGCAATTTGTAAGCCATGCAAACTTGTGGTTCGGATCCCACGTTAAAATGTAGGTTCCCTAGTTGCCATTGGCTGTTGGGCTATTAATTAAAAGTCGTGTCTAAGGAACATGTCGGCCTTAGTCAGTAACAAGACTACAAGATCGCGCCACAATTATACTTCACTCGTATGTCATTCATACTTGGCAATACCTATCTGGGTAGGTCGCCATTTCAAGAAAAGTACAAAGATAAATTAAAGCAGAAAACTCCCCACTACAAAATAGTAGTTTATGCAACGATTGTATAATGAATGCCTTTAAGCCACGAGTGAGATGTAAGTTAGAACACTCGCTTCGCTCGTGTTCTAAATATCTCACGAGTGGCTTAAAGGCATAATACAATCGTTGCATACACTATTTTATCTACGACCAACAATATACGACAAAATTTCCCCCGAAGTTAAACAAAAACTCATGACTTTTACTAATGATGGAATAGGTCAACTAAAATTTGAGGTTAGGCAAATAAGCAGACTGAACCATGAATCGTTGTGGAACAATCAGCTGATGGAATAAGTAAACTCAAACATGAATCGTAATGCAACAATCAGCTGATGTGCGAATTGCGTATTTTGTTATTATGACACTACTTCCGTCAAATGCCGAGCTCTCATTGGTCTAGAACCAGTACTCTAAAGTGACTCCAGTACTCTAAAGTCGTCATTAGAGTACTGCTTGGTTTTTGGTGTTTTAATGTATATCATTATAATGTTTATTGTAATACCATAATTGGTGCTTATTGCAATGGTCGTAGATAAAACTTAAAACAAAACAGGCCTTCAGGCCTATTTTGCTCAAACTGATTCTTTATAAATACATAATTTACGCTTTCTACTATTTTAATACATTGATAAATCATCATGTTGGAGTTAGGTTTAGATAAGATAGATTGATTACAAAAATTATGCTCCTAAGTTGTTGAAGTTGTGATGGAGTATTTAATTGAATAAACTTATATTTAATTTAGTTAAGTATAGTTTGTTCTTTGAATTATATTAGTAAGGGTTCTTAAAAAAAGATCATTCGTTACATTTACTTAACTGACATCATCTGATGATATCATCTGACTTAAGTAACAGATGATATTTTTTTGGGCTTTGAATCTTATGATTACCTTCAGTGTACCATCCGGACCTTTCAAGTTTAATAGTAACAGCAAGATTGCTTCAAGAAACCCAAAATATTACTCCAATATTGCGCTTCCCTTTAGAATTCTAAATTTACATTCATTATTCCGAGTTCTTAATTCCTACCATTTTCGACGTGTCATTGACCCACCAACTCAACCGACCCTCCCTCATCAACTTTTACTCTATACCCTCTAAGCCTAATAGGGATTGCTCATGGAGCGGGAATTGAACCCGCGCCGCGGCGTATGTCCTAAACATTGGCTCGTCAGTCAATGATTTAGACCACACGGCCGCGCAGTACCGTCAGACCAGTGCTCGTTTGAGTCTTAAAGCCTACGGCTCTGGCGGCGATTCATTGAACCGCTTGAGCGACCGGCCTGGTGGCAAATCAGTGAACTACTAGGCCAAGCCGTCGGTAACAGTATTTTTATATTATTTTACCGTTTCATGGTACACCAAAAAGGTAAATATGAGTACACTGAACAGTCAAACTAGTCACTCATAAGTGTTAAAAAATGATAAGTATTTTTACTGAGGGATTATGTTTTTAAAGTTTATAAATACATGGAAAATAATTTTAAGATTTGGCGTATTTTTTAGAAAAGCGGTTAGTTGATGCTGCCAGGTGCATTTTATAACGAAAAATACATAATTACACATTCTTTTAAGATTTTATTTTTTGGAAGAGTAGTGGGCACTTGGGGCTGCTGGCCCAATCAAACTTTGACAGGCAGTCAATTTTTTGACAGCTACTTCCGGTCACGTGACCGGAAGTGACGTCATCAGCTGTGACGTAGCTGTGACGTGTATGGGTGGGTATTTAAAGTTTAAATGCCCTGCTGTGCTGGGTATTTAAATTTTAAATGGCCGGAAGTGTGTCAAGGTCGTTTGGGGATGTTTTTAAAAAAGATCTTGCATTTTCGGAAAATCCGAAAATGCAAGATATTTTCTTTTTTTATTTATTTGTTTTTTTACAAAAGTATTATTTTACAAGTTAGTAAAGTTTGCTCCCAAATTTGAAAAGTAAGTTGTTGTCGGTGCTGAAATTTCTTGTTTATTTTCATTCTTCTTGTTGTTGTAAGTTGGCAAAAACACATTTTTTTCGTTTTGATTGTTTGTTGCATAAAGTTCTAAAGATAAACCAAACCCAGTGGTTATAAGTTGTTTTAGTTCTTCACTAAAAATTTCCAAATCCTTGTAGGTTGTAAGATTGATAGTGTTGTAGTGAATCCCGCGAATGTTGAGAGACATGACTAGAGTTGTTTACTCGACGAGAGGTGTAGCAGGAATGACTATTGCAAAGCCGGTGCTGCAGGTACCTCCGATGGTAGTGGGGGTAGTGGTGGGGGTAATGGCAGGTGTTTGTTTAATCACTTTGAATTTAATCGTTGCCACAATAGACCGAGTCGATGTTGCAATTCTTCTAGTTTATCCAACCGGTTCTTTTGATATGTTTTGCAACTACATTTACAATAGCTGAAAGAATTACATTTTGTACAAGCTTTTCCGTCAACTTGATCTTCAGGTATTCTAAAACATTTTTCTTTGCAACAATAAGTTATAAGTGTTAGATTATTTCTTTTGGATGACATGTTGGTTGTAGCTTGTCTTAAACAGAACTGAGCCTCTCAACGTTAAAGTTTCGTATTTATGTGAAGTATTCGAATAAAACTATCGAATAAAATAATCGAATAATACTATCGAATAAAATAATCGAATAATACTATCGATTAAAAAGTTCAAGGTCATCCGTTTGAGGTTTTAAAAAAATACAACATATCAGTATATAAAAACATATACTGATATGTTGTTGTTTTTTATCTTTTTATTTAAAACATTTTTTTTACAATGTTATTTTTGTGCGATGTGCAGAGTTAGTTCCGTAGAGTTGTTTCCGCTCATTCCGTGTGACACCAAATATAATGATCCTGGTTGAATTTCCCGCAGATCTTCATTTTGCAGCAACTGGACGAATCGTTTTGGAAGATATACTTGAAACTTTGGTTCATCACCCGGTGTATATGGTGCATCGGATAAAGATGCGACGACTGCGTCTCCATGCGTTGTATCAATTTTCTTCATTTCATGAACAATATAATGTTTCTGTTCTTTTAATTCTGAACATTTCTTGATAATTAGAGTATTTGATTTTGAATGCAAGTTGAATTGTTCAACTAAACATTGGAGAAACTGTTGTGATGCCATCCTTCACAGGAGATGTTGTCTGTTCGGAGTATGGAGTTAGACTGATACTCGGGGTGTGTTGCCTCTTCGTTTATATAACCTTCGGAACCCCCACTACATTCTTCCGTTTGTTGTTGTACGTAAGCAGCCAAGTGATACGCGTTTTGTAATGCGCATTGAGATTGGTTGTGTTTCGGATTTATTGTAGAAACACAAATATTTCTAGCATCAAAGTGAAATGTTTTGTCCACTTTTATGTTTAAAACTTCTTTGTTTGTGTACTGTCGTATCCAATTCTTTTTTTCCAATCCTCTGGTATATATGTGTATAAATTGTTTGCAAAAATGAAACATAATTTTGTGTACATTGTTGTACGGTAGGAAACCTTCATACCAATGGATATGATGAAAATTATTTGTTAGCCATCTGTTTGTTATTTTAGCTTTTGACTTTAGTTCATGGACAGAACACGGTGCTTCAAATAAAAATGGGTATGCTACTTGTGTAAGCAAATCCAAAATTACCAATTCTTTTATGATAAATCTATCATCGTTTCCGCGAAATGCTTGAAATTCAATTACACAAGGTTTTGCTGCCATTTCTTCATCCTGTCTGCTCATCATGGTGTCTGCTGATCAACTGTTTTCCACACCACGGTAGGTTAGATATATATATATAAACCAGGCCGTACAGTTGTAGGCGCGTTGGTGTATGTTTAACGTGGGCACCATCCCCAGTAGGCCTACCCCACGGTTTATTCTTTTGTTAAATTACATTGTAGTTTTAACCTAGCAAAGTTTCTTCTTCTGTATTATTGTTGTTGGTGGTTTCTTCTTCTGTACTGTTGTTGTTGTTGTTGGTTTCTTCTTCTGTAGCCTCCGTTGCAACTTCGGTAAAAGGTTCAAAGTTTCTTAACTTCCTCCACATTTCCACTTCGTGAGGTATTCTATTAAAGATGGATGTATCTATTGGTCCGTATTGTAAAGTGCTTTCTGGTTGTTTTTCGCATGCATCTACCAGATATTCCTTAATAACAGAGCTTGAAAATACTAGTTGTTTCATATACCTGGTAATAGGTGATGTTGCATAGTTTAAAATGTAAAATTCTTCACGTGTTAGAAGAATTTTATTTTCAAATTGTGTCGAGTCTCTAATTCTTACTTGTTGTTGACCACGATGTTTAATAATGTCAATTTCATTGTCACAATCCAAAAGTCGAATGTTAGTTTTTCTTCCAAAGAAACTGTTGGCTAAATAACATTCAATAAGATGTAGATGTTTTAAAAAGGAATCCCAAGCATTTTCTGAAAATAAAACCATCTTTGTTCCATGGCTTAGTATTACTGCGGGAGAGTAGTCTAATGATTTTACCAATCCTATCGACACACTTTTACTCATGCAAGATGAAATAGGATAAAAGATGCGAAGGAAAACTTCAGTTAAAATGTTTGGTGGAATATTTTCTTCAAGTTTTCTTTTCTTTCTTACGTTTGTTTTATTATTTTCCAACTTTTTATTTTGTTTTCCAAACTTTAAAAAGTCATCAATTTCCTTTACAATATTTTCTTCAAAATGTTTATCATCATTTTCCAATAAAGGTGCTGTTTCGGAAACGTCTTGTACAACTGATAAAGAACTCATTTTGTTTATAATGCTGTAGACGATGTTACCCATACAACTGTAGACAGTAAACTAAACAATTTTTGTTCCCGCTCCTGCTTTTATAACCGAGTGGTGGGGGTATTTTTTTTTCCTTTTCATTTTACAAAACTGCTTTTACAAAACTGCTTTTACAATTCCTGTTAAAGGTGTATATGTAACAATTTTATCATGTAAAATTAAACAATAAGCAGATGTATCTTTGGGTACATTTTGTTCAAATTCCATTTCTATTTTTATATCTACACTGGAAGATTTTACAGATTCGTTTTGTTTTGAACAATCAACTACAACAATCGGATAGTTAGATTTAAATTGGTTTGGCGTTAATAAAGGTGTGTTTGTTTTTCCATAATATGAATTTTGGAATCTTGCGTACATATCGTACAAAACGCTAAACCTGTCTTTTGTAAAGTTTATGTTGAAGTTGTCGTATGGAAAGAATTGAGAGTTTAGAAACACCTTAAAATTTGTAAGTTTGCAATGATCAAATTCACCAGCATGTTTAGTTATTTCGTTTCTTCTTTTTGTTTGTAATCCAAATATTACATATCTTGCCTTTTCCAAATGAGTAGAAGTTTTTACAGTCCATGTATGACGTTGTGTTTCCGGTAAAACCGGATATTCATGAAACTCCCAACTTCTAAATGGTATTACGATATCACGATCTGATTTTAAAGTTCTTAATAATGAAATTCTATTCTGATCGTTTAACCGTACATGCGGTACTCTCCAAACAATTTTGTCTAATTGCATTTTCCATTCTAAAGTAGCTTCCGTTGTTCCATCAGTTGCTTGAATAATATCTTTGTCGTTTGATGATCTTAACAAAACTAATTCTTGTTTTACGTTTATTATTATTTTTCGGTAATCTTCGGCAAAGCCTAAAAGTAATCTTAAAGGAATGTAAAAGTCAAAATTGCCTGAAGTGTTTGGAGTGATTGTACTGGAATCGGGTGCTACCCATCCTGCGGCGGCCAGCATATTTTTTTCACTCGGTGTTAAAGATGCTAATCCTTTTAATGTACTTGTAATTCCCACCTTTTTTGTTGAATCTACTGTAACTCCGGAAATTTCATATCTTATTTCATCAAACAAATATGCCATGGGGTTATTTATGAACGGAACAGTACTTGCAGTGCTTCCATCTCTTTTTGTTACTCTTCCTTCGATATACAAATAACTTTCACATGGAAGTGTATAAATATCCTGTTGTTGTATGGGAATTCTAATTTAATCATTATTATTTAATTTTGATGAAGCGTAAGGGTTGTGCGTATGATATTCCTTTTCCCATAAGGTTTCGTCGAATGTCGGACCCTGCGCTATATCCAATATTTCCATTATTAATAAGTTTTAATCCAATTTCTTCTAGAAAACGAATGTTATCACTTGTTAATCCTTCTATAGCTGAAGTGCTACTGACTTGTTTACCAGTCAGCTCTTTCTTTTTAAATGATAACCCCATTGTTATACGGTTGATTTTATATGTATTCGTATAGTTATAGGTTCGTCTCTAAAATCAATATGATTTCCGTCTTGATCTAGTATGTTCACCACAATGTCTGAAATAAAACTGGTGTTTAACGGTAGGTACACCAAGTTTTGTGGCTTTTCCACAATTTTAAAACCCGGAGCGACCGTTGGATAGAATGTGTGCAATATATGAGTATTTTCACCATCTCTATAAGAACCATGTATAATATTACATGTAATATCTATACTGTTAACTTTCATTATTGTTACAGTTCTAGCACCTGAATGGTTAATATTAGGTTCTAAAATTTTTGTTGTTTTAGGAAATCCTAATAAACTACCAATTGAATGTTCTTTGCTAAAATCTATATAATATTTAGATTTAATTTCAGCTTTCATAGTATTGTTATTTCCTTTTATTGTTATATTATCTTTTCCCATATGATTTTGTATCGCTTCATTTATATCATCAATTTCATATGCTCCAGTGGGTAAACTAAATACTTGTATATCTGAATATTTGTTTGTATTTTTATCTTTTGTTTTGTAATAATGTATTTTGTCATTAACATTTTCAGTAACGTTGGGAATAGAATTATAAGTTGTTATATCTAATAATGCGGCTTCCCATAATTTATCTTTTTCCAAACGTAACGCAGGGAAAAGAACACTTCGCAAAGTAGATGAAGTTCCAGTTAATGATACTGTATAGGAAGACATCTTAAAGTTGACTAACGCTTTTTGTTAAAAAATCTAAACATAAATGTCCACAGATTACCGTATCATCAGGTTGCTCTCTTTTATAATTGTATAGTACATTTTTAGCTGTTTTAAAGTAATATTGTAGTTCTTTTGGTGGTGGGAGATTACCAAAACTATCAAAGTAGTAAATAGTTGATCCTAGTTTCTTATAACATACCCAATGAGTGCCTGATCCTTTACTATTATCTAAATTTACTATTCCGGTTTCATTTTTCCATATTTTAACAGGTAATGCATCTTTCATAAACACTCCTCTAAAAAATGGAATTTTTAAACAAGAAACATAAGTAATTAATTCTTTATCTGTTAATTCTTTATTTGGAATTAGTAATTGTTTTTTTCTGTTTAATACACACGATACGGTCTTAGGTATAATCCTCCTCCTTTTTTTATCATTGACCATATTGTTTGTTTCTTTTTATTTTTACCTGCGGTGGATCGTCGTTTTCTTCTTATATTTCCTCCACGTTTCTTTGCAGGTTTTCTTCTCCTTTTTCCACCTCCTTTCTTCTTTCCACCTCCAAACATCGTTTTACCCTTCATTGCTGCTGATACCGCTAAAGCTGCTGCTTTTTCACCGATACTAGCGTCACTGGATGTTACTCTTTGCCAAGCTTTTTCAGCAAGTGCTCTATCCGCTATTGATCTATTTTTAGTATCTGCAAACTTTGAATATGCTATATCGTGTTGTTTGCAGGCTTGATCAAGTTTATTTATTCCAAGATCTCCTCTAGCGAGTCTTTTTTTCAATTTTGTTCCAGGACCACAATATTGATAACCTCCTGGTAAATGTAGTTCTACAGGTAATAAATCGATAGCTTTATTAACTATAGCTCCAACCGGCTTAGTAATAAGAGAAAGTGCTGTTGATGCTATTCCTCTTCCTCTCTTTATAACGTGTCGATTATGACTGATGCGTTGAACTTTCAACATGGTCTTTTATAGTGAAAGGAAATGTCGATACTTGTTTATTTTATAAATGCTTTATAATGAATGATGCACTTATCCTTTGACATTGTTTATTTATAAGTATGTTTGTTTATGGGTAAAACATTTTTTTCCAGTTTTGTGGAAGGATTGTATCTTCTTGATCATCATCACCTTTAGAAGTTCTTAAAGTATCAGTTTCCTTATTTAAAAAATATTTTTCCATAACATTCTTTTTAACCCAATTTAATTTTTGATCAGATTTTATGGGCTTTATTGTGTTATAAATATCATATAATACTACACTTAAGAGTCTTACAATGTAATTTACATTAACAGCATCAGTAAAATTAATAGGGTCTTTTAAGCTAGTCAATCGCAAGTCTTCACAAAAAAAAGACTGCTTATTTAAATCTTTTCTTAGAAAAAGATTATAGTATATGTGTCCCTTCTCATGCATTTGTGCTACTGTAACTACATCATTGTCTCTTATTCCTTCTGCAACATTGACTAGTGGTTTCCCTTTGCAATCAAAGGCTTGTCGGCCGCCTTCTTGTAATACAGGAACTTGTCCAATTGTTGCTACATCAGTTTCATCCGACCCTTTTTTAACATTAGTAATTATTTTTGCATCAGCATCCCATTTCTTATCTTTTAATTTCATTATTTGACTTATTGTAGCTGCATGTGATTTTGCAGTTCCTTCCTTAACGTTAGTTAACACTTTATTTTTGCAATCAATTGTATTAATATCATGCGTAATACAATGATCTGTAAGATATTGAAGGTTTACAGCATCTTTCATATCTTTAGGGTCTCCAATATCATGTATTACAAAGTTGTAAAAGGAAAATTTATCTGTTTTTTCAGGGATGACTGAATGTAAATACTTTTTTGTAACTGAATCTTGATCATTAATAGGATCTGCTATATTGGCTATTCTAAGATCTTTTGCATCATATACTTTATTATTACTCCTAGGATCATATCGTAAGGTTTGGTTTATGTACCACATTAAATATTCTTTATTTACCGAATCATTCTTATCTATTGGTTTTGGAAGATTTACAATTCTATAAAAATTAGCGTTATACACTTCATTTTGAAGCTTTAAGCTAGGTAATGTTTCACTTCTTAAAGTTTTAAAATTTACCGCATCATTTTCATCTTTTGGATCATTTACAAACTTTAAACGTTTGTTATTTATATCATAATCTCCATCGGATGTTAGTGGTAAACCACCTCTTTTTCCATAAGATCCTGATTTGCTTCCAGTTTCGGAATACCGTCCAAACTTATCCACACTCATGGTTATACTGAATATTTAATCAGTTATACTTGTATTATATATACTCATATTTTTTATGCAATTACTCCTCGATTTCGCAGTTCGCCGACCAAAGCTACCCATTCATTTTCTAAACCACTATGTCCGGCTTGTTTAGCTTCATATATCAACTTCATTCTGTCAACCAATTTGTTTATATCGTTGTAGTATATTATATTAGTATCATACAAGTTTTTTAATAATCCTTTTCCTGATAAACTTGATTGATTTGTTTTTCTTCTTTTATGTAAAATATTTATTTCAGCAGAAGATAATGATTTTCTTTTTATGGGTTCCCTTCTTTTTGGTGGGAAAAGTTTAGCAATAATAGTTTTATATTTTTCTGATGCATTTCTATGAACATTAAAATTTTTAGAATAATTTTTCTTATGCGCATTTGTATCCTCCAATATTTGTTTAAAAATGTTTAAATCCTTTTTAGTATATTTATTAGGTTTCGGCTTAAAAATAAGTTCAAACAATCCTTTTGTACCCTTGTATTGTTTATTATTTATAATAATATTGTCATGTTCGTCTACATCAAGTTTGCTATCTCCAATCATTAGCCCATTTTCTTCTATTCTAGCACCAAAAGTATGATATTTTCGAGTTGGTTGTGCAGAATGTAACATTTTTAATACAAATTGTCTTGCAAGCGGCCCTTTATACGCGATATCCGAGCCCAATTTGCTCAAGTTGGATGGATTAATAGGCTCTTCTTCTTCTTGTTGTTCTTCGCTTGTAGAAAGACCTTCTTTTTCTGTTAAAACATCCGTTTCTTCACCTAGTTCGCTTTCTTCTTCAGTTGTTTCTCCTTGTTGTGTAAAACTTGTATCACTTTCATATTCTTCTTTTTGTTCAAATTTTGAAATGGGTAAAATAGCATCTCCGGAAAAATTAAATGTTGAATGTTTAACATTTTGTCCTAATTGTTTTAATGGCTCAGTAATAGGTTTAAATGTTGATTCCAGAAATTTCTCTCTTTCACTTATTCCTAATCTTAACGCTCTGTTTTTATGTCTAATAGAATCACTAAGTGTTTTTATTTCTTTTAATAGCTTTTCCTGATTAACCATGTTTACACCATGAAGACTTGTACGATAATGTTGTTAATTAATGTATTAAAACAAATTTATCAAAACCTATGCGGTAACGACCATCTGTTATAGCTTTATCTTTCATAATTACCAAAAATCCATATTTTTCCGCCCAAGCTTTTCCACAAAGCTCTTTGAATTTATCAAATGACATATCAGCATTTACATGATCGTTGTATATATGTTTTAGGTTTGTATCGTCTTGTTTGAATAAAACTAAAATATTTGCATTGTCTCTAATTAGTTGTTTTGGAATTTTGCTATATGTTTGTCCGATATATATGCTATCAATATTATTATGTCTTCCCATGGCAAAATAGTTTCTAATAGTATCATGATTTTCACTAGATACATCATCAAATACAAATACAGAATACGGCTTAGCCTGGTCTGGTTGCATAACACTGTCACTAGCATTAAATTTGTAATAGTTAACATCGGGCACATCAGTCAGGATCTTTTCCAACAATTGATACTTTGGTTGATGTAAGGACTTTGAAAAAATATATAGGTTATTAAATCGCAATCCTTTTGTGTTTGTAATTAAGTTAAACACAACGTTAGTTTTGCCACAGTTTGAAGGACCGCTGACTATACATCGTACAGTGTTTGGAAATAAACTGCCGTGTTTACCATTGTTGATTTTAACGTTATCTACGGTTAAATCATCAATGTTATTAATATTAAATTTATCTTTATGGTGAACAATCTCCATCTTATTCAAAGGCAGAAGAGTAAATAAGTTGATTTAAAACTAAATCAAATCTTTTATAGGTATCCACGAGTCTTCAGTTTTATCAAACCCCAACCAACGTACTTTAACTTGGTCTTTTTTCCTTTGCAACACCTTTTCAACAAGATAAACATCGCCTACTGTTGACTTTAACAATTCATGTCCGTAAAAACCGCCTTGTAACAAATTTCCTTTGTTATCTTTTAAAATATAAGTTTCCGGTACAGTAGGTTGTACTTTATACACTGTAAAAACTTCGTTTGTCCAATTGGGCAGGTATTTTTTAGTAAACACTCCTTTGTATTTACTAATTCGAACTTTATCATTTACATTAAATTTTCTTGGTTTTTTTTGTTCCGCTTTTGGCTGTGTATTCTTTTTAATTCGTTGTAAAACTAGTTTAGCGTTTTTCTTATTCACTTTGTTAGGTGCCATACCGATAGTTTTAAGAAACTTGTTGTTGTAATCGCTTATTAATTTTGGTAAGATATCAACCCATACGTAAGAACCTCTTTTCGAAAACATTTTATACATTGCACCTTTTAAGGTTCTATTAAATCTTTCAATTATAGCTGCCTTTTTCTCAGAATTTGTGGAATAATGATTTATGTTATATTTTTTCATTAACAAGGCAAAATGTTTATTAAAAAATTCTTTCCCATCATCAGTTTGTAAATGTTTAATTTTATTTTTATCTCTTTTTATAGCTACTTCCATAGCTTTTGTTATGCTGTTACCAGTTTTGTCTTTTAATGGCAAAGCATCTGCAACTTTAGTAAAACAATTAATAATCGTAAGTATGTATTTAAATCCTTTATTTATTTTACTATGCGGTTGCATTTCAATTAAATCTGCTTGATATAAATCATTTATTCCTTTTACAACAGTATTTCGTCGTGGAAACTTTATTCTTGCAGGTTTATGAAGTTCATTAACAATCTTTTCCTTTAAGTCTGTCATGATGATTTTACTAACAAAGTCAAGTTAGTATTGAGTGTTTCTTTTTCTGCATCCGCTTTTATAGTTCAAGGTCATTTCAACATATTTTAAAAAATGGGGAAATCACAGCGAGCATGCTGTGATTTCCCCTTTTTTTCTTTTTTTTTCTTTTTTTCTTTTTTTCTTTTTTTTCTTTTTTTTTCTTTTTTTTCTTTTTTTCTTTTTCTTTTTACTCATTGATAGGATTGAGAGAGTAGTGGCCGAATGGTAGAGTGTGAATTTTGTCTGGAAGAATGTGTCGTTTGTCATCATTGGAGCAGAGTGCTTTTTTCACTTCTGTTACGCTGTACAGTTGATGGTTGAAACTTCTGATGGTGTTGAATTTTGCAGTTATAGTCGTTTCTTCAAATAAGCATTGCTTGTAGTGTTCAAAATTTACATTCTTCTTAAGATACAAACTTTTTACTCCCTTAGCTTTTTTAATAATATTGTTTTCTTCTTTATGCAATTGTAGTGAATACAATTTTGACATTAGTGCAATAAGTTCTTTCAGTAAAATTCCATTTGCTTCGTCTTTAAATTTTCCAAGTTTCTTTTTGTTCCGATCATTGTCATAATTTAAATGATCTTTTGGATAGTCACTAAAATCAAATTCATTTTTGTGAACAAATGTTCGAAGATCCAAATACATATCTTCAGTAAGAATCCAGTGTCCGCTTTCAGTAAGAAAGCGTCCGTGTCCATGTAGGCGATTCCGATGTTATCTCTACCGTAGAAGGCGACCATTTTGTTGTAGTGGAAATCGTACATGTGGGTTTTGGAAATATCCAAGATTGACATTCCAACGTACAACGGACGATCCATTTTCACGCTTGTCTTCTTCATAGATACTGCCACAAGGTTTTCATTGATGATAACGGATGTTTCAAAGTTTGGTTTTTGTACAAGTTTTTCTAGTTTTATAGGATCTGTAATTAATTTAACATTTTTGTGTTTTCTTTTGTTTTCCAATGTTTTTCCAAATATCGCATTATTCATTAATTTAAAAAAGTCCTTTTGAAATGTTGATGTTGCAGCTGCTCTTCTTCTGGTGTTTGAATCAATGTACGGTTTTAACCAGCAAGATTGGGAAAATTTTAAAACTCTATGAATTTTGGTTATACGTAAACCCAATTGGAGTGCTTGTTGAACAACCCAAAAGTGAGCTACGTATCTTTGTTTATTTTCAAGAGTCATCATTAATTTTGGATGTTTGCCAATTGGTGAAACTTCTGTTTTTGCAAGGAGCGGAAGATCGTAATGAAAATCATGCAAGTGTTCTGGATATTCAAAGTCACAGTCCAATATGTATCCGGTGTCTCCGTCTTTTGAAATTTGCGAAATATCACCAATAGAGTCTGGATTAACCCATTCAAAGTTTCCAAAAGGAAGTGGATTAGACATGGCCCATCCGTATAAATTGTTGGCATCGAAATATCCCAAGAACACTGATGGTTTTTCTTTATCGTAGTTTGGAAGATATTTGTTGTTAGTTTTAACATGTCTAGTAACACTTTGGGTCAATCCACCTCTAACGCCCGATTCGATCATCAACACCATGTCAATATCTGTTAATAATTGAAGGTTGCACTTTGTTTCTTTTAGCATAGCTTGCCAAGCTAGTCCTGGAGAAGTATAAGAATGAAGAGGGTCTAATCCGTAAGCTTCAAAGCAGGTGTTTCTAAATTCTTCCATCACATCGCAGAGAAGGGTCACATCAAGTTTTACATAAAAGTCAGAATAATCTCCCAGAGTGTTCATTTCCAATTCGTCCCAAACTCTGCATGCGTGTTGATAGTCTTCAGGTGAAATGTCCAAATCGGTAAGTTTACTTTTGAAAGCTTCTGGTGGAGGAAGTGACGTTTCTTGAAATTTATGTAGTCCATCGATGTAATCATACGGGAAAACTCCTTTCCGAAGAACCAAATCCATTTTTTCTGCAGGTACAATTTTGCTTGTTTCTATTAAATTTTGTCTTCTTAAATTTTCAGAAAGTTTCATAAGACTGGAAGGCATAAATCGAAAAGAATCAACAAATCTAAGTTTAATTTTGCCCACCTTTTTTGAAAAGCTTATAAATTTTTCCATAGTTTGTGCTATAACGTCTATTTCACCGTTGTCTCTTGCTAATTCGGGAATGATAAAATGTCCATCGTATCCGCTAAGATTGTGAAAAACCACGGGAATAAAAGATGGTAGTTTGTAGTTGATGTTACATCCGTTGCAAGCTGCACCTCTGTAGGCTCCTGTCAGATGGTCATGGTCGCGAACTTTAACTTTAGTTTCTGTAAATTGATTGTTACACAAATAGCATGTTGTTGTCGAATCATAAAGATAAATTTCTTCCGGTGTCATAGGTGACATAGGAACCACATTGCTATACATTGCTTCCACTTTCCCAGCGATGTCGTATAAATCATCAACAAAGTATCGAGCTGCTTCTTCTCCACGATAAATCTTTGGTGTAGATGTCAAACCATATTCTTGAAGATGTTCTTCAGGCAGAGTGGATTTTACTATTAAACAGTAGCTGTTTGGTTTGTGAAGTTGATACTTTGTTCTGCTTGTAATTTCCTCTCCTTCTTCTTGTTCAAGTGGAAGCAATGAAGATTCAAAATCTGCATACACTACAACGGGAATTCTGTATTGTTGGATAACTTTATCAAATTTTACTTGTGATCTGCTAGGGTGTGGTAATTTAATTCTTACTTCATAGTTTCCATTGCATAATTTTTGATGTTCCATCAACCATTCTGAACCACCTCTTCTTAGTGGTTTGTTTACAAAACAAAAACATCTTTTACAAGTGGTTTTTTCTACTTTATGTTTTGATAACTGTTTGCAAACTAGAGCTTCGAAATCTTTAATATATACATAATGTGAAATATCACCTTTTGTTATTAATAATAAATCGGTATGATCTCTGCGTTCGGTGGGTGTTATACGTAAGGGATAGACATTGTTGGATGAATCTAAGCCAAAGATGTTTACAGATGCAAAAGGATTTTTCTTTTCAAATTTTGATATGTCTTGAATTGAAACAGGATAAGTCATGCCTTGAAAGTTATACATATATGAAACCTCATCGTATGCTCTACTCGGTCGTTCCACATGATCTTCTACATATTTTGCAAGCATTGCATACTTGAAACATTCAGCATTTTCATTTTGTACATTAACACAAGATTTGGTTACTCGAATCTTCCTTGGCAAAGCAATATAACTACTACCTCTCATTCCATATCCATGTTTATGAACTCTCACATCTAAGCTTGTTATACTTAACAAACTCCATCCAGAACCTCTTCCTTCATGTTCTTGTAATTTTGTTAAAAGTTCTTCAAAACAATCATCCACAATTGAGCTTATATCCGATGCAAACATGATGGTTTTGTTTTTAGTTAAAAATCCTCTTGGTGATGTTTCATTCTGAACATTTGTAAATACAGTATCTAATAATATTCCAAACTTTATAAAATTTAATCTTCTTAGTTCATTCTTCAATGTTTCTGTTACTAATGTTTTTGCTTTCAATATAAATTGTGCTAGTTGCAATTGAGCATTGTCAATCTTAAAATGAGTTACTACACTGCCTGGTAAAGCTCGGGCGTATAATTCCACATCCAAAGATGGTCCGGGTGCGTATTGAATAACACTTGGTCTTGAATTTAGTTGTTGTTGATGGGTAGCCAGCATTTGATCTAATTCTTCTAAATCTTCTTCTTCTGCATTGTTTCTTGTTTCGTTGTTATGGTACACTTCTTTGTGTATTTGTAGTAAGTTTTCATTTTCAAAAGATTCTTCACAACTGATGCAGTAATACATGACGTAGGTGTGCTCTCCACAAAAGTTGCAGTAATAATAAGAACCACTCTTAAACTACCCCTATTTATAGACTACCCCCACCACTTTTTCTGTATTAAACACAAAAAGTGTTAATAACAGTTAAATTTCTTATATTTCAAAACTGCTAAGTGTCAAGGTCAAATAATGCAAGTTTAAAAAAACATCTAAGTGTCAAATAATGCAGGTATTAAAAAAATCTAAGTGTCAAGGTCAAATAATGAAAGTTTTAGAAAAAATCTAAGTCTCAAGGTCAAATAATGGAAGTTTTAAAAAAATTCTAAGTCTCAAGGTCAAATAATGGAAGTTTTAAAAAAATCTAAGTGCCAACGTCAAATAATTTAAGTTCAAAATAATACATATATTATGCGTCGTAAGTGTGATCATCATTGCTGTTGTTTAAATATGTTATTTCCAAATCGTTATCGCTTTCATCTTCCTCCATGTCCGATGCCGGAAACAAACGTCGCCGAACAAGAGCATGTATATATTGTACTGGATCATAGTTAATTGTTACAACATGTGTTAACGGTGTTTCTTCGCCTATTGCTACTGGTACTTCCAAAATATTTTCTTCATCACTTGTAGCATCAGACGTAGCATCGGATGTAGCATCGGATGTAGCATCGGATGTAGCATCAGATGTATCTTCTACTGGAATCAAACTATTTTCAAAAATACTTTCGTCATCCGTTAAGTCTTCTGGTTCAACTATTTTATATATTTTTTCACAAATTGTACATCCAAAAGGAAAATTGTTGTCTGTTGGAGGCATTATAAAAGAAACTTGATATTGTAAAATAAATGTTGAAGCAGATGTTTGAAAATTTTTCTAAGTCCAAAAGTATTAATTATTAGGAAGTTTTACAAGTCCAATGTAAAGTAAAAATAAAGAAAGAAGTGTTGTTGCCTGTTTAAACAGTTGCAAAAGAATGATAGGTTTGAAAATTTTTCAAAGTCCTAAAATATTAAATATTGAGAAGTTTTAACACTTAAAATATTTACAAATCCAATGTAAAGTAAAGAAAGAAATGTTGTTGCCTGTTGGAACAATGGCAAAAGAATGATGGAAACCAAACCCGCAGTAAGGGTCCTGTGGTTTGGGAGGGGGTAAGCGAGGAGGGGGGATGACCTCAAGCCGAGTTGGGGTCCGGGATCTGCGCGTGTGGTTCGGCATCAGTTGCTCGCTAGACAGTGAGGTGGTAACATGTTCAGAAGGCGCCCTGAACATTTTATCATTTTTGCTGTTTGGTGAAAATATCTTGGTGTTATTTGTATAATAACATCTTGACGTAGGACTGATTAATTTTAAGGCATGGTAGTTGTTTGTGCTTGTAGATACCCTAGGGTTTGTAGTTTTTTTTTAATTTGCTGGTTTGGTAGTTAGTATTATTTTAAAATCTTTCTTTTACTTACAATATATTTCTGCCTGGAATGTTTAAATTTAAAGTAAAACTTTTGTTTTTAGGAATGTTATATGATATGTTTTTAATACCTTTCTATTCCAATTTCCTTTTTCCAACAAGCTTGTTGAGGGCATTCCCTCTCTTGTCTTGTACTCCTTTTTAGTTAGGGACACCTTTCAATTCCAATTTCCTTTCCTTTTTTCCTTCCATCTTTTGCATGGTAAAACCAATAATGGTAAAACCGGCTACCGCTTTTGTAGTGATTACGCTCACCAAAGCGGGTCACTTACAACCTCTATACGTGCTGGATGGGTAGTTCGCCTACCTCCGGAGTTTCGCTAGACCTCAGTTGTTCTGCGTCGCTAATGGCGAGACACTGGCTCCTTTAGTGTTAGGAAATAAAAAACATATTTGTATAACATTTTTTCCTAAATTTAATTAAGCAACTTGCTATTTCAAAATAACATTTTTGTTTTAGCTTAGCGTTGTGCGCTTATGGTGAGGTGTGTGAGTTCGCTTACGTGATGATCACACTGTAATCATGATGTGCAGCGCTGGGCTGTCTAGCTATTTTTTTAAACTAAATTTTATTTCTTTATTTTTTTATTTTTATTAATTCTTAAACTCTAGGCAGATTGTATTGTAAATTAGCTTTTCTTCTTTTAGGTTTCCGGGGGTGTACGGTTCTGTAAAACCGTACACCCCCATTTTCTTTTTAGTTATCGAATGACCTTGACCTACTTATTTTCAAGGTCAACAAAAAGACTTAGCGAAAATTTCTAAGTCTCAAGGTCATTTATATATAGGTAGATTTAGCTTTTCTTCTGTTAGGTTTCTGAGGTGTACGGTTCTGTAAAACCGTACACCTCCATTTTCTTTTTAATTATTGAATGACCTTGACCTATTTATTTTCAAGGTCAATAGCAGTTAGCGAAAATTTATAAGTGTAAAAAGTAGGTCAAGGTCACCAAAAAATACCCTATGAACGGGGGAATAGACCGCTAAGTAATTCTTTTAGAATTACAAAGTGGTCTATTCCCCCGCTCCTATTTTTTTTATTTCATTTTTACACTAACCTCTCAGTTTTAACAAAATGAGGTATTTGTTGTGCGCACTGCATAATGTTTGATTTGCACAACACATCTTTTACCCTTTTTTAATAATATACGAACATTGTTCTTTTTAGGACTAGATTGTAAAAAGTAAAAAGTCATTTTGTTATTCCGCTTTTATAAGTAATTAACCCTCCATTGTAAATTTTGAAAATAGGTCAAGGTCATTCAAAAATACCCTATGAGCGGGGGAATAGACCGCTAAGTAATTCTTTTGGAATTACAAAGTGGTCTATTCCCCCGCTCCATTTTTTTTTGTCTTGTGTTTAATTTGACCATTTAACTTTATCAGATGGAGATTTTCTTACTAAATAATAATGAACATTACTGATATTTGGAATTTGAAGATTTACTGGTAATTTGAGCAAGTAGAGTTCATCACAACATCTAAGAACAACATCCCTGTTACTGATCTTTTTTACAAAAACATATTTGTGGTTTAATTTCAATCTGTTGATTTTAATTCTTTTATAGTTTTCAATTTTTTCTGGCAATTCACTTTTGGAAGGTTCAATTTTGACTTTTTTAGAAGGTTGAATTTTGACTTTTTCGGAAGGTTCACGTTTGTTATGCAAATTACACAATTTTTCACCTACACTACACAACTTCACACACCTTTCACCTTTGTTCGCTCCTTTTTTTTAAATATGAGCACATTGTTCTTTCTTAAAACAGGATTTTCTTAATTTTTGAAGTTTTTGAAGTTTTTTAGAAATTTTCTTAGGAGATTTTTTTGGTGAAGATTTTTTTGGAGAAGGAGATTTTTTCGGTGAAGATTTTTTTGGAGAAGGAGATTTTTGTTTCACAATAGAAACAACAGATGATGATGATGATGTTCTTGATGACGAGGAAGAAGACCTGGACGAAGACGAAGTGCCTGCCATAGCGCTGGATCCTAAGAAAGTAAAGATTACTCTGTTTACCCTGCCTTTATAACAGCTCCCCACCCATTTACCCCCTCTACTTTTCGACGTCAAAAAAATATTCATCCAAGCTTTCTAACACTGGCAAGGAAACAGTTTCAAAAGGTTGATACAAAATTTCATAAATGTCTTGGTTTAAATTATGCGAAGTTTGAAGATATTCTTCTATTTCCTGTACAAATTTCTGTTCGAATTGTTGGAATTCTTCTATATCCTGTAAAAATGTCTGTTCGGATTGTTCAAATTCTTGTTGTTCTAAGTTAAATGTTGGTGATTTCAAGTCTTCTTCCAATTTTTTAATGTAATCTATTGCATTTTGAACTATAGATTGTCTGTTAATTTTTTTTTGTTTTTGACTTTCCGGTACAACTAATTTTAATTTTTCAAAAGCTTTTTTTAATCTGTGTTGTCTTCTTTGTTCCCTTCGGTTTCTACTTAATCTTTGATCAATCGGGTATTTTTGGAAAGATTCCATAACGTTTTGTTGATTCAAAATGTAGCAAACTATTAATTCTATCCGCTCAATATATAGTGGAAACCCGGGGGAGGGGGAATCACCTTCGCCATCAAGGTGATTGGTACGTATTTAAAGCTTTGAGGTTTGCATAGCCAGACCATAACTATGAGCTCCTTGTACGAGTTGTGTTTGCAGCGTATCTGCTCAGACAACCCTATGCTTCGGCAAATTAGGGAGGTGTCAGAGCCGCTGCCGCAAATCTTGCAAGGCGAGCTCATTTATGAGCACAAAAAACGGTGTGTTTCTAAAACTAAAATTTGGTGGGAAATGCCAAATGCTGGCAAAAAAATATGCGGCCTATGTCACATGGTACGTTTTCATTAACTGAATTGTTTTTTCTATTTACAATATATTATTTTATTAATTTTCTTTAAATTAATATTTTTTTTTAGCGGCTTCCTGGTGCGAATCCGGATCAAGAACTGTACAGATACCTGAAACATACATCTGAAAATGTAGGATACAAATTGAAGACGCCAATAACGCAAGAATATTGTCATCTTTGTGGTTGGTTTCCTCTGGAGCAATATGATATTAAATGTATGTGTTTATAAACACATATCAATAGAAGAAATTAAATAGGAGCGGGGAACAGAGCAGCTTGTGGTTTAACCACTTACTGCTCTGTTCCCCGTTCATAGGGTATGTTCAGATGACCTTGACCTAGTTATTTTGAAGGTTTATTGACTTAACAAAAATTTTCTAAGTCCATAACGAGGTCAAGGTCATTTAAATCTTAGCGGAAGAATGAAAAGAATAGCTACCAACATGCATTGTTGGTATCTATTCTTTTCTTTCCTCCTAGAAAACCCCCTTAGTCCGTGTCAACTTTGATGTAAAGTTTTGTACAAAATTGTACATAATAAAGGACCCATGATTCAAGTCCTTCGTAATCCATAGAATCCGAAGTGCAACAGATTTTTGTACCGTCTGCTTTAACAGCTTCAAGTACTCCACTGATGCAATTCAGATTGCTATGATACGTTTTTATGTACCATAGTACTCTTTTGGCTTCAACAAAGTTGTGCACAGCACCAAAGATCATGAGGGATTCCATGGCAAATATAACCACAAGACTGCAGCACACCTTATATATACTGTCGGTCCAAGGCGGCGGCCTCCTATGGCGACCTGGTTAACCCAATGGAGGGCGTTGTCCTTTGCCATCAAGGTGATTGGTACGTATTTAAGGCTGTGAGGTGAGCATAGTCAGCCCATAACAATGAGCTCCTTGTACGAGTTATGTTTGCAGCGGATCTGCTCAGACAACCCTATGCTTCGGCAAATTAGGGAGGTGTCAGAGCCGCTGCCGCAAATCTTGCAAAGCGAGCTCATTACTGAGCACAAGAAACGTTGTATATTTAAAACCAAAATTTGGTTTCAATTGGCAGATGGCGAGAAAATATGTGCCCTATGTGACTGGGTACGTTTTCATTAACAGTATTGTTCTTTTCTATTTACAATATATTATTTTATTAAATATCATTAAACTATTTTTTTTAGGCTCTTCCTTCAGCCGAAGAGGGAGAACCGTTGCATAGGCAAATGATATACCGATTTGGAATCATAGGATACAAACTGGAAACACCAAGACCGCAAGAATTGTGCCAGCTGTGTGGATTCTTCCCATTTGCTAAATATCAAGTTAAATGTATGTGTTTATAAACATATATTATATGTTTATAAAGACATATCAATAAAAGAAATTAAATAGGGACGGGGAACAGAGCAGTTTGTGGTTTAACCACTTACTGCTCTGTTCCCCGTTCATAGGGTATCTTCAGATGACCTTGACCCACTTTTTAAGAACTCTATGGTGGGGGGAAATGCATATATATAAACCGTGGATTAAGTAAAAGACAACATTTCCCTCATCAGCATGGAAACTTTCCGGATGTCTTACAATGTTCATTGCACTCCTGTACAACATGTTCATTTTATGTTAAATTTAATCAATTTTCTTCAAAATGTAAATTTTTTTGCAATTTCTGTTACTGGAGAAAGATGGGTAAATTTAACATTAGAAACTGTCATGGTTACAATCAACCCTTTAATAGATCCTAATTGGTTTTCAACAGTGGAATCATATATTGATACTATGGCTTTCGAACAAGGATATCATTATCTTTGGGTTGATGTTAGTTACATCAACTTTCAAAACGAAACAGATGATGATGATGGATATGATTCTGCCACATAAAAAATAGACATTAACGGAACTTCTTTCCCTGCCTTTTAGGAAAAAAGAGAGGAACAGTGTTAATTAATAACACTGTTCCTCTCTTTTTTCCGCTTAAAGTTAAATGACCTTGACCTAATTTTTATAGTTAAGAAATATACGAAGTAAAAAATAATAGAAAATGGACATGGAGGGGGAGGGGGGTGGGGGGGAGGGGGGGAGGGGGGGGAGGGGGGAGGGGGGGGGAGGGGGGGGAGGGGGGAGGGGGGGGAGGGGGGAGGGGGGGAGGGGAGGAGGGGGGGAGGGGGGGAGGGGAGGGAAGGGGGAGGGGGGGGAGGGGGGGGGAGGGGGGTTTCGCGGGGGGGGGATATAACAAAAAATGCTCCAAATCTATCGTGCGGGTAGTCAAATTAAGCGGAATTAAAAGACAAACAAAAAAGGTCCAGTAACATTTTTTGATTAAACCAACGGTATAAAAGTTATGACGCAAAAACTCAAAAATATTAATAACCAACGCGAAAACTAAACTCACCATCAACAGAAATTAAAACATTTACAAAAACCCAAATGTTAAAAATAATAATTATTTAATAAAAGATACAACACAAAACTAAAATCTTAGGTTATTTAAAACTTTAACAAAATATTTAAGTCTCAAAAGTAGAGTTTTAAAATCAATCAATATATAAGTCAAACAAGTGAGTCTTTTGAAATTAAAATATCTAAGTCTAAAAAATAGGTCATTTAAAATAATTCTAAGTCCGAAAGTAGAACAATCAAAACTAGGTCAAGGTCATTTAAAAATTATAAAAAAAAGGGGGGTGGGGAAGCGTGGGGTCCCTACCTTATTCTACTACTTTATTTCTATACTACTTTATTATAACTTATGCTACCCCTTAAATGCTATCATGCATGCGGTTACGGTGTGATCATCACGTAAGCGAACTCACACCTCACCACCCTATCATATCTTAACCCCTACCTAACGTTCCCCCTATTCTATCTTATACTATGTAATATTACAGTTACGGTGTGATCATCACGTAAGCGAACTCACACACCTCCCTATAATATTACACCTAACTTAATATTACAGTTACGGTGTGATCATCACGTAAGCGAACTCACACACCTCACCGTAATATTAACCCTGACAATTAAACCACGCAGGAAATGGAAAGGTAGGTGGATTGCCATTGCGACCGACTATTATAGGAGGGCGCCTCTCCCACAATAGCCGAACGCAGTGTGTGCTTGACATAAGCCATCCCACACACCATGGCGAACATTACGTTACAGCATAACCCTCCACGTAAGCGGACCAGTTACACCTTCACCGTAATGCCAAAGAGAAACGTTGCGCGCTTGCTTATATCAGCGAGCTCGAGACTCGACCTCGCTAGCGAGCCTTGACTAGTAGGTCAACGTGTCGCTCTGCCGGGGCCGGTAGCCTTGGCCGGGTCGCTAGCCACCGCTCTCACAACTTCGTCTGGCCTACTTGGACCTGGTCGCTAGCCTCAGCTTTCACTACCTTGACTACAAGGTTGTTGTGTCTGCTGCCTATAAGAACCCCATTCGCCCGCCTTGTGTTATTCTGCCACTCGCCACCATCGCTGTTACTATCCATTCCCACGTTTTTTAACCATTTTTCCTATTTCATTATATTATCCATTTTATTATTCTTTTTATATCAACATGAACTCCTCTGCATCTTCTTCATCTACCCCCATTCTCCTGAGTCTGCTGCAGAAACCTCTGCAGCAGAAACCAACTACAATTCCGGTATCTATTGACCTTTCTTCTATTTCGACTGATTTTCTTCAAAAAAAACAAACTTCTCCCGTCCTCTCCTCCTCCATTAACGAAATAATAGCTGATGCTCTTAATGAAGATCAACCCCAATTATTTCAGAATCCCACACCAGTTACAGAAACATCAACGCCGCAAATTGAAGAGATTCCGATCGCTCCAATTTGTGACGACATTTTAACTGAAGACTGGATGGAGTTGTGCGGACTGCACCCTTCTTCTACCCCCCAACAAATTCAACCCGCACCAATCAAAGAAACCCCCACCCCCCAAACAATTCATCCCGCACCAGTAAAGAACATTAGACTAAAACAATTCAAGAAAAACCAAAAATATACAATCTACAAAATTGAAGAAAACAAAATTTATGTTTACAATGAGGAGAGGACGAAAATTTATGTACTTACAACACCAAAAACAAAAAGAATCAACATCCCATTAAATCCAAAATTCCTGATTGTAACAGCGCAGGGTGAACGATTAAAAATAAACATCACAAATTAAACCCTTTTCTTCCTTCCCCTCCACATACAAAGTCCACCCTGGTGGCAAAATCGGCCCTTCTAAGGGCCACCTAAGACTTTCAAATTTAGGCTTAAGTTAGGGCCTCAACCCTTGGTGACTACAAGCGGTTCATATACCTCTAAGTCCCAAAGGTTGAGTCAATAGCGGGGGGCTTTCGCTAAAGCCTCAACCCTTGGTGACTAACAAGTGGTCTGTGTACCACTAAGTCACAAAGGGTTGGACGCTAAAGCCTCAACCCTTGGTGACTAACAAGCGGTTCACATAACTCTAAGTCCCAAAGGTTGAGTCAATAGCGGGGAGCTTTCGCTAAAGCCTTAACGTTTGGTGACTAACAAGAGGTCCGTGTACCTCTAAGTCCCATAGGGGCTTTCGCAAACCACCCCTTGTTAGTCACCAAGGGTTGAGGCTTAAACTTAAGCCTAAATTTGAAAGTCTTAGGTCGGCCCTTAGAAGGGCCTTTTTTTGCCACCAGGGTGGACTTTGGAGGTGGGAAAAGGTTTTACTCGGTAATATTTATGTTTAACTTGGCACCTTTTTTATTTATTATCAAGTGTCGAGGGTTAAGGGGAATAGGAATTTTTTTGGGAATGTCAATGACATAAATTTTGGTTTTTTCAGAATTAAAAATGAAAATAGAAGAAGATAAATGTCTTAGGATTTCATATTTTCGGTTAAGTTTCAGTTTTTTTAGATGAAATTTTTGCTGGGGTACGTTTGAAGATACAGGTGATAGAGGTGGTTTGGTGCGAATTTTGGGTGGTTCGGTGCGAATTTTGGTGCCGGTAAGAATGTTTTTCCAAACTTGCTGAAAAGGTTTTCGAGCAATAGTGGTTGTAACATCATACCAATCACGATTGTTGTTCGATTGAATAATTCGTACCCCAAGCAGTTGAAGATAGGAAAACCAGTTATACCAAATCTCGGTATACTCGGAGCGGTTCATTGTGAAATTGAAGTAGGTGTTGTTAGGACGGTGGCAAAGGAAAGAATAACTTGTCGAGTGTAGAGTGTAGAGTGTGTTAAGCAATCAAGGACAGGTGTGCCGGGTGATGCAACAAGGACGACGACCTGTATTCGCCGGCCGGCCGCAAGCGAAAGTGCGGCGCAAGGTCAACCAGTTGTATTGCTAACTGGTCGGCAACAAGCGAAAGCATGCGAGGTCAAACCCGGCCCACTCGGTCTCGTTTATCTTTTAAAACTCGCATGATAGGGTTTGCAAACATATTAATTCAAATATGTTGTAAAAATTTTCTTACGATAATTTGTTACAAATCCTTTTAAGGCAAATGTTAAGAAACCATGTTTCTATTTTAATCGCAACTACAGTTTCGATTTCTTTAACTAAATATTATAGCTAAGTATTAAGGTAATATAATAAAGTAGCATCTTTAAAAAATATTGTAACTTGTACAAAGTTAAATAAGTATTTTAAGCCAAATGTTAAAAACAATTGTTTAGTACTGAGATGTTCACCCTACAACACCTACGTTAGAACTAACATTACAAATCCAAAAATTGCGAGGAGTCTCTCATGGTGGTGGGGGGAGGGCAGATGTTCCGAGCTGCACATGTCAAGGGAGGTTGCAGCACCGATACTGACACATCAGTTTGCTAGTAGAACTGGCAGAGTAAACATCTAAATAAACATGAGTTCTGTTTTATATGTTTCTTTTATTAAAGATGGACTTTGCATTGAAACGCAAAGTTTTCCTATTGATGCAGATCCTATACAACAAATTTTAGTACATCCTCCAGAAAGTTATGATTCCATCTACATTTCAGTGCAAGAAACAAACGACCCCCCACCACCAACAACTCCTGATGCACAGTAGGACACGGCTACCACACGTCATTAAAGCTTCAGCTCTTTACCCGAGCACACATGGACTCTGAGCTTCAATATAATACTGTTTCTTCTACATCTACACCAACTTCCGAACAATTACCTACTACAAATGAAACTACTACAAGTCTACAAGTAAATGAAATTTCATCAACTGTTAGTTCTGATGCGCAAGCAATAATGTTATCATTAATTGGTTTCGACTAAAAATTCAACAATGGAAGAAGAAAGAAATTCGCTACTTTACAACTTGGTTTTTGTGAACCCGTCGAAATTTATTATTTGCCTACTTTCATTTTTATGTGGTTACAATTTTGGTTACCTTGTTCAGGAAATGCTAACAGATAAAAAGGAAGAACATTCGCTATATTTTAAAGTTTATGTTTATGTAATTGCATCTTTATTTGGATACTTTGTAGCAGGATATTTTCTTGTTAATTTGTCAATTCCATTTTTTACATGGTATTTTAACAGACGTGAAAATCAACAAAACAACAGTTTGTAAAAAGAAACAAAAATTATCTTGCATTTTCGGATTTTCCGAAAATGCAAGATCTTTTTTAAAAACATCCCCAAACGACCTTGACACACTTCCGGCCATTTAAAATTTAAATACCCAGCACAGCAGGGCATTTAAACTTTAAATACCCACCAAAAACACGTCACAGCTACGTCACAGCTGATGACGTCACTTCCGGTCACGTGACCGGAAGTAGCTGTCAAAAAATTGACTGCCTGTCAAAGTTTGATTGGGCCAGCAGCCCCAAGTGCCCACTACTTGGAAGCTTTGACATCTTTATATATTAATGCAATTATCATGGCATTTGATTGTATTTACATGCACTAATAAACCTGCAAACTAATTCCCAAGGTTAATCTTGCGGAGAAAAAAAAAGATTTACATCGTTATTAGTTTGAATTTTAAGCGTTTTTGATCTTTTGAAGGCGCAGTGCACTACATATAAGTTATATTTTTTAACTTAGGTAGTTAACAGTTGAAAATCCCAATTCTTGGTAATGGCCTGTACGATTCAGCAAAACTTTTTTTGGTTATCAAACCTTTGGGCACTTTATTTATTAAACTATACCATCCACACGGTTAAAAAAACTGAGGTTAAAACTTTTAAAGACATAAAACGAACAAATTGAATTACGGTTAAGGGAAAGTAAATGTCACATTTCCGATAAAGTTGATTTATTTTCAGTACTGATGTTGGTTGTTTATTGATAAGAGATGAGACGATATTGAAGGAGATGTAACTGACAACGTTAAAGTGATATTACATATGGGCGTTGTCGTCCCATCTGTGACGCTGCAGCAGTTTGGGTTCTGTGAAATTATGTACATCAGGGCTACCGTAGTGAAACGGTTATTTGGATTATTTATAAATAAGAAACATTACCCCAATCAGGAATTGAGTAGTAAAAGTAGTACTTATGTTGGGAACATAAGCTCTGGCCATCAAATTTGATTATTTTATTATTTGTATAAATGTCAATTTCCTTTTTTCCCTAATCCCTTTTTTCCACTTCTTCCTGAATCCCTGCAAAAGCCTCTTTAATTTAATTTCATTTTGTAATCGGCTACATGTACATGTGCGGGGGTATATTTTTCTATTTTTTCTCATCACCGTAGAAACCAATTATATTATTTTACTTTTTTGAAAACATGTAACTTACTTTACTGATTCTTAAACAAAAAATTTTAATTTTGAAAAAATGTAAAACATGCACATAAGAACTCAAAATGATTAATGAACACTCAAGAAGATCCTGATACAATGTTTGTAAAAGTGTGAAGGAAAATAAAATGAATATTATGAAAAATAACCCTTGAGGATAGCTGTGAGACCTGTGGATATAAATTGGTGAGTTTGTTCCATGAGTTAACTAACTGTCTCTGTGTGTTCCTACTGCAGTTTCATGTGGATAGAAACGTTCTAAAAACATTCTTTTCATTAATGCCAATGTGCCTATGTGTTGATCTTTCTTTGTCATTATCCATGTTCTTGTTTTTTCTTACTGCATATATTCATGTTCACAATGTTTTATTTTTCATATCTCTTTCCATTTATTTTAATGTAAATAGGTGGTCCTTCTTGCCGCGATATTTATTAAATAACCTATTTTTAAAATTTTATCTACCTCCAAACAACTTATATTATTTGATTTTATATAGCGTTTTTATAAATATTTTTTCTACCAAACTCGTTTGTTTCCATATTTTACTTTGTACTTTTATGGATAAAAATACTCACTCAATTTACTCTCTTTAGTATTTCAGATATTTATTTTAAATTTTCAATTAATATTTACATAAATGCATTTTTCGACAACTGTTTTTTAAATCTGGTTAAAACATAATATGAATTAATTAAATGTAATTGAGTGATACATAAAGTTTTCAAACTAAATCTAAAGAGTATGTATATTCGTTATGACCATAAACTAAAACTAAATTTACGAATTTAATTGTAAATGAAAGTTAGAACACGTTTAACAAGGCTATATATTTTAGACAATACATCATTCGATATCGGTTTATACAATTTATTTCAGATGATGTAGCTTTCATTGGCTAAATATTTACGTTGAAGGCAGAAGATACAGAAATATCTTTTGTCTATCGTTCTCTCTTTGCATATGGATGTGATCTAATAAACGTCCCCGCTATGAAAACGGGTTCATTGACTACCAACAACCGTTTAACATATTATTGTAAATAATCAAATAAGCTCGGAAACGTACTATTCAAAACAAACCGCTTCAAATGATATATGTCGGCTGATATATACATTAATTAAAGTAACTACGGAAATATTTGTAATTGATATGTTATTATGTACTGAATGTAAAAGCTTTACCCAGGTACTATTTATAGTACATAATTACCCATAAATTACATATTAAAATGAAGAGTCTGTTAAAAACTAAATGAGAAAAGTTCCAGGGACACAGAAATGTCAGGGAAAAGGATCATGAATTCATGGTTCATGAATTGTTGTTTAAAAACAAATGTTAGATTATTTCGCAATACCTAAGTATGAAAATACCAAGTCACCTGCGTACGAATAACACGAGAAATGAGTATGCAGGTTTGCTGACACATGACTGTGAAGATCGGGGATTTTAGGCTTTAGTACAATATATCTCAACTACATCAAGCCACAAATCACGTTTTTCTTAGATATGATGCAAAATAAGTGGGATATAGAACTTTTTTATTTTCCATAAGGATAACGTAGGTTTAAATGTAAGGGGTGTTTACCGCTTTCATTATTTCGGCAACCAGTTCAAGATCAAGCAATGATTCAGGGTACTATATTGTTTTTTAGCTGAATTTAATGGTGCCCATAAAATTAGATAATGTTTATTCTTATGCGTTAAACAAAATTTGCTCATTTTTATGTGAAATAGCGACAAAGCCCTTATTTTTTGCGTCCTATAACTAGGTAGCGATTTGGAGTATAAAAAAATTTAAACTGTCATGTTTGTAGCAAATTTAAGAAACTTTATTTTGTTCATTTAAAGTTTTAAGCTCAGACCAACAGTTCTCGAGATTTTTACGAAAACCAAAAAAAGTGGCCTGTTTTTGTCAATTGCCACTAGAGCTTGCCACATATTTACGAGGAATTTGGGTCTTTTCATCCTTAGTTACTTCTAAATAGGTGTACAAAGTATCAAAATTAAAGGCATTTTTCTAGATTTGGTCATTTATGTAAGTTTTTGACTGTGCTAGTTGCTACGTCTCAAAGTGTTATTCGTGAAAACAATAAGTTTTCTTTTTACCGATTATATTTTGAAAAAATAAAATTTAGTGCAAATGCTCTTTAGTGCAAGTAAATTTCATTTGAGGTAGCTTAAACCATCACTTAATTTTGTTTACATGGTTCTACTTAATCAGTCAAACCTGTCATTTATTCCCAAGGGAAATTAGGAAAGAACTTCTAAAAGCTTTAGTGATTTACCACGCTTGCAGTAAAGAAATGAAAAATATTTTTTTATGAAAGCAAAATGTTGCATGTAGGTTCTCCATTGTAGGAGGTAAAATAGTTTTACCTAGCTATGATACTTTTTTGATTAAGTCAGTCATAAAGGAGGTTTATATATTATACATCAAACAATTTGTTTTCAAGTTCAACCAGTTTTCATAAGAACATTAATGTGTAGACACTTTTAAAGTAATGAATATTTTTACCCGGGTCTATAAAACGCTGTACGACTTATCACTTTTTGAAAAAGCCATGTAAGCACAATGCATAATAATACTAAATTCAAATTAAGAAAAAATCCTATTAAGGATGCAAAATTTTAATTATTTAACATTTTTTACATATCAATACATAAAATCGTGGTCCTTTTCCCTGTCATTTCGAGTCTTGGAACTTTTCTTCTTTAGTTCTTAACAGTGCATTTTAATTACAGTAGTTTAGGGATACTTACGTACTATAAAAAGTACGTCGGTGAAGCTGCTCCATTCAGTACATGATAAAATATCAATCACACATATTTCCGTAGTCAGTTGAATTAATGTGTAAATTAACCTACATACTGTATAATTTGAAGCTGTTTGTTTGGAATAGTGTGTGCCATTTACTTGAATAGTTTTAATACTATGTTCAACGTTGTTGTTAAATCAATCAACTCGCATCGTGGATGGCTGGATACGATTTGTTTGAATGTTTTTGTTATTCTATCACCAAAATAGCAACTCATAAGGCCATTGTATTTTTTTTTGAAATTTTAAATTCAATTTTCTCCAAGTCTAAAAGACTAATATAAATTACAATGGGATTCTGCACATCTACATTGAAATACAATTCTAACGGTATGCTTAGATGTTCGCTACGTTGCACAGAGGCTGGGAAAAGGGAGCACAATAATCATATGGAAAAATGCTTGTCTATTAATATAAAGATAATAAATAAATATCAAACTTTAGCATTAGCACACTTAAGTTTTACCAAATTTATGCTGCATCGTCGAGGCCTAAATACCCAGGGCCACTGTAGCATACAGACTGTTCCCTTTTGACATTCATATCCATTGTTTAAACTCCAACAGCACGCCTGTAATTAGTACATTTGATATTTGATATAGAAACAAACAAATATAGCATATAGCTTATAAAAAGAACATTTTGAGAACACGATTCGGATTTGAATCGTGAATATGTTATTTCCAGAGCATTAGTGTTTTTGTGATTGTTTAGACATTTTTGAGTTTTACTGCTTGTCGACCTTTTCTCAATGTTTCTTGTACGGGTCCCCCGCAGTTATTACGGGACCCGTATATCTCTTTTTCAACGGGTAAAACCGTGTTGATGATCAGCTAAAGACAGTTCTTAGAATAATATTAGGTACAGTTGAAAGGAGTTGAAAGGAACAGTTGTTGATTTACGAGAACTAATTGAAAAGATCCACAACACGAATGACTCAGGTTGTTGTCGGGGTGTTTTCCGGGAAATTTCCCGGTATATTTCCGTAGGCAGCCAAAATGGATTTGAGCACGGAGGTATAAATTACGGGAGTATAGGTTAGGTAGGAGTTATATATTTGGCCAATGGGGGTACAGATTAGGGGGTACAATTCAGGGTTTGGACTTAAGAATTTGACCGTGAAGGGTACAAATCCGGGGGTACATTCCGGAATAGGACTTAAGGATTTGACCAGGGGGAGTACAATTCCGCTGCCCTGTGTATCAAAGTTCCCAGGAATGAGGGACCAAGGTTAGTAATCTGGTCGTGTAAGGCAGCCAATCAGACTTACCAATGCAAGCTTTAAAAAGCCTGGCTCTATTTAAAAAAGTTAAAAACGCAGTATTCATTGTTGATTTAGATTCCAGTCAGAAAGACATATAGGGCCCATTACCTCTTTACTTACTTGCCCACATATTCCGCATTGTTTGTTTGAAGTTTTCTTCGGAACTTCATCTTCAATTGAGGTCGAAATATTCGTCATATTGAACGTTTCTATTGTTGTATATTCTTCACCACACGAGCAAAACGCAATAAGCAGCGAAAACAACATGGTTGACTCGTAAATATTAAGGAACCTGGGAAAGAAATGTGATCAAAACCAACAGTTTTGTGTTAAAAGTATTTGTGCGTGTATGTGTGTCGATGGAGCAGATCAACTCGTTGGCTACCGATGGCTCAGAAATGGGCGGTGATTCCCATTTTATACACCAGCAATCAAAACATTGGTCCGTTACTGTAGACCAAGCATCATTCATGTATTTCTTACCCACAGACCAAAATGTGATTTTGGTGAAAACGTATTGTGCTGAGTTGGTACACCTGTAGTGTTACTCAAATTTTCCCCACACCCAGACCACGTGAATAATTTAATCCTCGAACTCTCCTGCAGACCGACATGTTAAATTGAAGACGAAAATATAGACCGATAATAAGTTGTAACTCGTTAAGTTAGAAGAGAGCATTGCCTCTTATATGAGCCGTCAGTCTATAGTTAGGACACAGTAAGGCTCACATGAGCCTTCGGTCTGTGGATGGAAAACACCCCAGCCCAGATATGAGCCATTGGTCTATTTTGGGACTTCAATCCATTGACGATCGGTAGCGAACGTGTTAAAATAGTTATTTGTATTTCGATGGAGTAAAGTTCAAGTTTCGTGAACATTGCCATCCCTGCAAACCTTGGGTGCCATTTGTTTCCCTCGAGGCAAACCAATGGACCCAAGGTAAGTAAGTTGCAATGCACTTTCTTTTCGAAGTATAAGAATCATCGTTCTCTCACCACTAAGGATGAATAAATCAAAAGTTATTATTATTGTATAGGCATGACATTAAATATTAACAAACACGAATCGTTGGTATTTTATTGATTGGCCTGTAAACCTGAACAACGCAAAGGCTCAGATAATTTATAAAGGTTTGTTTTAATTATGTGTGTTAGAGGTTGCGTTATGTGTTTTGCGTTTGTGTGTTTCTTAGTGACTGTGATGAAATTTACAAGGTCCTGGGATAAAAATAGGTGACAGTACCCTGAAATAAAAAAAAATATCTCAAGGCATCAGATGTTTCATTTTGCTGTAGTTTAGTGATTTTATTATCAGATGTAATCACCTGTAATCTGTAGTCTATACGTAGAACTTCAAAGGCACTTGGTTTATTAGCTACTCGTTAATGTTTTTTCTTATAGCTTTGATTTGTCTCCCACCGGGAGTAATCACCTTACTCCTCTGGAGGACAAAGTGTTATTTTAATCGCTCATTACAAGGGTAAAATGCGATTAAACATGGCAGATTGGGGGGGGGGGATACTTGAAAATATTATAACAACAGTTATTTTTAAAACTAAACCCGGACAAGGGAAATTCTTATTGTAAACATTTTGATTCATATCGTAATATAGAAATTTTTGTAAAACTTTCAATAAATCTTTCACTGTAACAGCCTGCCGCCTCTGGAACTCTCTGCCCCATGAAATAAAATCCATTGAAAATCGTGTACGGCTGACGGTGGCGCTGAAGAAACATTATCTGGAGCGGATGACCGTGGCGTGGCGGGATGGCGTGCGTTAGGCTTAGCTGTGGCAGTGAACGAATGGGTGAGTGCGTGCGGATGTTAGAGCCTTATTATTATTATTGTTATATACGTTATTTTTTGTTTATTTTTATAACTAAGAAAACTTTTTTATTAATTGTAAGCATACTTTGATTTTGTAAATAGTATTAGAGGTTAGCTGTAAGAAAGGACCATGTGGTCCTAAGTTCGCCTCAATAAAGAAGTATTTTCATTCATTCATTCTAATTTTTAATAAACAGAGTAAAATATTGATTCAGCACTATTAAAGATCCCCGGTGATTAAATAAAAAATAAATTAAATGTTTTGAAATTCTTAAGGAAAGGTGACATAATTATTTCATCTATACACTGTGATTATTAATATAATCTTTTCGTCATTATTTTCTGCCTTTTCGGAGAATATAGGTTTAGATGAGGTTGTTAAAGGCTATTGTGGTATTTAGTTGCAAGCCAACAATAACCAGCAATTAAATTTAATACTAGATGCATATATTATATGCATCTAGTAAGTTTAAATGCATCTACCGTTTAAATGCATATATTATATTTTATGTATTATATAGAAACTCAAGGGGTTTTAGGTTTTATTTCCAAAGTCACAACTGCAGAATGGCTGGACAGAGTTTTCACGTTTAATATGTCCATTTATAGGAATATTTAAGTATTTTGCAAATACTTCTCAGAATTCTTAGAAAGTGAATCACTTAAGCGAGCTAATTGCAACCATCCGTCGACACCAAACCCAACTGAATACTTTGTTTACAACTGAACATATAGGAAAATTTGAAATTGTTTAAAAGGTTAACCACAGATTGCAGCACTGAAAAAGAACTCAAATTTGATTGCAAGTGAAGCTGCAGAGTAATCAGGTATATGTTAAAGTTTTGACTTAAGTTGATTTATTTCTTGTTAATCATTCATTCATTCTTATTCATTCTTTGGTGAGACAAGTACCTGTTTCAATATAATATTCAATTTTTAAAATGCTCTTTCGTTGTAATTTACAGCCTAGCACTAGTGATTTTGTGTAGCCTAAAACATGAAAATAAACGATGGTGGCACCATACCTCTTGAAATTTGATATAATACCTTTATTGATCTTATCTTACTTAAAAGAACACAGCCATGTATAGCTATGGTAGGATAATTGTACATAATTCTGATTACGATAGTTAAACTATTTCTAAAATAAACTCTCAGAGTAAACTAAAAGTTCGATTTATATTAATAAAAAAGTAGCTACCTGAGCCTCATTTTTTATTGTAATAGGTCAAAACACTACTTTGCAATCTTTGCAGTATTTACTTAAACAATTAATTCCTAAGCTTAATTAGTAAATAAAAGCAAACAATAATTGTTATTGATATGATGGGAATATTAATTTCCTTTTCGAGATAATTTTTATGAGTGGCAAGAGAATGAACAGTATAAAAGAGGCCATACATTTACACCGTTGAACGACTCTAAAAGATTAATAATGATGTACATAAAAATTTAATTAATACTAGAGACCGCAAAAACGACCCTTGTGCAGACCATAACGACAACGATAAAAATAAAAAATCCATTAGTGTGTTAAACTGCTACAATACCATTTGTTTGAAAACGGGCACGTTAATTTGGATGATCTATAGTTTTTACTATACTAAACATAATATATGTCAAACTAACACATCAAATTAAAAGTAAAACCTTCTGGTGTTTGTTTAAAGTCACTTTTTGTGTGTCCATGTAACTCTGAATAGCAGTGCTCTTGAAACATGAAAAATGCCCTTATCTCAAAATCCGTAAAAGCTCAAAGGAAATTTTAATTTCATAGACGTAGCAATTTGCGGGTCTTATGCAGGATAAAAAGTTAAAAAATATGTAAAAAACTCCCGTAAAATCATAACTGTTTTATCACCATTAATGGTAAGGAAAATTATGATTTTTAACGTTTCAAAATTTGCTTGAAGTTAGGCCTGCATCGATATTCTATGTCTTTTAAGGAAACCTTGTTAAGTTAACAACATAACGTCTGATATAATATTTAGTTAATACTATTCTTATTTCACTACAATTGAAAGTTTATCGAAATTAAGTAGTTCTTTTTCAAACACCAAATTCTTTTCTTTGAGCTCTCAGAACAATATACAATGAAAAATACGCAAAACGATAAGGCCAACCAATTATTGCCTGGTTAATAACGTTTAGAAATTTGAGAGGTTCGAGTATTATGAGTATGATTACATAACATATGCTTGCAAAAAGGCCAGTTGAAATAACACAAGTGTTACTTATACTACTTACCTGTTACTTGATAAGTTTTGCTTCCATGTTTGTGGTGATGTTTGTAACAGAAAGGAGCATCCACTGTCTGATTGTTTTCCATGGCAAAGGGATACGGCATATATATCAAACTGAATTCGATCAACGTTTTTCAAAACTCAATTATTCATTCAGTAACTAATATGCATATAATAGAATATGAAATTTTCATTAGCCAAATCAACTATTCTTATGCAAACTTTAAATATATAAAAACAATAGAAACCCCCTAAGACTGTATTTTTGATTTTTTACAGTAGGCTATATGCTCGGCCTGTGAGACAACTGCGGACAGAACTTATTCACAAACTTAAAGTCTTGGGTTTAAACTATCTCTCTTAAGGCATTAATGATTTCAAAAGAAAATATGATGAATGTACTTGATCTTCAATCAAAAGCTGTTCTAAAGCGTAAAAAACATGTCGTACCTAAGATAAGTTTTAACTAAAAAGAGTCAATGCTAAAAAGCCTGCATTGAGGGAAAAAACTTAAAATTGTATACGAAATAAGGGAATATTTACAAAAAGCTGTCTACTACCAAGGTCAGAGATAATACTGGTTAATGTTGGTATTTTAAATACTTTATTATGTTATTGCAGCACTAGATAGCCCTTCGGACAATATTTCCCAGCCATGTTATCTCCAGGGAGAGGTGGTCTGCAAGAGTAGGGGGAGTCCAGATTAGGCTTGCTGCATCGCAGAGGTGGTTGACAGTATGATATCTCCCTCTTGCAGCAGCAAGGCTGGAACATATACTTTTAATACATATATAGTAAAATAGTATTCACACATAAAGTTCAGCCGATGGTTTTTACGTGATCGTTGTCAGGTAAATTCTGGGGTATTGAAGAGGGTCTAGTGATATTGACAAAACATCGTATTTATTGTATCTGACAAACGAACATAGAGAGACAACATTGTATTCATTGTATCTGAGATTTGTAACAACGAATCCCGAGATATTGACTTGAGACCTCCGACGATCGATAGGAGGTAGGCCTAAATGCTTAATTTAAAACCTGGTTTACAAGACGAACAATACAGTGGACAAACGCCTTAAAACAATAGAGAAAAAATAAATTTTTTTCTACTGTCCTACTGTCTGGACGTCGTGTAAAAAGGCCTTAAAGGAGTACTAATTTTTGGCCCCTATTAGCGAATTTCCCCTATAGGAAAGAAGCTGTTTCCGTAGTACTCATGGTAAGACCTAGGCCCGAGACCATCATAACGTTTCATTTTGGGGCCCCCAGAAGCAAAAAACACTATTAGTTCATTTTCATAAATATATATGTGTGTCTTTAAGCACGATAACTCGCGTAAAAATTGTCCAATCTTAATGAAATTTGGCATAGATATGTAAAGTAGTAATTATTCGGACGGGTTCGTGAACCAGCCCAATCGGACTACCGGAAGGGGGGGTAAAGGGGGATAAACCCCCCCAAAAATGGGTTTTTTGAGTTTTTTTTACATAGAAAAATAGAATTTTTCGAATTTTTATTGGCACCATTGAATTCAGCCCAAAAAAAAAACGTTGTCCCAATGTTAACCTTATGAGAAATAAGTAAAATTCTATATCTTGCTTATTTCTCAACATATCTTGATAAAACTTGGTAAATGGCTTCTTCTAGTTCAGATCTACTAAATATTGAATTAAAACCACCCAGTTTTAATATACCCGTGGCAGCAAACCTGCAAACTCATTCCCCATGATATTCTTATGGATATTACACAAACATGTCAAATCTCGCTATGTTGGATCGAAATATGTTGTTTTGCACATGAAATTCGCTCAGTATGCAGGTCTGCTGCAACGGGGGTATTTTTTCATTGCCTAAATCTGGCGGCTTGAAATGTATCCATTAACCCGCCATCTTGAATCCACCATATTGAATTACAAATTCGTATTTTAAATTTAAAAGTGGTGTTGTGGCACATCATTACAAACTAGATTTCCCCGCTGGTTACAATGCCGCAATCTGTCTTAGAAAATATTATTTAGTTTTCGGAATATCCTCAAATTAAAGTTCTTCAATTACAATTCTTAAGGACGTTTAAAAAAATTGGATTGTTTAACTTACATCTACGGTTCCAATCTCAGTAGAAAGTGTTTTGTTGTCTTGAAAGATTCAGTGATTTAAATGCTTCAATTTAGCCACTGAAATAAATGTTTCTGGTATATTACTGGGTTACGAAGTCTTAAGTGTTATTTTAAACAAGGTACAAATGTAGTGTACGTTATAGACTGCACAACAATTCATGGACTTTCTCTTGAACAACGATCATTCAAATAAAATGAGTCAGGTGAGTTTTACGGCTTTATTAAAAATTGTATTCCAGAAACAAATAAATTTATTGGTCTTTGGAGGATTATAATTATTTTTAAATAGACCGATTCACGTGATAAATTAATCAAAAATAAAGCAAACAATCTACTGGGTTAATTTAAGATCAGAATGAACTATGGAACCTATTTAGGACTTGATATATGTCTTTAAGTAAAAATAATGTTTGAAATTAAAATTGTCCAATAGAGCTTTACAACTCATTCCTGACAGGTCGGATTTAGGAATTTAGTGGTTAAATTGACTCCTTTAAATCATTGAATCTTTTAAGTCAAGAACGAAGTTTATACTATAGTTGGAACCGGGGATATAAGTTAAATAATCCAAAAAAAATTTTAATTTTCAAACGGCAATAAGAATTGTATAGGAAAGAATTTTAATTCGCATATATTTCGAGAATGAAATAATATTTTCAAAAACTGGTTGCGGCATTATATAATAAGCATAAAAATCAAGGTTATAATAGTGTATCACAACACCACTTTTAAATTTAAAATTATATTTTTTAATCCAATATGACGGATCCAAGATGGCGGCCGAAAATTAGCACCCCTTCAAAATTAAGCAGTTACCTTTCATCTATTATTAGGAGTGGTATCAAATAGTCAAAATCTAAAGATATGTTCGTTCAAATACCACTAATCCAGTGTTTTCTTAATATCACTAGACCCTCCCCAAACCTCTACCCCCATAAAATTGGCCTATCTCTCTCCGTATCACTAGGTACTTTTTTATTTTCGAAACGTGCAACATAGAACGTTCATGCAATGCACCATGATCGGATTAACTTTTATTCCTTTTTAACCTAGTTTCACCTGAATTTTACTTTTGGTGGCCATCTTGAGTGCCATATTGGATTATGTTGCTTGATAATTGTAAGAAAAGGACATTTCGTTCGTTGCAATGTGTTTGGCATCCAAATAAAAAGTCCTAACTAGACGTTTTGGTCTATATGTTTTTAGCCAGTGAACAAGGGAGCTATGGGAAATGGGAGTTATGGCCGCCATCTTGGATTCCACACTTCCGGTCCAAAATCCGGCTTAGCATCAGGCAGATTCATACACAGGGGGGTCAATATACCCTAAAAACAATTGTTTCCTGTTACATAATTTGCTTCTTACATCGTGTTAGATAAGGAATTTGGTTGAAATTGGCCTAGACTATTAAGAACAGGTGCTGTTCGGAGCAAACATGTTAAAAAATGTCCTCTAAATTTACACTTCATTTTGGAAGTAGAATCCAGTTCTACGTATTTCGTCAAGCATTTTTTAAGCCCCTAATAGATAAACGTTGTTTTCTATAAAAATAACATTAAGTAATAACTTTTTAGATTTATGTTTCCTGATGGTTGTCTTAGCCTTATAACATTACCACCCAATTGGCAAGAAGAAATCGGATGAATATTCACAATAATGGTGGATCACAGTTTGTTTAATGTCCTCTTTTCATGAAACACTAAATTTTACAAAGGAAATCGACATTATGAAACATTTTTAAGGTAAGTTGTAACTTATGGTTCAAAATAGTTAATAACAGTAAAAAAATTGAAAACATAAATAATATCATGTGCTTCATCTATGATATTACTAAATAAGACGGTATTCACCTGATGTACAAAAACAAATTGTAAGTGCTGCATTCTGTTGGCAACCACTTTAACCACGATAACTATTTCAAATTAAACCATATGTAATGATATAAACAAATAAAACCCAAAGTACTCACAAAATCCCTGACATAGGTCCCTTTAGGACGATCCTGTGCCTAAACCCTAAAAGATATCGAAACCCAACTACCATAGTGCACATCATAAGATTCCAAGCTTTAATTTGATACCAAGATCAAGGGTCTACGATGTGTAGTTTTGGCTGTAGCACTAAATATACTAACACACAACCCTTCTTTATATATATATATATATATATATATATATATATATATATATATATTGATTGATTGAATTATATACACTATAAAAATATGAAATTTGAAAGGATTTTTAAAGAAAAATAAGTAGAAGGAAATGTGGCTCTGTGTTGGGTGAAGAAGTGAGAATGTCCTCAAAAATCTGAATTGAATCAAGAAGTGAGTGTCAGTCACGATCATGAGGTGATGGGGGAACTGGAGGAGAGAGGGAACTGGGTGGATACATTCCAAAAACCATTACGAACAGGCAACATGATTAATTGATTATGATTAATTTTTGTGGTGGTTCTGTCGGCCATCTTGCCCGTATTACTTCATCAAGAAGAGTTTTACCTCAGGGAAGCTGGCAGCAAGATTTAGAAGAGAATTTGAAAAAGTTGAATTTCCGAAAGTGCAGAGTATAGGTGGAAAATTGGGATGATTGGAGATGCACAGGTAATAAGGCGTATCGGGATGTAGTGCTATTGGGTTAGGAAAGGTAAAATTTAATTCCACCCACACTCTTTTATGGTAAACACAATACGAAAAAGTTTTTGTCATTACCATTCAAATACAGTTATTGTTTCTTTACTATTTATACTTTTACTTGAAATTGCGCCCCATGTTGGTATTTTAAACCAAGAATGAGAGATGGGTGTAGGATGATTGTGACGGGATCTTGCTGTCTTGTTACTGAATATTTATTTATTTATTACATGAACATTAAGAACAGCAATTTGTCAAATCACAATAATTAAACTCAAGGAGTGATATTGTTCATAGCTTCCAGGAATTCTTCTATGGTGTATACAGGATTCTTCAGCAGGAATTCTTGAAGTGAGCTCTTCAGTTTGTTGCCAGTCAGGTTCCGTAGGTGGTCAGGAAGGAGGTTTTTCAGCTTTTGGCCTATGTATGATGGTTTTTTCTCGTAGAGGGCTGTTCTATGTTGAGGTAGGATGAATCTGGAGGCATGGCGTGTGGGGTAGTTATGAAGGTCCATGTGAGTTTGCAGGTTTAGTTTGTCAACATATAAAATTGCTTCGTAGATGTACAGTGCAGGTACTGTGAGTATGCCCAAGGTCTGATAGGCTTGTCGACAACTTTCCCGTGGCTTCAGGTTTGCAATGGTCCCTATAGCCTTCTTTTGCAGTGCAAGTATTCTCTTGAGATTTCCCGCGGAGCTTCCCCAGATTGTAAGGCCGTATCTAATATGAGATTCTATTAGCGCATAGTAGGCCATTTTTGCTGCTTCCAGCGTGCCAACCCATGTGATGCGTCTAACAACATAGACACCAGTGCTAATTTTACTGCAGATGTTATTTACATGATCTGTCCATGTAAGATCTTTGTCTAGAGTTAATCCTAGAAATTTAATCTGGTTGGCTACTGTTATGTTGGGGAGACTAGTGGGCAGATCTATTTTCCTGCTAAAATGTACTTGTGTTGTCTTGTCAGGGTTTATTGCCAAGTCATTTTGTTTAATGTAGTCTATGGCTTTTTGTAGAGATGCAGCAGAGTTGTCATACAATTCTTGAGTTGAGTAATTTGTTAGAAGGAGAGTTGTATCGTCTGCATACATTATGCAGCTGGTATTGTAATTTTGAATTAGAGCTGGGAAGTCGTTAGTAAACAAAATGAACAGAATAGAATAAGGCTGACGTATTCCTTAGACAGGACTTTTAATAATTAATAGCCCAACAGCCAACGGCAACTAAGGGATCCACGGTTTAACCTGATATCCGAAATACTATCCCACCAATCAATTTCGGAGCTGGTCTAATTATGAGGATGGTCTCATGTGGGAACGGAGCATTCCCCAATGTGGTTGTTAATCCCCACCAGGAAATACCTCGACCACAAGCCTTATAGCTATCCACAATTCGTGACCTACCAAATATCTGAATTACAGGACAAGCCACCGTTTTAGTCTTTTCTATTTGTGTTTACAATTTTTACTATTGTATCTTTCAGGTGTTTCCCAATATCAAACCATAGAAAGCTCTAAATGATTACTACATACTTGATTTAATTGTCCACATCGCAGGCTGGCGGCGCAGAACCAAAATATGCATGGGATCACAACTACTATGGTTAACATATTCCAGTTGATGATAGCTGCATTGAAACCCATTTCGATTATTCTTAAATATACAGTATTGAAATTACATTGGATGAAATATACATATAAATACTGTTTTAAGACAGTAAAAATATTTGCCATTTAGGTTTTATCGCGTTATGGTGTACGACAAAAAACAATTAACAATTCAACGGTGAAAGAAAATTAACCATTGATATGTCTAAAACAAAAGTGTTATTGAAATTTATTATAATAAAGATGTTTTAACCAATATGTTTTGGTTTTATTTTCATTTTATTTATTTTTATAAAAATATGATATTACAACTAATATTAAACTTCTTCGGTTCAGTTTATGAAAAGTACTAATACTTAAAGGACATATACTGCAGTATTTACAAGTATATAAATTGAAATAGTGATTTTCATTTGTATCACCCATTGTTCTAACACTGGACATGTAGAAACGAGATTTTTTAACCTATAAATTCGCTTTTATATAATTAAATTCAATCAGTGTATTAGTCGTTCCCAGGAATTATAGCACACAAACAATACTTTCAGCTTCAATGCAACTCATACTATCACTGGAGCCGAGTGAAAGCATTTTCATGTACCTCCTTGTTGTTATGTTGTACAGCACAAGTCGCTCTTTACTTTCAATCTGTAGGTATACTCGGTCAACAGGTTTTTAATAAAAATTCTAATAATGTGGAAACAAATTTAGTTATTAAAAATATATTTTATTTTCGTAGGAATAAAATAACAAAGTATTTAATTTTCAAACGATCAAAGCACGGAGCAGCCCGAGGGCTGTAATACCAGGGCCAAGAAAGAGAAAGGGTTAATCCTGATTTGTGTTGGATCTGTCGGCTATCTCGCCCGTATTTCTACATCAATGTCATCAAGGAGTTACATTATTTTTTTCTTAGATCATATTAGAGCATAAGGAGAGTGAAAATGCAGTAAGAAAGCGGTAAATGTAACACTATCGTAAAAATAAAATTTCCAAAATAATGGTCCTATTACAATTGTTTTTTGTGGAGTTCTTTATTTTCCCCTTTAAGGTCTTTTAATCATTATTTTAATAAATATAAGTAATCTTTCAAACATTCTAAATTATTATCATAACCAAACGTTTTAAAATAAAATATGCTCCGTTCGTGCATACAAATGTGTTTGTAAGGGGTCAGATTATAACATATATATCATTAAAAGAATTTCTGGGATCTTGTACAGAGCAAATCGACCCCTAAAAATATATTTGTCCATACAAATTTGGTATCAAATTAAAGCTCTTAATCTCTAGATTTGCCTTTTGTTGGTTTGGAAAAAAATGCATGAAATGCCTTCGAACAGGAAGCTTTTGAAATTTCAGCGAAAGTGATACTCCCTGTTGTAAGACCTATAAACTTTTACCAATTCACATTTGTTTATAACAAAACAGATGGTCAAGATTTTAAATATTTCAACAGTTTCCCTATACCACAGAATGTGGGGCCAGAAAATGTCAGATAATACTTATTTACAATATGATTTTGATTTCTTAAAATATAGAAGTTTTATAAGACAACAGAAAATAACCTAGTTTCATTGAGGAAGAGTATCTACTCTAGTGAAAAAAGGCCAGTCTGTTATCATTTTAATTTCTAATATTTCTTCTAAAAAGGAAAATAAAAAACATATGTAACTTAGGAGGTGCTCATGAAGTGGGGCTTTCTAACAAACATTTGGTGCATATTTCAACTTTGGGAATTAAAAATACCAATATTAGTCGAAGTTGTATCTAAAATAAATCAAATTAAAAGTACATTGTAAAATGTAAATGTATTTTACATTTATTTTGTAAATTTACTTGGAATGCGAAGAATATTTCAGTGATTACGATCAGCATAACGTTACATTCATGGACACTTTCAAGGAGGTTAAATTAATGAGCTCCGAAAATTCTGTGAGGAATTTCTTGTCCATATTGAAGTTTCAAATCTTAACCAGCAGGTTATTTTTAAAAGTTTAATTTGTATAAATGTTCAGCTACAGGTAATTTTTTTAAAAAATTGCAGTGAATCCCTCTAGAAAAAAACACGACGATCCACATACTTCCTCATTGAACAGTTTTTTACGCTAAGGAACCCCATAAATAACCAACATGAAACCAGATCTTAAAGTCACGAAGTGACGCAGGCTGCTAGTATATCCATAATTAAATTAAGTATATAGAATAAAATATATGTTTTGAAAAGCCCAGAGGTTAATATAATTAATCCATGAAATGAAAATAAAACATCACATTTTTTCTTTCATCACCTCACAGCTTATCTTAGGAAATTCCCATGGCCCTAAATAATACTACTACTCATATTAATCCTATTACTTTAAATGTGCAATTCTATATATACAGGGTGTTGATAAAAAACCCTTCAGGACTTCGGGATATGGTTACTTACATCAAAACTAAGAAAAAAGTTCCTATAAACATGGGTCCTAAAATGCTCGGTTATCCGTCTGTCGGTCTGTATGTGTTTTTAACATGATTTTGCATAACTTTGGAACTACTAAAGATATCAACTTCAAACTTGGTACGTAATGATGACCAACAGGACCTAATTTGGTGCGGAGTATCAAGTTTCTACTTTGTACCATTTCAAAATGGCGGCCATTTTTACATTTTAAAACTTAATATCTTAAAAATCGTAAATTTTACAAAAATCTTACAAGAGACAAAAAAGTTGCGCAATTTTATTTCCTACAAAACCATATAAAGATTATTAGGATCGAACAACAATTAACGGAGCTATTGCAATTTATTCAACAGAATACATGCTTGTTTATGGCAGTTTTAGCAAATTTGCTTCAATTATAATGGAAAAATTGCAACAACTCCGTTAGTTGTCGTTCAATCTTAATTATCTTTACATTATTTTGTAGGAAATAAAATTGCGCAGCTTTTTTGTCTCTTGTAAGAGTTTTGTAAAATTTACGTTTTTTAAGATATTAAGTTTTAAAATATAAAAATGACCGCCATTTTGAAATGGTACAAAGTAGAAACTTGATACTCCGCACCAAATTAGGTGCTATTGGTCAGCATATACGTACCAAGTTTGAAGTTGATATCTTTAGTAGTTCCAAAGTTAAGCAAAATCATGTTAAAAACACATACAGACCGACAGACGGATAACCGAGCATTTTAGGACCCATGTTTACAGGAACTTTTTTCTTAGTTTTGATGTAAGTAACCATATCCCGAAGTCCTGAAGGGTTTTTTATCATCACCCTGTATATATATAAATCCTATCTCGAAAACGGCTCTAACGATTTTAATAAAATTTTGCATATAGGTGTAGTTTTTGTTTTTAAGTTCACCTACGAAGTTGAATTCGCTAAGTAAAAGCAATTTTTTTAGAAAAATGTAATTGAAAGTTAAAACATTTTAGCATTGAGTTATATGAGTTGTCATGCTGGTTACAGAGTATTAACAAAAAAGTAAACTAATTAATCATCTAGCAGTTCATAAACCAGTCACTTAAAACTTTTACTATAACACGTGGCAAGTACAGTGAAGTAGAACTGAGATAATTCAATACAGATTGCTTAAGGAGTATTCAAATACTATTGTCATCTAAAAATTTCAAACAGGCAAACCCCTGTGTTTTGGATAAATTTGAAATACACAGCAACAACATTTATTTACATTTAGGTGTTCGATGCTTTAAATTTAATTCATATCAGTTTTATGTTTTTGAAAATTTTCAAATACAATATATGTTATAAAGATAAGCAAATTCTTGACAATCTACAAGGGAAAATTGAACTTCATTTTATGAGGACAAGGTTCATTCCAAGAGATCGTAAAAGAAAATCTTTCAAAACCAAGATTATTTAACGTTGCCAATTCAAAAAAAAACGTTGCACTATTAAACTCAATCCACTTAAGTTGGTGGTGCAACATTTAGATGCTTATCGAATTTAATTTCTGTTATTTGTGAAGTTAGATCGTAAAATTTGAATTTTCTGTGAGATTATAATCAATCGACGAATGGCAGTGTCGAGCAATATGAACACACAAACGTGAGTCAAGTGCTTGGTCAAGAAACTCACCTAGCTGTAATATTTCGTCCCAACTTCCGTCTCGTTTTAGCGGACTTCCTTACGCTATGAATGACTTCCGCTTTAAATGACTTACAAGTTAAAAAAATCATAAATTACTACTCTTCCAAACTTATGAAAAAACATTCATTCATTTTTTTGGGTTATAAGTATCGTAGCCATATCTTTAATGAAACTTCAAAGTTTAGTATACACAATAAAATGATCTTACTTTTGTGATTTAGCATTTGCGTGTGGTAGGCTATACAAGTTTTGGGATAGTTCGATACATAAAAGATTATGATTGATTATGGAAATAGATATATTAACAATCAAACTCATCAAATCGAATGTTGAAATTTGCATAATATGTATACAATGAAATAAATAAATAAATAAATAGAGTAGGCCTACAAATTTGTGCAGTACCGGTTTTCCGTCGTCTCCCAGAGTGTACTTGCATGTCGATTTTTCATAAATGTTATATGACCGTTTCCCCCCGTAAAAATGTGTTTTGTAAGCTATATATTGTGTCTACGATTGTTTTATTTAAACTCTGACGAACACTCATGTGAGCTGTTTTTTAACCTGTGCCTGACGCGACTGATGATGTACTGTAAATAGTACGAAACGCGTATCGCCGCTTATGTCTACAATTGACACCTCCAGGCTACCAAAAAGTAAATGATATTGAAATCAATAAGATAAAAATATATAGTTTATATGGTAAAATAAATCCATCAAAAGGAAAAGGCAATTCAAAATTTAATTTTCTAAAACAGTATATTATCAGTATATTAATGTAGATTACAGATAAAACAATATATTCATATTACATATTTGTTATCACTTTATCAATAACTAAGTTCCATTCTTAGCAGCATTTAGCCGTCAGTTACCAGACATTAGAAACATTAAAGCGTTAGAAACAGTCTCATCTCTCAAGGTGCCATCAGCAACTACAACATTAGAATCAATCTTTTTATTGGTGGTCCATAAAAAATTACAGTAATATAATCAATTTTATTACTCAGAGGTGGGCAGTCTACAATTACAGCATTATAAACCGTCTTAATTCTCAGTGCGCCACCAATAACAGTGTTTCAAACAATGGTACCTCTCAGTGGGTCATCATTAACAGTATTCGAAACAACGGTACCTCTCATTGGGCCATCGATAACAGTATTTGAAACAACGGTACCTCTCAGTGGGCCATCATTAACAGTATTTGAAACAACGGTACCTCTCAGTGGGCCATCATTAACAGTATTCGAAACAACGGTACCTCTCATTGGGCCATCGATAACAGTATTTGAAAAAACGGTACCTCTCATTGGGCCATCAATAACAGTATTTAAAACAACGGTACCTCTCAGTGGGCCATCATTAACAGTATTTGAAACAACGGTACCTCTCAGTGGGCCTTCATTACAGTGCTAATAAGGCTAAGCTTTCTTTGGATCGTCAATAACTGAAACTTAGAATATGTCAAAAGCCTTGGTGGTAGGTGAAAAATTGTTACATTAGAAAAGTCCAAAGATCTCGAGACAAGAGATCTCAAACATTACGTAGTCAATAATTGCAGCGTAATCCCCAATCCCAATCCTAGAGCAATTGGGATTCCACTGCTGATCCTCTTAGTCGAATAACTAGCTAAGTGATAGCATTAAGGGGATTGGCTGAATTATTAATTAATTCATAATTAATGCACTAAAAGTCCTTCGTTCATTTTGGTATTCATGGTCCAAGTTTATGTTTTCACTACCCTTCCATAAAATGAACCCTCAAGTAGATGGGGATCATGGAAAATATTTTACTATCAAAACACGCTATTAACATTGTTGTACGGCATCTTAACATTACTCCTACTTATAACTAGTGATTTAAAAAACTAGGTTGTTTTAAAATACCATAAACAATATTGAAGTCTATTGAAAAACAACGCCAAATCTCCGATATGATATGAGTAAAAAATTGAATAAGTTGAATTGAATGGATTGCACCTTTTCCGTTTTAAAGTAAACGTGGTTGTATGGAAATTAATTACTTCCGTACTGAGAATCTAGGTGGATTGGTATGGTTTAAACCCCTGAAAAAATGACAAACAGTATTGTTTTTATATTCCATTTATTTCCATTTCTACGTCCCTTTCAGAATCATAACAGTAAGCAGGTACATCGGTTATTCCCTATCTGGTGGACCCTCTTCCTCTTTTTCATCTCCGGAAGTCCCCTCCTCTTTTCCACCTTCACCCCTCTCCACCCTCTTAGGAGTTTCCTTCTCTATCAACTCGGTCAGCTCTTCCATGTACCTCAGCGGCACGACCTTAGACGTGTCATCTTTCTGGACTTTCACCACGCCAGCCCCGTCCAACCACACATATTTATAACCGAACTGTTTCCTCAGCCCTCGCGCCTTCTCGTACAACGACCGCCGCGCCACCGTGAGGGCAGGCCTGATGTAGATGGTGGACTTCGCCGTGGATCCTGGCAGTCTTGTGGAGAAGCCCGCCTTAAAAAATCAAATCAAAATCAAAATATTTCATTGTAGAAGGACAATTATACAATAGCATTACAATTCTCAAATTTAAAACTAAAATCTTCTATATAACTAATTTATTAAGTGCATTTAACTTGTCTACCTATATTATTGCCCAAAATGCTTATTCCCAAAATTCACTTATAGAGGAACAGACGCACTCCAAAAGGTGTTTCTTTAGAAGGATTTTGAATTTTGATTCTAAATTTACTAATTTAATATTTTCTGCTAATTTGTTAAATAATTTAGGCCCAATAATTTGAGGTAACGTTGCGGCTAATTCCAAACGACGTGGAGTTTGCCTGTGATAGTGCCTTTGCCTGGTATGATCTTCTATTTATAAAAAGGAGATGGGGTTTTCTATCGGACAGCAAATCTCCAAAACTATAAGACCTAAAGAGTTGAAATCTGGCATATGTGCTCTCCTTTGGTGCTAGATGCGCACTAAGAAACGGAATAACAAAATTCCCTTAGGGTTGTGCCCTATTGTAATTTAAAGTTTCAAGGTTTAACTATAGGGAAGGATATGAGGTTGTCATGACAACCTTAAAAAGTATGAGAAATTAAATCCCAAGTCAAAGGAAGAATTTATGTTTTCTAAGGGTGAAACCGTGTTGACCCGCAAGCCAATATATATATAAAGTATTGTGTGTTGATATATTTCGGGCTACAGCCAAGACTACATTTTGTAGACACTTGATCTTGGTGTCTAATTAAAACTTGGAATTCCATGATGTGCGCTATGAAGATTTAGTATTGATGTCTTTAAGGGCTTAGGCCCAGGATCGACCTAACGAGACCTATGTGGAGGATTTTGGGAGTACTTTGAGTAGTTTCTGTGGTTACCATTAGAAATAGCTGCTACAGTTATTAACAGAATGCAGCTTTAAGAAACAACAAGAATATGAGAAGAAACAATAATCTCCCGGGCAAAACCGGAGTTATCGGCTAGTTATGAACGTATGCACCGGTCGTTACTGTCGTCGATTTTAACTTATAGTATTTTAAGATTTTGAAAATATAAATTGACGGTAGCGTTAAAATTTCCAAAGATTTAAAAATATTACGGTAAGGTGATCTTCTGGACACTCCAGCCATGATACCTGCATACCTTCAGCTTGCGGGCCTCGAGCAGACGCATCCGGTCCTGCCTCCGTGGGAAGCTCACGGCCACACCCGGGACCTCTGCGCCGGTGTCGCTCGGTAGGCGAAGACACTCGTCGACATTCTCTTCCTCCAGCTCCACCCCCAGGGCCGAGCCGATGGCCACCACGGCTCTCCTCAGGGTCTCCTGGCTCTCCCCGGCTGCTTCAGGTATCCCGAATATTTCCAGCGAGTTCATCATGTTTCCCTGCTCTAAGTCCTCATGTCGTTTGGAGATGTCCCTTATTTTGTTGTGAACGGCCCAATTTTCTTTCTGTATCTTCTTAACCGTTGTCTGGTGATCCGACATGATGCGCTCTTGGTTTTGTACGATCGTGGTGATTTCGTCGATGGTCTTAAAGGCTAGGTCTATTTCCTGAAGGAATGTCGACTCTGTAATTTGATCGGATAGTATTTCAGACTTGACGGCTTCTAGAAGAGACTGGATGGTGTGCTTTGACGATGGCGATGACGCTGTGTCTACGGGAGCCGTGGGCGTCGTTTGGGGAGGAGTGGCAGCACTTTCTGAAAAAGAATTAACATTAGATACATTACATAAAATGGCGACCTACCCGAGTAGGTATTTTAAGCCAAGTATCAAATCAAATCAAAACATCTTTATTTCTCATAAATTATACATTTATTTGTACAAGGAGGCTGTTTAAAATTATTTGAAACTAATCATCACAAAGGTTTAAACCTGTGCGTGATGATGAGTCCGGTTTTGCTTAGTTTGCTCCCGCCTTTATTTATTTATTCATATTTATATATTGATTGGTTGCCACTTGATACATTTCAAGTATCAAGTGGCAACGGACGAAACCCCCTCCCCCCTCTCTCTCCCCCCCTCCCCCTCCCTCTCCCCACCCTCCCCCCTCCTCCCCGAAAATATTAAAAATACATATTGACACACACACAAACATACCCATTCACGCTCACACACTTCAAGCATACCAAGAACACATTCACACACTAACCACTGCTCTGAGTAGCTAAAGTCTGTACTGCGAAGTAATGAGTGATTCAACATTAGTTCTGCCAAGATGTTCCAACCAAAGTTTGACATGTTTTTTATAGGAATCTAAAGTGAAAGTGTGAACATTTTTTAAAGGCTCTGGTAAATTTTTGTATAGTATGTGTAATATATAGTGGCAGTTAGTGACAGAGTAGCTTTTTACTAGTCTGGGAATCTGTATTCCTATATTAGCAGCATTCCTAGTCGAGTAAGTGTGATTTACGTTCTCAAATAAAAAGTCAGAGTGTTTGTACAAGTAAATTAGTAAAGTCCTTACATATAATTGTCTTATGTCAAAAACGTTCATTTCGTCAAAGAGAGCATCCGTTGGGTAGCGCCGACACCTCCCCAGAGCAGCCTTCAGTATAGCCTTCTGAGTAACGGCCAGGGGTTGCAGGGTGGACTTTGATGCACCTCCCCAAGCAATGATAGCACCTTCCAGCAATGACTGTGCATAGGCAAAATATGCCATCTTAATTTCATTTAAATGCAGAATGGGGCTTAGCTGGTGAAATGCATAAATACATTTCCTCAGTTTCTTGTTTAAATAATTTATGTGCTCGGACCAACTGAGTTTACTATCCATCACCACACCTAGATATTTAAATGAGTCCACCCTTTCAACCCACTGACAGCCACATGTAGTGCTTTCAATATCGCCACAGGTATGTATTATTAATTTATCTCTGAGCGTATTCCCTCGATCTCCTAATGAAATTGGCATAAATTTAGTTTTGGATACGTTGAGTGTTAAAATATTCTGATCAAACCATTTCTTAATAATCATGATGTCATTGGTGGCAATTTGGAAAAGATCTTCCCACGTCTTACTATGAAAAAAAAGTGTGCTATCATCGGCAAAAAGAAATATTTTACAGGAAACATTGACTTTACTAATATTATTTATGTAGATTAAAAACAGGAGCGGGCCCAAATTGCTGCCTTGAATCACTCCGTAGTCAATTGTGTTTACTAAATTTTCCGTTGATGGAGACAAATTGCTTACGGTTTGTGAAATATGATTTAAACCAATTTAAAGAGGTGCCTCGAATACCTATTAATTCTAGTTTTTTTAGTAATTTTGACCTGTCCACTGTGTCAAAAGCTTTAGCTAAGTCCAAAAAAACTAACAAAGATTTTTCATTATTGCTTATTGCATTATTTATATAATAATTTAGATCAAATAAAGCATCGTTGATATTTTTTGATTTCCTAAATCCGCACTGCTGGTCTGTTAAAATATTATTGTCTTCGAGATATTTAGATAACTGATCTTTAACAACTTTCTCGATGATCTTGGTGAACACGCTCAAGAGTGATATTGGCCGAAAATTAGACATACAGGTAACATCGTTAGCCTTCTATAACGGCACAACTTTGGCTATCTTGAAGGCATCTGGAAACTCACCCAAACGGAGGCTCATGTTAATAATGTGAAGTAGTGGCCTAGAGAAAAGTAAAAAATTTTCTTTAAGTAGAGCAGCGGAAACGCAATCATAACCAGGAGCTGAGTAACCACGTAAATTAGTAATATATTTCATTAGATCTGTCTCGTTGATAGTGCGTAATGTGAACGTGGAATCCAGTGCATAGTCGCTGTCATTGACAATTTGTGGTCCTGAGGAGTCTATCAGTCGTGCCAGATTGTACCCTACTTTCGTAAAATAGTCGTTGAACTCTCGCCAACCACTTTTTTATATCATTGTCTAGTACATAAGGTCGATTGGCTACAAATGTTTCAAGTGGAAAAGAGTCTTTTATTGTACCTCGCCCAACGAGTTCGTTTACGGTCTGCCAGAATATTTTAGGGTCATTGTGATTAGAATTTATTTTTTGTCTATAATAATCCATTTTCACAGTTTTAATTAAGAAGTTTAAATAATTCCTGTACCTGATAAAATATTTTTTTAAATTAATATTAAAAGGCTGTTTTTTTAACAATTTACTAAGTTTGTCTCGTTCACGAATGGAACAGATAAGACCGTGAGTAATCCATGGTTTCAGTTTTTTGAAACGTGTAGAGCATACCACCTTCAATTTCGTTGAACTATCAATGCAATTCTTTATGAGATCAACAAATTTGTTGGTAGAGTCGTTTAAGTCCGAAATTTGGGTAGCAGTATCCCAGTCACAGTCTGTAATAAGTTGATGTAAACATTGTCTATCTAAGTACGCATCTGGTTCATCCGCAGTGTTTGTAACTCTAGAACAATATTCAATATTTAAGCACACGCTGTAGTGGTCAGTAACTTCAGTCTTTAGTATTGCAGTTTGTAAAGCATTGTAATCGTTGTGGTTTACAAATATATGGTCTAAACAAGTCTTACTGTCACCCTGGACACGAGTAGGTTTATATATGCCGCACATGAAACCAGCAGCGTAAAGGGCGTCCAAGTACCGTTCTGTTTTCCTATCTGTTTTTAAAATGTCAGCGTTTGTGTCGCCGACAAAGATGTACGTTTTATCTGTAGGCATGTTATCGTAATGCTGGCTCAGTGCGGCAGTGAAAACGTCAAGGTCAGAGTCGTGAGTACGATAGACAGCAATCAGGTTAGATCGCCTGCCGTGATGAATGACAGATGAGTGAAGGATGATTGTGGCGCGATGTTATATTCTTGTTACTAACTAAGGTCGACATGTTCCTTAGAGGACTGTTAATTAATAGCCCAGCAGCCAATGGCAACTAAGGGACCTACATTTTAACGTGGAATCCGAACCACAATTTCATCGGTTAACAGTTTTACGAACTGGTCTAATTATGAGGAAGGTCCTATGAACGTAGGATTCAATAATGCTGACGTTAATCCCCACTAAGGAACACCGCGTCCACAAACTATCACTCATAACTATTCACAATTCGTGACCTCCAAGTACATGGATTGCAGGACACGCCACATTCATAATCATTGCTAAGCGGTCACAAGCATAGTTTGTTTTCAAAGCATACAAGGAGCTGAACATTTGGACCCATGAGTAATTATTATGATACTTATAATGTTTATTCTTTTATTATCATCATTCTATTTGGATATTTTCTTTCTCGTTAAGTGTAATTACTGCTTCGGTATTAATTTACATTGATTTTGTCGTATAGAATGGTTTTTTTTATTAATTTTGAACTTATTCCAGGCAACAAAAAGGTATAAAAGGAATTTTTCTGAACAAATTTTTTGACTTTTTAGCTTTGTTTGGACTAGTCAGGAGATGAAAATATCAAAAGTCCCCGTCAGTAGCCCATCAGTGGGAGGGGGGGGGGGGTCTGAAGTCTGAAGGCACTTTTTTTGGCTTTACCTAAATATCTTAAAAAATATAAACTTTTAGTATTCCCTATTAAATTTTAAAATTGAATTTCCTCTAAGGAAAGTTTATGATATGTCTATTTTGGTCCAACCACTCACAAGGTAAGCACCAATTTTACTAATCAAATGTTCCTTCCATAAGAAGCACATATAAATTTGTGGGCAACATATATGCCCGATGGGGCAATGCTTTTTAGCCTAAAACAGCATGAACAGCATTCAGGAAATATTGACAAAACTTCCAGTGATTTAACAACTCAATTTAAAAGATGTGTCTAAAATAAAGGTGTTGGCGATCTCACAAAAAACGTAAGTTTTAAAAGAATTATTACATATTTGTGCACTTTCCCAAGATGGGCGTAAATTGCTAAAACACGACCTGAAAGAAATAAACTATATAAACACCTGATTGGAGACTTTCTCTAGCAAACTATGTGACAGCCTTTCAACTGACTGACAGTTTAACGAGTTTCAAAGTCCTCGACTCCCTCTCATGTTACTTCTAATTATTACTTAATGACCGACATTAGAAATTACTCCTGTTGGTCCTGTTGGTCTTAACATAAAAAATGGATATGGTAACAAAACCTTGACACACATACTGTCGTCCGAATCTTTCCGTTCGTCCAACTTCCTAACCAGATTTTCCCTGTCTCTTTGTTCATTTTCATCCTCAAGTGCCTTAATGTCCTTTATAATTTTTTTGCCCTTTTCACCCATGCTGTCTACCTTTTTGGACGTAATAGATCCAGCTTTATCTTTTTTCATTGACACGAGTCCTTTATCCTTATCAACGAATATCAGCTGGCCCCGTCGATCCTTACTAGCATAAAGCAAGAAGTTCTTCCGAGTTCCTCCAACCAACACCTTGTCAGATGCAAAGAATATTTTCCTCCTCCTCCCATCCACCTCGCACTCAGGCTGTAGAGTTTTCGCTATACTACGTACATCAGCGGATCCTTTTATCTCGAAAGTCTCTGTGCACCGTCCGTCCAGATTTGAATAGCTATAGTCTAACTCGTATGTGTCCCCATTACCGATGTCACCATAGTGTTAATCTAGCGAACAAACAGAAATTTCAGTTATTTTGTGTTGGTGAGAAAACAAATGGTCACAATCATGAAACGCCACAAAACGGAAGAGCTTTCCATATTGCTCGATTACTCTTATTTCAACAGCCGGGGCACCTGACGGATTGGTGGACCGCAAGTGAGATATCCTAGACCCTTAGGTGCCATGGTCGTAGGAATAAAGTGTACAATTATGAAAAAGAAAAGAATGTATGGAAATCTTTCATTTATTGAAATTTGTATTCTATAATTAACCCAAGTACTTGTTCTTCAATTGGGTCGGGTTTGATTACACCTACACCCCACGAGCTTCGGGTATTACTATAATAGTTGCCTTGCAAAAGTAATTTAATGAAATCTTTGCAAATTATTTTGACAGGAAAGTTTACATCCCCAAAGAGCGTAGCCCAGGAGGTATTTTAAATACACTAATATGCGTATGTCTTAAAGAATTTAGACTAAGTTATCTAATTTAATAAGTGATTACCGAAACAAAGCAAATATGACCGAATTATGCACAACCTCAGCTATAAACTGTATAGCTCCAGTGAGATTTCAAACAATTTCTTGAAACTTAAAGAAGAAAGGACGTCCAATTCAAAGGACATCAAATTTAATTCTAACTTTATTAAGCTTAACATACTGAGGGTCTCAACGAAGGTCTAAAGAAAATAAAATAAGAAAAACATTTCATTATTGGTATTGTTATTTTGTAGGGGTAACTTTTTTATATTTCTTAATAGTTTCAATAAGAATATAAAGCTCCACAGAGTTATGCAAAGTGTATAATATTTGGAAATGGGCTGAGAGATGCTTTAATTCCTATTTTGTAACCAAACGTTATAAATATCTGTTTTGACGAGTCACAAACACCTTTTACTGTTACCCTCTAACAGATACTTAAAGTATAAAATAAAATATAACCTATTCGTGTTGTAATATCCCATCTTTCAGCTTACTTACTGTACAAATTTTCAATTTCCTCAATCTCCTTCATTATTTTTTTACCCCTTTCTCTAATTGCTCCTAAAGATTCGACGATAGTTTCAGACGGAGCGACTGTTTTTGATTTTGTTAATTCATACTCTTTGACAACCACCTGGCCAGGACGGTCCTTGTTAGCGTACAGAAGGAAGTTCTGCTTGGTTCCCCCAACCATCACCACACTGGGGGTGAAATAAATTGTCCTTTTACTTCGCTTCTCCTCGCACGGAGGATTATACCTTTCTTCTTTAATGTTAACTTCTGGAGACCCCTTAATCTTGATAGTCTCTCCGCATCGAAAAGCTGCTAGTCGCGGGTCGTTAAAACTATAGTCCACTTCAAACGTGTCGCCTTCAGTGATGTTTCCAAAGTGCTTATCTGGTAACAAAACGGCTTTTTATTATAATAGGATAATGTTTAGAATAGGAGTAACCGAATTTAATTCCACATTAACCTTCAGTATTTGCCTGCTATTCATTTATTTATTTATTTGTACACGGAAAACATCCTTTTACAAAACAAATTAAATACATAGGCTGAGATGGCTTACTTAAGAACATGGTACAAGGTTATATAGCAACTAAGGCGACGTAACTAAACTCTAACAAACAAATGCAACAACAATAAACTATAAAATAATAAAAACTATCCAGAAAATATACATGCAATAAATAAACAAAAGCAAGCACGTGAGAAGTACAAATGATTAACAATTATTTGCTCGAGTCATGCAAATTGAATTTTACAATATTAAAAATGGAAAAGCAATTTAATATTTGATGTGCATGAAACAAGGAAAAATTAATAAATAATGACATGCAAATAAGTGAGAAGAAAAAGAGGCTACAGTTAATTCTAAAATGCATACAAATAAGCAAAAAGACGAAGGTCAGATCAGTTCTCGGGAAGCTGCAGAAGATGTTGCAAGGCATTACGCTTGAATGAATCAGCAGATCCAGTGAAGAAGTCAATATGAGAAGCAGCATCACTCCCATACTTTAGCAGTCTTGAGACCCCAGAGTTATAGGCATAGCAGGTGTTCATGCACTTTCTTCGAAACACAGACATAGATCGGGTGCATCTAGGAATTGTAAAGTCAATCGCCTCTAGCAACTGAGGACAATCGATAGAGCCACTGACCAGATTGCGTAAGAACACTAAGTCAAAAAGATGTCTTCGCATCTCAAGTGATTGAAAGTTGAAAGTCTTCTCCAAAACAGGAATCGGGGTATCCATGTAAGCATAACCAATGCGCACACCCAGCAACCTAACAAAACGGTCTTGAACTCTTGAGAGGCTTTTCATATGACCAAGCTGGTAAGGGCTCCATATCACAGACCCGTACTCCAAGATCGGTCGAACAAGTGACTTAAAGAGCAATACCAGTGTAGAAGGAGATTTGAATTCTCTGGAGGATCTTATTATAAAACCGAACATATAATTTATTACACACTTCAATGATATGTTCGGAGGGGCTATAGTCAGAAGACAAGATCATACCAAAATCCTTAATCTTGAAAACTCTCTTCAACGCTGTGTCATTGATCTTGTAGTCAAAGAGCACTGGATTGGCGGCACGACTAAACGAGATTACTACACATTTGGCGGGGTTGAGGGACATGGCATTGATTGAACACCACTCAAGTACATTGGAGAGCGTTCTTTGAAGAACCAGTTGATCAGATCCTCCATCTATCTTCTTAAAAAGCTTCTCATCGTCAGCATACAAAAGGAAGCGACAATCCAGGATCTTGTAAATGTCATTGATAAACATGACAAAGAGTAGTGGTCCGAGGTGAGAACCCTGGGGGACTTCAGAAGGAACATAAAATGGGTCGGAGGTAGCTCCATCAAACTTGACATATAGAGAACGCTGATCCAAGTAACTAAGCCAGTTCAGTAAGGAACCCCGCACTCCATAGCCCTCGATTTTGGCCAGTAGAAGCTTGTGATGGATCTTGTCAAGGCCTTAGAGAAGTCTAAATAAATGCTGTCCACTTGACAAGAATCACCAAAGGCCTTGAACGTATATTCCTGCAACTTCATGAGGTTTGTTGTTGTAGAACGACCCTTGATGAATCCATGTTGTTCCGGGATAATTACTGGTTTGAAATAGAAGTAGAGCTTGTCAAACACAATTTTCTCAAATATTTTCGCGATAGCTGACTGAATGGCTATCGGTCTATAGTTTTTGACATCCTTCTTGTCACCGGATTTGTGGATAGGCACAATGTAGCCAACCTTTAACGAGGAGGGGAAAACTTCTGCAGCCAGAAGTCCTCTGAAGTAGATGGCAAGATGAGGAGAGAGCTGGTGGGCACACTGCTGGAGAACTGCAGGAGGAATCTCATCAGGACCCATCCCCTTAGCAGGATTGAGCGAAACAAGCCTCTCCTGGACATCCACAGCTGATATCTCCACATTTGATAGGGTAAGATTTAAACCAAAATCAAGATCAGGGATGGGAATGTCTTTCTCCTCGAAGACCGAAGAAAAGAATCTGGCGAATAGTTTACATTTATCCAACGGCTGCGAGGCCTCATCAGAGTCCAGAAACATTTTTGGGGGACATTCATTCTATATACCGCGTACATCCTATACTCTTATATGAGGAATGTTATCGTCCGTTCTTGTATACTTGCTTGCTTGCACAAAGATCTCAAAAACGGCTCCGAGGATTTCCTTCTAAGTCTGGAAATAAGCAATTTATGACTCTCAAAAACGTCTTTTATGCAGATTATTTGGCCAGAGAAAATCTATTAACGTAATAAATCGAATTTTAAAGATGTAAAATTTTAACATTGGCCTTATGAGTTGCCGAGATGGCAACGAAAATAAACAAGGAAAGTGTAAACAAATGAAGTAATCATAACAGCTGTTTGGAATCTACAGCCATCAAGGGAAAATACAGCAATTGGGATGAAGAGTCCATGGAGCAATAAAAAATATTTCCATTTATCAATTTTATGACATTGAAATATTTTATAATAACTGGATGAACTCGTAAACATGAAATAACACCGAGCAAGGCTCGGTCCACCAGGTACTTACTAATTAAAGTTTGTGGTACTTACTAAACCGCGTACATTTAACTATAGAACCGGGAAGGCCGAGCTGAGATCAGTGAGATTTCAAACAATTTCTTGAACTTAAAGAAGGCAAAACTTTTAAAAACATAAACACTTTCGAAATTATAAATAGGTTTTACTGCTCCTGTGCTAGTTTAAAAATCCATTACTGGTGTAAATACTTTTATGTCCAGCTGTTTTGAGACAGTCTGAATTGACCTGGACGACATAAGGTGTCATCGACACCTTCACAATATTTTGATTCCTGATTTCAAATTCACATATATACATTTTTACAGAAAATTTACGTTATTTCTCGTTTTCTGGAGAATTTCAAGCAATTTCAGTACATTTCCCGCTATCACGGAATAGAGGGACCTTTTCTCTCGCGTGCCATGGAGGGACATGGGATTTTTAGCCTGCATGTAAAAAATATTTATATATATATTTTTTTAATTTGAATTTGAAGTTAACAACTGTTATTGTAACTCACTTTGGGAAAGGTTCATGTAAATCGGCTTCGTTTCGCTCTGCGCCCCTTGGATGGTTGAGAGCTGAAAGAAGAGGCCAATCCGAGCATTTTTAAAGATCAGAACAATCTTAACAATCTTAACAGTCTAAAAATTTATGTAAAACGGCTTCGTTTTGCCCTGTGCCCCTTTGATGTTTGAAAGCTAAAAGAGGAGTTTGATCCGAACATTTTTAAAGATCAGAACAATCTTAAGAACCTTGACAATCTTTAGAGCCTGAAAAATCTCAACAATCAAAACAACCTGAACATTCTCATTTTGAAACTGGGCATTCTCCTAGTAAAAAAATAAATTATATAAAGTATGAGTGTCGGATGGTTGAATTAATTATAGGTCTAAGTATTTTGCCAGATACCAGAAAAGATCCTTTTGCCAGATACTTATTATTGCCAGATACTTTTTTGTCTGATAGATGCCAGGTATTTATCAGTAGATGTCAGGACTATTAAAAAATAATCCAATAATCTATTGCAGCAGTCCAGACTAAATTTTTATGATTGTCATAGTTGCAAAAACAGTACCTTCATTTTATTGGCAAAAACGCTAATAAACATAAAACCATTTGTGTAGGGATCAATTTATTTAATTTGTTGTATATAAAAATCAAAATTAATAGCATTACACTTTTTATTTACGTGATATTGATTTTTTTGAACTACGTATGAATACTCACTACTTTAATACAATTGCTTACTCTGTATAAGAGAGATAAAATACTTACGAGTGGTATGAAAATTAGATTAAAGTACACTTCCATATCCGAGGTGCTCACTTTTTAGGATGAAAAACAATCACATGGGAAGGTGCAGCCAGCCACGGTATATTATACGTACTCCAAATGTGACACAATTTCACAGATGCAAACTCTAATGTTTCTTTTTTAATTACTGTAATTTCACAAATGTCTGATATTATTATGAGTACCTGTTTTGCTAAAATATTAGTTATGACTACATATTAACATTAAACATTTCTCTTATTTGAAAGTTAGTTATACAACAAAGTACGTATGTCATGTTTATTTTTTCTAAAACTTCTTTCTTCCTCTGTTTTTCTATGTGCAGCTAGAAACTGCAGAAAAATTTTACTGCATTCAGTTTAATTTTGATCTAAGGCGCAGTGATCATGTTCCTAGATTTTTCAACCAAATCTCACTACTGAACCTTAAAGATTTTCGTGAGTTTCGCCATTGTTTATCCTCTTAATAGATGTAAAACCTAATGGTGAGTCCTGTGAGCAAAGACGCTGGAGCTACCTGGCGAGAGCTGCTGGGAAACAGAGGTCGGTAAACAGTACTGTCCAGCTGGTCGCCAGTGACCGATAGTTTAATCAGACAGAATAAATTATGACATTATCGCAAAAAATAATGCGCTCGACTCATCCCATTTATTTCCACTTATAAATAGAAGATGAATATGCGGTTTATTTTCCAAAACCGCGGTAGAAACGTAGATATGGTTCAGTTAAATTTCAGGTTCTCAGTAACTATATACTGTATTGGAATGTTTTAACTACACTTTGGCTGAATACGTGTGCATACTGGTGGCGCTTTCTATCGAGGACTGTCAGAACTAGGTCAACACTTTGCGTCTATACTTTCCCATTGCAGTCTAAAACAGATGTATTGTCAACGGTTTCACAATCTTCGTTTGCTGCACTCTATCTTGAACTCTAAAGTTCCTGGGTATCTCTCTGAACACTTTTTTCATGTCTGATGTTAGTGCTCGCACTACTCGTAGAGGATATCATATTTTAACAATTCCCATCCACAGAACTGCCATTTTTAATAAATCCTTTATAGTTTCTGCATCACGACTGTGGAATTATCTTCCTACCGAATCAAAAATGAAGATAAGCGTACCCAGTTTGGGGAGGAGCTAAAAACTCTCTTGCTTTTGCAGTGCAGGTAGTGATGTTTGTGGCTTTGATGTGGTGGGTCTTAGGCGACATGGGTGACTGTGAGCGTGTGTGGTAAAAGAAATACCTCAAATAATATTTACTCTATATTATTTGGTTATAATTGACATTGATATCATAATTATTACTGTATATACCATTAGTAATTTGGTCTATTTCCTCCTAATGCAATTACTATAATTATTTTATATTGTGTATTATTTTCTGTAAGAGGTTAAGTGGTAGAGAGAACTTGCAAAAACAATCAGTTTAAAGGTGCCTAACTTCACCTCTCTAGTAAACACTTTTCATTTAATTTCAGCCACCAATGGTTAGCCACCCTGGCAATGAGATTAACTCTCAGTAATGATTCAAAAGTTCCCTAGCTCGATAAACTCGTACCATGTATTGTGTACGATAAAAAAATACAATCGATAAAAAATATTTTTGTGTTCCAAGCTACTGACACAAAAATTTAGCAATTTAAGTTTAAACTACTTAGCAAATACGCCTTATTATACAATTATGCAATAGTGCTCTTATAAAAAACATAAATATGGACTCAAACAAGCTTCCTATATTGCACCTGTATTATAGATATACTGTAAATCAATATGATCAGCGAAAAAAGGTCAACTGGGTTTCTCTGAAAGCATTTTCTTTCCTCTTTACCTTATAAGCAAGACTCTTGTTTACCTTAGAAATCCAATATGCGTAAAAAACGGAAAACCACTTCCTCTCTATTCGAGGATTGAATAGCGCAGCCTTTTTTATGGTCAGTTCGTGAAAACTTTTTAAGATTATGTCGTCTATGTAAAATAATAAACAATAACTAGGAATGTTCGTTTTATTAATTTTTTATGTAAATGATATGAGTTACAAATGTACACGAGCGGTTACTTGATTTAATTTTTAAATCAGCTGAAATAAATCACTTTTAAGTGGTTTGTTTTGAATGTTTTGCTTTATAAGCTGTTTCTTATGTTAAGTAAGTTAGTCAGGAAATGGTAGAAACCATTTATTACAACACATTCATCCACCAATGTGGATCGATGACGCACTACGATTTATGTATTTATTGTATATTGTCAAACCTTTTGGCAAAATAAAGATTATGAAATTGTGCCAAAATGAAATTGTGGAAAGAGACAACGAATGACTGTAATTTCTTAAAAATAAATCCTAATTAATAATGTCGTGCATTCATTGTTACATGCACGAATTTTACTGTAGCTTATGGTGCTACGAGTTAACAAATGTAGTTTAAGTTTAGCTAAAAACATAAAAATTAATCCATAATTTTTTGGTTTTATGTATTTTTAACTTCTCTAGGTTGTTCATCTATTTCTCATTTCATTTTATAACTACTACTAATCAGATTTAAAACAGGTTCATTAAGCTGGTATAAAATAGAGTACGTTTGAATATAAAAAAGTCAAAGAAAGCACGACAATTTAATTAAATACGAAAACTCTCGATAAATGACTAAAAATACCGAATGATATTGAACGATATATGCATTCCTTGTACTAGTAACCGGCGTAACTCTTTTCTTATCACGATTGGAATTAATTTGGTTGTAAAATCATTATAAAATACTTCAACTAATATAAATATTGATTGACCTTTCGTATCATTTGTAGCTTGATAACTTTTACGGAAAAGTGACATAAGTTATTGGAACTTTTATAAAATACTATTCAAACATGTAATCCGAATAATTTGGGTTAGTGCAAGGCAGGAAATGATAAGAACTGTAAGAAAGGAGAAACATTTGCATGAATTAAACGAAGGGATTTGATTTAACGGAATAACAACTACTGTATTTATTTAAATTTGAAATTTCTATTTCAACTCACATGTGGAACGTAGACCGCAGGGAAATCAGTGGAGGCTGACAACAAACCAATTCCGTTGCCAGTATTTGTTTCCAATATGAAAAGTCACGAGTTACATTGTTAAACCTTCAATTTATTGTTTTGAATAATAGTAATCACAACTAGAACAAGTAGAACTTATCAAGAATTCTACAGAGATGACGGTGCTTAAACTTGTTTAGCCCTGTTGAATTTGTCAGTTGCCAACCCAGCAAAGAGGTAAGGTCATGAATCATTATGAGTTATTGCGAGGTGATGCATCCCACTAAATAAAGAAGCCATTTTAAATTTAGGGAAGGGCACATGAGATTGAGTATCGATACCACAGTTTGCTTTTTAAAAGGGTTACTTTGGGTAAGTCAAACTCTGCATACCATAATTGAATTATTCATCTAATAATGGTATGCAGAGTTTTATTTTCAGTGGACACTTTTTCAGTGGACGTTTATCTCACATTTATGATATTGCTCTAGCAGAAAAACATCACCCAAAATAGGGTGTTTTGTTGGCTACCCTAAAATTTCAAATGCAAACCCCTATTGAGTGTCACCTCATTTTAAGTGTTTGTCGACATAAGTAATGGTGCAAATCTGGTTTACATGTCACCCCTAGCCAAAATGACAGGTATTCAAAAGATTGATTTGGTTAAAAAGCCTCCATTTATTTCACTAATATGAAAATTAAATGCCTGCAATTTCGGCGGAGGGTGACATATCGACCTTCATAAAAAGTTGTTTTCGGATTGGTACCTGACCGTCAGTTGTGTGGATGTACCTGAGCTAGGGACTACACCAGCGGTCCCATTTTCATCCCTGTGCTTTTCTATTTATTTTGATTATAGAATGTTAGAATTTTTATTTTTGATTTTGATTTTTGATTTTAGATTTTTAAGGGTATTTTTCAAATAATACCATAAAAACTTCCAAAATTCACATTCCTCAAAAAAAATTATAAAAATTCTATGGTTTGAAGCGCTTAAGATGCCAAACAACAATACACCGTTCGCAAGTCAGTAAATATGAAGGTTCAGAATTTATAGAATATTGGAGTGAAAAAAACTATTAAGTAAAAAAAAATTTTAGTTATTTAGTCTATGGATCACTGTATAATAATATGAGTGGTTTTGCCATTTTCGCTTCAAGTAATCCAAAAAGTTTGCTCCGGGCACACGTTCACGGACACATTGATTCAGTTTCGAAAAATAATGAAAATAGAAAAGCGACGAAATCTGTTTATAGACTGATCTATAGACGTATGCACTTCTTAGAGTTGTTTGCCAGTGTTCAAAAAGCTTAAGATAATGACCTAATTTGTTTGTACATCTATTGCTGTTTGGTGGACGGGAAAGAAATATTTTTATACATATGTTAGCAGGCAGAATATTCATTGTATTTCTACCAGAAAAAAGTATTTTTCAGAACTTCCATCTGTAAGATTAGAAAAAACTATAAGTATCCACATGTTTATGAAAATAAAATTACTGTATTTAATAAATTGCCTAAAAAAGCTTGGCATGTTACACTAAATAGATTTCAATCTGTTTTAGAAAAATGGTTGCATGAGAAAACATTTTATACCATAAATGAGTACCGTACTTGGCCTGTGATATTAGTTGTTTAAGATTTTAGCCTTGTTGTTGTTGTTGTTGGTATTTTGTTGAAATTAATTGTTGATCTTTAATATATTGATTGATTATTGTTTTAAACTTATTTTAAGTTAAAATAAGTTCGAATAATATGTCATATAAGAGTTATTACACAAAACTAACTTTGTCGATTGCATGTATTGCTTAAAGACAATAAAACTCTTGACTCTTCCACCCAGTCGCGTCACTTGTGTAAAAGTTTTCGTGTTAAAATTAATGGCACTTTTGATGCTTCATATTCACTGTTCCAAAATGCACTGAGAACTAAATAAAGAATGTACGTTATCTAACGCTATTATTAATAGTATCCCTTTATAATAATTACCTTATATTATAAATATACATAATTGGAGATACCCGCAGTTTCGCCCAATGAAAGGATAAAAATGTTTAGTATAATATTACTTATTTGTAATGTGCAAATAAAAAAAATGGATTAATTTTACTCATTAGTCCGAACTATTAAAAGGGTTTGAACATTATTTACACCCTTTAGATTGCATGTAGTGATTCCTCCATAGATTGAATTGAGAAAGTGAAACATTTCTTTGATTCATTTTAATTTTCCCTTAAATGGTATGAATTTGATACTATGTATACCAAGACTCCAGTATACCAAGAAAACTGTCCTTCAGCTGCTTTTGGTTTATTTCTTGAGAATATTAAGTTTATAATAAATAACTGTAATGAATCTTTTGTAGAAAAAAACATCTGTAAAAAAATTAAAACCTTGGATATCTCCTAGGCTGAGTGTAAAATGTGATCAAAAGAAAAAATTATTTAAGAGTGTTCGATTAAGACCAAATGATCTAAGACTCAAAAGATATTACAATACTTTCGGGAATAAATTAAAACTCGAAATAAATCAAGCAAAAGAGTTTTACTGTTATCTAAAGTTGAAAGGTTGAAAAAGGGAACTCTAAAGCTCAGTGGATATTGATTAATAGCTTTATTAATGATCCGAAAAAAATGTTAAATACAGTAAAAATTAATGACAACGGTGTAGAGAAAACTGAACCACTAGAAGTAGCGGAGTGTTTCAATGACTTTTTTCTCAGTGTGGCAGATGATCTCAAGAGTACTATTTCCTTTCAACAGATCTCAGCAGCTAATATAATTCTTTTAAGAAAACTCTGATCAACAAAAAATTATTTTTGTTACCAACCAACAAGTACCAGGTTTTTGACATTGTAAGTCAACTCAAATCGGGCAAAGCTCCTGATTTGGATGGTATTGGATGTTTTACTAAGGGGAGGTTTTTGGGAGGCGTACGGTCAAAAAATTTTTTTTTCAAAAATTTTTTATTTCATACTATGAAAATATAAGTCTTTCTGAGTCCGTTGATGTACAATACATGCGGGTTTACAGTTAATTTCATTGAATAATTAAATCATAAACTTTTTTTGCACCCCGCATTTTATACAAGAGAAACAACATTTTTGTCGTTTCATATATAACTACTCTCTATTACAAAAATGATTTGATTTTGCTGTGGTGGCTATCCTGATTGCCTGCCGAATGTCTGCTTGATTCTGCTGCCTTAGCAGCTGTTTCTATAGCAATTAGAATTTTGTAAATATAAATATAACCGCTTATATGAGTGGAATGTATTAAAGTAAGTTAATGATTTGCTACAATGAGGTTTTTATTCGTTTCCCGAGAAACCTAATTTTGGCCACAAAAGGAACATTTTCTCCAAAAGTATTTTAGATATCATCTTGAAATTTTTACACAGTATGCAGGTCACATGTTCACAATAGCTGAGTTTTTTTTTAAAGCCCTATGTACCTTTTAAATAAATATTCTAAAATTAAAACTATTAAAAAGTTAAAAGTCAATATTGCTTTGGAAAAAATTTTTTTTCTAACTAAATGATTTTGTAAGACATTTATAAAAACTCAGCACATGTACTAAGGGGTGACTGACATTAGGTGAAAATTTCAGCTCTCTATGTTAAATAGTTTTTGAGAAAATGTACCTTACATTAACATTACGGAGATAGGGAGTACGCCTCCCCTTATTATTGTAAATATTGTTGATGTGTTGGTGTATTTGTTTGATTTTAGCATTGAAAGAGGTGTTTTTCCCGAATGTTTAAAAACTGCTGTTGTTATACCGCTGTTTAACAGGGGCGAAAAATCAAATCCATCTAATTACCCCGATTTTTTTACTGTCATCATTCGCAAAGGTGTCTGAAAAACTAATAAAAAAACGATTGTTAAATTTTCTTAACTGCAATAAATTCTTCAGTAGTAATCAATATGTGTTTAGAGAAAAGATGTCAACTGAATATGCGTTACTTAAGTTTTTAGAGTCAGTTTATGAAGACCTTAAAGAAAGCAAATCCTGTTCGGCCCTATTCATCGATATAACTAAGGCTTTCGATACAGTTGACCATGACATTCTTATTGATAAAATGTGGTATGCTGGTATTAGGGGAATTTCTTTGCAGTGGTTTTCTACTTATTTATCCAATAGGTCACAATGCACAAAAGTCCAGAGCTATGTCAGCAAGATAGGGTATTTAAAGCATGGCGTTCCACAAGGATCCGTTTTAGGACCTATTTTATTTCTAATTTATATTAATGATTTGTGTAATGCTAAACTTCACGTTAGAGTCACAGCCTTTGCAGATGACAGCCTTTGCGGTTGACACAGCCTTAACGTATTCTGGTAGTAGCTTAAGTTTTCTCAAAACATCAATGCAACAAGATATAAAATTACTAAGATACTGGTTTGATAGTAACTATTTGGTATTAAGTGAAAAAACAAAATATATGATTTTTGGCCTCAGAAATGAACAGCAGTTTGGAGGAGGATTGTATAACCATCAATAAAATTTTTCGGCAAAATGTTCTTGCAATGTCTTGAAAATAGTTAGTGAAATGAAATATCTTGGACTTGTTATCAACTCAAACCTCTCATGGAAAGGTCACGTAGAAAAATCAAGAAAAGAATTATGTGGACTGTTACGAAAGTTTTATTTGCTGAGAAATGTGTGTCCAGAGAAGGTACTTATGTATATTTATTATGCAATTGTTGTTCAAGAGTGAATTATGGTTTGTGTTGCTGGGGAGGAACTTACCTTTCCACACTATCACCTATTACAACTTTGCAGAAGGCTTTTATTAGAATTGTATTAAAGAAAAAAGAATTGAACATACTTGGCCTCTGTTTCTTAAGCTTAAAGTTCTTCCGCTTACACATTATTATATTTTTAGAGTTTTAAAAACATTTTATAGTAGATATTTAAATTGTCAAACTGCTGTCGTAAATAACAGATACAATTTTAGAAATGTTAATCTTGGCCTCCAGTTCCTAGGCCAAAAATCACCTTTTACAGGGATTTTTTATAAATTCAATGCTCCTCGAATACATAAAATTTTTATCCTAAAAAATTTATCAGGAGTTGAATCTGTTTTTAAGTACCTCAGATGTTTAAAGAACTGGTTGTTAACAACTGAAAAAGTTTCACTTTGCAGTTTTAACGATCCACTGCGAGCTTAGACTGTTTCTAATGCTGTAATTGTTGGTGACCCAATGAGAGGTAGACTATTTCTAATGCTTTATGTAATTGTTGATGGTCCGCTGAGAGCTTGGATTGTTTATATTGCTGCAATTGTTGATGGCTAACTGAGAGCTAAGACTGTTACTAATGTTATTGTTGGTTACCCACGAAAAACAACAATAACAACATGAGAGTGTGACAGGTGGGCGACAGTTGCTGCTCTCTGGTGGATTTTTTAGATACGATATAGTAGAAGACATTGGAAGAACGATTTCTCAGGATATTTTGCGTGAGCACTTTTGGTTTTCCATTAGTAATGATTATGAAACCTTCTACAAAGTAATTACTGAGGAATCGTTAACGAAAAAGCATGTGATGTACTTTTTTGGAAACTATATTTGTCGCTTTTTAATTCCTAGTTTCTTTTTCTTTTGTGTTTGAAAATATTTATATTTGCATTCCATTGTTTTTAACGGATCATTTGCCAATGTTAATTTTATGGCAATGGATTTTGACCATTATTATTTGTGACCATATCCAATAATGTGATAAAGAAGCTTACTTCTAGTTAATTCCTAGCTTATTGCAATATAATTCATTTTTCGATAAAGCAATCTAATATAAACTGATATCACGTCAAAAACATGAACCCATAAAAATTGGTTTGCGTGATTTATTTGAATTCAAATAAACATGAGATATATACCGTATTTGTGCTCCATAAAACTTACTAAAAAAGTAAATAATCAATGATTTTCTATTGCTATATGAAATAAGTGTTTTATCAGAATTTAAATAAAGTATCTGACGGCCCTTACATTTTCTTCACTTTCGCAATATATCACCCCCCCCCCCCCCCCGCCGAGTGGGTCCACCATTACTCTTAGAGACACAAGTCTGAACTTTGGTCATATATTTTCTCTACACATAGCTTCGAATACACATTGCGACATCAGGGTGTTTAAAAAAAGGCTGATTTTAGGTTTATATTTTTCTAAACTGTTGATCACTTGTACTCGAGGTCACTTGTGTGCTATAATGTGGCTAATACAGTTTCTTACATACTATTTACAGGTGCTCAATATGGCCCTCTTCAAATGCACAGTATATGTTTACGCGATACTTAAATTACAAGGCCTACTCAAAGATGGGTCAGCCCACTAGACCTAACATTTCGCGTTACAACACTGTCCTTTGTCACCGGATCGGGTGGGTCCCACAGCGACAAATAAAAATCCGTCTCATAACGACGAAAGGTATTTCGTCTCATGGTGTCTAAAAACAAGCGTTGTGGGACTCGCTACAACTTTATTAGTCGCTATGGGATGATCTATATCTAAACATACTTTTTTCTTTAGAAAAGAAAACATTATTATCGCATAAGAACTAAAACCAGTGAGTCCCATAGCGACTAATAAACTTACAGTGGTTCCCACAACGTCCAAAAATATAGTTGTTGCTTAGCGTGACTAGTAGTCTAAAGTATAAGTCGTTCCACAACGACTAGAGTCGATCAGTCAGAACGGTATCAAAGAAGACGAATAAAACATATTATTATGTCCTACTGAGTATACGTCTAAAGGTAGACCATAACGTAGACTTTGTGGCTGCATGGTTCAAACAACGTTTGCTACCTTATTTGGGCGGCCGATATAGATTCGGTCCGGAGCTTAGATCAAGCTCTCATGGAACGACTCTTTTTATTGAGCTGTTCATTCCAAAAGATTCGTTCTTTAATCGCTATGGGACGGTTTAAAATTTCATACTTTTTAACGAAATATTGACATTTTTGGATTTGACGCTATGGGAATCGTGATGTATACTTGTCGCATAGCGACTAAAGATTTGTCAGTGAGTCCCATAGTGACTAATCATTATTTTTAGACGCTGAGGGACTGTTCGTTTTTAGTCTTTTAGCGACAAATTTCATTTTATTTCACTTTTAGACGCTGTAGGACTAGTCGCTATGGGACCCCACGACCGGATCCTTACTGTAGGTGGTTTTAAATAAAGTGTGTAGATCCCTCCCCTCCCAACAACATTTGTTGAACCAAGCAACCCCGTTAGAACAACCATCGAATCCATCACACAATGTGCGGGGCGGGACGAATTTGAGTATCACATAAATGCTGTGTATGTAAGAGGGACACATTTTTCACCTGTACATGATATGTAAGAAAATGGTTACCCTCTTTAAAAAAAAAGTAATCTCTTATCCATATGATCATTAGTTTTGAAAATATAAACCTTTATAATCGGATCTTTCATAGTTGAAATACCCTGTTCAGATCATAATATAATATAGTTAAAATCAAGTATCTAGGCTAACCCTAATTAGTTTGCCTTGTATTGATTTTTCTTGCTAGTCCCAGAGCAGAGAATAAAGCAGAGATTAAAGCAGGGACTGGATTGCACAGTTATTACATTTTGTTTTCATTTCGGTCCGTGAATTTTATAAGGTTATATGATTAAACGTACCGTATTTAGTTCTTACATTCAGTAAATGTCATTTGTATCAAACACCTGAGATGATACGACGACTTCCGCAACTCGGTGCACTTCCGGTTCACTTTGGATGACTTCCAGTTCACTTTGAATGACTTCCGGTTCAACAGGAGCTGACTTCCGGTTTTGACAGGGGTTGACTTCCTGCGCCACAGGAGCTTACTTCCGCTTATCTCAAACACCTAGAGATAAAAACAAGTGGATTTGAACATTTAATTGTTACTATTTAATAAAACTATAAAAATTTACTATACTATTCATATAATAGTTTTGCAATTCATCATATTCATATTCATATAATAATTTAAAGTTATCCTAAATTTTATGAAAAAATACAACTCAAAAGCTCTATGAATTACGCAATACAGTTTTGTCTAATTTACTCTTACAAATCGTGAAACGCAGTTGTTTACAAAGTTAAAAAGTAATTTCTTACATTTCTTCTTACTTGTGTGTTGAGTGAATAAACAACAAAATTGTCTAATGAGGGAGTCAATGTATGTTACTATCGAAATATACACAACAATTTTCCTTCACCTGCAATAATAAATAGGTACCCAATCAATAAACATTCATTTATTTACCATAAATCTTAACAAACGAAAATTAATTTAGTTTTGTTATGCTATTAGCACCTGCGAGTGGGAAGCTGCAACCATTCATGCATCAGCGATCAACCGATTGTTACAGAATTCTTACACGTTTAATAATCAGCTGGTTGTCTTCAATATTATTCTATAATGATTATACCCCTACAGTAAGTTGTCGGCACCAGTAATGCGGTCCATTTCAACATGATTCTGTGCATGCCTGCGTGGAAATTTGAAGGGACACGATTTTTGAATTAATGAATTCAATGTTACTCTTTTGTGTTTACTTTGTTTCCTGCCGGGAGAAAAAATAATCACTTTACTCATCCTTGGAAAAAATATTATTTCACTCACTCATCACAAGGAGTAAAAAGCGTCTAAATATAGCAGTTGGGGGGAAACAGATTTACATGTCGACATTAATTTGCAATGGTGTAGTGCAGTAATAAAGAGCATATGTAACAGTTTAGTCCTCTGGGCCGGCTTTGATCGTAATGTATAAAATATGATCCATCCCTCGGAGTCAAGGGATTACAGTTAGCGGAGGGCTGGAAATATGCAGGTGATTGTTTAAGTTTCGGCTTTGCGAAATAAACTTCAATAAGCTGACATTTGAGTATGAATTTTCATCCATTAGATTTACAAACTGTACTATTTATGAGGATAGAAAGTATATTCGATTCCATATTTACCTTTCAGTACAGGCCTTATGGGATGTTGCTATTCTATTACCTTAGCTGGGTAAATTTTTGCGCTATCATCTGATTATAAAATCGTCATCTAACTACTATTTAATGTCGCTAGTAAAACTAAATCTATACCATTATAAAGAAGAGGTGGTTTTGTATGTAAGTTTAGATGGGGCAAGTGAACGCGAAAAATACTGAACCGACTGTCTTAACAAATTTCACACAGAGGTAGATGGGGAAACACATAGGCCTATTAACTTCCTTAAAGTCCCCTCGGACTACGCCCAGTGAACGTCATCAGTTTCAATGTTTACATTTTATAAGGATGTAAATATTCAAACACACGGAAATGTAAATAGCTTTGGGTGGTAATATGACAGTTCTAATAGCAGTGGCAAGATCACCTATCAGGCTATCCATCGTAAGCAAAGCCACAGGCAACTGCTGGTTATCATTACAAATAAATCGCCTGTAAAATTATATCCTGAAATTTTAATGTGGAACAGAGTAGTTGTGGCATGGCATGTGAGTTTTTTATTTAGTTTCGGTAAATTTATATACTTATCTATGTTTACACACGAAATACCGGGTTTTACGTCTTACACAGGATTATATGATAACTGAATTATACATCTTTGAAATTTTAAAACTATATAAAAAGAAAAAAAATTGTAACAAGTTTTTTGAAGGTTAAAGATGAGAATAAATAATATTAAAGGTTTACACGAGTGGTATTTTGACTCAAGTATTTTTTAACTACTTTAATAGATCCATTTTTTCTAAATTTGTGTTACTTTGAGCCCTTTCGCTAATCCTTCTGACAGCGAGCTTTCCTATTTCAATCGCATTGTGTAACACAATTCACTTTGAGAGGTGAACTATTAGACTATCAGGTACTTTTTCAACGTATATGCTAACCTATCGAGCATAGGCCTAATCAGTAGAAAATAGTATTTACGAGTACACTGGTATTTGAATCGGTCCATGCAGAAAGGGCTTCAGTAACAAAAACATAATTTTCGGGAAACAAAAAACTATCTTGTTGAGATACACACTGTTCAAAAATATGAGAAAAATATTTTTTGATTTATAGACATTAGGCACTTGTTTTGGGGTAAAAAAGTAAGTGAACCTCAATGCTCAGCTCCAAAATTTTTTTAGTGACTGAGGCCTTTTTTGCTCAAAATTGTATTCAAACGCCTCAATTTTATGTTTTTACTGTCAACGTTTTTTAATTATGTTCTAGAAACATTAGACACTTGTTATAGGGGGAAAAACATGTACTTCAATGCTCAACTCCAAATTTTTTTTTACTGACTGAGGCCTTTTTTGCACGAAATTGTATATAAACTCTTTAATTTTATGTTTTTACAGTACGATTTTTTTAATTTGGTTCTATAAACATTAGACACTTGTTATAGGGTATGAACAGCATGTACCTTAATGCTCAAGTCCTAAAAAATGTTCTTTCACTGACTGAAGCGCATTTTGCACAAAAATGTTATATTTGCCTTTTAGTTTATGTTTTTACTGTAACGTATAAATTTATTTATTTTTTTTTTGACACAGTATAAATTATTCCTTATTGAGGCCAGTTAATTATTTTTCGATAAAATTCGGAATATTCACAGCTGAATTGACAATAACAGCTGATGCTATATTAATGGTTCCCAGCAAAAAGGACTTCAGTCACCGACTAAAGAAGAAAGAAAGAAAGAAATAAATAAAGAAAGAAAGAAAGAAAGAAGGAAAGAAGGAAAGAAGGAAAGAAAGAAAGAAATAAATAAAGAAAGAAAGAAAGAAAGAAGGAAAGAAGGAAAGAAAGAAAGAAATAAATAAAGAAAGAAAGAAAGAAAGAAAGAAGAAAGACCTTCTTGCTCAGAGTCTGCAAAAATGCCCTACTGTTTAAAGCATAAGGGGGCATGGGACTGAAGTCTTTCTTGCACCAAAAATCCGGCAACATTCACTGATATGGTTTCCATAGATAACTCAAATTCGAAAAAAGTGACTGAAGCCCTTTCTGCATGGACCGATCTATTTATCTTGTACACTCATTAGATTCGTATTACTGCCTATTTCTAGTACCCGAAGGCTCACTAGGTGGTCCATTTACAATCTACACATGTGCATGACTGAGGTCTTCTCCGTGGGAGTACTTCCGTTTTCTTGGTCGCCAATCATTGGATATTTATTCATGAATGTTGAATATTTATATGACAAGTTATTTCTCGTGTGATAAAATAATAAGGCGAGTTATGTGAAGGAGATTATGGTCGAGCTATTGGATGGAAAATAATGAATTAATATTTCTTTTAAAACCCCTGGCGTGAACATGTGCCTATTGAGGGTTGCAGGTCAGTGCGGGGACCCAGAACCCTTTGCGAGACCCTCAAGTATGGGATTGGCCTATTTTAACAAAATTGGACAGCAAATCAAAACAAAATATTCGTAACAGATATCCAGTATGTACAATAAGCAGACAACAACAAACCAACTCTAATATTTGCACGTTTGATACAAAATACAAACATATTGTTTGCTTGTAGTGTTCAAGTACTTATACTTGTTAGATTTAGTAATTATATTTATTTCTCTCCTTGATTAGTACCTATTACTAGTGATATGTTTTTGTTGGTAAATTTTATTTCTCATACATTGTTATCGTTATATCATCGAGCTACCACATCTTTTCCTTTACCATTACTATATAACACACCGACCACCGGTAAAGGGTATTTTAGGCGAATATAAGTAAAAGTTCAGTAAGACGATTGTAACGCGATCTCGTAGTCTTGTTTCTATGGCCAATATGTTCCTGAGGCATTTAACACTAGTGTTTCGTTTTAGAAGTAAGCCGTTTGAAAGTAATAAGGAACACGTCACACTGGTCGAGTAACTCGGCCGGAGTGCTAGGATCAGCTGATTCCAATGTTAAAAATTGTCAACTCGCCCAACATTCGACTCGCCCATTTGTTAAGGCCACGTCACATTGGTCGATTTGACGGTCGAGTCTAACTCGCCCTCCTGCTAGACCAGCGTGACGTGACCCGTTGGTTGAGTAGGAGGACGAGTTAAAAGGGCGAGTTAGACTCGACCGTCAACTCGAGCAGTGTTACGTGGCCTTGACAAATGGGCGAATCGAGTGACGACCGAGTTGACAATTCTTAACAATGGAATCAATCAGCTGGTCTTAGCAACTCGGCCGAGTTGAACTAGGTCGAGTTACTCGACCAGTGTGAATTGGCCCTAAACACCATATTAAGAGTAAATATGATACGGTCTCGTAAAAAAACAGACCTGGAAAATTAAAAAGAATATTTTTTACTCAGTCTGATGATCAAAATAATACAGCTACACTGTTACATCATTTCTAAAGTTACAGTTTCAACAGGTTATGACGAACTGAGCCCCAGGGAGGTGTAAAGTTATCACCAAAGCTCAGATTGTTGATTGTTGTTGTTCCGTTGTTATGTAACAGTCTGCCATATACAAATCTCCATTCAACACGACATGCATAAACCTCGTGAAAAGTACTCGATCATATGTCTTTCCTTAGATTTGAATGGTCCGTGACATTTTTTCCAAAGAAAGTAGTGGGACAAAAACAGGCTACATAATTAACTGCTTTTACTCTAGCCAAGCAATGGCAATATGAATGTGGCTAATAAATATAATACCTGAGAAAATATTTCGAGACATATTTTTTGTGACGAATTGTCATATGAACAAAGACTAAACACAATAGTATATATTTATTTAATTTATAAATCTTATAAAACAGGTATCAATGTTCCGAATACGTCAAAACCTATAGGCGTATATTTAAAAAGCTCACTGATCAATCTTAAATTTATTAAATTACAATAAATTATAAGCAGTGTAGAAACTTGCTGAGGAGACGGTTGCGATTCTTAGAAGAAATTATAGCAAAATCATAATGTAGATGATATCTATAAGAACAATAGCAACGAAGAACAACTGATTGCAGCTAAACTAAAAAAGCTCATGGCTCCAATAAAATTATCATGGTTTTGAAACTCATAAACAAAGCTCTGGGTAAACTATTCCGCTTCACTGCCAATATTTATAATCCAACCTCCATTTTTAACGTTACAATTCCACCTACACCTGTTTTAAACATGCCTTGGACATATGAGCTAATCTCTTCAGTAAGCTTATTGTTGATCAAGACCTATATTACATAAGGTACATAATTTTTATATAATGTGAATATTTTCTGGGTGCTATCAAACCTAGAGTTACTTATAAAAAGTAGAATAAAAAAATATAAGTATTCGTTTAGATGTATGAGAAATCCTTTACTGCTATGCTTTACACAAAAATGCTCATGTGGTTATGTTTTATGAACACGCAAAAATTAATGTAAAAAGGAAAAAAAACTATTTTGAGTATGACGCATAGAAATACTATTTAGGAAATAAAAAATACTTGTTTTTAAGTAAAAACTTTAAATAACGGTTTATAAATTTGTATATGCCCCTAACTGATGCGATTCAATAAAAACTATCGTTACTCATTTCCGCTCGTTTGGCCAAAATCAATAAACATTGATATGGTAAGACACGTTCCTTGGCTAGGTAAAACATGGTCATTGGAATGATAAGACAAATTTACATATATGTTTATTGGTTTGGTAAGACACGTTTATTAAAATGTGACACTTTAATAAGTATGGTCCCTTAAGACGATATATGAACCAAAGCAACCTGAAACCCAGGTTTTTATCTAATCACATCTGTAAGGTGCATATCAAAATTTATAAACAGTTTTTTATTTATACTTAACAAAAAGTGGTATTTTTATTTATTAAATAATAACATTCTATAGGCTATATCCAAAATTTTTCATGTTTGCCCTTTTATAATAATTTTTGCGTCTTTCTAAAACGTAACAATTCGAGCTTTTTAAGTAAATAAATAGCAGTAAATGTTTTTTCCAATTTTCTACAAATATAATTTTTTAAATTATACTTTTTATAAGTAACTGTAGGTTTGATAGCAAACAAAAAATACTTATAGGTCGCACCTTGACCTGAGGATGTGTATTTAGTACGAGACGGCCGTAGTCACTGAACGGATACATGTATTATATACCTTCCGTTGTAAAAACCAGCGATCCAGAGGCTATATAAGAAATTAATTCATAAATCTCCATCGCAAAATTCCCTCAATGATATCAATTTCCAACCCATTTTCACAACTAACTTTATTTTACTATTTAACTTAAACAATAGTCCTTTTACTTAATTAAAAAATATTTTAAATAGTATATATCTTAACAAACATAATTTTTAAGTACAAAAGGGTTTTCAAAAAAGAAAACCTTAATATTTGAAGAGGAGCAGAGGGTGCTGGTCAGTTTCAAAGTGACACGACATTTTGGCGGGAAGATGAAGCGGAAGTTGCCTAACGACTTCCGGTGACGTCGGAGGTCACGAGTAAGCGCTTCCTGTCTCTGTGAAAGTGTCACTCCGCCTGACTGTGGATGAGAGTTATAAAAAAATAAGAGAAGGAAAATAGTTAAAATTAATGTTACATAGCTTTGTCCTTCAACCACTATATCCTGCACATTGAAAACTATCATTTTGGCCTAGTAGTTCATTTATTCGGTACAATTAAGGAAGCTGTTACAAAATAATTGTTTTTGCATTCAACTCATCATAAATTGTTTTTTGTTATAGTAAACGAATTACTGTACCAATAAATATGTAAATAGGGCAGGTAGGCTGCATATTCATCTGGGATTTTCACCACTCGAGGGCAGTAAAATAATAGCAACGAAGGCTATGAATGAAGATCAGTGAAAAGACAATGAAAACATTCCGTTACTGCCCTCCGCTTCATACAGGAAACCTGAACCGGAAGAAGAATAGGTCGCTAACGGGGAAGAAGAAAAATATATAAAATAAATATGATTCCTGTTGTATCATTGAATATTACTTATAAAACACTAGGTAAAATGAAAAATACAGTTGAAAGGGGAAATTTATGCAAAGGAAGAGTAACGAGGAAAATCCTTAGCCTGTTCTAATTTTCTATATAATTAGCAGTTCCTTGTAGTTTATTTTAAGTCTAGAACTGCATGGTCGACGATAAAAATCATAATAATAACAAATTTGTAATTATTACCACAATAGGCTAATGATATATGATAAAAATTATTTGCTGCAATGTGTGATTTCGAAAAGTGTCAGATTTTTATACCTATCTGTATTATATTACAACCGTCTGATTATCAATATGTTTGAAGTAAAATTCGTTCAATATTGATAATTTAAAACTTAATAAGTTTTAATCTCTTAAAACTACAAGATTTACATTATAATTATAAATATAAATACATAAATAAACGTGTGATTGTAAAAACATATTTATTTACAATACATAGATTTAGGCATGTAAGCATACCACTAAATATATATATATATATATATATTTATATATACTTAAGCAAAAATATGATTTATTTAGTAATTTATTCTCAGCTTGTGTACGTCGTTGGAAAAATCTAATCAAACCAACATTTCTGCAGATGTATACAAACCTGGGACATCCTTAGTAAAGTCCCCTGTAATCCATGTACTTGGAGGTCAGAAAATTTTGGATATTTATTAGCGATGGCAATTGAATGCGGTAATCCCTAGTAAAGATTATTGTCCGCATTGGTGAATACACCAACGCTCATCCATAACACCATCCTCATAAGACAAGTTCGCAATTGAATGGTGTCATTTTGGTTCGGTTCGGATCCAACGTTAAACTACAAGTTAAAAGCCATTGGCTATTGGGGTATTAATTAACAGTCCCGTCTAATAGCCTCAACGGCCTTAGTCATTAACAACACTACAAGTGCACGCCACAATCATTCTATGTCCATTTCTCATTTATACTTAGCTTAAAATAGCTACCAGTGCAGGTCGCCAAAGAAAAAGGTATTAATGTATAAAAAACCCAATATAATTTACCAACCATTGGAGGAAACGTGGAAGAACGAATTAAATTTGTATCTGGTTAGCACGAGCCTTAAGGCTTGCCACTTTGTTAACGTTGTAACATTGAAATGTAAACAAATTCTTGCATCAGGAAGCGATGATGAAACCCAAAAACTTTTCTCCGGAAAAATGACCACTTAGCTATCTCTAACACTCATTACTGTAATATATACACAAAAAATTACTAATAATTTAGTCATAAAACAGCTCAGGGGCTGGAAACATGGATTTCAATGTATACACAGGTAAAGAACATTATCCATAATCGTCACAGTTAAAACGGGAAGGTTGTAAGGTAACCGTAAGTAAGAATTTCAGCTTTTGAATTGGGTAATTTAACTTAACCTAAAAAAATCTAATTTTTTAAAGACTATAAATTTATCAATTCGAGTAAAATTAATTACGTGGTTAATAGATAAGTTACAGTTTTAGAACTTGGTCAATATTAAATACGATTCTTGAATACCCCACCTCTCAGCTAATGCCAGGCGAGAGACCCGAGTGACGCGGGGAGACAGGAAGCGCTATCTCCTGGTCTCCGCCGTCACCGGAAGTCGTTAGGCAACTTCCGGTCCATCTTTACGCCAAAATATGTCACTTTGAAACTGACGGATGGTCTCTGCGTCTTTTGAAACTTTAAATGATTACTGGTCCGTTTTTGGTAATTAATTGATGATGTTTTCATATATATAATGCAGCTTTGTATGGCATATTATTGATTATGTTAATTGTAATAAACTGATACAGAATAATAAGGTATATCAAATTCATTGTTAGGTGAAATTCACAATATTCTTACGAGTACGATTACTTTCTTACGAAGTAATTTATTTTCTCGAATAAAATATAAGGCTAATTTTTATTTAAACTACATCCAAGCTATTATGTTATCCATACATACATATCCTATTCTCCGCGTCCTTGTAGAAAAGGTGCTGGAGGCGTCAATAGTGTCTCGCCATCTGCGACGGTCCACGTTAGGGTAGGTTGGGTTAGGCCAGTAATCGAGGGGTGGTGCAGTCGAAAATTTTTATGATACGTTTTCTTCTATTTTTATGTTACTCATGATAAGAAAGTTCCGAGGAATTAAAACAAATCTTTTTGGATGTAATATCAAAAGTGTAATAATGGGGCAAAAATTCCCATCTTTCTTGCATCATTCATGAAGACACGGTTTAACCTACAGGGCCTATAATTGGGAATTATTTATGATTAATGAATGTCTTATACCTAACATCAAGGAAATAAAAAAATAAATAAAAACATTTTCAATGTTGTTTGAAAATAATGTTACCTTCCGTTTTCATAAGTGTCAAATCTTTCAAAATTATGTCATTTCGTAGGCCAAATGATTCCGTATTATATCCCAAAAAATAAAACTTTTATATTTTAAACTTTCTTCAAGAATGTTGCACAAACAAATTGAACTTAACACCTGCATAATTTGGTTAGGCAACCCGCATTCAACAAAAGAATGCTACCAGAACATTCTTATGACACATCCCAATCACATGCACTGACAAAAAGTTCAGAAAAATAAAGTAAAAAAATCATTAGACTGTCATGCTGCCTGGTGGAATAGTTTGTCCCTAACGGCGCCCGCACAACCGTAAGGTACAAATTTTGCATGTGAATTTTTTTTAGTTTTAACCGGTAATAGTATCAATCATATTTTAAAATCTTTTTCTATTTTAAAAGAGAAAAAAGTGATACCATTTTGTTAAACTTTAAAATTTACATGAAACAAGTAGTCCGCTGCTCCTTATTCTTGGACAAGTAAAAAAATAAAAAACCGTGGCCATTGTTGTTAGAGTTAAATTTTTAAATCGTAAATTTTGAAAAAAAATAGCTCCGTGTAGTTTGGTCGATAACTTAGTTTTTTTTGTGATGGTTTATTCGTACGGCAGCGGCGCCTGTATAAGAATAAAGTCAACTCCAAACTGCTCTCTAGAAAAATAGAGTCACTTCAATAAAAAAGTGGTATGGTATTAAAGGTCTGAATCCTACAATTATTATGGTACTTATTATAAGTGGTTTAGAGGCAGTTTAAATATTATATGAAACTCCGTGGTGGCAGCTTCTCTCAAAAAACGTCAGGACAAGCTTCTAGGTTATCAGTGTTTACCACATGTAAACTACCTGTAAACCATTTATATTTGGTACTGTTATAATTATGAAATTCACAAATTTAATTGTATACCATATTTGAAATATTACGTTGTTTTCCTATGAATAGGGACTAGAAACAAATTTGTAACTTCACGTCGCGCTTCGTGTGCTCCCTGTATTTGTACTATAAGGTCACTTGTTTCGTGAGAACCCCTGTAAGCCCCTAATGTTTTGGCCTAAATAAATAAGTAGCCGATCGCAATGCAACTATGGAGAAAGTAGAATAATTATTTTTGAAATATTGACCGTAAACATATATTGCATTATAATTTTTGTATCTCAAGTAAAACCTCTGAACAGCGATCTAAACAGAAATCTATTGATATGCCAACATAGATTTTATCTGATGGTAGCAAGAACCGGGTTTGGACCGTTCCCGATCAAAACGTTAAAAAATCCCACTGGTGTATAAAGACGCAAAATAAAATAAAATAAACATAAGTGAATAGAGAATATTAAATTTCAATTAAGTAGATTTGTTTAAACTGTCCCCTACATATTTTGTAACTGAACTGATTTTTAAATTATAAAAAATTATGAAATAATTTTTTTTGTCATTTCCACCTGTATACACAATTAATTGAAACCTTCCGAAAACAAATAATAAATACGTTCAAAACACTCTGAACAATATTTTACATTGTTAATGAGAGAACTTTCAACACTCGGTGGTTCTATTGAAAGCGAGCTTCGGTGGTATCAAACTATTATAAATGGAAGGTGGAAAATAAATTATGGAAGGGAAAGATAAGTAATTTTTCTTCAGCGTTGTTGATGGCGTTCCACACAAACCAAACATTTTAAAAATGAGAACTAATCCAGAAATTTAGAAGCTAATAATCGGGACTCTAAAGATAGTGTTTACATTTTGAGGAACTTTTAATCGGCCTCAAAAGGTAGCAAAGTTAATAAGTAGTTCACAACAAATTGGGTTGTTATTATTTGTTTATTGAGATAAGTTTTGTGTATTAGAGAAGTATTTATTCATTGAATATAACTAGTCCTTTCCAGTTAATAAAATTAACTATTTAAATGATGAGAGAAAATGTTGTCAACTTTGAGCAGACATATACCGGTATTATGGCTTGTAAACATTAGATATAATTATTGGTTTAAATTTTATAAGTTTATGTTATCTTAGCGTTATTACAACTTTAGTTTGGATTTCTTAGTTGTTTTCTAAGAATTTGATAAGTTTATTTGAAATTTTGCCTGATTTCTTACGAATTTTGTATTTTTTCTAAATTCAATATATAACTATTTATCAAGATTTGTATTTGGCTAAAATGAAGACTAATAATCGATATTTGCTCTTCATTGAGGTACAGCATTGTGTTTTAGATTTTCCCCGCGTGAATTTCTTCGGGTTTTGTAGAAGTGGTCTCACCCCTGAATGTGAGGTTAGCTATGAAGCCTTTACTATTGCTTCCTTTTGATTATGGCTTTATCATCAATTTTTCCTTGAACTCCCAGCATCCAAAATGCATAGTTCTCCTCTTCATCTAGTTCCCAGTTTTCTTCCTTAATTCGTTCACTCACTCATTCTAATGTCTACAACATTTTTATTAGGGCCTCTGCCAACCTTCAGCGTCTTGTGTCATCTTAAGGTAATCAATGGATATAATCCCTACTTCTTCAACACTTGGAATTCAGGACTTGTTTGTACATAAAAATATTGTTTTCTCTTTTTGTGGCTGGGAGGCCCATAGTTAAAACTCAGTCTCCTTAAAAACTTGAATAATTGGTTACGGATAACTAATTACTTCTTACATAAGGTCTTTTTGCTTTCTGTTGTGCGAACCAGTAATCATATCTCACATGCATGGGCGGATTTCTGGGGGTGCCTAATATATGGTGGATTTGTTGGCAGTGACGGGGAAAAATTTTGTAAACATAACTTTGATCGAGGTATTTGCATAAAATACAAAATCGGACCATTGAAATAGAAGTTTGATGTTTAAATTTTAGCACAATATTTCAAACGTTAGGTGAGCTGGCACCCCCAAATATTACGACCTAAATCCGCCCGTGCTCCCATGCCATCCTCCTTATTCCTAATCCTGCATATTTCTTGTTGAAGTGTAAAACCCTTATTGGAGCACCACTTGGAAGGTGTAACACTTTTTAAATAGAACTTCTTATTCGTTTGTGTCCATTTTTAAAGAACTATTATCAAGAATTTCTTTTAGACAGGGAGTTTGAAGTGAATATATTCGTCTGATATTGGTGAAATGAATTCTATTGGTTTATTTTATTAAGTTTTCTGTACCTACTTACCAAAATTATTCTAGGGAACTGATTTATTGTATACAACATATTAAAATTTTTAATATATTTGAATACTAAAAATCCACCTATATATAAATGCTTTTATAAGGTAGTTGTTGTAAACTGAAAAATAACCAAAAACTGTAAATAAATATCAAAGTGACATAATACAGATATTATGGGTTTCCTCAAGACAGCTGATTACTCAAATAAAAATAATTTAGATATACCATATGTACTTCCATTTAAAATATATAGAAACTTTAAAGTCCAGTGGGGCAAAGCACATTAAACTGAGGGTGATGAAAATTATTCCATGACCTCTGCAGGAAATTCCCTTTAATTTGACACCTCAATCATCAAAATCGGTTCATAAATAAAGGAGTTTTGCTGTATACAAGAAATTCCTTAGGGAATTAGTATAATAGATTATTACATTTATCATAGTTTTGGCACCTACATTGTTTGCTTTTTAAACATTGAGTCTTAAAGATAAAATCAAACTAAATAATTCTCTCTTGACACTTGACACGTTACAAAAATCGGCATGCGTCAATATTGCTGTTAATAACAGAAATGAAAAAAATACATTTTGTAATCACAGACTTTTAAACGTCATAATAATATTAATTATTTATTTCTTTTTGAGTTTTAATCAAACAAAGCTTAAACTTAACCTAACCGATTTTGAAATTATTCATAACTTATTAATGAGCTTGTTATTTGTTCAAGTGTAGTTAGTGTCTTTACAATGAAAAAAATACAAAACATATTTAATTTCATATTTAATGACAGTGGATTACGTCATTACAGTAGACCCTTTTCATTATGTGTCTAAATAAAAAAAGACGAAGGCGAGCACAGACAATGTTGAGTGTTACTGACTATGGCCGTATCAAACCTTGTTTGCCATATGCCCATGTTTGTTATTTGTCGTATCAGTTCATGTATGTCGTATGAACTCCAATATTCCGAATTTACAGTCAATCGAATTTCATAAAATTAGACCTTCATTGAAGCAATCAAGACGCTTCTTTAACCCTTATGTTTCAATATAAATGAATTGCCGGATTAATTATTGAACCTCGAGCTATTTAATTGGGTGATGTAACTTTGGCCAGTTAATACTAAACTACTGCCAAGTTGTAATGGTAGTAGTGGTGTTTTGTTTACTTTATTCAATTAACAGGACTAGCTGGCCTATTGTTTTATTCTGAATTATTTGTATATAAGAAGTAACAAATATATAATGATCGATTTGATAAATATTCTTAACAAAATGATCATCCTATGTGTTACTATATTTTGTTTTTCATTTTTCACCCTAGCAAATTATTCAAGGAGAAAAAGTTTTATCGAATGATATTTATGTCCTAGTTTTTAAGATAAATAAATATACTTTGAAACTTTTCGCCATGGTTAAAATTAAACGGAAAAATCAGGGTCTATAATGTACATATAGTCTATGATATCTACTGCTTCACCAATGATACTCGCTCTTGAAAAAATCAATAAAATGTACAACTAAACAAATCTATAAGATCAAAGATTATAACCAAACAAATATAATATGATAAGATTATAAATTAGATTCATAATTATAAGCTAGTTTTATTTTTCGAATGATAAATCTTTTCCATCAAACTAGCTGAAAATCTATAACAATCACAATAAAGCATTCAATGAACTCTAATATTCCGAATTTACAATCAACCGAATTTCATCGAATCAGACCTTCGTTGAATGCAATGGAGAAGACCAAACATTAACAGAGAACACAATCCGATTAAATATTAAGAGTTGAGAAAATAAAGAGCCGCCTAATCTAGTGGAGAAGGGTGAACCCTGCGGTAGGGTCGAGGATCAGCACCTATCTGGTTAACTATTTAGTTGAAATTCATTGTTTATGATGATGAGTATATGTTTTGATTTTGATTTTCGCAGACATTTGCCATCACTTATTAGTGAAAACGATAGTTTCACGACGTTTCGAAATCTGTACTCTATCCCGTATTCGGGTGGAAGAGAACCGAGAAAATAACAAGATAGGTAAGATAGGTTTATTGATTTACTGGATAGTCGGATGGATAAAGTGCTCACCTCGCAACCTGTCACCGATCCAAATCCTGACCAGTATCGAAACTGTGTCCAGTTTCCATTTCTCACATTTTGTTGGATAGCACTATTAATTCATAGCCCAATTGTAACTATCTGGTTAACTTGGTCATTCGTTTTACCAGACGCAAACGCTGACACCTCAAGCCTGAGAGATTCAATGGAAAATTTTAGAATACTAAAGAACAACTAACAAGATTCTAGCGCCAATGAAATTCAAATCAATTCTTTATTTCATCATATCGGTTTACAATGCTGAGCAGTTCTCAGGTAAACATATGCATCGTCAATTTGTCTCATACTAAGATATGTCAACAAAAATACAGTGTAAAAATAAAGCAAAATACATTAACCTTTAATGAATAAAATAAATAAAATACTTCCTCCGTCTACTCGTTCAAAAACTCATCAAATGAGTAGTAGGCTCGACTCAGGAGATGGAGTCTCAGGGAAGCCCAGCAGCAGTGGATTGGTTGCTGTATTTTGAGGTTTTGAGGGAGTTTATCATATAGCTTTAGAGTGGTATAATAAACTCCTTTTTCATAAAGTGCAAGGCGGTGAACTGGGTGTTTTGATTTGGTGTCTCAGCAAATAACTATATTAGATCTGATCTTGGTGGAATCGTTCCCTGTTTGAGACATATAAACAGAGGACTTTAAATATGATTAAGGATGCTTTGATATGATTTGATTTGAAGGACGTCGAAATTTTGAAATTGATGAAAGAAGGTTTACAGGACTATCGGTTATCTAATTTAAATATTATTCGAATGATTTTTTTTGTTTAGAATGAAAATTTTGCCACTGTCAACAGAATTTCCCCAAAACACCAATCCGTACCTCATATGCGAGAAAACATAGGTACAGTAGACAGCTCTGACTGATTAAAAGATAACTACATTAAATATTATTTTTAAGCCAAAAGCTGTTGAATTCAATTATGATGCCAGAGAGGTCACATGATTCTTCCATTTCAGATTGCTGTCTGCTGTAACCCCTAAAAATTTGCCAATCGGGACAAAGGTCTTTTAAGAATAGTGTATGCCTAATTCCAGGTCCATTGCCTTAACTAGTCCAAGGTTTAAGAAGATAAATTTTGAAGAAAAAGAACGTGACTTCTGTCGTAGCATAAACTTAGATTTCTTCACGCGAAAAAATAAAGGAAAGCATTTGTTCTCTAAAAGCATGTGCATGAAATACATATATTTTGAACAACTCTAAATAACAAAATATACTAGGTACTAGCTATCAAAGTACAATTTACAAAGGATAAAAGTCAAAACCTCATGAAAGAGGAAGCATTAAATGCAACTTCAATCAGTGGATTGAATTAAAGCACTGATGGCGCAGCCAATTTCCTGCTTGCGTGTTGATCAAGTCATTGTCTTAGCACGATAAAGACTTAAACTCCTCACTGAGATATTACTCGGTGGACAGCTTAAATCACTCGTACTGGACATGGTTATGTTCTTTAACGTAAAATGTGCTTTATGCCAAAGATCGGAAAATAAATGATTTTCATAATCTCAGCGGAACTAACCTGTTTGCCCGGTAAAATAGTTGCCGGTCTGGCAACGTATTATAGTATTAGGATACGATCTATTAACGTGTAATTGTATTAACTCAAAGACAATAACAATACAAATCTATTGCCAGAAAATGAACATTGGCAAACATTATTGCGTTTATTAAACCATTGGATATAGATTACAGAGTTGGCAGCACTACTAAACCTATAGTCAGGAGCTATAATGACCTGATTTATAGCTCCTCATATTTTAACAAATTTTAACAGTTTTATTATTTTTACACCTCAAACTTTTATCACAAATGTTTTTAAAAGTTATATCAAGTGCTGAGATGAGGTTGGTATTTTATGGAAAGTCGAGGAAGACAGCTAATGATATCTTTATACTACTAAATTATTATAAAAATCCTTTATGAACAAATACCATTTAATTCAAAAACTTAAGTAACTTGTTTACAATATTAAAAACAAAACAATAACAACTAAACACATGATTATTATATCATGTGACATCTCCCCTTTTGAGACTTTATTTTTTTTTTTTTTACAAGTTCATCTTGTTTGGAGGTTTTATTGTTCTACCACTTCTACGACTTCCTCTTCAGCTTTATTTTGATCTTCTAGACAGCTAACGTTACTAGTCTGATGATAACGTTTTAGCCTACACATGTTGGAAAAATGATTAGGCTTTGAACAATAGTTGCAAGTTTTACCCATAGCTGGGCAAGCTCCTGAGTGTTCCCTACCACACCTAAAACATTTATTTTTACTGTCAAACTGTTGTGGTCTCTTAGGGTTTTCATTAAAACTAGTTTTATTTAACTTATCTGTAACGATAGAAGACTTCTGCTTAATCACATCGATGGTATTCTTTTTTTCAATTCCTCTGCTTAAAAGTTCCATGTTTTTGTCTGCAAGCTCGAACGACTTACAAAAATTTATTACCTTCTCAAGACTTGTGTCTTCACGGAGAAGCTTTTGTTGCATTTCTCTTGAGTTTATCCCCAGAGCGATGAGCGCTTTCATAATTTTCTCCTCTTGCTCTCCAAATTCACACGGTCTTATCAGTCTCCTCAGATCAGCATAAAATTGTTCGAACGATTCTTCAGGATGCTGTCTCCTTGAAAACAGCTTATAAATATCCATATTAAGGTTTCGTTTTGGTATGCAATGTTTTTCCAGGATATCAAGGATTGAATTGATGGTTTCTCTATCTTCAGAGCCATCTTTCAAACTATTGTATAGCTTTAAACCATCAGAGCCTAATAAATTTTTTAGTCTTGCAACTTGCACTTCACGTGATTTCTTTTCAGTTTCTGTGGCTACTAAATATATCTTCACTTCCTCTTTAAAGTTGGTAAAATTGTTGGCTATGTCCCCAGTGACATCTAATGTTGCTGGTTTATTGTACTCCATTTTTTTATGTAAAATCTAACACTGTTAATAATCATTTAAACAGCATACATCCATGACTGCGCCATGATATCTTTATACTACTAAATTATTATAAAAATCCTTTATGAACAAATACCATTTAATTCAAAAACTTAAGTAACTTGTTTACAATATTAAAAACAAAACAATAACAACTAAACACATGATTATTATATCATGTGACAGCTAATATTTAAGACATGACTGCCGGCGACTTGAACATAGCTACACTCGCCATCTTGGACGAAAACCAATGCCAAGCCGAAGCTTCCCATATATTTCAGCAAATTCTACTTTCCACTATCTCCACCTTCTGTTTCTCTCTCTATGTTCTCTACAACTAACCAACAAAGAATAACCCGCGGATTTAAGGGCTCTTCAACCCACCAGGTAAGGTAGTTGGTAATTTTTCTGGCCCTTGGTTTTCACTTGGCAGACTTATCACTGGACATTGCTGAAATTGAATTTTTGTCTCAAACTTGGGCGAAATGCCAACTCCCTCAAGAAAACAAACTGTAAACTCTCCTAAACTGCCAACCCCAAACAAAACAAAGCAGGAACCCTGGAAAGTCTGTGATAAATATATTTTAGATGGACAAAATAGTTCCATTGCATGTGACACTGTGATAATTGGGTGCATTCTGATATAGCTTGTAATCGCATCAAAAAATCCATCTTTAGGTTAATTACTAAGAAAGATCCGTATGTATGCCCTGTTTGTATTAGGCTACACAAAAAAGTAAAAAACCCACTCTCTTATAAAGTAATAAAAAGTGAGCATTAAAAACGGTTGCTTTGGCAAAATCACTACCAAAGGAAAAAAAGGACCTTGGGGAGAAACTTAACCTTAGGGAAACCAAGTTAGTTGAACTGAATGACAGATTGTTGGGTTGTGGTCGGCCGAGTCATAGTGAAGTGAACAACCAACCTAGCTGGTCTGAGGTGACTAAGGGAAGGGGATGTAGGGTGGCGGCTGGAGCTGTGCCCCGTCCTGCGCTGCCCACCTCAAACTCATTCGGGGTGCTGGCGGAGGCGGATGGGGAGCAGACCCAGTGTCTACGGATGAGCAAAATGTCCCAAAACCGTCTCCAACTACATTTAGGCCTAGATGGCCTGTGGTCCCTGGTAAGAAATTTCCAAATTTAAGAACATTAGGCCACGGTTAGAGATTATTGGAGACAGCCATGCGAGATACTGTGGGAAGGGAATCAGAAACATGGGTAGCGCGAGGGGGTACAGTGGACCTGCTCGGGTTTGGCTTTGAGGTGGCTCTCTTTATATATGAGTAACCGATTTCAAATCTCCGAAAAGCAACGAAAATCTGACTCAAAATTGGGCAAAGTTCTTTCATCCAAAAAACTCATCACCAATGGTGTTCCGTAACGATCTGTCCTTAGGCCTCTTCTTTTCCTGGTTTACATTAATATTATAACAGACTCTGTTCTGGAGAGCAACGTACACCTCTTTGCGAATGAGACAAAATTGTTCGTAAGAGGATCAGACTACGCAATACTAGAGGCAGAGTCAAACAAAAAACGCAAACAATTTGGCAGATTTATTTCCCTCAAACTGAAATTAAATTCTCAAAAACAGGGGACATGTGTATTCAAACTGCACAGAAAAAAAGTTATAAAAATAATGGGACTCCGAATCTATTTATTGGAGAGGACCAAATCAAAATTTCCAAAACTGCGGACTTCCTAGAGGTGAGATTGGATGATAGACTGGGTTTAAAGAGCACGTTAGGAAGTTGGAGGGATCGTTGGCCCGAGGAGAATTTGTCCTGCCAAGGATAAGGACCTTTGGAAGCCTAGACCTCTCTAAACTTGTTTATTTTGGGCTAACTGAACAGCACATTTCCTATTCAATGATTCTGTGGGGAGCTTTAAAGGAAAACCTCGACCAGATCTTTGTCTTGTAAAAAATGGCAGTTTGAACAATTTTAGGCATGTCACCGCAAACCAGCTGCAGAAATACTTTAAAGAACTTGGCCTTCTCTTCCCTCACTTCTCATTTTCGAATTAGTTTGTTACATAAAATCCCAGAACATCACACCAATTTTCTCAAGTCACATATACAACACCCGGAAAAAGGGCATACATGCAATACAACACACACTTATCACCTTTGAACACAAACCAGATTACATTGGAATGAAACTGTACCAGGGTTTGCCAGGAAAACTATTACAAATACCAAACATAAAAAAATTTCAAATCGGAAGTTAAGAAATATCTTCTGGAGTCAAGTTTTGACGATGTTGACAGTTCCCTCAATGGTTAGTAATAATTCAGGCTAAGTTATTCTTAGTTCTTTTACCTTGACCTACCCAATTCCTTACGGCGAAGGACTGCGAATGGAAACATCATGTATCATGTATGTATGCGTATACATAAAGATAATTTCAAATACCAGCGATTATATATGTCTCAAATATATTTTCCGTAAAAGGTACATCACCTGCTGTGTGATTAACGATTCTTCAATTACTTTGAAAAAAGTTTCATGATTATTACTAGTGGAAAATCCAAAATTCACGGGCGAAAAGTCCTGAGGAAACGTTGTCCCAAACGTATTTCACAAAATCGAGTCGTATTTTTAGTGAGTCGGTGGCGCAGTTGGTAGCGCACTTGGCCCCGGTTCTGTGGCGGCAGCGTCGCAGGATCGAGTCCCGATGATGCCGCATACTTTTAGCAGTACCGTTCATCCTTGTACTGTCCCGGCTTACTCCTTGGGTTTGCTTGATAACTTCCACGCACAGGCCTGAGGCCTATGTGGGGGGGGGGGCAAATGCAAGGTAAAAAGAGGTCTCCACCCTCTTTAAAAAAAATAAACAAAAATAAATAATAAATAAATCATACTCAAGAAACCCGCCAGAGGGCAGCAGCAGCAGCAGATTCCCACCTGGTGGCCGTATATTGTCGTAAGCAACAAATAAATAGTGTTTTCAAATGAGTTAAAACAATTCACTGACGAAGAAAAATCCAGAATAATACTAGTACACCCTCTAATCTGTTTTCTTAGGAGGGCAAATGATCTTTTTAATCGGCACTCCATACCTGTATTTTCGTTATCAAATAGGTTATGAAATAGGTTTAAGTTTTAATCTTAATACAATTTAATTGTATTTACTCAATAAAAATTTTTATTTTATTCTAAGCTATTCACATCCTTAGATGGGTTTTAGATTTAACTCACTTATCAGTAAACATTTATGATCTACTAAGTTTGAAAAATGAAAAATCGGTACTGACTGTGTTTTGAAAATTAGGAACTCAAATACCATTTCACAGAAAACCTGTTAATGTAGTGTGATTTCTATCAAATCAAACATAAAATATCCCCATTGCAGCAGACCTGCATACTCAGCGAATTTCAAATGCAAATCAACATATTTCAATCAAACATAGCGAGATATGACATGTTTTTGTAAGCTCCATAAGAATAACATGGGGAAAGAGTATGCAGGTTTGCTGCTACAGGTATGTTAAAACTAGGGGTTTTAATTCAATATTTAGTCGATCTGAACCAGAAGAAGTCATTTACCAAGTTTTATCAAGATTCTTAATTCTTTTTCATTCTTTGGTGAGACAGGTACCTCATGGAGGACGTTATCCTGAATATGAGTGAAGGATGAGTGTTATGATCGTGATGATAGTGGCGCGATCTTGTAGCCTTGTTACCGACTAAGGTTGGCACGTTCCTTAGACAGGACTGTTGATTAATAGCCCAACAGCCAATGGCAGCTGGCTCCAGAAACAACCCTTCAAAAAGCTACTAACTTTTCTCGGGATCGATCCGGCTATCTACAAGTTTGTAGGCGGACACTATAACTACTACACCAACCAGCTGTATATATTGAGAAATAAGCGAGATATAGAATCTTACTTATTTCCCATAAGGTTAATTTTGGGACAACGTACTGTGTTTGCCACTTTCAATATCTCGATAACTAATGGACATACAGCAGTGATTCAAAGTATTAAATTGTTTGTTTTTTTGGGCTGAATTAAATGGTGGCAACAAAAATTCGGTAAATGTTATTTTTCTATTTAAAAAACTCAAAACCCATTTTTACCCCCCGATTACCCCCCTTCCGGTGGTCCGATCATGCTGGTTCACAATATCGTCCGAGTGATTTCCACTTTGCACGTCTATACCAAATTTCATTAAGATCGGACCGTATTTACGGCTGCTATTGTGTTAACAGACATTTATATACCGGACGGTGCAAAAAAAGGAAACCTACACGCTAAGAGCTATTTCACGAATATTGCAACAATGATCGATCGGCTGATCGTCAAATATTTTTGAAAGTGTTGTTTCTTTTACATTTTAACAGTTTCCACGAGGGCTAGGACTACGATAGCCATGCCGCAGCACTGTATTCAAAATCGTGTTTGGTGTGTTGAACAGTATTTCAGAACCTATGGAACGTATCGAAATTATGGACCGTCATTAGCAGCTGAGAGGGAAAGGTTTGAAGAACATTTCAATCTACCAGCATCGAGTAAGGAAACCATTTTTCATCACTCTGTATACGAAAATTGCCCGTTACCGTATAGCTGAGATCTACGAAAACTCTCGATTTCCTTACGTCAAAACAAGTAATGATCAGCTGCTTTTTCGGTACCCAAACATTTCATTCCCGTACCCAAACAAACCATTTCCGTACCAAAACAAAATTTTGCCGTAACGAAACAAACGAATTCCTTAATTTGACAGTTCAACCAGCTGACTTTATAAACTAAAATAGACAGTTCAGCCGTATTGTGTTTACTTATAGAAAAATGACTAAATTATGAAATATTGGATCATTTTTTATAAGTTTGGTCACTTATTTGCATCGTGATGAAAAGTACTGTTCACAACTCGTCACAAAAGTACCATTTCGGGGCTCGATAGTGTTTTACTTGTAATAGTTTGTACTTGTACTTGTGATAGTGTAAAACACTATCTTGCCCCGAAATGGGCTACTTTCGTGACTAGTAGTGAAATATACTGTTATCATGGGTAAGGAAATTCAGGGGCTACGGATCCGGGACAAACAGTGGCAAAGGAAATTCTGGCAGACGAAGGACAACAAGAAGCAACGAGAACGTCGGTCGAGTATTTGATAAGGTTCTTCAATTACCGAAGAAAAGCACGATGCGTATCTCAAGAGAGTTAGGACTAGAAAGGACGGGTGTGATTAGAACATGTTTTTGTTTAGTTAAGTCATTGTAAGCTTTGTTTTAGTAAACTATTAATAATATATATATATATATATATATATATATATATATATATATTCGAACGAATAGTGTTTTTTGCTCATGTGGGCCCCAAAATTCAAAGTTAACATGGTCTTAGGTCTTACCATGAGACCTACAGTAATAGCTTATTCATTTAAGGATTTTCCTAAAAAATCAAATCAGAGATTAGAAACTATGGTCAGAAACAAAGGGGGGGGGGTGACTTCTAATTTAGATCGTACATAAAACAAAATAAAAGTTGGTCAGTTTCCATTTACACGCCACTAGTTTACATATTGAAAATTTAAATAAATAAACTACGTAAAACATAAACTCTTCACTCTTCACATTTAAAACTCAACACAATACTTGAAAAGCAACAAAAAAAGGGAAAAGCGAGATTGTAATATCTGATGAACTGAAGTATTACCATAATTTACGCACGAATGCGCGGGCGAGCGTTGTTTACTCCGCGAGAATGTTTGGAGCCCGAGGCGGGAAACTGTATCCGCGTATATCTCGCCGGTCCGATGGCTAGGGCTGCATATCAGTGGATACGGTGCAGTTCGCTCCGTCGCCACCAGGGGTGGGCCGGCAGCACTGGCGCCGGATCTCCCTATCCCTAATGTTAGTCTAACGCCAGCCGCGAAACCAACGCGTCGCTCCAGAGAACTGCGAACTTGTAAAACCCGGCGAAACATTTTTATTACGTCACTCCGTGACGTAAAAAAAGGAAAAGTTAGTTCCGTGGATCCGTGCACGTTTCTCTTAGGTTGGGCGACAGTTGTCAAGTGAAGTATGATGTAGTGAATACAGGGGTAAACATGAATCGCTTGTCCAAAGTGCGGAGGTGGTTAGTTCTCTTGATAAACACTAACTGGTGCATCCTGCTCTTTCCTTGTGTGACAGGTAATCATATTTTCGGTGAATGTTGTTCTTGGAATTTTTATCGGGTAAATGTTTTTGAAGAGGCTGGTTGAAATTTTTGTTTGATGTTGACTTTCCTCACAGTGTAAAATATATTGAGTATTATTTTACAAAAAAAATACATCGATGTTTTACAACTATAGTAAAAATATATATTCCTCTGAGAAGTAATTTAGAATTTAATACTCACATTTTAACAGTGAAACAACATCAACCATTCCATTGATTGTCTGCTGGGCTTTTCATTACATTATATTATTTTCAAATCGTACTATGTGTCCAATGCTTACTTCTAAGCTATAATACACCAGTGACAGCTATTGAGTACAAATTTTATTCTTTTGACTACTTTTTTGAGAGTTTTATATGTTGAGTCACATTTACATCTTAAACCCTACAACAGATTAGTATAAATAGGCCTAATTTAATTTTCAAGTTCATGGCGCAACACTATAAGACTTTAAAAACAAGGTATATTTGTTACATGTCGGTGTTATTCCATTTTCATCATGGTAAATCAATGTAATTATTTTTTTCAGCTTAAATTTTTTTTACGAAATTGGGTTCCTTGTAATTCGGCTGTCTTATAACAAAAATAGCTTATTCCTTTAAGGAAATTCGCTAATAAGTTATTTTCAAATATATGCAAGATCTGCTTTTGAGGCAATGTTAAAAGAATAGTATAAATAGACAAACGGGGACTTTATATCTCAAAAGGATTCGTGTTTGTTAGGCCTAAAGGTTTTCCTGATTAAATCATATAAAATGCTACATTTTCTTTTTAACTTTCCAATACCACTCTCATTCATTTATCAGAGCCATAACAATATTCGGCCATAAAATATTACTCAAAATTAAATGAAATTATGAAATTAAGGAGGAAGGAGGTGTAATAGCTAAAGATATCTGAAGCAGAAAGTTCCGGGTAAATAACTTAATTTAGAAGGCAAATTATTTTCACAGTTGGAAGCTTTTGGTAAAATTACGCAAAGACCCGAATTAACACAAGTGAATTAAACAGCACTTCCTGTACTTTGCTGAAAATTTGCTATTCAAGGAGATATATTCATAAAGTAGCTTTTTCTTTGTCAAATTAAACACTTTGAGTTCATATGTTATTTAACCGTTTTACGGATAATTCTATGAGGTTTTCCTAAATATAAAATTAAATTACACTATTCAAATTAAAAACTAATCAAAACATCTGTATGAATTATTCTCATAAATTAAATCATAAATCTCATTAATCTCATAAATTATTGTAGTAATTCAAGGATGCTTCTTAAAAGTATTTGAAATCAACCGTCACAAAGGATTAAACCTGTGTGTGATGAAGAGTCTGTTTTTGCGTAATTTGCTCCCTCCTATAATTTGATTTGTTTATTGCCACTTCAAGTACAGTCTACAGTTCAAGTACAGTCAGACAACCAACCCCCCACCAAAAATAAATAAAGAATTAAACACTCGAGGAAACAGTTTTTGATTTTTAAAACATAAAAACCATGAGCTCTATATATGTATTGTTATTAAACAAGAATAACATCCGGTGATTTTTATTCAATCTCCTTGGCAGGATATTGATGTAAAGGCTAAAATGTAATACCTACAACATCCGGCTTCGTCATCGTGTGCTGCATGTCCAAGGTAACAACCTCATCTGCAATCAAGGTTTTTATTTTTATTTTTAGAAAAAACAATTCAACTCCCCGTCACCATGGGCCAATAAGCCTGTGCGGCGATCTAAAGACAGCGAGGTACCGTAGCGGCAATAGTCACATAGGCCAGCCAGGGGTGACCGCTCATGATGGAACAGGAGTCGCCCGCCGCTGAAATCGAACCAGGGACGTTTGAAACGTGAAGGTGGTGCTTTAACTCTGAGCTACCGCCTCGGCAATTAATTCCAAGTAAAAATTGTGATGAATTCAAATCCAAGCACAAACACTTAAGACGCACAAAAATAAATAAAAAAACAAAGTGTACCAATATTTATTACTACCACATATTCCGCTATCATGTCTTGGTGACTTGTTCAATTAATGTTAGTATTTAGATATTCTTATTTATAATTTAAATAAACGGTATCAGGAAACTGGTACATACTTTCTCCCTTCAAGTCATTTAAAACCAGAAAACTAATATAGTGAAATAAAAAAAAACAACTAATTATCACACAAATATCAAATTATATAAAAATCGGTTAGTAAATATCGTAGATATCGGGTTTTAAATATTTGCCATAAGAATAACACTGGACAACGTACTGCGTTTACCACCGAACTAAAATATCAATTATCTCCGCAATCAGTTAACGTAGACTAATGATTCAAGATACTATATTATTTAATTTTTCAAGACAAATTTAATGGTTGCAACTATATTTTCTTGAAAAGTCAAAGATTTTGTGAAATTTGAAAATATTAATTTTTTAACATTTAAACCCCCATAACTTCTGAACCTGAATTTTTACAGACTTTCGGGTGGTGTCATTTTGTTTGTCATCCTAAGCACTAAAAACCATGAAATTGTTATCAAAATCGTTAGAGCCAGTTTTGAGAAATTTGGATTTTTGTGGGTTTTTATGGGGTAAATACCCTTAAAAATCAAAAATTCAAGAAAATGAAAAATGCGCCTGGAGATACCATGGCTTTATACCTACATGCCAAATTTCATGAAAATCGGACCCCTGGTGTCGGCTCTAGCTTTGTTTACATCCACACACACACACATACATTCACACACACACACACACACACACACACACACACACACACACACACACACACACACACACACACACACACACACACACACACACACACACACACACAGACAGGCAGACACCACGCCGAAAACCACTTTTTTGGATTCAGGGAGCACTAAAACGAATATCTCCACCAACAACTCAAATTCGAAAATGTTGACGAAAACAATACTTTCTCCATATACTATGTATAGGGGGGGAGAAAGTAAAAGGTGCTATTAATAATGTTAAAAAGAGTGTCTCTGTGTGTCCACTGTTCTGGGTTATCGCGAAATCAGGAACATTGCTGAAGTTTCACACAAAGTAGATCCTCCTCGTAGCCAATCCGTTAGGCTATTCACATCTTTAAAATATCTTTGTCCCTCATTTACGTCTAAAGATCCGATGTTTAAAATTTAGAAGAATAGAAACAGCCAATTAATTATTGAATTACCGTTGTAAATACTTAAATAATTATAAATTTTAAAGTGCCCAAGGAAGAATATGTGTAGTTAACTAATAGGCAAATTAAATTGACCTCAGTTGGAGTTATGAGTTATGTCCTCCACCACGTGCGAAGATTGGGTACCGGGTTCAGCTTAGTTTAAATATACATGAAGGTCATACCAAAGAATAATGAGATAGCTACGACTTTTTTGTCTCGAGGGGATATGCTAATTTGATGGGAATAAAATTTTTGTTTGATTTTATAAAAAAAAAACATATGATATGAAATTAGTGTTAACTAAAAAGAATAATACAAACATAGTAAACTTTGTGAAGATGACCTAATTGAGTTACTTGATGAGACAGCATGTTTTAGGACTTAAACCCTTCCTTTATGTTCCACTCAAACACATAACGTTATTATATTCAAGAAAACATTCATATTTATGCAAATCGTAAAATATCAACCCTTTTTTGGCTAGTCTAATTTATTTAATTTCTTCTTTAATTTTCCCAAATACAAAAAATTTGTTTATAAAAAATTAAAATATGTTTACTTGACCGAAGTATAATTAAGTCCGAGTAGTGGTGCTTCTTAGGAGATAAAGTTTTAATTTAATTTATATTTATTTATAGATAGTCCGTCGATGAAACTATATTAAATGCGATCAGCTATTACTCGAGATTCCTTTCCAACATTAACCCTCATAAATATACACTAGATTTTAAAGGTAGGCCTACATAAAAATATTCCTGTAAGAATGGCCTCTATTACTTGCTGTGCCATGCAAAACGTCTCACCTCCTTATTTCAACGGCTTCAAAATAATTTTAAAGTATGTTCAGGATTGTAGGAGAAGTCCTATAAAAAAACCTTAAACAAGTAAATGGATTTATTTGTACTTTTTCCTTCTCTGGAACACCATGGAGGGATGCCATTCTAAAGCACTTCACATGGATGAAGCGACAAAAATACTACTTGTGTTGAAGGGAATCCTCTACAACGTGCGAAGTGGGAAATTCGACTGCCACAAAGGAAGAAGAACAATAAAAAGGCAAGCCGCGACCGAAATGAGCATTCCAGCATTCTGTTTTATCCCAGTGCATTCACAGCCTTTTCAAAGCGTCTCAAGCGTTATGAAAACAATGTACAGTATTTATTTTGCGTTCACACATTTCATGTTACCTTTATACACAAACATTTTAATCAATGAACGTTAACTTATTTTTAAGCACCAATTAAGGCGTTTTTTTTTGTGGGTGGGTAGTTAATATCGAGCAGTACCACATATTATTGACGTTATTGGAGTATTTTAGCCAGAGATCTACAAATCTAGGTGCGGTCCCGTATGCGGTCTACATTTTAACGATTGGAAATATCGAACTGAAACTTCGATGCACCAATAACCAAAATTACGGTTATTCGATTGCATCAAGAATCAAACATCAGTATCTTATTCAACCGAAATATAACAATGAACTAAACAATACAAATGAATCTTAAAATTATATATTAAGACATTACTAACTTAGGTTAACTTAACACAGCTTAGCTTCATTTACATCGTTCACCATTTTGTATTGGTTTTTGGCTTATCACGTTCATATTGACATGGTAATTGATGAAAAACGGCGAACTCTGTAGTGTAATAGTGTAATGTTTGGTAAGGGTTAAGTTAGTTTAATACGGTATCGAAAGTCAAATGATTAATTTATTAATTATTAATTGATCGATTTTCAGCTATGTTACATATCAAACATTACACAGTAAAACATCGCAGTAAAACATTACTACGTCGCATTCGTCCGGATTCGGAGGTAGCGAACCTGTATACTGTGAATGACATTGGTAGTACTACAAATTTAAGATGCCTGATTGATAATTCTTAGTGAAGTTTATAACGTCATTCTGTGTAGTGGTAGTATTACAATATGACGTGTGATTGCTAGTCACTATTAAAGGTTATAATTTCAATAATTATCGATATACTATAATACCAAAACAGGTAATTCCAATATTAATAATCTATTTTTTCATCGTTAGTTTGATATTTCCAATCTTTGCTTACGAAACTACGGCCTGAGGGCTTCTCTTAGAGTCGATCGGCTACAACGTAAAGCTTACTAGGAATTATAAATTAGTAAATGGAAGCCTTCTATCGTATTGTATAATAAACTAAAACATTTTAACGACAAGTAATTATACCATTTTCCCTCTTAAAAGTTACTCGGTGGGCATATTGGCCTCTACAAATTTACTATTTTTACGATGTAGCTAATTATCTTGTTTTTGTGTAGTTCAAGAGCCTAAAGTTTAACTAGCTCTCTTACTTCCTCATCTTAAATACGTTATAAAAAATTAATCAAAACAAATGTGTCGTAATAAAATAGGACAATAATAGATTAACAAACTCATATTTAGTAAACTCAACAAAATCATTACGAGTCTAATAAAGTGCTGCTATCGACGAACGATTCTAGCCTGAATTACATATTTATTGTATTATTGTCGATAGTGGAAAAACAAAAAAATTTTCTCTCTGTGGAATCCAACTGCAGTGAATCAATATAAGCTCCTAGGCCAGCCGACTAGAGAAGGCCACATTTCCATAATGGTCCGAGACAGAATTCCCAGTCAAATTGTTCTCTGCTCTTCAAAATCGCAAATGAAGGTCTTGAGGAATTTATAAAATGTGTTTATTGGTATACGTTAGAGATCTCGGTTAAATTTCCTGATGAGAAACAGATATTTGGAAAGTTCTTTAACGGTTATTCAACTGTTAATGGACGTTTTAAATGGGTATTTTGGCAAATTTGGGATTGTTTCTGAACTTGCTTAAGAAGATGCGATATTAAAGGTGTAAATTACACAAATAATGGCAATGATGGAAAACAAAAAGATATGGCCTTGGCCGCGACCTCATAATATTAATTAAGTAGATACACAACCTCTAACCATGGACTTAGAATCTGAAGCAGACCCATTGTATTATCATATGTGTACCAGGTTTTGAGTGACCCAGGATTCAAAGAGCTCCGAGTCATAGTAAACGCTAACAGAGTGTGCTGATTTCACCCATTAATTGAGGCCCCGAAAAGCAAAGTGGACTAAAGAGGGTATAAAGAGGATATAAAGAGGTAAAGTTTAAGTCATATATCTCACTACAGGAATTACTCTTCTGAATGATATTTCCACTGTACACACACATACAATTTTATTGTCAATTGAGTTTTTGATTTCTTTTTTGTACCTAAAAAGGTAACCAAAAATTATGAATTTGCTTTCCATTGGGATAGCCATATGGGTTAGTCCATTTCCCTTCTTAGATTAGTCCATTCTGCTTTTATTCTTACACGTTAGTCCATTTTTCCTTTACAAAAAATGAAAATTTTGTTTTACATTAATCAAATTGAGGTTAGTCCAAAATATCATTTAATTTTGTGGGTTGGTCCATTCTGAATGTAACAGAATATATAAACATGCATTTTGGACCAACCTTTTCCCCTTAAATAAAAAAAATACTACAGCTGATAGAGGTTGGTTCGTTCTACCATTGAATAGATCTTGTTTTTCTGCTTCAGCTGATGTATCAGTCTCATTATTGACAATTCGTGGGTTAGTCCTATTTGCCTTACGGGGCCTCAGTTTAGGTATCAGGAAGAGATAATATAATTTAGTGACCCAGAAAACAAACAAAAGTAAATTAATTATTGTTTTATGAAATGTAGAATTTAAAATGTTTTAGTAAATAGCTAAAAAAATTAGGGGTTGACAGAAGCAACTTCTGTTAGTAATGAATCAAACTATGTCAACTTTGATTTCTGGGTCACCCAAAACTAGCTACAGCTGGGCCATAAGAATGGAAGGTCTACTAATTATTTATAGTCAAAGCTCACCTAGCGTTCGGAAGAGTATTCAAGAGGTTACCATGGCCATGTACAGCCTTTTTGTCTTGTGTCAGTGCCAGAATTTGTATTTAAGTAAATTAAATCTAACTGTTACCAACTTGGCAGAAATGATAACATTTTAACCAAGACATTGCAAAATAAAATAGGCTTGGCCTAGGACTGATGATAGCTCTATGGAGCTGAAACCTAGGTCTCCAGGACTAAAATAATAGGATCGTAAGGTAAGCCTCAAGTACTAAAATGATGTTAAAAAACGACCCAAAGGCTAGTAACGTGATAAACTTAAAACGAGTATTCACATTGATGACAAGAGAAAACAAAAATGAACAGTGCTTTTAAGGTCTGGCGGTTAAAGCAGATATTATAAATTATAATGACCTACTTCAAAAGGAAAACTCGCTTTTAACTTTGTGAAAGGCTTTGTGGTGGAATATAAAAGTTACTTTAGTATTCAATTTTTACTTATTTCACTAATAAATTTGAGTAAAATAACCTGATTATGGTTTAATTCATTATACTTGTAAGCATATGTGTACTAATTGTAATAAAAAAATTATGAGTAGTAAGTTATAAGACTACTGGATCTAGTAGGACGAAAACTATTAGAATTCATTTTCCTACTGCTGGGTATTGGTGATTAATCAATGTTAAAAATTATTATTTACCTTTCCAATATCCCGTTCATTTTCTTAAATGAACGGGATATAAGAAAGGTAAATAATAATTTTTAACATTGCAAAAACTATGTTTTCATCGTCAAGTTGGCTATTAGTAAAAACATAAATTTACCTTTTTTCAATGATTTTTATTTCGCCAGGTTTAAGGTAATTTTTCATTCATTGATTGTAATAAAATTTAGAGGATAAGAGAAATATAAAATAATACTATTTATTAACCAAATGAAATGAAAATGAAATGAAATGAAATGGAATGGAAAGAAATGAAATGAAACGGAAAATCCTTTATTTAACCAGGCAAAGTTAGGGCCACATGGCCCTCTCTTACAGCCTGTAATACAAAATGTGAGGTATGTTTTAATCTTATTTTAATAATATGCAAACAACCTAATACTCTGTTTACATAAAGGAGAAGAACAATTATTTTAATTTAAACTACGATCATTCACTCAAACATTCATCCGTCAATGACCCCGCTTGAGACGAAACCACCTACAATGCACCAGCCAAAGACATCCGCTGAAAGAATAATTTTTTGAGCGCCACTACAAGTCGACAATGTTCTTCAATTGACTTAAGGGAATCAGGAAGATCATTCCATGGACGGCAAGCTGTCGCAATTGCAGTCTATTGCAGCATTGTTATAATAAAAGCGCATTTATATCATTATCGTTTACATGTTTAGTTTTAAAAATCTAACTTAACCGTTGGAATTCAATTTAAGAACATCATATGATTAATAAATACCAAAAACTATTGACCAGCAAGCAAAAAAAGAAGAAAACTGTTTACTAAATTCCCCCACTTAATTCACATTATTTATTCGGCGTTCAACCCAGTTACAACAATGAACTTTAAAATTCCATCTCGGTGCGCCCATTTAAAATGCATAAGTTACAGAGTGTATGAAAGATTGGGTAAACTGGTCATAAATACGGGAACTTCGGTAATAAAACAAATCTTTCCAGCGAGACGCCGCTAGGGACCGGTCCGTCTTCATTGTAGCGGAACTTTATACAGCCCTGTGACGTCATATACTCGTATAAACTCTTGATTATGTTTGCTGATCAATAGCGATAAACTAAACTTTTATTTTTATAACTGTTACAACGTAACCGCTACTTAAAGTAACGTAGGCCTATTACTTAAACTGTTATTCATCAACATTCTTACATCCTACATACGTCCTCTTCTTCACAGTCGTGGAGACTGGAGAATCGTCAATTCTTGAGATGGAGGGGGGGTTGTGAGCCATTTTATTTATGTTAGGCCTATTTTATAAAAGTCCTATATAGTGGTTATGATCTTCATAGAATTCTTTTAAGTTGTAATAGGGCCTATCTAGGAGATAGTTTTTAAGTTGCACAACGAATCTTTTGTAGTCATTTATTGATTTTACGGTTTCAGGAAGTATGTTGAAAAGTTTTGTTCCCATAATTGTAGGTGTTTTACTTGTTTTATTTAATCTATGCTGCTGCGTGTTTAGGTTAGAACCTGATCTGATATTGTATTTCTGGCATTCCTGTCTGTTTTCTGGGGGGTTTGTTTAATGAAATTTACTGAGTCTAGGATGTATTGAGAGGTGAGAGTAAGGATACGGTGTTTGGTAAAAAGTGGTTTGCAGTGTTCCAGTCGGTGAGATTTTTCGATTATTCTAATTGCTTTCTTCTGTAAAGTCAGGATTTTATGAAGCTGGTTTTCATTTGCACTGCCCCAAGCAATGATTCCAAATTTGAGATGAGAGGCGAAAATCGCATGGTAGGCCATTTTGGTGATGTCGGTGCTGGTTATTTCTCTTATTCTTCGGAGTGCGAAAAGAGCTGAAGAGAGTTTTTTCCAGAGCGATTCAAGATGTACATTCCAGTTTAAGTTTTCGTCCAGGGTGATGCCCAGAAATTTGGTAGAATTGGCAGCTGTTAGTTCTTGGTCTGAGTTTGTAATTGTGTCTCCAGTTCTATTTTTGTTGTAAATTTCATTTTGATTGTTTTTGATTTGTTGATGGTGAGATTGAGGTTTTGACATATGTTGCTGGCTATTTCTATTGTATTTTCTATTTGGTTTTGTGCTTTGAGGTCAGGTGTAATCAGAGTAGTATCGTCAGCGAACATGATGCATGTGGTGTCTATTGGAAGTTGAGATGGGAAAGAATCGATATATATCAGGAAAAAAAAGCGGACCACGGATCGAGCCTTGTGGGATTCCTTTGGTTATTGTCTGTAATTGAGATCTGACTTTAGAGATGAAGTTTCCTGTTTGATGGTCTATTTCAACTAGTTGTTTTCGATTGGTTAAGTAGCTTTTTATCCAGGTTAGAGCTTGATCTGTGATGCCTAATGCTTCAATTTTCTGTAGTAAGATGTTGTGGTCGAGGCTATCGAAAGCTTTTTGAAGGTCGATGAAAATTCCGTTAGCTGGTTTTTTATCTTCCCAGATTTTGGTGATGGAGTTACAAAGTTGGGCCAGTGCTGTGTTGATAGATTTACCCTCTCGAAATCCATGTTGGTTTTCGCTGAGCAGTTTGTTATTTTCTAAGTATGAGATAAGCTGAGTGTTGATTACTTTTTCGAGGTATTTAGAGATGGCTGGCAGAATCGAGATAGGTCAGTAATTTTCTATTTTGTTTTTATCTCCCTTTTTGTATTTTGGGTAGACTAAGGCTTGCTTCATTGCTTGAGGAACTTCTGCTTGAGATATGGATGCGTTTATGATGTCAGTGATTGGTAGGATGAGTTCGTCTTGACAATGTTTGATAAGTTTGTTAGGTATTTCGTCTAGGCCTGAAGAATTTTTCGGTGGAAGGAGTTTGAAGAGCTGTTGTGTTTCATGTGGGGTGATGGTTTCGAATCTTGAGAGAGTTGAAGTTGTGAATTTGTCTGAGTTTGGAGGTTCAATACTTTGATGAGGTTTGTTCGTGGAGTTAGTGTTATTTCCTATGTTGATAAAGAAGGAGTTGAAGTTATTGCATATCTGTCTGGGGTTTGTTATCTTGAGACCATCTATATCCAGGGTTATGTTGCTTGTTGCTTTGTTGACGTTTTTCCGCTCCTTGTTTATGGTATGCCAGATTGCCTTGTTTCTGTTTGGGGCTTCTGTGAGTTTTTCATGGTGTGTTGTCTTTTATTATTCTTTACAGTAGTATCGTATATTTTTTTAAGTCAGAGAAGGTTTTTTGTCTTTGTCATTGCCGGTGAGAATATATTTGCCATGAGCCACATTTAGTAGTTTTCTCAGATTGGTAGCTTCATCATCCCAGAAAATGTGATTTGGTTTATTTCTTAGGCTAATGTCAATCTTAGGCATAGTACTATTTATTTCGTAGGTAAGAGTTTCTATTAGATTGTTATATTTTTCATTTACTGGGTGGGTGTTAAATATTTCATTCCAGTTTTGAGTATTTAGGCTATGTTTTAATAGGTCCAATTTATTTTCGGTGATGGACCGAATTTGTTTCTTTAGGGGTTTATTTGTTAGTGCAGATTTGTTTTTTATGGTGTAGCAGACTCCGAGATGGTCCGATATGGGTACTTTTTTGGTTTGTAGAGAAACATTCTGAAGTCCAATGTTTGTAAGGCAGATGTATACACTGCTAATTGAAGTTGGGGTTATTCTTGTGGATGGGATATCTCCTGCATCCAGATTATGTTCTTTTATAAAGAGTTTTAAGTTTCTGGTGTCTGGTTTGTCGACTGCAAGAAGATTTATGTTTATATCGCCTAGGAAAGCAATATCTTTGTTCCTCTTAGAGTATGTAGCCAATAATGAGTCGAGATGTTCGAGAAAGTCCTCAACATGCGATTGGGGAGATCTATAGGCTCCATTGATTGTAAGTCTTTAGGAATTTCTATTGCGACAATTTCAGAGGTAGGTTCCTCACAGAAGGGACTTGTGTTCATTTTGTTACATTTAGTATTAAATTGTTGTTTTACAAATATTGCAATTCCACCCCACATGTGGTTTGTTAAGGCAGATGTCTACACTGCTAATTGTAGTCGGGGTTATTCTTGTGGATGGGATATCTCCTGCATCCAGATTATGTTCTTTTATAAAGAGTTTTAAGTTTCTGGTGTCTGGTTTGTCGACTGCAAAAAGATTTATCTTTATATCGCCTAGGAAAACAATATCTTTGTTCCTCTTAGAGTATGTAGCCAATAATGAGTCGAGATGTTCGAGAAAGTCCTCAACATGCGATTGGGGAGATCTATAGGCTCCATTGATTGTAAGTCTTTAGGAATTTCTATTGCGACAATTTCAGAGGTAAGTTTCTCACAGAAGGGACTTGTGTTCATTTTGTTACATTTAGTATTAAATCGTTGTTTTACAAATATTGCAATTCCACCCCACATGTGGTTTGTTCTGGAAAATTCACTTATTAAGTTGTATCCTGTAGGGTTGAGAGTGTTTATTTGTTCCGTCTTTAGGCCATGCTCGGAGATGATTACTATGTCTGAGTTTAGGTTTGATAGCTCTATTTCGAGTTTATTAAATTTATTTGCTAATCCTCGTTGTATGTTGAGATGGAAAATGTTTAGCTTGTTTTGGCGGTCATTAGAGTCTAAGGTATTTTGGTTAAGGTTTGATCTGTTTGGTTTTTTGTTACTGTTGGTTGTCCTTCATGAGTTGTTGAGTTTATCTCCTTATTTTCTTCATAGGATGGTATATTTATATCTAGATTTGCTTCAGAGAGGCGGGACTCTATGATTTTGAGAGAAACACTTTCATTTTCGGAAGTGGGTTTATTTTCGGCATTGACCTGAGATATCTGTTGGATTTCGTCATTTGGTTTACTTGAGTCATAAGTCTGGGAATCCTTATTTAGATGGTATTTTGTTCTTCATAATTTTCCAGTTTGTATACTCCTAGCTCCCTAGTATTTTCGGATATTTCATGTTTCCCGGGATTCATATTTTTGTTTGATTCTGGGCTTTTTTCAGTCTTGGTTGGTCTATCGATTCCTCTGGCACTGGCAGTTTGGCTTTTTCGATTATGATGTTTGATAGGATCGTTGCTCCTTTACGGTTGGGATGAATGCCATCTGGTCGGTAGCAGTCGTCTTAACATGCGTTAATTGTATCTATAAATGTTAGTTTGAGTTGATCGCACATGAATTTCAGTGTCTCGTTTGTTTCTATGATGAGTTTGTCTCTAACATCCCATCTAAACATAATACCGTTAATGAACCATTTGGTATCGGGGATTTTTTTTTGGTGCTGCTTCCAGGGTTAGCCAGTATGGTCTCATAGTATGGTTGGGTGTCGAGGCATAAGTTACATTATTCGATCCTAAGTTTATTATAATTTTTTGAGGTATCTCATTTTTCCCCTGAGATAGGCACTGAGGTCTTGGATTACAGATCCGGGTACGGCTTTAGTTTTAACATCAATCTTATAATTGTCTTTAATAATGCTGGCAGCGGCCCTAAGAGTAGAGTCCCCAATCAGGAGAATGCCCGGAACAGATGATGGGGGTTTTAGAGCAGAGTTCCCAGTCACATGGCCTGGCGCTGGGTCCAGGTGGGTCGGGCTTCAAGGACGTGTGAGACGCCGGGTCCGCGGATCCTATGATTGGTGTGTAGCATGGAGTAAAAACTCTAGCACTATGTGCCTGCTTCGAAGGTGGTATCAGCAGGCTCCGGTTTGACGGGGCAGAGGGCGCTGGAGATATGTATCCCGCGTCAGCCTGTTTCGAGTTGTTTGGTTGATCTTCTTCAGGATTACTCATTATGCATAAGGTTTGAGGAGCAGTTTCCGATTTTTTGTTGTTTGTATGTAGGCCTAAGTTAGGCTGCTTTGGAGAAACTCCTATGAATTCCTGGATAGTATCATTTAACTCGGCAATGACTTCTATTTTGCGGGCTATGATATCTGAGAGCTTCCTATTTTCCTCCTTATAAATATCTAGTTGAGCATTAAGTGCTGCTATATCCTTTTGTAGGAGTTCTATGATTTCATTTTCTTGTTCCTCTTCGTCATAATTTGAATTTTCATTGACTGAGTCTGAGTTTCGCTTAGTCTGTGTTTCAGGACTTAATACTACATTGGTTTCATCATTGGTGTCAGAGTTTGACCTATTTCTAGTTGAGGCTATAGGCCTAATATTTTGAAAGCAAATTTTGCATACCCGTTCAAAAACAAGGCTATTTGTCATAATTCCTTTATACTGTTTGTGGGTTACATTGGCACATCGGATGTGGTACCATTTGTCACAATCACATTGAATAGCTTTGTCATTTTGGTACACTTCTAGTTTGCATACTACACAGGGGTTTAAAGGGGTTTGGCTGTCTTGTGTTTTTTGGCTATTTTTTGACACACTGGTTGATGTATTATTTGCACTTCTAGACATTTTCCCCTTTGTATTTCAGGTGGGTTTGATTGGAGGTTGGTAGGTTGGTTATAGGAGGCTGGCCAAGGTTTTATAGGCTGGTGAGGTTCGGTTGGGTGGGGTAACCTAGCATCCTATTTTATTTTATTTTTATGATTCTTTTAAAATATATAATTTTATATTTATCCCCTAGCTTACAAGGTGAATTTAAGTTTATATGGGTTTGGATTACTTTAAGATTGAAGTTTATTTATTGCAAGGAAAGCTTTACTTTTGATTTTTCAGTTTGGAAAAAAGTATTAAGCTAAGAAAAAGAGATTTTGCCACATACCTAGGTTAGTCCTAAGATATGGCTCACGGATTTTTGGATGGTGTGCGTTGATTGGGCCTCTCTGGATTGAGTGGGTGGACTGGATTGAAGTCGAGGTGGAGTGAAGCCAGTTTATGGTCGTACAAAGTGTAAATTGGAGTGACTTATTGTTCTTCTTCTGGTCTTCTTCCTTATTCACTTTGGCAGCTATTGAATATTCGATTCCGCCATCTTGAAGTTCGCTTATAAAGATTTTAAATCGCACTTTACAGTCTTTGTTTGTATTATTAGGGCGGAAGATTACTTAAAAAGTGATTTCAGTTACTTCTAGTTTGATATTTATCATACGGTTAAGCACGAAAGTCAAAACTGAGCAAAATAATTTGGATTGAAAATTCGAGGTGGTGAAGTTTGCTGATCGATAGCCGATCAATGGCTGGCTATTGATTTTGCAGGAAAAGATTAATTTACAGTTGGTTGCACTAAACAATTATGACTCACGTATCAAAATTGACACTTGTAGAAACGTATTTTAATAGTTTGTTACGCACAAATAAAAAGAAAACTGTTGATTATCTAGAAATTACTGGAACTGTACAGGAGAAGACATTTACCATTGTAGCCAGGGCTACCAACAACATTTAATTTTGCAACAAGCATATATTGTAATGGCACATCAATCCAGTTCAGGGATGAGTGATACTACCAAATAAGTAATTTTCACTGATGAAAGTAGGGGTTGAAGAGTTTACATTAAAATGAAAAAAAATACAATGGTCAAGGTTACTAATAAAATAATTAGCATAATTATTGGCTGGTTGGTATAGTGGTTATTGTGCCCGCCTGCAAACGTGTAGGTAGCCGGATAGATACCAAGAAACGTTAGTAGTTTTTTGAAGGGTTGTTTCTGGAGCCAGCTGCCATTGGTTGTCGGGCTATTAATTAGCAGTCCTGACTCAGGAACGTGCCAACCTAGTCAGTTACAAGCCTACAAGATCGCGCCACTATCATCACGATCATCATACTCATCCTTCACTCATATTCAGGGTAACGTCCTCCATGAGGTACTTGTTTCAAAAAGAATTATTAAAAACGATTAAAAAATTGCTACTCTTCCAATTAATTCAAAGTGCTATGTGCCTTGTAAAGCAGAAAATAATCAATTGATATCAGTGCAATCCGTGGTTTGTTTTTTTTTTTTAAAACTACAAAAATAATGCAGCACTAAAATGTTATTTAGTAACAGTTACTTGACCAAAAGCCTCCACTGTTGTAAGAGTTACTTTCAAATAACAGTTAGTTACCAAGTCATAGATTAACCAATAACAGCTGAAAACTAGCGGTCAGTGCCCGCGCGGTCGGTGTATGCAAAAGCAACTCAGCGTTCTCATTGCCTACGTTGCCCCTACCAGCCGAATTAAGACAACAATTTTACTTGTTCTTTTGCGTTTAGGTATATTCAGTGCTTGATTTGTAAAAATTGAGGTACCGGAACTGTAATTTGAAAATTTTTACACAACCCCCCCCCTTCCTTATCATTGTTTCCCTTAATAAAGTAGCCTATTGTTTGGCTCTGTGATTAATTGGGTTGAATTAAAAAGTCACATTTTATCCGACTCAAATTTTTGATAAGTAAATTAAAAACCAACAAAGTTTATTTTACTAAAAAATAAATTGTCTTAAAAAATCTAATTTATTTAAGACGCCTTGTGAAAGTCTTTTGGCTTTTTCAAGGTTCGGCTTAGCACAAGAAAAAAGAGCATTAATTACAGAGAGAGCGCTAATTTCAGGCCGAAATTCCGCGCGTTAATTCCGTAATTTTAAGCGATCGTTATTATCGGTACTCCGGCCAGTTACACATAATCCTCTCTTATAGCGAATTCTCCGGCCGATCATACGCGATCACCTTTTGCGGCAAATTCTTCGAACGATCATACGCGATCGACTTTTGCGGCAAATTATCCGTCCGATTACACGCAATTGTCTCTTGCAAAAAATACTCCGGCCGATTATACACGATCGACTCTTGTGGCAGAAAGAGGTCTCGGAACGCCGTTCCGCCCCGTTCCGCCGTAAATCAAGCACTGGGTATATTTATAGGCAAGCATGATTTTCGTGAAATTTCGTTCTACGGTTTTGGTATTTTAGGGAAAATATGCAAATCTATGCACACATAGAAAAATACTTTCCTGTTGATGTGCACAATCCTATTACAGTTAAAACATTTAGATTGTAGGCAATTATAAAAACATGAACATAGGTATTAAGAGAACTATTACGGAATAATAACAAAATGCAAACAAGTGCAGGGACATGTTTTACTAAAGAAAGTAGTAAAAACTAGGCCTAAATAATATCTGGTCAAACATCAACCAATTAGCGATGACTATTATACTAACTTTTGTAATAGTAATTAATTTTGGGTAGACTTTTTCATATTTACATTTTTTATTTATTTGATCATTTTTTACTTTGTTGCCAAAGTTACAACCTGCAAGTTAATTTTTGTATTTAAAATACATTTCCTAAACTTAAAGTGTAATTTATTGTTGAACAATGACCGGGGTACTTATTAGTATTTTGCTGGCTGAGGAAGGCAAACGTCGCCGGTTCGATCCCAGTCTCGGGTGAATCCTGTTCCATCATGAGCTGTCACTCCGGCCGGCCTGGCTTGGTTCTACGCCCCTCGCCGTCTTCAGATCGCCGCAAAGGGCTTTTTCTCCATAATAGAGGACATTTGAGGCATCTCTTTGCTATCGGATTGGATATTTGCCGCTGCAGTATTCCTCAGCGATCGCGCGGCCAGCTCTACTGGCCACAACCATTAGCGCGCGGAAGTGGGATTTTTTCCACGAGTTGTCGTATGCGATTGGACGGCCAGCAGTGCTGGCCAACATGAAATCCAACAAACGCTCGGGTGTCCAGCAAGACTGGCTGATAAGTGCCGATAGCATATGTTTCTGTTTGTTTTCCTACATTTTTTATGGTGCTTGTAGACTTTAGAGTGCTGAAACCTAGTGAGGAGTTATTTAACTAAATTATCAGCAGGCTTGCAAAAAAATATCGTTAAAATCCCCTACCATAACATTGCAGGGTTTTAATGAAAAAGATTCCGAACTGCAGGGTGTAAAAACAATTCTGAAGTGACAGGAGTGAGCCGCCATGATGAGTGGGGCTTGGCCAGTACAGCTGGCCGTCCGACCGTCCACGCTAAAATCGAAAGAGTAAAAAAGTCATTTATTTGTCAGAGTTAATAAGTTTTCACTCCGAAAGAGTTAATATTCACTCTAAATTAGTGAAAAATATCCAATCTTTTGGTTGAGTGATGATTTCTCTCGTAAAAAAGTGAAATTTTCACTCATTGATTATATGGTTTTGAAACCATAAGACGAAAGAGTGAGAATTAACTCTTAATTTAGTGAGTTTTTGAAAGTGTTGGGGAGAATGAGCGAAAAGTGGGATCGCTTCCGGCTACGCGACGACGCTACTGAGTCGCCATTTTGGTCATTGATTTATATGTATATGGCTTACCTAGTTATTAATTGGTAATATATTGAACAGTTTACAGCTAAGGATATTACCGGTTTACATACAGGTAAGTAGAAAACATTGTTTTAAACACTTACTTGGTTAGTGTTAAAGTAGCTAACGGAATTAAAAGATTAACAATAGTCTGTAGAATAAAGGTTAGGGTGGAGGGGAAATTCAATTTAGCCTCAGCAAAGGTTCTGTGTCACTCGTTGAATATGCCTGCGTTACATTTTAGGGGGTTTTAATTTCAATTAATCAAGTTTAGGTACCAGTTGTCCACAGTAAGTGTCGGCAAAGAGTCAGAATTGTAGTTCATAAACGGCAATGAAGTTTAGGTTAGTTGGATTTCCATTCTGTCAATAAGTGATGATTTCACTCTTTTAAAGTTGAACTTCACTCTTTAAAAACTAAATTCCACTCTGAAAAGAACAAGACCCACTCTTTCATCGAGTGGGGATATTCCACTCTTTTTATGAGTGAAAACGGTTCACTTTTTCAAAGAGTGAACCTTCACTCTTCAGATTGGCTCAATTTTCTCTACCCCAAAGAGTGAATGAGTCACTCACAAAGAGTGATTATTCATTCTTTCGATTTTAGCGTGTCGGAATCAAGCCATACGGAAATTATTTCCGAGTGGCTCCTAACTGCGTTTTGGCCAATCCTACTGGCCTTACGATCGCATACGACAACTGCTGTGGAAAAATCCAACTTCCGCGTGCTATTTGTGGGGGAAAGTATAGAACCTGCAAGATTGCATACGAAAGAAGAAACATTTTCCTTGACGCAAGAAAAACGAACGCTATGTTTTTTAAAGGATACTGTGCTTAGGCTTGAATGTTTCTTTAATTTTTTTTTGTTTTATGTTTTTTATTCTTAATCATATTAATTGGCACTTTAACGTTACCCTAGGTTTTTAAAAATTTTACTATTACTCAAACCCCGTTTTACAATCAATATGTAACCTGTAAAAGACTCTACTAAGTTTTCATCTTACAAGATGAGAGGTGATGTAAAATTTAAAGAGTGCTTTGTCCTAGAGAACAAAGGAGCTTTGCTTCTTTAAGAAGGAAAAGCTGTCAGTCAAGGAAAGATTGACAAAGTTATTGCCCTTTCGCATGGAAACTCAATTAGTTCAGCTTTAAATTATTAAAATAGCATCGCTATAACCACCTAGCTGTATTGTTGATGTTTTTTGTAGCTTATTTGATTAAAATAACCTTTCGAGACAGTTAACAATTTTAGCTCTTAATCCCTTATAAAAACCAACACCCTCTTTTTTAATTTCTCTAGTAAAAATCATTAATGCTAGTATTTTTTGTTGGCAGTCAGTTTCCACAAAGAATATCCCTGAAACTAAGTAGAAAAGTGTGTTGCTATTTTACGACAGTTTGTTGATTCTAAGTAGTTTGCCACAACTTTATATGAAACTACAAAATATTTGACCATGCTGCAAGCAAAAAGTTGAAGTGTGGGCAATAAACAAGTGGAAAAAGACAAACACAAAAATGAAAAGCTAAGCACCGAGATATACACCCATTTCGATATTACATTCTCAAGTTGGATCACAATTTTGCAGCAATATTTCAAATTTCTGCACGCTGAAGTGCATGTGAGTTGATGTGCTTTTCAGTAAAAATTAATGCTTATTACTTTGACTATACATCGATATTTTTCTCCCAAATATGATTAAATTCGTTTATACAAAATAATTATTTCCTTATTACTGCCTAACCACGAAGAAATATAATTTGAATTTTGATAGAGATTTCGCTTTCTATTGTCTCTTAACCTTGTACCTTTTTACCTTTGTAAAGGTACAAAAGTACCTCGTAACCTTTCCTTTGTACCTTATTTGGAACCTTGGTACGTTTTGTACCTTGTAAATCAAACAGATATTAGTATTGGCAGTTTCTACACAAATTTTCACTATTATTTTTTTAAACTCTGAACCTCCGTTAATGTCTGCAAGCAAAAGAAAATAATATGCGTCCATATTTCTGAAACTTTCAGTTAAAGGTCATACAAATAAATTCTTAAATGGACTTCAGATATATGATATGGATTATATAGATATATGGCGTTGTAGTGTTATGCAATGTTGGGCAAGTTTCGCGCCTGTTGAGATGGATCGCACTCCTGCGGCCGCGGCGGCGGAGACACTGGCAAGCTTTGTTTTACTACCGAAGTTGCCCCTCCCGTGACTAGCCCAATCTCTCATACACGAGGCTGTACATGAATGTTTTAAAGGCTGGGCCAAAAGGGAATTTTAAAGTACTTTATGTTGTAGCTGGGTTGAACGATTATTTTAAATTAGGTTTGTCATAAAAGTGTGAAATAGTTACATGGTTTTTTAGATTTTAATTTTAAAATTATATTTTTTATCGTTTGTTACTTAGTTACATATATGAAGTATTGAGATTGTTTTATAACCGAAGTGGAAATCAAGGAACAAATAAATTATAACACCAGAAACATGGAGAAACATATTTTTTAGATTGCCAAAGGTAAATAAATACGTTTTTAAAAGCATTCCTTCATATACAGTGTACCAAAATACTTTAATCAACTACCGTGCGGAATTATATCCTTGAATGATCTAAAAGAATTTACTACAAAAATTATTACATGGCTCTTCAATCAAGTAGATGTATGTTACTTAAATATTATTAATTTTTAGGTTAAGTATTCTTTCGAATAATATTCCAGTAAATAGTAGGTCTTTGTTTCTTATAGTTAAGGAGAATTGTATTTTTATTTTAGTTCAAACTGTATCTTCAATTGATTAGCAGAGTGTGTGTGCAGGCGCTGCGGGAAACTGCTCTGTTATCAGTGATTATTATCGTGCAGCAGAACTCACCTTATCAAGAATAAGAACACTGTGTCATAAGTATCGTTATTTTGCTGGCCAACTACTGGACACCGGCTAGCAATAATTCCTAAGTTGCACTTTTGTTTTGTACATACGTATTGCATATCGAAGGAATAAATCATTATTTCATTATTAGGTCATTTCATTTACTTAGATGGATTTAAGGTCCAATAATAAAATTCACTCCAACCACATTTCACTTAAATCATTTTAAATTATAAAATTAAATATTTTCAAAATTGGCATCGTCATAAATCTTATGAAACAATCAACTAACTAATAGCGCTTGGCTACACCTTGGTTTGTTCCTATTTTTAGTTTCTAAAAATCTATTCAGCCTTTAAAGTTTAACCGAAGAGTCATCTTTAATCGGATCACGATTTTTCCGGAATTTTAACGTACGATGAGCATGTATTTTCTGATACTCGCTCGAATGATAAAGGTTTACTTGTAGTTATAGGTTGTACCTACAGGCAGGGATGTACACAACACTGGCAAGAGGTATTCGGTTAGTTTATGTTTTGTGATTAACACACCTGCTGTGAGGCAGATTTACTGCTAATTAGATCCGGCGTATGTTATATGTTTCTCTGAAATATGTAGTCGTATGTTTCTTGTGTCATACGCAGCTCTATTGCCGTAGTCTATACGTTATATGATTCCACACAATCCAACATCCGTAAATTGATTTGTTGAACGACCTAAATAACGCACTCGACCTACAAACTATATCAAACATCGCGAATCTTTCCATTGTTTTCCATACACTTCAGATTAGGATTTTTGCGGACATTTGCCATCACTGATTAGTAAAAAAACAAGTTTCACAAAGTGAGAAACAAGGAGTGAGAAAGTGAGAAAAAAAGAGTGAAACTTGCTTTTTTACTAATAAGTGATGGCAAATGTCCGCAAAATTCCTAATCAAAATATATAGCTGTTATCACATGCTATTTTTTCGTTGAGTAAGGATTAGATGTAGACCTAGTATAGATCATCATACGAAAATCTCTACTAGGCCTGGTTTCATATTAAAACTGCCAATCTAATAATATCTAATTAATATTGTTGTCACACTGGGCCGTAATATGTAAAGTTTGAGAGGTATGTTACAAAAAATGGGTAAAGTGGTTAGCCTAGTGCAATAGATAAAATAATATTTAATAGGCCATTGTTCCAATGTGCTTCCAATTTGAAAACCTCTTATATATATTCAGCTGACAATACAGTAAAAAAGCTACAAAAACAACACTCATCTTGCATTAGAATTTGCTCTACGAATATGTGGTCGGTGTTGTAGCCAAAAATGGGCCTAGTTTAAATTATTCATTTTCAAAATCTTTTTATACAATGTATATGTAAAGAAAGGTATAGAAATATTTTATGGTCATAGACTAAATCCTCCGATTAAATGTAACCTTAAGAAAAACCTTAAAAAAACACTTTGGGCTATCTTGAAACTTTTATTCTATATATTATTAGTTGTTAAGTTTTATATGAGCTGAACATAACAATCTCCCTTTGTCTTAATGTTTTGTGAAAAAAAGAATGTACAAATTGTTGAAAGTAAAAAACTAAAACTTTGTTTACACACGATAAAACTTCATTTTTGTAGAGGTAATAATGGCATGGTCACAGTAATTGGACTTTTCAATCATCGGGCCGCAGGTTTTCCAAATTGATCATTGTGGAAGAGTTTTGCCGCAGTGAATGGGCTGTATAAAACTCCATGTCACTGGCGAAGGGCAAAATAATGTGATAATTGACTTTTGAAAAATAATTACTTAAAAGTCTACCTTTTTGCTCATTTATTTTTTTATCAAAAATAAATTCGGAAGATTATTTCAAGGTAACATTTAATTTATAATTATATTGCTTAATAGATGCGACTTCCCTTCGTAGCACAATTAAACGATTTGTGGGATACCTCAAATTGAATAATGCGTTTCGAGTAATGTTTCGTCAATTCAGAAACATTAAAGCAGGATTCAAACAATAAGATCCATAAAAATTCTGATTGAAGGAAAACCTTTTTATAGAGCCAATTCCAAAACTTAGATGAACTTAAAAGAGCAAAACCTCCGCAAAGTTTTGAATGAGGTTTATGATAAAAGCGAATAATGGAATACCCTTGCTTTGTTTATGGCTGAGGTTTATGATAAAAGCGAATAATGGAATACCCTTGCTTTGTTTTTGCACACAAAGACCTTTGTTTTTGAAAGAACAAATTCATCCAATATAATACTATATTATTCATGGATGTAATTTTCGTCCCAATCAATAGAATAAATCCACTTAAATGTATAATTATAGAGAGACGTTTTAATATTCTTTGCAGCATTTTACTGTTTAGTATTTTTGTTTAGGCAAAACTTGATATCACAATGCTTTCTTAAATCCATTAGCATGAGAATTACAAGGAATAAAAAACATAACATTCATAACAGTTCATGCTAAAAACATGGTAAAACTAACATATCTGTTGAAGCAAACTTTCAGTTAATTCGTTAGTTATGCAGCAAGTAACTCCAATGGTCTAGACAAAACAAGAGTTACACAAAAAACTTGAACATTCCATCAAAATAACCGATTGAGTATGACTTAGGAAATAAATTATACTATAACAAACCAACAGGAACTAAAATCACATTCAAGCAGTAGTAACACAACTATGCGATTGGCGAACATAAATTCCACATAAACAATACAAAAGCCATTATTAAATATTAATGAAACTTGTACTAAGTTCAAATTATGTCATTTGCAGCTGAATAAATTCACACTGAAAATTAAAGAATGTGCTTTATTAAAACTAAATGTATTATGATAATCATATAACTTCAAATCACCATTTTATATGGAAAATTGTAATATCTGGCAAGTTTTTTTATTTCTGGTTACATTAATTACCTGCAGAGATAAAAAAACAGATCAGATGCAATAAGAATCAGGGTCTAAGCATGTCTAAAATACATTAATACGTACGTACACGTATATTTTATTGATTTAGATTTTGCGGACACTTCATAACCTATTCGTAAGAAACAAGCTTCACATTCTATAAACACGATGGTTGAAAAAATCACTTTACTAAGAAGAAATAATCCAGCGATATTCCTGGAAAGTAATGGTAGTTTTCATCACAAGGAGCGAAAGTGGCTCTTTTTGGTACGAGATCGTAATTTACAAGAGAGGCGCTGCGGAGCTTGGAAATGCGATCGAGTACCAAGGAATACCAAGGAGTACACTTTTACTCCGTGTGATGAACAACTATTTTCATCATTATGTATAAATAATCGTTAAAAATTACACTACATAATTTTGACGTCATCCAAAATAGTCATCGTCATTTACACATATGTTAGTTGTTTACAAACACAAGTTAAGAAATCGTTCAACCTTTCAAACGTAACATTAAAAAATGTTGACATTAGAGTACGGCAGAATTTACCATATGTTTTTTTCAGTACTCCTATTCGAAGTGATCCAAAAACGATTATTTTGCGTACGATTTAGAAAACTAAAAAAGCTGTTTTCCGGACAGTATAATGAAAATACTATTTCCATCATTCCGTGATGCCCATCATTATAAGATATAAGGAATAATAATGCCTTGCAATGCGATGAGCAGCTAACTCAACTGCTCTTGCTTTGGTGATCGGCTAAGACTATTGAGAATTTATTGTAGGAATATTTAAAAAATAACGAACAACTCGGTAAAAAAGAGCAAAAAACTGACCTTCCACAGACAGTGTTGAAGTGCGAAAGACTGATGAGCATACAGAAAGACAAACATCGACAGCAAACCTGACAGCCGAGGCGACCATTTCCATGTAAACACTCCAGTTGGAACAAAGCGTTCTCATCTGCTCTAACAGTTTCTCCTTTAATAAAAGCGTTTTTAGAGTGTTTCATTCAATGTGTGCAAATATATTTCAACTGTTAAAAATGTAGAACATATTGTTTACTTTTGTATTTGGTAAGTTACTGAAAAAATAAACAGTGTGCAATTCTAGAAATCATATGCAAGTACATTATTTATTTATATGCATATGTATATTTTTTATTTTTTGCATGCATATGTTTATGTGTGCTCAATAAAATACAAATTTTGGAGTAACTATATTTTTTTATCAAGATTATTTTGTTTCTTAGGAGAATCTTTAGATAAAGAGATTGTAGTTTGTAATAGAGTCAGAAATCTTTCCTTCAAAAAGACATGAGACTTTAAAGAAACATATTGAAAACAGAATGCTCAATTGGACCACAAAAGTCATTTTAAAAAATTGACTGAAGTTATACTTTAAAAGACTCTCATTACCAAGTTAAATAGCCGATCAAATTTTCTCCTGACTTTGAATGCTTCCTTGTGTTTCTAAGCTTCCTCAGTTTCACAGTCCTTTATACGATATATTTGAATACCTCAATATCAAGTTAATGATTTGCAAATTTGTTTTAATGGATTGGATAGAGAAAAAAGTTTATGGACACTTTTATAATTAATATATGTTGACTATTAGCCTTTAAAATACTTCACGCACAAATTTCTACCATCACCTCAGTTTTAAATGCACGTTACCACATGCACGTTTTAAATGCACGTTATATGCACGTTTTAATGTACATAAGACAGTAATGATTTTAGTACACACAAAAAGTATCATAAATTAATATAAGTAAATATGTTCGTGTAAATTACAATTTCATTATCAGCATTTTACTTGCAAATAAAAATTATGAGAGTAGTATTTAAATAATGATTGTATTATGGATTGGTTATGATTGATCTAATCTTTGTAATCAATCTAGGGGTTTCTTTATATTAATTTAATGTCCACCGACCTGTCTACACAACGTTTTTGACTTGTTGCAAAAGTTTTTACTTAAGATACAAAGTGTTCAAGTGATTGAGATTGAACACAATATGTTCAATAATTATTATTTCAGTTAATAAAGTAACACATCTGACGACGTTTTCTAGTTAAAATGTTTTGTTATATAAGTTTGTGAAATACTGTTTTGAATAGCAGCGCATTCATGAAATTATAATTTTTAAATTACTTTGCTGTTACTTACTGCATTGCAGTAAAATACAACCGACGCCGACGGTACCAAACAATTATTTTTGTGTTACCGGTTTCGAGTCAGTGACGACTCATCTTCAGCCTCTATAACTCGATATTTTCATACTTCTGTTGTCGTCAAACTCTCTAACACTCAGTTCATTTTATACTTTTTAAATGTATATATTTAGTTTATCTGTCTGTTCATTGTAAAATGTACTGTACGTTTGAAATTTTGACGACCACAGAAGTGTAAAAATAACAATTTATGGTGGCTGGAGATGAGTCGTCACTGACTCAAAACCGGCACCACAGAAATAATTGTTTGAAAGCGTCGGCTGCATTTTACATCAATTCAGTAAGCAGTAATATACACATTGTCAATGCTTAATAAAGCAAGTTACTTTTTTGAATTTTATTGATCGAAGATATAATTTTCTGGATAATGTTTGTTGTCAAAGATGAAAGGTTAAAATTTTTAAATGAGATAAAATATAACCAATATCATTCAATAATCATTATTGAGTTTCTTTCAAGCCTGTAATCATTAATAAAATTTTCAAGCACGCTTTATTAGCGAATTTCTCCCTATAGGGAAGTAGCTATTACCGTAGGCGGCATGGTGAGACTTAAGCCAGGAACCATGTTATTTATTTGTTTTAAGGTCCCTAGAGCCCAAAAACAACGTTCGTTCATTTTGGTATATATGTATATATATATATATATATATATATATATATATATATATGTGTCCGTAGGCACGATAACTCTCGTAAAAAAAGTCCAATCTTGATGAAATTTGGAACAAACATTTATAGCGATATTCATGACTTTAAGTTTGAAAACCAGCAAGATCGGTACACTCTAAGGCGGTTTTTTTGACTAAATAAAATTTATTTTTAAGATTTAACATATTTCTATTAATTTGATGTAAATTTAATGGTCAAATTTGAATTCAGCTTAAAAAAATAAACAATATAGCAATTTGAATTATTACTCTACATCAATCGGTTACTGAGATATCGGATCTGCAAAATGCAGTACATTGTCTTTTGTTTTTCCCTGAAGGGACATAAACTGTCCAAATTCTGGTATGAAATACCCAAATTTTTCATTCAATTTCCCTAAAATGGGATTAAAAAAAATAATAAAACAAACCACATGACTGAATTTAATTTTTTCATGTGATGGTTTGATTTGTTTTTATTTCTTGGATCTGAGTAGATTGATAATATGTTTGCTGACATTTATATACTATAACAAGTAAATTTATTATAAATTATCAGAATATGTATAATTATTGAGAAATAAGATCATGAATGACAAAATTTACTTAATTTAGATTAATATTTACACAAAATATTCAAAACAACAACTTCCCTAACTTATGTAGAATATGCCAACATATAAAAAATAAATCCCTTAGAAATTAATTGAGCATGCAAGTTTGCTGCAACAAGTTTATTTAAATGTTAAGATAAATCATATGTTTGGATTCAATTTTTTCATGTGACTATTTTATTTGTTTTTATTTTGACTGATTTTAAATCAGTGATTGTATGTTTGCTTACATTTTTATACTATAACAAGCATACACTTATAAAAAAATATTAGACCAATAATTATAAGAAAAACAAAAAGAATATTGCTGGAATGGATACCGATGTGATTCCCATGATCATTTCCCTTAGCCTATATATAAAGCTCTTGAATTGATATGTAATATACTTTTTGCATTAATTACATAAAATGTTTGAAACATTTTCCTGTACATAATTGAATAAACTCCCATATAAAAATTAATTCTTTAGGAATTCGCTGAGTACGCAGGTTTGCTGCGACGGGGGTATTTTAAGATTACCCTTGTCTTATGTTTTGAGAAATATATCAATTTTGGTTTTAATTCAAGTAATACTGCTTGTCATAGTAATAATGTGAAAAGCCATATTGAAACCAAAATTAAAACCATAATTATAAATCCAGAAAAAACAAAACCATAATAAACCAAAAAATAAAACCAATAAATAACCAAAACCAATAAACCAAAAACCAAAACCATAATAAAAACCAAATATATAGGAAACCATAGTTTCATATATTTACCATCCTCGCTTTTGCAATTTTTTAAAGGACAGTACTGAGATATAAGACAGCGCAAGTACAAGATACAAGAGGTCTAAGTTTCTCGGTGATACAAGAAGTTTCCTATGATTGATATACGTCTTGGCGTCATATGTTTCGACTGAACCAGAAAAAAGTTCTTTTTGTAGAGAAAAATCTTCGTTCTTTTCAACTCAAAAGGCACAAAGAAACAAAAAGTTTATAGTAAATACCTTTTTTGGTTCAGTATAATTTCTTTTTCTTATAAATCCATAGAACCAGAAAAAAAGTTTTTAAATTGAAAAAAATATATAAATGGCATTTGTGTAAGTTTTAACTAACTGGAATAGATATTTTCATGTCTTTAAAGGGATTTTCCAATTCACACCTACTCATGCTTGATGAACTAAACGTCTTTCTTTAGAGTACAAAATTAAAAAATTATTGCAAAAGTTAATTTAATTTTTTAGAATAAGAATTTATATTTCTAACGGATAACCTAAAAAAATTACAATTTATGATTGGTTATCATTGAGAACACTTCACCCAAAACTAAAATTGTAAAAATGAAGGGTGAATATTCGTTGTGAACATTTTTTTAAATGAATAGAAAACTGTATTAATATGTACAATCAAAACATAGTGTACCTAGTTACATAATGTATATATCATCTTATGCCCAGTCAAAAATATTTCGTACATTTACTTATTTTGTATACTGTTATGCTAGATTAAAGAGAAAGAAGGCATCTTCTTTCTCTGTGGCCAGATTAATATAGAGTCTAAAGCCGATTTTTTCACACATAATGAATTTTAATGCCCTAAAATCTATGTAATGAATACAATACGGGTTTTCTCTGCTACATCCCTTTTAAGCCCGTCCTACTTAACCGATTTTTACGTTTGAGGTGTCATTTTATCTAGCTCACCGGCGAATGGTATTAAAATATTAACAAATATTTTTACTTAATATTTTTAGCTAACCGGCGACTGGTAATTTCTTTTAAGATTTTGACCAGTTCGAATTTAATTTGAATAATTTGAGTCTGAATAAATCAAACCGATTTGAACTCGGCTAAGAGATAAGGATTTAAGAGCAGAGCGACATTGTTTCACCTGTAGACTTCCAGTGACTTAAACATTATGTGAGGGCAAACGTGAAAAACATTTGCGGTGTCTTACTGTTGAGCGAAGTTATTTCCAGAAGACAATCGAATTCAAATACAAAGTGTTGGTACGATGGACAATGTGTGTATGTATATGTGTGTGTGTTTTCTCAGTTAATCTTCTTAAAAAAATTTAACGTTTCAATTTCAAGTGAAAAGGTCAACCTTTTAATAATCGTGAATTTTAAAGAAGGCAATTAAAGTCTTCGAATTGTATGTTATAGTTTCTCATAAACAAACACAACATTTAAATGCGCAATTTGAGCATGGGGCCCCTAGTATATTAATATGTTGATATAGTTGTATTAGTAAGCTTGATTATTTGACAGGATCATCGCAGTAATGTGGGGCCGAGCCGGGCTTTACCGGCGATCCGGGGTCTGACTCGGGTCATTATGGAAATGTGGACCTCTCAAGGTCCATTTGGATCCAGCGAGTTCTACATTGATTCACTGCAGAACTTGACTCTCAATTCTCAAAATAGTAAAAATATAATAAAAAAACAAACATATTAGGTATTAGTTTTAATAAGGATTTTTAACAAAAATCATGACGGTAATTCAAGGAATATTATCTAATTTAAACTCTATGCTTGATGACTATTAAATTGTGTCACTGTTGACGTTCCCTGAAACCTATCAATTCTTCATTCATTCATTTTTTAAAAAGAGGGTGGCGGCCTCTTTTTACCTTGCATTTGCCCCCCCCCCCCCCCACATGGGCCTCAGGCTTGTGCGTGGAAGTTATCAGGCAAACCCAAGGAGTGAGCCGGTACAGTACAAGGATGAACAGTACTGCTAAAAGTATGCGGCATCATCGGGACTCGATCCTGCGACGCTGCCGCCACAGAACCGGGGCCTAGTGCGCTACCAACTGCGCCACCGACTCACTTCTATCTTATGAAAAAGTAATTTCCTAATGAAATTGATACAAAGCAAAATAACAAGCTGATAATTTATTCCATATATAATGTATATGTAAAAACCATATGTACCATATGTATGTTCCATATGTAATGTGTATTTATGACTTATATCGAATAGGTCTTGTTAATACAAAATTGTTGATGTTAAGAGGGTAATTGTATGATGTCATTAAAAATATATTATTGACAAAATTAACTTGACATGGAGCTATGGTACCTTGAGAGGATAAAAACACTTGAGGCAGAATATTATCCAATATCAAGTAATAACATTTTATAAACATTAAAAAGATTTTCAAATGTTTCCACCTTAAATTTTAACAATTACTAAACACATCCAATTTTAATAAATGTATCAATAGGATGGTTATTTTTAAATACCATGAAGTATATTGGTAGTAAATAAATAATACAATGTATAAATATTTTTAAGTGGATGATGGTGATTATCAATCTAACACATGTATAATATACATTATGTATTTACTCCTTTAAAAAGTTGATATTACAAATTTGGAATGAATTATTCAGTATTATTACACATGTTATTTGCTGATAATATTAGCTACTCATTAGAGAGTGTCAGATGGGACTTGAAGAAAAATACTAATGCAAACACATTTTATGTGTAAAAAAAAGTTTGTTAAATTAATCTTCAAGCTAACATTGCACTTATAAGCATTTGCCATTTGTTTGGATCTTTAGAAAAACACTTAAGATAGTTATCCCTCTAATAATCAATTGTGTTGACAATGCAAATATTACTATAGTTGACTGTCTACCATAATAACTGGTAATATTATACAGATTGCTTTTTTTAAAGCAACCCAAAACTTTATTTTATCAATAAAGGATTATTTCCCCCAAAGATTCCCGGATTTGACCTCACCATATTATTTTATTTGGGAATATATAAAAATTAAGGCCTGCGAAAAAAAATCACAGGATATTCAGCACCTCAAAACAAATATAACAAATTTAATGCAAGAGATTCAAAGAGGTACCTTACAACACGTGTTCGGAAATTTGATGGAGAGAGCATAACTTTGTACAAACGTCAATAGCGGATTGTTTGAAGACATAATGTAAACTAAATGTGTTCAAACTTAAATAATAGGTTGTATAAAATATAAAGATCAACAAAACAATACTCATTTCATATTTATATGTGCATTATTCAATCTTAAAAATGGGTTGTGTTTAAAAAACGCCCTTGTATGTATAAATATATGTTGTGAGTATAATACAATGTAACACTAAATAAATTTCAGCAGGATATTGAGTTTAAAGCATACATTAAAGCAAATGCGATAACAAATGCTGAAAACACTTGCCATAAAATAAACATTGTGTCTGGGAGCTGTTTATTCTACAGACGTTTTATTGTTTCAATTATTTTCCCTCGTTGTCATTGTTCTGTTGGGATCTTTATGCAAAACAGCTCTGAATTCCTTCCAATAGTTCTGGAAAGTTTCAAATGTCTTCAGTTATTTTAATATGGATAAAGTTTTGAAATGAACTATCCTGAAACAAATAAACTATTCGTTTCTCACTGATATTTTTATGAGTGCTTGGTTTTTAGGATGAAAAATGTATTCCAATCTGAGGTGCAATTTTCAAAATGCAGTATTTCAAAAGTGAGAAAATAATCAAATAAGAAATATTGATAATTTGTTGTGTATTTTATTAAAGAATAACAATTTCTTTTGTGAAAATAAATAGTTCCTTGTCAAAATTAAAACTAATAGTACTGTAATTTAGAGGTTTAGGTTTATTAAATAAAACCATCGCTATACATTTTGGTTCACTGAATTTATTATTTCAATTATAGGATGACCGTAATTTGTCCTACTAATAAACGAATAAGGTAAAACAAGTTCCACAGAAGCTGCATAGCTGCTGCTGTGTAAAATCTTTGGGAAATATCAGGCATAGTAAGGTAGAAAAAAAGTGATGCAGTAAATAAAATCTCTTTAAATTCGACTTCTTTTAAATATTATGTTTTCCTTTTGGGTCACGAATTGATCAAGATAACCGTACTTCCTAGATTATAGACGAGCAGATGAAAATAAATTAAATGTTCAACTCAAATTCAAAAATGTTTATGGGTGGTCTAGGAATGATATTTGACATATTTTTGAAAAATTAGGGGATATCATGGGATACGAAGAAAAGGCTGTTTAAATAATTTTAGAAAGAAAGAATCTATTAAAAACGAGCAAGAATACGAAGTTTCATGCAACGGTAATTTTTGTAGAGGATTTTTGTTCTGGCAGGAAAAGCTTTGTGACGAAAAATTCACAAAACCGTTTAGGAGATCTGCCTACTATAGTTATTGATGTTTTCATAATGCTGTGTTTTATTTCACTTACGTCCCCACCCCTAATCTTCAGACCACCACCAGGGACGATGACATGGATTTGCATTTAGGGTGGGTCGAAAAAACAAAATTTTGGAATTTTGAATCGTAATAGGTCTCAAAAGTCGCATAATAGCATGTAGAATGCTGAAAAAATAACTTCCAAAAATCATACAAGATCTTCCGGTCGCGCAATGACCTTGAAGTTTAAATTGTAAAACTCTAAAACAGAATGGGCAAAAAATCTTAATTTTGGTTTGTGCTGGAGATCGATGATCATAAAAAAATATTTCGCCATGAAAAATTATTAGAGCTCTTTAAATCATTTTAATTATGATATAATGTGTCCAAATAGGCAACAGTATTATCGATCTATGGCCTTCTAAAAATCCCTTATTTAGGCATTTTTTCAAGTTTTTGGCTTATATTAAATAAATAATTCTGGTGCCTATTTGCACTAATCATACCATTTTTCAAACTGTTTTAAATATCTCTTTTCATTTTTCATGGCAAATCTTTTGTTCGATTATCAATGTCCAGCATAAACCGAATTACGATTTTTCACTAATTCTCTTATGGAGTTTTACATGTTAAACTTCAAGGTCATTGCGCGGGCGGAAGATCTTATATGATTTTTTGGAAGTTTTTTCAATATTCTACATGCTCTTACGCAACTTTTGAGACCTATTACGATTTAAAATTCCAAAATTTTGTTTTTTCGACCCACCCGATTGCATAAGCACTGATGTCCCTTTTCATACCCAGTAAACGAGGCTAGCTCCTAGCCTGATCATCGGATTTGACAAATGAAATGTCCCAGAAGGCTGGGCTAACTGTTGGGTTGTATTTAAGTTCCGAATGCGGGCTAGCGCAGACAAGAGTAGAAGTTTATGACTTTATACAAGCTTGGTTACTGAGTTAGAAATAAAACTTTTGTTTTTATTTACAATAATGAAAAGGAAAATATAATTGAATTAACAAATGAAATTTTATATTAAATTTAGTATTGTAAATGAATCAAGGTGATTAATGAAAAACATATTGAGCGTTTTCAAGTGAAATACGAAAATCAACGATGAGATATTTCCCTTACGTATGGCCGTCTATAAGTAAGGAAAGAGTTCCAATTACAGTCCCTATTTCTACTTTCAAAAGAAAAATAAACGTACTTATTAAATGTATTCATAACTAATTATTTAAAATATAAATAAACCCATAACAGTTGGAGGTAACTTACAAATCACAGGCTCAAAACATGTTAATACTAGATATTCAAGTAATTGGTAATCAATAGTTAACTCGAACGAGTTTTCATTGATTATTAAACCTTGGTGGATGTATAGATGTTTCATCCGGTTGAATCAACTGTCCGTGCCATCAAATGTACCCATGTAAAAGGACGGTTCGTTTACAAAACATTAATATATTTACATTTATCTTAAATATATTTATCATATATCTTTGTACATTTAAAATTCACGGTAAAATAACCGTGCAAACTTCCCAGATCTGAGCGCAAATAATATTATCCGAGTAGGCACGACGAAAACCTCCACACTCCTAGGCATCGCCTTGCACTTTCTGAGAGGGAAATGGTGCATAATAGGACCCATCTTTTCAACAAACTCCCTCTTGGAACTATGAGTGTGAAGGGCGTTTAATTAAAAAAAGGCGTTAAATATAGTTTTTTCCGACAGGGAATTTTCAAGTCTTGATGAATTCCTCTCTGCCCAAACGCTTAATATGATTTTTTGCTTCAATTTTGGTACAGAAATTCATAAGTTTTGTTGACGACTGAGATGTACATTTTCTAGTATTTTATTCAGAATAAAGATGGTCTTATGTCCCCAGGTGTCGGAGGGCTGAGGAACGTGTCTATCCGTGTGCCTCTCGCCGTCACCGCCGGCGCGACGGTCTCCCTCTTCTGCAGTTATGACTTATGTCCCCAGGTGTCGGAGGGCTGAGGAACGTGTCTATCCGTGTACCTCTCGCCGTCACCGCCGGCGCGACCGTCTCCCTCTTCTGCAGCTATGTATTATGTCCCCAGGTGTCGGAGGGCTGAGGAACGTGTCTATCCGTGTACCTCTCGCCGTCACCGCCGGCGCGACCGTCTCCCTCTTCTGCAGCTATGTATTATGTCCCCAGGTGTCGGAGGGCTGAGGAACGTGTCTATCCGTGTACCTCTCGCCGTCACCGCCGGCGCGACCGTCTCCCTCTTCTGCAGCTATGTATTATGTCCCCAGGTGTCGGAGGGCTGAGGAACGTGTCTATCCGTGTGCCTCTCGCCGTCACCGCCGGCGCGACGGTCTCCCTCTTCTGCAGCTATATATTATGTCCCCAGGTGTCGGAGGGCTGAGGAACGTGTCTATCCGTGTGCCTCTCACCGTCACCGCCGGCGCGACGGTCTCCCTCTTCTGCAGCTATATATTATGTCCCCAGGTGTTGGAGGGCTGAGTAACGTGTCTATCCGTGTACCTCTCGCCGTCACCGCCGGCGCGACCGTCTCCCTCTTCTGCAGCTATGTCTTATGTCCCCAGGTGTGGGAGGGCTGAGTAACGTGTCTATCCGTGTACCTCTCGCCGTCACCGCCGGCGCGACCGTCTCCCTCTTCTGCAGCTATGTCTTATGTCCCCAGGTGTGGGAGGGCTGAGGAACGTGTCTATCCGTGTGCCTCTCGCCGTCACCGCCGGCGCGACCATCTCCCTCTTCTGCAGCTATATATTATGTCCCCAGGTGTCGGAGGGCTGAGGAACGTGTCTATCCGTGTGCCTCTCGCCGTCACCGCCGGCGCGACCGTCTCCCTCTTCTGCAGCTATATATTATGTCCCCAGGTGTCGGAGGGCTGAGGAACGTGTCTATCCGTGTGCCTCTCGCCGTCACCGCCGGCGCGACCGTCTCCCTCTTCTGCAGCTATATATTATGTCCCCAGGTGTCGGAGGGCTGAGGAACGTGTCTATCCGTGTGCCTCTCGCCGTCACCGCCGGCGCGACCGTCTCCCTCTTCTGCAGCTATGTATTTTGTCCCCAGGTGTCGGAGGGCTGAGGAACGTGTCTATCCGTGTGCCTCTCGCCGTCACCGCCGGCGCGACCGTCTCCCTCTTCTGCAGCTATGACCTGGAGAACGACCCGCTCTACACGATCAAGTGGTACAAGGGGAGGCAGGAGTTCTTCCGGTACGTTCCCAAAGAGCTGCCGCACACGCGGGTGTTCCCCATCAAGGGCTTCAATGTGGACGTGAGTATTACGATAATCGATTGTAATATTGAGAAATTCTTTTTTTCTATGTATCGAAACCTTTATCACCGTTAAATATGGAACATCAGAACAAATATACCGATGTCCAAATTTATCGGAATTATTCCGCCCTCCTTATGATGTATCTTGATGTATTTTATTCTTTACCATTATTCATAGGATATTATTAACTACAAAATATGGATACCTTTTTGACGTCATATCAGAACCAAAATATCGATACACTTGATATATGAACATTTTTTTCTTATCCCTATAGGCAGCCTTTTAATATTTCGATATGTCTTCTTTATCTTGAACGGAACTTTAATACCTGTACATACGATATACCTGAACAAATATCGAAATTCTTAATGCGTTTTGGCGGAATGTCAATAAAAATACTTTCGTCATACCAATATTATTTTGTATTCCTTTGTTTTGTGTAAAACTCCTTCTCCCATTTTTACCTCCCACTTTTCCCCTGCCAATTTCTCCTATCACCACCCAATCCCCTTATTCCTCCCCCACCATTCTCTATTTTTGTCTTCCTAGATCCTCCATTTTCCGTTTTCCTTCCCAAATATTCAACCCGATGATAGGCACCTCAAAATGAAACTATGAAGGTCTCGGGCTTAAGTCTTACCATGAGACCTACGGTAACAGCTTATTCCCTATACTCGTAGGGGAAATAAAAAAAGTCTGAATTCTGCTTGCAAGAATCGCTAAAATTTATTTTGTATTCCAAATTAGCTATACATGAAAGATTTTAATTCGTCGGCAAACACTGTATCGGATTTGATTTTTCACGGGAAGGTCTTATGGAAGGAGCTGGTAGAAACTTGATAATATTTGAGACTGGAGTTAAAAATATCTTTAAGAATTTCGACTATTGTAAACGCCTCGTCTTTCCACGTTTGGAAAGCTTACACAATACATACTGATTAGTTTTGTTGCATTAATCAAATAGTACTTTGTTTAACTCGTCAAGTTCAATGGAATCCTAGTGTACCTAAACAGACTGAATAGTATTCAGTGAAAAATATCTTACTAAACAGACTTTGTTTGGGTACACTAGGACTTCATTGAACTTCACGAGTTAAATGAAGTTGAATATATTTTTAATCCTCTAAGCTCTATGATTTAAAGTTGAAATTGCTTACCCTCATTTTTCATGCATGTTATATAAAACTAGTATTGTATCTAGATATTTAATCTCTACACGATCACTCTTCTAAATAATGATGTTTAAAAACCAAAACATTATCTGAAATAATTTTTCTACTGTTGGATATTAATTATTGATCAATTACAAAAATTACTATACTTTTTTTGCAATTCAGCAGAATAATCCTAAGAAGCAGAATATTAAGACAGGTAATTAATGTTTATAATGAAAAGAATATTTTGTCAGTTTCCATACAAAACTCACACTTATTTACAAATGAAACAGAAACAATAAGGATAAAGGTAACATGTTTAACTGACATATGTTATTCATACCGAGTAAGCTTTTATGTCCCTTTATCCCCTTCCGAATAATATCAATTTATATGATCAATTTATATGGTGATCCGTAAATCGCGAGTATGTGGAAACTAATAAATACATAATATAAGAAAACCGTAATAATTTTGGACAGTTTATTCTTTTAGTAAATGGAATTTATATTTTTTGCCTCTTTAAAATATTCTGGAGACCTTCTATTGATATTTTGAATTCATAGATCTTAAAAACTGAAAAGGCCGCCATTTTGAATTTTTGAATTTACCTTATTATAGCCTTTCCAGGGAAAACATTTTAAAATCCTTCATTAGTATACATCTGGAGCCTATAAAGAAGATTTGAGCCAAGATTCACCGCCCAAAGCGCTACATTTTTTTGGAAAATAAGCTTTGAAAACTAAAAATGGCCGCCATTTTGAATTTTATAATATACCCTATTTTAGCCTTTGGAGAGAATATATTTTAAAATCCGTTCTTAGTACGCATCTAGAGCCTATAATGATTCATTGTGTCAAGTTTCATTGCCCAAAGCTTTATAGTTTTTGAGAACCTGTGATCAGTGAGTGAGTGAGTCAGTCAGTCAACCGTTTATATATATATATATATATATTATATCACTTTTTATATTTCCATTTTTAGTAATAATTGACCAGCAATAATTAATAGATTATTTCTATTGGAAATTCCCTGAGTACGAAGGTTTGCTGCGACGAAGTATTTTATCCCACGGTGGATTGTGATGTGAAAAAACACATAATTCTTGCAAAAGCAACATGACTATCTGCAAAAAAATTATATTAATTAAAAAACAGTGTACAACTGGTCATATATGAGAAATGCAATAGTCTCAGATGCAAATAACAGAACCGTATTAATTCCTAATCAAAACTCATGAAATAAAAAACGTTTAAGGGTATTTATCAATTCAAACATCTAGATTTTAAGCGCTTTCAAGCAACTCGTTAATTATTAAAATCGATCCAGTAGTTCAGCTTTAACCTTCTTCACAAAAATCACCATATTTCTTCTTAACATCTATGTTATTAACGAGTATTAAGAAAAGAGGTAAATTACCTGCTAAGAGGTAAGAGGAAAATGTAATTGAGCGTTTTTCCCGTTTCCTCTTTATATTTACATACATTAACAATTAAGAATATTTATAAATTAAGAAGAAAAGGGAAGAGGTAAATATTAAGAGGAAATAATAAGAGGAGGAGAAGTTAGTGAGGTAATACTCATTTTGATGACACTTTAGTATAGAGTGTATAAATCATTCGGAAATATGATTATTTAAGCTAAATGTTAGAATCCGTCTCCAACGTTAAAAATCGAAGTTAAGAATCGATATTTTTCGATTCGGTACAAATAATAGATTTCAACATACTTTTTTTGTAAACAATGTGAAACTTATTTGAAATTAACAATTTATGTTACTGTTTTAACCGTTTATTAAAAAGTCGGTTTCAGTTAGTTCTTTTACCATCCTATTACAATTAAAGAAACTGAAAAACCTAGAGTCACTCAGTCATGGATTGCAAACATTTGCTTTGTTAACTAATCCATTTTCATGTCATGTGGTATTACGATGATTCTAGGAATGAAATGTGATAGGAGTGATGGAGGTATTTGGTAGTGTAGCTACCGTGGATGTAGATAAATAGGTAAATTGTTCGAAAATTTCAATATGTCTTCGAGTAACATTAACTAAACCATAAGTATACTCAATTTCAGGTAAATCACGAACCTAGCATTTCATCAGTATCATGCGTTACCTGGTTTAAAAAATACAGTTTTTATTATTTTTCTTATATAATAGACGGAAGGACATGTTCGACTCATACCTAAGCAATTTTATGCGTCAGTAGTACCGCAGTTTCGTGCAAATTGTATTTACTCAAATTGTATGTACTTACACAGCAATTTTTTTATGATCTTTAATTTATTATTTCGATTAAACCTGTTATAATTGTTGTTCATTTAGCTAAACTATCATACAGAGAAACAGCTGTGCTTCAAATTGTCGTTTCGATGATAATATCGAAATTTTATTAGTTAACACAATCGCGATTGATAATATCGATTTCAACTTCAAATTTAAAGGTGGATTTTTTCGGTGTAACTGTACGGAACTGCAGCCAAACACGGCTGGAGTTGGCGGAACTATACGGTGCAGTTCCGTATAGTTCCACCAAAACAATCGATTGGAATACAATATAGATATACTGCATCAATATCGATTCATCGCATCGAAACAATACAAAATACCGTATTGAATCGATATATCTGTGAAATCGATGAGTTATAAAAATTGTGTATTACGAATACAATCATACAAAAAAGTTGAAACATCATACATTTGATAATTATGAAATTAATCAAATTATAATGATAACTTTGATACACAGATAGATTATTAAATTATAAAGTAAAATATAAACTAATTAAAATCGCAAATACATTTAAAATGCAAAAGAAGCGTAGTAACTATGACAAATATAGTTTTTTTTCTTAAATTACAGTACAAAAAGAATATATATATACAATCCAATTAAAATATCGATTTAATTCGATATGTATATAGATTTGATCCGATATATTTGTATCGATATATCGATATCGATACAAAGCGATATATAGGTTTTTATTGATTTTTTTCATTCGATTGTTTCGGTATAACTGCACGGAGCTGCAGCCCGGATTCTAAAAGTAAAGTTTCGCCTTGTTTGTTCAGGTGAGCCTGTCGGGCCCAGAGAGGGTGGTTCTGAGGGACGTGAACAGAGCGATGTCGGGCCGCTACCTCTGCGAGGTCTCCACCGACGCCCCTGACTTCCTCACCATGGTCGTGGCCGCCTACATGAATATAGTGCGTAAGTACTGCTAGCAAACTCCCTCAGAGTAGATATAGGTGTAAGGAATAAACAAACACTAGTAGGGTGTGTTGGCCGCTCCTACCAGTGGCAGGTGAGACGGATATGACGTCACACCCTTTTCCCTTTCTACTTAATTTCCCTCCCCCACCCCCTCCCCTCGCACCATGTGATTCTGAAGTCTCCGCTGGCCCCCTTCACTTTCTCACTATGACTTACTATTGTTGTGGCGGTCAATATGGACACAGTGCGTAAGTACTTCTGGCAACTTACCCTAGGGTATATAGGTGTAAGGAATAAACAAACACTAGTAGGGTGTGTCGGCCGCTTCTGTCAGTGGCAGGTGAAACGAAAATGACGTCACTCCCTTTCCCTCCCCTACCCCTCCCCTCACCCCATCAGAGAGACGTCAACCTGGTAAAGTCGGGCCGCCAACTATGTGATTCTGAAGTCTCCGCAGGCCCCCTTGACTTTCTTACTATGACTCTCAATGGCCGTGGCAGACTACATGAATATAGTGCGTAAGTACTTCTGGCAACTTACCCTAGGGTATATAGGTGTAAGGAATAAACAAACACTAGTAGGGTGTGTCGGCCGCTTCTGTCAGTGGCAGGTGAGACGGAAATGACGTCACACCCTTTCCCTTTATACCCTTTCCCCCTTTTCCATTTCCCTCCCCTACCCCCTCATTACCCTCTCATCACCCCCTTTTTCGGAGAGACGTCAAGCTTGTCAAGTCGGGCCGCCAACTATGTGATTCTGAAGTCTCCTCAGGCCGCCTTGACTTTCTCACTATAACTCACAATAGTTGTGGCGGCCTATATTGACATGGTGCGTAGGTACTGTAAAAACCTGCCCTATAGTGGATGTAGGTGTGAAATATTCACAAACATCAGTAGGGTGGGTCAGCCGCTTCTGCAAGTGGCAGACGAGGGGTGTGATGACGTCACATTCTGCCCTATTTCCTTCTTTCATCCCTCTCCCATTTCTTATCACCTCCCCTCTAGATTAGATGTGGGTATATAAGACTGTCCAGACTACTTGGTAAGTGAGTTATAATTACTAATTATTTTAAACACATCTTTTAGAATCATAATACGATAGTCTTAAAAACTTAGAACATACAGTACATACTTTTTAATATTATCATCATTAAATATTTGCGTAAATACTCATTCAGCTGATTTTGAGCAATCTTGCCAAGGTGGCTTTTAAAGATGAAGTGTAAAGTCCAAATTACATAAAAACTATTTCTGTGTTTAGGTTAAAACATTCCATACTCAATCCAAGTTTTTATTTATTTATTTATTTATTTATTTATTTTTTTTTTTTTGGAGATTGAGGTCTTTGAATTAAGAATGTTCCATTAAATATAAATATAATATGTCCAGTAAATAGCCGAATACCTGTCGGTGCCGGTTCCAATCCTAACCAGGATCGGCATTAGGCCCTTACTGGACTATCAATTAATTATTCTAACTGGGGAAGGATGGTAACGACCTGGGTATTTACAAATCCCGATCAAAATATCAGTGGAATAAACCAGTATTTTATTCTATTGTTATTATTTGTTTCTATTTTTGTAATTTATGCTTTTTTACCTGCCCCGTAGGCCAAGTTTCTTCCCTCTTGTGGCTAATCTTTTATTCCATACTTTTTTAAAGTTATAGATATATTTTTGCAGTCCCTTCAAATGATATTATTTCAAGAAAAGAATACATGACATAACCCATAGAATCGTCTTTAGATATTCTCAAGGAAAGAAGCGTCAACTGGACACAATAACGTACGGACGTGCAATTTATTTCAACCCGAGTTGTTTCACGGCCTGCAGTATTGGCGCTGTTTCCCTCCGAGTCACGTCCGACTAGAAACGCTGCAGTTTCGATCTCCAAATATATTTTATATCCCTGACGAAAAGAAATTTTGATTGCGTCAATGCAAGTTGGTATATGCAATTTAAATCTTTTAGCGGTAACGCTATTTTTACTTGATAATAATTGGTCCATGCCCGTACCCAATTTAAAGAGGTGTTTTAAGCAATGCGAAATGAAAAATTAGTTTCCCAAAATAATATTTTCGGTTTTGTGAATTATATTAGTAAATATAGTTTGTGCTAAACTTCAAATCGTATTGCGTTTGTGTTTTCACATAGTATTAAATACGTTGTTGGGAGTTTGATCAAAAGTTAAAAAAAATATGAATTTTGCTGGAGATCAATCTTGACAACGCATATAAATTAAAATCTCAACATATATGTATACATTTTTTAGGGTATATACATAATATTTATAATATTTTTAATGTTTGAAATCTATTTTTTAAACAATATCTAATATTGTTCGATAAAAAAAATGTATCATATAATATAAAAAAACAATATCCAAACAAGTTTTATACATTAGGCGATTTTTTTATTTGAAATGGTCTGGCCCTACAGTCAATGCTTGCTTTTTTTAGAAAGACATGCTTTCATCTCGTTGATGAGATTTTTTTTAAGAGGGTGGCGGCCTCTTTTTACTTTGCATTTGCCCCCCCCCCCCCACATGGGCGTCAGGCCTGTGCGTGGGAGTTATCAAGCAAACCCAAGGAGTGAGCCGGTACAGTACAAGGATAAACAGTACTGATAAAAGTATGCGGCATCATCGGGACTCGATCCTGCGACGCTGCCGCCACAGAACCGGGGCCGAGTGCGCTACCAACTGCGCCACCGACTCACTAAAATGCATAAATGCATATGAGTTAAATGCATATGAGTTAGTTACCAGGAAATGAAATACATGAGCAAGTTTTTAACCAGGCTAAATTTACATTCTAATAAAGTAGGAAATATTTGTATCAATATATATGAGTATTTCATGAAATCGGAACTGGTATTAAAAATTTATGAAGCGTTTTATACCAAATCAACTTCTTTATTACATTTTGAATTTTAAAGTCTATATGGTTATTTATGAAGGATAATAAATTGTAAACAAAACACGCATTTCAAAAATAATTATTCAAATTGTTTGTAAAGCGTTTAAGTTCATAAACATTATTCTTATGATAAATTATGTGTTTGTTTGAAATGGTTAACCTGCACCTAATTGAATTATATAAGTGCAAATTTCTGTTTCCTCAAATTTAAAATTTGCATTTTCAGATATGATTTTTATGTAAGTAATGTTAACCATTATCGATACCAACCTATTTTTCTTATGAATCAAAACATTGTAGCAAGTACCTGTCATTGTACCTGCTAAACTTTCTCAAGAAAATTATACCACTTCATTTTCTGCAACGAACAAAAACCATGACTTTTTAACATAATTTTTGAGCCCTCGCAATTTATTGAAACAAACATGCATTAGTCTCAAATATTTCCAGAATGTGGAGAAAAGCTTTAGTTTTAAGAGCGGCTGCGGCGTCTTGCTCCACAATAATGACGACAGAGGCAATATCTTTTATCCTCCCGGTTGTTTCATGTTCTGCAATATTCGGGTTTAATATCATCCCGGAGGCACGTCCGACCGGCTCCGTCTGCCCTTGCTGTAGGCTGCTGCATTCTCTCGATTGTAGAGGGCAATTTTAATTACCTATGCAAATAAATTACGTAATTAACCATGGTCCAGAAGTAATTGTACCTGTCATTTGTTACCTAGTAAAAAGAGATTTTAACATTATTACTTCTTATTTCAATAGCATACCAATCACAAAATACAATTTACGAGAGTAAGAGATTATTATAAGTCCTAAGTAAATGATAGTTGATTAGAATGATACGTGTTGTTTTATTTACTGAAAAAATTATAGAGCGTTTTGCTACAAGTGAAAGTTTATTTTTCCACTTATAATTAATTTATTTAAAATACTGACAAGAGACTCGATTCAATAGTATCTCAAATACTCAAACAGTCCCTCATTGGACCTGGATCTTTTGTGTATATTTACCCACTTGTATAAAAATATAGTATGAATACATTCCTAATATTTGTAAGACGTTTTATTATTTACTTCCAGTGGTCTGAAGTGACATGAAAAGGTAACTTTCATAAGGTTAGGTTAGGTTTGGCTACGTTAGGTAATATTACGTCATGTAAGCTCAGGTCGCTATGTTAGGCTAGGTTAGGTTAAGTTGGCCTAGGTAGGGTTAGCCTGACTTAGGCTAAGGCTTAAATATTTCAGTTTATATTACATCATATTTAAGCCTGAGTTTCACTCAACCACAACCCTCTCAGTCTCACACTTCGCTCTCCAGAGCCGTTGACATTTTTTCATTTATTTCTCTACCTCTTGCGTTCCTAGCTACCGTTACAATTTCGTGTCCTTTCCTCTATCGTTAATTTTTCATTCTACAACTTTTTCTGTTTGTCTATTCTTATTAATTTTTTTTAAATTCCTACTTAGCTAATTTCCTATTTATTCTCCTTTTCGTGCCCTTCCTCCCACTATTTTCTCATTCTCTTTACCTTCTTCGATATTTTTCTCTTGTTTTCTAATTTTGTCATTTCCTCATCAGGGCCGCTGGACGGGAAGCCCCTTCTGGAGGTGGACAAGGGCAGGTACTCCCTGGGAGACGTCCTGCGGGGGAACTGTTCCTCCCCCCCCTCCAGCCCCCCCGCCAACCTCACCCTCTACGTCAACGGCAACAAGGTACGTGTTACTTACTTACTTACTTGTTACTTGTTGTTTCCGTTTTTAGACTCAGCAGAATGGTGAACAGGTCAATAGGTGTCAACTCTAACATTAGCCACCAGGTAGGGTAGGTGAGTTTGTAGGTTTTCAATCGGGTCTACAACTCTTCATGTGCTCAATGATACTGTCCATGTCGTAAAAATTATGGTTTAGGAGATAGCTCCTCCTAACTCCTTAACTCCTTAGGGTAGTTTTAAATTTATTGTTTTCTTGAATTCCCATGATAATGAGGGGGGGGGGGTAAATTAAAAAAAACTTTAAACCAGCAAACAGAGGTTTTTTTTCTCAAAGAGAGACAGCTTGTGACTTTCAGCATACCTAATTCTATGCCTACTGTTATAATGGTGACATCTTAAACCATAACATAGTAAGGTTTGATTCTTAATATAAATGACAAGCTCTAAAAAGTATAGGCAGGGGACAGTGAGTATCCTGCAACGGGGGGTGTTTGTCTGTTGATGGTTGCGGATTGTCTGTGACCTGCAGGTGAGGCCGGGGCCGTTCATGCAGACCCGCTACCACGGCGAGGACGACGGCAAGGTGACGGTGACCTCGGTGGCGCTGGAGGTCAGCTCCTTCCTGGGGTCGAGGGTCAGGCTGCAGACCCAGTAACGGATTGTCTGTGACCTACAGGTGAGGCCGGGGCCGTTCATGCAGACCCGCTACCACGGCGAGGACGACGGCAAGGTGACGGTGACCTCGGTGGCGCTGGAGGTCAGCTCCTCCCTGGGGTCGAGGGTCAGGCTGCAGACCCAGTAACGGATTGTCTGTGACCTACAGGTGAGGCCGGGGCCGTTCATGCAGACCCGCTACCACGGCGAGGACGACGGCAAGGTGACGGTGACCTCGGTGGCGCTGGAGGTCAGCTCCTTCCTGGGGTCGAGGGTCAGGCTGCAGACCCAGTAACGGATTGTCTGTGACCTACAGGTGAGGCCGGGGCCGTTCATGCAGACCCGCTACCACGGCGAGGACGACGGCAAGGTGACGGTGACCTCGGTGGCGCTGGAGGTCAGCTCCTTCCTGGGGTCGAGGGTCAGGCTGCAGACCCAGTAACGGATTGTCTGTGACCTACAGGTGAGGCCGGGGCCGTTCATGCAGACCCGCTACCACGGCGAGGACGACGGCAAGGTGACGGTGACCTCGGTGGCGCTGGAGGTCAGCTCCTTCCTGGGGTCGAGGGTCAGGCTGCAGACCCAGTAACGGATTGTCTGTGACCTACAGGTGAGGCCGGGGCCGTTCATGCAGACCCGCTACCACGGCGAGGACGACGGCAAGGTGACGGTGACCTCGGTGGCGCTGGAGGTCAGCTCCTTCCTGGGGTCGAGGGTCAGGCTGCAGACCCAGTAACGGATTGTCTGTGACCTACAGGTGAGGCCGGGGCCGTTCATGCAGACCCGCTACCACGGCGAGGACGACGGCAAGGTGACGGTGACCTCGGTGGCGCTGGAGGTCAGCTCCTTCCTGGGGTCGAGGGTCAGGCTGCAGACCCAGTAACGGATTGTCTGTGACCTACAGGTGAGGCCGGGGCCGTTCATGCAGACCCGCTACCACGGCGAGGACGACGGCAAGGTGACGGTGACCTCGGTGGCGCTGGAGGTCAGCTCCTTCCTGGGGTCGAGGGTCAGGCTGCAGACCCAGTAACGGATTGTCTGTGACCTACAGGTGAGGCCGGGGCCGTTCATGCAGACCCGCTACCACGGCGAGGACGACGGCAAGGTGACGGTGACCTCGGTGGCGCTGGAGGTCAGCTCCTTCCTGGGGTCGAGGGTCAGGCTGCAGACCCAGTAACGGATTGTCTGTGACCTACAGGTGAGGCCGGGGCCGTTCATGCAGACCCGCTACCACGGCGAGGACGACGGCAAGGTGACGGTGACCTCGGTGGCGCTGGAGGTCAGCTCCTTCCTGGGGTCGAGGGTCAGGCTGCAGACCCAGTATCGGACTGTCTGTGACCTACAGGTGAGGCCGGGGCCGTTCATGCAGACCCGCTACCACGGCGAGGACGACGGCAAGGTGACGGTGACCTCGGTGGCGCTGGAGGTCAGCTCCTTCCTGGGGTCGAGGGTCAGGCTGCAGACCCAGTAACGGATTGTCTGTGACCTACAGGTGAGGCCGGGGCCGTTCATGCAGACCCGCTACCACGGCGAGGACGACGGCAAGGTGACGGTGACCTCGGTGGCGCTGGAGGTCAGCTCCTTCCTGGGGTCGAGGGTCAGGCTGCAGACCCAGTAACGGATTGTCTGTGACCTACAGGTGAGGCCGGGGCCGTTCATGCAGACCCGCTACCACGGCGAGGACGACGGCAAGGTGACGGTGACCTCGGTGGCGCTGGAGGTCAGCTCCTTCCTGGGGTCGAGGGTCAGGCTGCAGACCCAGTAACGGATTGTCTGTGACCTACAGGTGAGGCCGGGGCCGTTCATGCAGACCCGCTACCACGGCGAGGACGACGGCAAGGTGACGGTGACCTCGGTGGCGCTGGAGGTCAGCTCCTCCCTGGGGTCGAGGGTCAGGCTGCAGACCCAGTAACGGATTGTCTGTGACCTACAGGTGAGGCCGGGGCCGTTCATGCAGACCCGCTACCACGGCGAGGACGACGGCAAGGTGACGGTGACCTCGGTGGCGCTGGAGGTCAGCTCCTTCCTGGGGTCGAGGGTCAGGCTGCACACCCAGTAACGGATTGTCTGTGACCTACAGGTGAGGCCGGGGCCGTTCATGCAGACCCGCTACCACGGCGAGGACGACGGCAAGGTGACGGTGACCTCGGTGGCGCTGGAGGTCAGCTCCTTCCTGGGGTCGAGGGTCAGGCTGCAGACCCAGTAACGGATTATCTGTGACCTACAGGTGAGGCCGGGGCCGTTCATGCAGACCCGCTACCACGGCGAGGACGACGGCAAGGTGACGGTGACCTCGGTGGCGCTGGAGGTCAGCTCCTTCCTGGGGTCGAGGGTCAGGCTGCAGACCCAGTATCGGACTGTCTGTGACCTACAGGTGAGGCCGGGGCCGTTCATGCAGACCCGCTACCACGGCGAGGACGACGGCAAGGTGACGGTGACCTCGGTGGCGCTGGAGGTCAGCTCCTTCCTGGGGTCGAGGGTCAGGCTGCAGACCCAGTATCGGATTGTCTGTGACCTACAGGTGAGGCCGGGGCCGTTCATGCAGACCCGCTACCACGGCGAGGACGACGGCAAGGTGACGGTGACCTCGGTGGCACTGGAGGTCAGCTCCTTCCTGGGGTCGAGGGTCAGGCTGCAGTGCGTGGCTGACCTGTTCGGCGTCTTCACCGCCTACAGCGAGGTCGTGGAGGTAGCCGTCGTGGAGGACAAGCCCGTGCTGGCCTCCGTCCTGGGCAATAGGGAGAGCAAGGGTCAGTTTTTTATAGAAGCGTGCATTTACAAAACGTTGAAAATAAGAACGATAAGGTTTATTTAAAAAAATGACATAAGTTGTTATACAATCAAATAATATTAAAAAAACAATAAATTTTAAAAATAGTTGGATCCCTGCTTCATCTTCGAATTCTCTCGCAGACCTTCACTTTATCGTGCTCTCCTGAGGCACATGCTTGTGGCTCTCAGAATTGTGCATGTTAGTCTTATCCTTATCCAGTGCATTACTACACTATAAGGCTCCTTCCATTTCTCCGACAGCCTTTCCTCCATTGCTCTTAAAACTTTTTGAAATTCCTTTCCTAACTTTCCACATACTGATGTTATCAGCGGAGTTAAGGTGGCATTTCTCTTTTCACATGCTACTGTATATTTCATCTTCTTTTCTTGTTCTGCATTCTTCATAACTGTTTGAGGGTATGGGAGACATATGATGGGGCATTTTTGTCAATGACACGCACATCAAACAATGCCTCCATCTGAGTCTCCCATACTCCTCTACATGCTAAATCAGTTTTTAAAGCATAAAACTTTATAGGAATAAGAAAAAACACTTTTCCACAGGAACGTGTTTTTCATGAACAAAAAAAATACTATATTATCTGATGACCCCGGCTTTGCCCAGGAGATTATTATTCTTGTTGTTTCGTAGTGCTGAATTCTGCTAGTAATCATAGTAGGTATTTGAAATGATAACCATAGCAACTATGAAAAAACATCAAAAACATTTTACATGGTTCCCTTTTGGACGATCCTGTGCCTAAGGCCTTAAAGATATCAAAACCAAATCACTATTTCACGAGATTTCAAGCTTTAATTTGACTCCAAAGTCAGGTTTATATCTACGACATGTATTTTTGGCTGTAGCCCGAAATATACCAACACACAAAATCACAATTAAACACTTTAATGCAGTTTCAAAGCGTTGTAAATGCTATGAAATTCTCTAAAAAGCACTCTCTAGAAAGTTCATAACTCTTCGTAATTAATTTTCTTGAACAAAGTCGAGCTTCTTCTTCTTCTAGCATCTGTTGAAAGTGCGCAGAGACTATGGGGGGGGGGGGGGAATTCCAAATTTCTTGACATGGTTTCCCTTCGGACGAACATGTGCCTAGGTCCTTAAAGATGTCCAAACCAAACCATCATAGTGCACATCATGAGTCGAACTTCTTCAGAATTACGTATTGCAATAATTATAACAATATCTATAGATACGTTACCTACAGGGACCAGAGTATTTGCTGAACAGTTTGTCACATAAGCTTTTTTTTGGAAAGTCCCATGAATTTGTTACACTTCACAGTTTGGCGTGCAACCTTCAATAGCTGACCGTACAGGCTATTAGGTTAAACCCCGATTTTCAGCTTTTAATCCTCTATCCCCTTAAAAAAATCCTCCGACCTTGAGTTGAATGGTTAACATTTAGGATATGTAGAATTTTTTCTAAAATTGAAGTAAAGTCATTAACACATGTTTTTTCCATTATATCAAACATACAAGACCTGAATTTCAACAAAATAAACGGTATCAGGGAACTGACACATACTTTCTCCCTTAAAGTAATTTATAATCCGAAAAACATACACAGTGAAAAAAAAACAAATTAACAATTAATTATCACACAAATACATACCAAATGTTATCAAAATCGGTTAGTAAATAACGGAGATATCAGTTTTTAAATATTTGCCATAAGAATAACATTGGACAATGTACTGCGTTTACCGCCGAACTAAAATATAAATTTTCTCCACAACCAGTTGACGTAAACTAATGATTCAAAATGCTGGATTATTTAGTTTTTCAAGTCAAATTTAATGGTTGCAAGTATATTTTCTTTAGAGGTTAAAGATTTTGTGAAATTTGAAAATCAATTTTTTAACACTTAAACCCGCATAACTTCTTAACCTGAATTTTTACAGACATACGGGTGGTGTCATTTTGTCTGTCATCTTAAGCACTAAAAACCATGAGGTTTTTATCAAAATCGTTAGAGCCGTTTTTAAGAAATTTGGATTTTTGTCATTTTTTATGGGTTTTTATGGGGTAAATACCCTTAACAATCAAAAATGCAAAAAATGAAAAATACGCCTGGAGATACTATGGCCTTATACCTACATGGCAAACGTCATGCAAATCGCACCACTGGTGTCGTCATAGAGTAATAATGAACTTCGTAAAGAGATGGCACTCCCATGTTAACTCGGTGGTAAGGGAACAGCAGCGCTATCTGAATAAAGTGCAACGAACTAAAAAGATCGATGCGATATATCGATGGTCGTCGATGCGACATATCGATCGTCGTCGTCTGCTTTGTTTATATTTTCGTTTTCTTGTTTTGTTTGCTAGACTTTCAATTTTAATGAGTTTACCGGTTTGTTTAGATTAAGTGCGTTTGCCGCTAGTGCAAGTTGTTTCGCGAAATACTGTACTGAGTGATTCTTATTGTGCTTAAAGCGATTGATAGAAAATAAATACGTAGATCTTTACATAAAAGCACTTAATAAAAATTAACTTAGTTAATTTTTATTAAGTGCTTTTATGTAAAGATCTACGTATTTATTTTAATAAATACGTAGATCTTAATTAACGTAACTGTTAATTAATAAAAATTAACTTAGTTAATTTTTATTAAGTGCTTTTATGTAAACATCTTCGTATTTATTTTCCATCAATAGCTTTAAGCACAACATGAATCACGCAGTACAGTATTTCGCGAAACAACTTACACTAGAACAACTTTCTGCAAACGTACTTTAGGTATTTTCCCACACTCAAATTAATTCCAACTCGTTATGGTTGTGTACACGTCGCGTCGTGACAGAAAATCAGGGGAAACGGAACGGGAAGTTAGCAGATCGTTATCGTCGTTCTGATTGGCTGAATCAGTGGAGAAGAAGAAAGTCATGTTTTTCCAACGCCATCTCAATAAAGTGCATCGAACTAACACGCTCCAATAAGCTTACCGCTTGGCTCCATTTAAGTGTCAGACCGGTGGTGTCGTCTCTAGCTTTGTTTACACACACACACACACACACACACACACACACACCACGCCAAAAACCACTTTTTTGGATTCAGGGAGTACTAAAACGAATATATCCACTAACAACTCAAATTAGAAAATTGTTACGAAAACAATACTTTCTCCATGTACTATGTATAGGGGGAAGAAAGTAAAAAAACGAGCTTAAAAGCAACTTAGGTTCTTCGATTACAGTTGTTCTGTAGCATTCGCTGTGTTCCAGGTCACTCGAGCCAGGGAGACGTTCTTGTGTTGATCTCAACCCTTGGGGTCTCGACATGGCTGCGCTTCCCCAGGTAGCGAGTGTAAGGAGGTCAACGACCCTATGACCCCGCGGGGGTCCCATAGCCCCATGTGGGGGATCCATGGACGGAACAATCAAAGACTTACTCAGTGTTATGGTGTCAACTGCAAACGAAGATTGATAAATAGTCAGAAGGAAAATAACGGAAATGCACCCCCCTGGTTAAACTCTGCCGGCGCCCACGATCCGGTGTCGGTTATTCTTTAGAGTCCGTCTCCACCGTTCAAATCCAAGTTAAAAATCTATATTTTCCTCCGCCTACAATCTATAGTCGTATTTTAGTCCCTGGAATAGAATACTAAAGTACTAGTTTATACTCCATGGGATTTACTTACTTACTTTTAGTCCCACGGGACTAAAAGTAATCTACTTTTAGTCCCATGGGACTAAAAGTAATCTCATAAGAAATACATGGGAAGAAATCCGGCAACGCCGCGGTGGACAGAGAGAAAATATGGCAACACTGTCGATTTCAATTTATTTCTCTATGTTGAAGAGAGTGTCACAGCATCTGAGCGTCCGTTTCCGTTGTTTACAGGACAGCGTATCCATTTTGAGTTTGCTGTAGTTTAGGCTATATTCCTGCATATTTGTGAACAAATAAGTTAGGCCTAGAGTATTGTTTAAGTAGAGTGTAAATAAAATGGTTAAAATTAAAGCCTAAATACCTTGCATTACTTATTTATATATAGGCTATGTGATTTTAATGCAGTTTGTTGAAGCAAAGGATCATCTGAAGGTAAAGTTACAGTGTTATACCTAGTTATTGTTAATGGTGTAGGTGGAGAAAAACTTTTGTGTGCATCACAGGACTAAAGTACTTTAGTCCCTAGATGCACAAATAACTATTTTCTATTTGCTGTAAATAATCGATTTCCTTTAAAACGCATGTTTTATTGTTATTAATGTGGAACTTTTTTGAAATAAACAATTTAGGCTACTGTTTTGAACGGTTATAACAATTTCGGTTTCATTTATATATTTTACTATTCTATTACAATTAGACAAACTGACAAACCTATAGCCAGGCAGTCGGTCATGGATTTCAAAAATTTGCTTTGTTAGTTAATGCAGTTTTATGTGGTATTACGATGATTCTAGGAATGAAACGTGACTGAAGTGATGGATATATTTGTCAGTTTGACCAAACGTGGATGTAAGGAAAATGGTTCGAAAATTTCAATATGTCGTAGAGGAGGATCATTGAAGATAACTTCCAGTTCTAAATTTTTTCTACAATATAATAGAAGGAAAGATTTGTTTGACTCGTACCTAGGCAATTTCTGGAAGTACCGAAGTGTCGTGCAAATTGTATTTTCTCAATGTTTAGATGGTGCAGTTTAAGTTTTTGTACTTACACAGTAATTGTAACAATATTTTTGTGATTTTTATCTCGATTAAACCTTATAGAATTATTGTTTATTTACTACACTGTCACGCACAAATGCTTCAAATTATCGTTTCGATGATAATACCGAAATATTGTTTTGGTTATTATAATTGCATTGTAAATATCGAAAAATATCAATTTCTAACTTGGATTTAATTGGTGGAGACGGGTTCTAAGGTGTCGCCGCTAAGGGTCAAAGCCCCCATGGCCCCATAAGGGAAATACATGGACAGAACTATCTTACCTACTAAGTGTAATGGTGTCAACTGTAAACGAAGGCTGTTAAATAGTCAGAAGAAAAATAACGGGAATGCGTAGTTTGCTGAGTGTAGGATGGTGTGACTTCATTCAGTCTTCTCGCCATCGAGTATTTACAGGATTTGTCTTGAAATATCACAGCTTAATTCGATGGATTGTTATTCAACCTAAGTTATGGAATTCCCGGAATCTATGTTATTATTCGTATTTACGCAATTCATGTTTTATGAAGGATAAAACTCATTTTTCAACGGATTCAGATTATAATTATTATCTTCACCATTAATATCTATATTTCATCAACCTGTGAAATAAAACCTGTGTGTTTTTGACATGGGGACATTCTAATGGTGATCCCCGTCTCAATGTATATGGGACTAAATTAACAATATGAACACTCTGAACCACGACAGTGAAACCTCTACTCCATTTATTGTAATGCCATGATATTTACAAATTTATACATTAATAAATTATATAAAAAATTATATTTATAAATTTTTATCAGATAAATGAATATTATCGAAATACACAACCAATAAACTCGGCAAACTATGTACTCCCAACACCGAAGATGACAATTTAGAGATTGCTAAATTAACGTTTTCAACATGTTGTCAAAAAGCTCAAAGTACTCGGAGTGTTTCCCTCCCTCTCCAGCGTCGTTGGTTCCTTCGTGTCGTTTTCCCGAGTTTTACCGCAGTGTTTCCGAGTTAACACATTCACTGCGGGTGGCAAAGTACTGCCTACTGTGCCGTGGTACAACGCAGCACTCAATCGCTCATTGTCAGTTTGGCCCCTAGCAGATTCGATTGAAATCTTGTTAGTAGTCTGTAGCTCTTGTTTCACCATCGGGCAGCTTGGCTCCCGCGTCACCGCCACCACAGCACCGTTGCGCGTGGAACAGTAAAGTGCCGGTATAAAAAATAATTAACTTAAAAAATAAAACAATAAAATAAATAACTCTGTGTTTTTGCGCTTAAATACCTGGAGAGCCAGCTCAGTGCCCCACGCCGTGTTAAGAAGTACCACGCTTATTGAGGAAAATTAAGGAATTAATCTTATAGGGTGGATGGAGTTGTGAATAAGTAAAAAATGTTGGAAATGGCTCTAAATTTATTTTTTTATAAACTTGTTATTTCCGTGTCGTTTACTTGCAACAGTGGAGATTTAGTTGCTGTTGTGTCCCCTAGTGCTGGTGGTGCAGTACCGTGCCATACATACGACGCTACGATATGACGTCATAAACACGATGTACAACCTTTTTGGAAATTATTTTTGATATCACATATTATAAAGGTATGTTTTGTTGTAATAAAATCTCGTAGAATAAATATAAGATTTTTAACTGTATTACCCGCAGTGAACGTGTTAAGGAGAAGAAAACAAAAGTTTATTTATATGTAACTAAGACGGTGCATTTAAAGTTTAATTGGTCATTAAAAATTTTTAACAACAGTAAAATTATGTATTTCATATTGGTTTTTGAAATAGCAGCTTAGTAAAAAAAATGATTACACAAATTCACTGGAAGATTTTTTTTGGGTCTTGAAATGTGATATTATTTTTTGCATAAAGATGCATACATTAATTATGTATGAACAAATTAAATTAAGAAAGTAATAAAATATTTTTCTTTTTTAAAAAGGTTTTATTTAAATAAAACATTGACTTTAGATGAAAAAATTAAAAGTGAATAAATTTTCGGTCGTAATTTATATAAACATCTTGATATCTAGACGACTCGAATCGAAATCTTCATTCCGAACCGCAAATATCAAAATAATTTTTGTCTTTCATCATGCTGTTCTAAGCTAGGAATGTAGTCACATATTAAAATAGATTTAAGAGATTACTGTGCCAAAATATTGTTACCTTTGACCCCCTTTGATGATGTAAATAATAAATATTGTGTCATAAATTGTTTGGCTGTATAACATGTTATGTGTTAAGCCTGGTGTTGTACTGAAGGAAGGTATTTTGTTCAATAAATAATTTTTAACAAGTTGAATATGTGTTTTTGTTTTACTTTCAGATGGGTTTATCTAAAAGATGTAATAATATATCTCTATGCTTGGGCAATGGTTAGATAATGTCACCAATTACTGGGTAGTAAGTATCTTGCAATCATAGTCAGAGTTGAGCTGATATTTGGTTCATTTATTATTGAAATCTATTGTGTTACTTGGTTTTTCTCATTTCGAAGCCAATATTTCAATGGAGAAATAGTTTACCTTTTTGTCAAAATCTCAGCCAAGGTAGGTGTTGAAGTGATGAGTGTCTTTATTTAAAAAAATATCAAGACAGGACATACATGTTATCGCTATTTCAACTCACAAGTAATAAAACGACTGTTGGAAGCCGACTCAGAGTTTGTTGGGTAAGTCAGATACTGTGCTTCTACGTGGCTTCGTTTCTCCAAGCTAAATTAAAAAAGTAAAAAAATACTCATTTTGGTTTTTCTATGAAAAAAAATCAGAACCTTCACAGACGTGTGATATATATTCCGGCACGAGTAACACTTTTAAGTTTTGGCAAAAATTCAAAGCCAATGCCTCAATTGTTCCACTAGATTTAAGTCCACCATTCATTCATTTAGTCTTTTGGTAAAGGATTATAATGGGTTATACGTTCAAAAGGATTTAGTGTGTCTTGTAAAATAATATAAAGTGTTAAATTAAAATTGTTGAAAATGATAGGAAATAAAACAAATTCTACATCGTCCTTATTTTTTAACATATCTTAATAAAACTTGGTATAGGGCTTCTTCTAGTTCAGATCTACTAAATATTGAATTAAAATCACCAGTTTTAACATACCTGTTGCAGCAAACTTGCAAAACCATCCCCTATGTTATTCTTACGGAGATTTCAAAAACATGTCAAATCTCGCTATGCTGGGTTGAAATATGTTCTTTTGCATTTTACATTCGCTGAGTATGCAGGTCTGCTGTAACGGGGGTATTTATCCTTCATGTTGTTCCACTACGCTCTACAATTCGCTTTTTTAGTCAACGGTTAAAGGAGAAAAGAGTAAAGATTAGTTTCCCACAAAAGAAATTCATGGGATACTAAGGTTAATGCTTTATAAGTTTTTCTTTCGTTCTTTAAATAAGAAAAATCAAGCTTTTAGCTGCCCATGCCTAGTTAGAATCGGCTTCATAAAAAGTGCCATTGTACAATGTGTATTAAGATAAAAAACATGATATACCATAAAAAATCACATTTTTCTGACATATTGCAAATTGACGACCACATTTTGAAAAATTGGAAACCACCCCCTGTCCAAATAAAATTGCTTAAAAATAAAAGGATCGTCCGTAAAAATGTTAATTGTCAAGGGGGTTTAACTATTGGTTCACTTTAAGTGAAACGCTTGATTAAAAGATTTGTATGTTTGTCAGAGATATCCACATTTTGAAATATACAGCATAAACGAATTTGTCGTTAAAAATATTCAAATTAGTTTTCCGATCGGGTTATAAATGTAGTTTTCCCCGATTCGAGAAAGGAGAATAAACGCTTCCAAGAGTTATAGTAGTAATAAACGTCTCCACCTTTTAAATCGAATGCGAGGTTTAGGAGAAGGGTTGTCTTTAATTTATTCTACCCTCAGTTTGGGTTTAGGATTTTGGATTCATCTCACGGCTTGGCATTAATGAAACTGTTACATTTAAAAAATCTTACAATTTTAAAGGATTGTGTGAAAATAAATAAATAACCTTGTATGCTGGGTGACATAATAAACTTTCAAAATTATTGACTCATTTACAATCTGATTTGTGTCACATATTTAGCTATACCTTTATGTTAAACAATCTTGTTGAAACTGCTAACAAATCTGATTTCTTCTTCAATCTTGAATTTAAGCTTAGATAGAAAATGGCGTAAAGAAAATAGTAATAGTTGTGTAGTTAAATAGTTTTAAAGGAGGTAAACGGTTAAACTAACGAAAGGAAAATGGGTCTCGGTAATAAGTTAGAGAGTTAAAAAACGAGTGATACAGAAGCACTTTACTTTGATTGAAAACAAATAGGTAAAAGAATTTTCCAGCAGAAGAATTTGGGATTATTAACGCTTGATTGTAAAGTTAAATCGTTTGCTTCCAAGCAGGGCAATGCCTCGGTTCATATAGATTTACATCTGGCAATCCCAGACTCAGTCTCATGATGTGGGAACTACCAAAAAGCCACGAATTTTTGGGCCGCTCTGACCCTACCGAAAAGCCACGATCATTAGAGGGGATTAAGAAGGGTTCGTTTGCCAGCGCTGAAATGTCCGAAAAGCCACGACGGCTCAGCCAGGTAGCCGGCACCACCTCTGGGAAAAAGAGAATTGATAATTCCCTATGACATAAACCATTTACTACTACACTTAGTAGTTTGTAAAATAAAAGTTTATTTTTCATGAAATAATAATTTATTATATAATTATGATAGTAATTTATCGGCTAACACTGTATTGTTCTGTATATTTGAAATTTTGGCGTTGAACGAATTCTACAATAATTAAGTTTCAAGCAAGTTTATAACACAAGACTAACATAATTTAAATTACATATCCTAAAGGGAGCAGGTAATAGCAAATGTCAACGCCCCCGCGCGGTTTCCGGTGGAATGCGGTGCCACCCTAACTGGTTTTAGGGGTTTAGGCATTTTTGTACCAGTTTTACACCATTCGCACCAGTCTTGTAAGATCAGTGAAGGTGGTAAGATGGAAGGTGAAGAAGTTTATTTAGTTGTAAGTAACAAAGGGAAAGAGTGCTTGTGGGTTAATGGATTTAGATTTGTCAAACAATCTACTTTAAAGGATGGGAAAGTGAAATGGTTTTGTGAAAGAAGGAGGCGACACGGCTGTCAAGCGAAATGCTCCACACAAGGTAGGTTAACCTTTATTTACTCATATAGGAGTTTATGTGATAATAATAAAAATAATAATAATAATAATTATAATTATAATTATTATTATTATTACAGTATTAGTGTCCCTGGTAATGTAAGCTAAAAAAAGATTTTTGTTATCTGGAAAACAGTAAATCTTAGGGTAATTATTACTCTAATTTTGTAATGAAAACTAAGGTGTGATTAAAAAAATTAATAGTTTTAATATTTTTTAATATTTGATTCAGCATTTAATTTTGAACATATTAGTGCAATTTTATACTAATATAGCAGTATTTAGGAGAAAAATTGTTAAAACGTAAAACAAATTTAAAATAAACGATAAAACTTTAAGACGTTGCAAGCCGTTTTCTAAAATTTATGTTTAAGTCTTGTTTGACTTGAAAACTTTTAAGTAACTCTGTAAGTATTGCACCTATTGTAATGAAAGTTTTAACACGAGATCTTGTATATGTGAAAGCTTGGTGTACACAGGCATTGCACAACATGTATTATTAATGTAAATTCTAATACTTTACTTTGAAAAGAAAAACAAAATTTCAACGTAAACGAGTTGTTTGAAAAATATCTCTATAATTTGTATTTTATGAGTTAACATGTATTTCTAGATCACAAATTTTCCCTTTAGTGTCAGGATAAAAACTCACTTGGTTCTAGCAACCGTAGGCTAATCAAATTAGACTTGTAACACGCAAAAATTAGATACAGTCCCAGAAATCGTTTTAATTCTCTTCAGGCGTCCTAAATAAGTTTGCGCCGGATTTTAACTAGTGCTTAACTTATTAAGGGCAAAAAACACGAAAATGATGTACTTTTTCTAGTTTTTTTTACTTATAACCCGAAAAATGTAGATTTAGAGCGTTCAAATCTAGAGCATCAAATTTCGCATCAAATGACGTTTAAATTATTACGATCGACCCTCTCCGTTTAGACTCAACCGATCGCCAAAGGTCACTTAAATGGCGTCATTGGTTCAGTCATAAGCAAATAATAAAAACACCTTTCATTCTAAAATTGCTAGGTAAATATCTAGCAGATGCGGGGAACTTGTAAATGGTTCAGGAGGAGGCGACAGGAGAACGTTGTTCCTGGCATTTTAACAAGTTTTATTTTTCGTGAGCAATAATCATATTTTATTTTCGTGAGCAATAGTCTTTTTATATCATTATTTGAGACGTTTATTGGGCCGCGTATTATGTATTTTTCATGAAAATGTATTTCACGCATATTTTTAAGCATAGTTTGGTTAAATATTTGAAAGAATCATTAATTGCATCCCGTAATTATTTTAAGGTATTTTGCCAGGAATTGCTAATCCATTATATTTTCCTTAATTTTTTAACCGAATCAAACATTAAAATTATTAATATATACGGTTATAAAGGTTTATCTAATATTCTTGGTTACCTATTAACAATTTATGAACACTTTTTCTAAATTCGGGTTTAGTTATGTGGTGGTCAACTGGGCCACCATTGGTTGTCAATAATATATAGTTCTCAATAGTTCTCAACTGGGCCAGTCAATTAGTTATTAATATGTTATGTTTAAAAAGTTCATGAATTTCAAAATCCGACTACTACCACTCTGAGTACATTAAAAACCAAAACAGGTTATAGTGCTTACCTTATTCGTAATTAATGTGTCCCTTTTTTAATTTTGACCGAATCTTATAGGCCGAGCGTCAAAGCCTTTCCAGATAGCGCTACGTAACAAGTATAGGTTACACACCGTAATTAATTTATAATCAAATAATTATTAGGCACGTCTCTAAGAATATGTTGTTTTACACTTGAAATTCGCTGAGTATGCAAGTCTGCTGCAACGGGGGTATTTAACGAACATTTTTTCCCAATTACTTAATTTCTATTTTTAACACTATACAAAGTTTCATAAAGTTATCTTTAATGGTTTTTAAAGTATATAATTTTATAAAAAAATACAAAATGGCGGATATCTTGGCAAAAAGGCATTTTTAGAAAAAGTGTTATTATGTAGTTTCTTTATATACCAATAGAAGCTGTACTCAATGTTTTTGTGCTTACTTACGGGACACCCTGTATAGCTAAGCACCATTTAGAGTACTCTAATACGTATATTTTACTCGTGTTGTAATATATTTTTTTTAATAGTCAGGTTAACTAAATACATACACAGTGAAAAGAACACAAAACTTTATTAATTTTTATTTTAGGATCTCCGCAACGTTAATTTAAGTATGCTTTTATTTTTAGGAGAGCAATTACAACTCGAAGAACATAACGATGAGCACAATCACGAACCAGACATAAAGAAATACACACGGCAAGCAGTTTCAAACAGTTGTAAGAGGAAAGCACAGGAAGATTTATATTGCAAACCGTCCAAGATTATAAAGACTGAGATCGCATCCACTATTACTAAAGAAACAGTAAGTGAGGCTGACGTCACGAAGATTAGAAAGAACATAGGCTATGCAAGAAAAAAGACCTTGCCTCCATTGCCAAAGAATGTTGAAGAGACGCAAGCTCAGCTGGATGAAATGTGTCTGAAGACCGATAGAGACGAACCATTTCTTCTTGAAAACGATCACGAAAATAAAATCGTGATATTTGGCTGCAAGACAAACGTTGACGAACTTAAAACCACAACTTCAATTTTGATTGATGGCACATTTGACTACTGTTGTCAATATTTTAAACAAATGTTCACAATCTTCTCGGTAAAAAACGGACATTATATTCCTCTGCTTTTTTGTCTTTTACCTGACAAAAAGGAATCTAGCTACCAATGTCTTTTGGAGAAAGTCAAGATCATGGCTGGCAATGAATGCATAAAAGAAGTATTGGTGGACTTTGAAATTGCCATCCATAATGCTTTGAAGAAAGTCTGGCCGAAAGCAGATATCTTTGGTTGTCGATTTCATCTGACACAAAGCTGGTGAGTAATACAAATTATATTAGGCACTGAAAAAATAATATATTTTTCAGTGTTTTAAGAAGTTTTTTATTTTCATCCAGCAAATATGAATTTGAACATTTAATTTCTGCCGCCATTTTTCAATATGGTAACCAAGATCCTTACACTTTTATACTCTTGGTAAAAATTTTGTACTTTCCCATTCCCCTAGAATTTTGATTTTGTTATTTGGGGACCTTAAAACAACACAAATTTATGCTCTGCGATTCCTATCATGTGGTCATTTACGGTAGAATGGAAGGTGTTTTTATTATTTGCTTATGACTGAACCAATGACGCCATTTTACAGCTTTTACACATTACAAATGGCCAATTTCTTAAGTAAAACATCAATAAATTTGTAATTTTACTTACGATTTAAAAAAGTAAGGTGCCGTTTGATTTTACAGTATAACAAAAATCAATTTTTTAGAGAATTTCCCCTATAGGAAAGAAGCTATTACCGTAGGTCTCATGGTAAGACTTAAGCCCAAGACCATCATAACTTTATGTTTTGAGGTCCCCAGATGCCAAAAACACCATTCGTTAATTTTCATATATATATATATATATATGTATATGTATGTATGTATGTATATGTGTGTGTGTGTGTGTGTGTGTGTGTGTGTGTGTGTGTGTGTGTGTGTGTGTGTGTGTGTGTGTGTGTGTGTGTGTGTGTGTGTGTGTGTCTAAAAATACTCCAATCTGAACGAAATATGGCAAAGTAGTATTTATTCGGACGAGTTCTAAAACCAGCCTGATCGGGCTATTGGAAGGGGGGAAAGGGGGGTAAACCCCTCCAAGAATGGGTTTTTTGGATTTTTTACATAGTCAAATTAAAATAATGTAATCTTAGTTTACACCATTGAATTCAGTTTAAAAAAAAACAAACAAATCATTTAGTATTTTGAATCTTTGCTCTATGACCATTAGTTACCGAAATATCGCTAGTGGTAAACACAGTACGTTGTCCCAATGTTATCCTTATGGGAAATAAGTAAAATTCTATATCTCGCTTATTTCTCAACATATCTCATTCAAACTTGGTATACGGCTTATTGTAGTTCAGATCTACTAAATGTTGAATTAAAACCACCCAGTTATAACGTACCTGTTGCATACTCATTCCCCATGTTATTCTTATGGAGCTTACAAAAACATGTCAAATCTCGTTATGTTGGATTCAAATATGGTCTCATTTGAAATTCGCTGAGTAAGCAGGTCTGCTGCAACGGGGATATTTATCTATTCATTTTTTTGAAATTTTACATCCAAATTATGAAAACTTGAATTGTTTTTACGACTGTATAAAATCTATACATCGCAAGGATTATAATTTTTTGGGGGACTTTGCAGGTTTCGGAAGATTCAAAATTTGGGATTAGCGGGATTATACAGGAGCCCTAAAGAAAACGACCCTGAAGAACAAAGAAAATCCAAATGGCTTCAGGCAATTTTTGGCCTTCCTTTCCTGAGCCCAGAGGATGTCGGGACCTGCTTCGTCGACGATTTCATCTCGGAACTTCCTGAGGGAAGTAAGTTCTCCAAGTTTGCAGACTACCTAGTGGAAAACTATATTGAAGAAAGTTCCAGGTTCCCCCCAGAAATGTGGGCTTCGTTTGAGCGATCTAACGTTACAAATAATCCATGTGAATCTTTTCATTCTCATTTCCAGAAGAACTTTTACCACTCACACCCGAACATAAACTCATTCGCTAGGATTCTTGTCGACACACAGACCTTTGTCTATGTCAAAATTAACTCGGTAAATGAACCTCCCAGACCTTTGTGCAGTAAGTACAAGAAAAGTCAACAAAAGTTGCAGGATGCCAAACAACAGTACTTGCTCGGTACATTGCCGAGAAAGGACTTTGTAGTTGCCGCCAGCAAAAGGTACAGAAAGTGAGGCAAAGGCACATAGTAACACGGGTTAAAGTATGCCTCTTTCTCACTTCGACATTTTTATAGTGATTTTTTTATTGTGATTTTAGTTACTTAATGTTTATATTATTTAAAACCTGATGTGATTATTCAATTTTAATTTTACATATAATTTTGTGTAAATAAGTTTTGTATTTGGTGTAATTAGGTTAATTTTATAGTTTTATGCGAGAGATGGTTTAGGCCTAATATATTTTTAAATGCCGTATTATTTACTTATACAGTACACACCACTTTCTTACTGTAATATTTTTAATTTCATCGCCATTTTAAACTAGGATTATTATTTTTTTGTATATATGTTATGTGATTAAGACCTGCTGTGATTGTTTTCGTGACTAATAGGCCTAAGGGGTTATTATACCGGGTGTCTCACCTAAAGTGAACCAATCGCTAACTTTTTTTAAATAAATCTAACAAAGAACTTCTTATGGGGGACTTATCTTTATTTTTAAAGTTGCTTTATGGAGTCACTTCGAAATTTAAAAATATGGGCGCCATATTCCAATTTGGTGGACAACTTTGATTTTTCCTATGGAACACCCTGTATTTAATGGCGTTTTTGGATTTTACACGTAATTTTAGTAACGTTTTACTCTTTCTCATTTTTCCCTAAACCCAATGGTTGAGGAGGTACGAGCAGTTAAAGTTTGATTTTTTTCCCATTAAAAATGCATTGGGAAATTTTTGGTAGTCTGTATTTCGAAAACGGTTGGGTTTAATAATACATACCAAGGATTAAAAGTATCTTAAAATGTAACTTTTGTTAAGCTTTAATCATAAAATAATTTTTAGTTGATATTCACTCATAGAAATGTATTATTTTAAATAAGCTTTTACTCCATAAGGAATACATGGGATGTCATAGTTAAATAGACACAATGCTTTTTAAATGGGAAAATCAAACTTTAACTGCTCATATCTAATGAACCAATGGGTTTAGGAAAAATTAATGAAGAGTAAAAAGTTCCTCAAATTAAGCGTTAAATTCAAAATTGTCATAAAATACAGGGTGCTCCATAAGAAAAATCAAAGTTGAGGCAATATTTTTAATTTCGAAGTCACTCAAAAAAGCAGCTTTAAAAATAAAGGGAAGTCTCCCATAAGAAGTTCTTTGTCAGATTTATAATAAAAAAGTTATCTATTGGTTCACTTTAGGTGAGACACCCGGTATATGTGTTATATTATCAATATCTACTGTGATTTTTTCGTGATTATCCTATTTTTTATATGTTATATTATTAAGACCTGCTGTGATTTTTAGCGTGATTTACCTATTTTAATTTTTATCATTTTTTTTGTATACGCTATTTTATATTGATGTAATTATGTTGACTTTGCGCAGAAAGATGTTTTAATATGTTTTTTTTTTCAATATTTAAGACTATCTTTGTTGTGTATATTAGTTTGGTTTCACTTAATAAATATGTCATGAGTTCAAGAACGTATTTTGATTTGGAACCTTCAACACACTCTCCTCAAAAATTAAAAAAGCAATATTTTACTATTTTAACGATTTATCACT